>JANHMN010000016.1:53459915-53536546 GCA_030674055.1 Rhabdomys pumilio
TGGTGGTGGTGGTGGTGGTGGTGGTGGTGGTGGTGGTGGTGGTGGTGATGGTGGTGATGGTGGTGGTGAACTCCCAGGTCTGTTTTCAAAGGAAGGAAGGAAGAGGTGAGGGCCTTGGAAGGATAATTGGGGTATGGGGGATGGACTGGCTCAGTTGAGTTCTTTGTTGTTGCCTCACCCGGAGGAGGAGGCCCAGGTGGCTGGTCTGATGGCTTGCCCAACGCCATTCCCAAGGTCCTGAGTCACTAGCGCCCTACTGAAGCCTATGCCTGACTTATCGAGCAGGTATCAGGGCCTTCAGTGCCCAAGCCAGTATCTCAGACACAGAGAGGAAAACAGTGCTTCCTAGAACATTTCCTGGTGGAATATGGAGGACATCCATGAAATGTCCCACAAGTTTAGCCCAGACTGCCTGATTTTCTTATATAACAAGAGTTCATAACTTCCATGCTTTTGTGGCTGGGTAAAGTGCAAAGCTGTGCTTTATAACAAAATGGAATCCCAAAAAATCAGGGCAGGGGTGGGGGACAGAAAATTCCCATGATCTTTCTGAGCCCTCTAGAGAGATAGGTTATGTTGTGTTTGTTAAAAAAAAAAAAAAAAAAGATAAAGAGAGAAAAAATATGTTTTGTGTATGTGTGGTAAGGTAAGGAAAAGGGGTGCCTCCAAAGGCCCATGCTGAGGCATCGCTTCCCCCTGAGGGACTAGCCACACGATGGTACAGTATAGAATAAAGTTTACTCAGGGCATGGGGAGGGGAGGTTAAGTGTGGCTTTAGCTGGTACCTCCCTCTGACATTATGTACACAGCATTCTTCATAGTATATACTTGTTTAAGACTACCTCTTCACACATCCTGATCTCCTCAGCCCCAATCTCAAACAAATTCTGGCTCATTGCTCTGTCTAGTTTCACTCTGCATTGTCATATCCAGAGCATCCCTTTGTGAATCCCGGAATCACCACCAATAATGACAATGATACTAGTAACACTAATAAGAATGTTCACATGTCCAGATGGATTACCAGAGAGCAGGTGAGAGCCAGAAGCAGCGCCCCCTGGTGGGCAGTGGACAATAGCGTGCCTTCCCTGGCAACGTGGAAGGGAACAGGTATGAGTCAGAGCCACTCCCACCAAGAAGCCACAACCCAGTGAAGGAGGCAGTTAAAAAAATGATAATAATTACACAGAAGGCATAGTGACTCAAGCCTGTAATCCCAGCACTGGGAAGGAAGGTTGGCGAGTTCAAGATAAGCCTGGGCTATAAAGAGAGTCTCAGGCTAATCAGAGCTATGTAGCAGGTCTGGGAGGTATTTGGGAGATAATTATAACAAGAATAAGTTTAGCTCAACTGCTGCAAGAGCTATTCACTTTTGAGCTGGAACTTTAAGCCAGTGATTCAGGCCCAAATAAGGAAGGAACCTATAGATTAGACCTTAGGTTGCACTTTGATAAACTTCATGACCTACATACTAATAATTCACAATAACTGTCAGTAGCAGGATTACACAGGGAGTTTTTCAATGCATGCAGTCACATGCATTGAAAAACTTTAGTCTCCAGGAGTTAGAGACTAAAGTGGTGGCACGTCACGTGCATTATGTTTTTGGTTGGTTGGTTTGGGTTGAGGGATGGGGGCGGGGGAGGGTTGAGGTGGGGGGGATGGGGGGTGGGAGTGGGAGTGGAGGGGTGGTGGTGGTGGTGGTGGTTCTCACGGAACCACCACTACACTCCCTGAAGATGCCAGGACACATAGAGATTGTCTGGAATAACTCTAGAGAAACGGCTCGAGGTCAGAAGCGCCAGGACATCCTCGAATGTGAGAATGAACGTTGCACAACCTCTGACCATCAGCTGACCCTAGGCCACTAAGTAAATGGTAGCTAGAGCTGCTTCTGCTCGGTCACGCCTACAGCCAACATCTTATGCAATCACAGCTTGAGACAAGACTGACGTGTCTTTCCTCCAATCATCGCCGAGGTGAGAAGGGGTTGTCGGGATTGAGCCATCGCTAACATGGAACCCTCAGTAGGATAAGTGTAAGATTGCCGTTGCTGGCTGCCCCTGTCTTTCTGCTTCAACATGTTGGTGCACCTATTTCGGGTCGGAATCCGGGGTGGCCCAGTTCCAGGATGGTCGCTACAATCCCTGCGCTTCCAGACGTTCTCAGCCACCAGGTAAAAAAACAAGAGCAACTTGGAGAGTGGGCCATTGACCGGCCGGCCGTGCGCGTGGCCAGCCGGGAAGTGTAGTTCTGGGCTCGCGCGTGGCTTGCTGGGAGCTGTAGGCTACCTCGGAGGGAGTGGAATGTCACTCTCCAGGGAATTGGCCTAAATTATTCATGATGCTGTCTGGGTGCCAGCAGGAGGCTCCGCAGGTCTGCATCCACTAGCGGTCAGGACTCAGCCGACTTCAGGGCGCTGGCCACACCCAGTAAACACTGTCCACTAAGGGGCGCCCCTCGCAGCTCGCATCCACTGTCTGGTAATCCACCTGAAGATCTGGACGTATCTGTAATTGGTGTTCATAGACATTTACTATTGATGGTGCTTCAGGATTACCTGAAATAATTTTAAATGATCAAAAGCGATTCCTGAGCTAGCGAGATGGTTTAGCAGGTAAAGGCACTTGCTACCAAGCCTGAAGACCTGGTTCCTACTTGAGAACTCATATGGTAGGAGAGATGCAATTTCAGCAAATTATCCTCTTACTTCCATTATCCCAAACCCACTAAATAGATAAGCACATACATACATTTAAATTTTTTTTTAGCCGGGCAGTGGTGGCGCACGCCTTTAATCCCAGCACTTGGGAGGTAGAGGCAGGTGGATTTCTGAGTTCGAGACCAGCCTGGTCTACAGAGTGAGTTCCAGGACAGCTAAGACTACACAGAGAAACCCTGTCTCGAAAAACCAAAAAAAAAAAAATTTTTTTTAAAAGTAGTTCCTAGCTAGGATCTACTAAATTCAAGAATTCAAGGCCAGCCTGGTCTATAGAGAGCTCCAGGCCAGCCCAAGCAACATAGTGAAATATCAGCAGCATCCACGTTGAAGCAGGACAATTGTTAGGAATTTGAAGCCAGCACAGACTACATAGTGAGTTCTGAGTGAACAAAACGAATAAGGAATTGATTCTTAGAGCTATATGTGTCATTAGGAATCAAATCTCTCTGAACCGGGCCTAGTACCCATTTATTCAGGAGACTGAGTCTAAATCCAACTAAACATTCTAAGTTCAAGGGCTACCTGGAAAACTTTGTAAGATCCCGTGTCAAAATAAAGAGTAAAAGGATCATTCATATGACTCAGTAAAGATGAGTCACTAACGTGGTCCCTTGAGTTTGTCAATCCCTGGGACCCACATGTAGAAGGAGAGAACCAACTCTTGCAAGCTGCCCTTTGATGTCCACTCACTCTGGAATGCTTAAGCACACACGCACGCAAACAAATAAAATGTAATAAATTTTAAAAATAAAGATTAAAAGCAGAGCTGGGTACATGGCTTAGTGGTAGAATTTTTTTTTTTTTTTCAAACATGAACCATAGGCTCAATTCTTAGTACCCTGGGTGGAAAAAAAAATCTGATCCATTCTTGATAAGATAAAAAATGAAACAAAAAAAACAAACAAAGTCACCCACATTGGTCCAGAGAGAATAAAGGTTGGAAGAATGCAAGAGTCCAAAGTCTTAAGTTTTTCTTTTTCTTTTAGTACTTTATTTTTTTACTTTTTATGTGCATTGGTGTTTTGCCTGCACATAGATCTATATGAGGGTGTCAGATCCCCTGGAACAGAAGTTATAGACAGTTGTGAGCTGCCATGTGGATGCTGGGAACTGAACCCTGGACTTCTGGAAGAACAGCCAGTGCTCTTAACCACTGAGCCATCTCTCTAGCCTTTTGTTTTTAGTTTTTTGTTTAAGACTAAGTTTCACTATGTAGCTGTGGCTGGCCTGGAGCTCTCTATGTAGACCAGTCTGACCTTGAACTCACAGAGATCCACCTGCCTCTGCCTCCTGAGTACTGGGATTATAGGAGTGCCCTCTACTCTACCCAAAACCTAGAATTTAATTGTACATTTTCTACAAGAAGCAACTGTTTCCCTGACAGGTCCAGGGGAAGATTGCCAAGGGTGGGTAACTGTGTGGCAAGCCTGTCTGCTTGATGGAGGGAGGGCAAGCAAGGGAACAAGAAGAGCTAGTGCTGGGAAGTTCTCCACTGATTGCTGGCAGTCCCCATAGCCTCCTGGTTTGGAGGAGCTGAGAGAAACTAGAAAGTAGGCATGATAAATTATTAATGGTTTGAAAACAGTCTTTAGAAAGAGTGAGGGTGTTGATAATATTTAAACCTTAAAGAGACACAAGGTAAAACCAGATAATGAATGTGTTCATTTCAGTTTGTGAAACAAATTTAGCAGATCAGGGTCGTTTTGAAAGGAATATAACAGAAACTATAAGAATATGTGTTTCAGAATTAAGGCACATATTTTGTGAAGCCTTTCAACTTTGGCACTCTCACAAACACACACACACACAGTACTGGGTCGTACTAAGTTGCAGTGTACCATTCCAGTGACAGTAAATCTGTATGTTTGCAAAACATTGCAGTGGCCAGCCTTACTGCATATTTAACAAGGGCATACACAACTCAACAAACATCTCCTCAATAGAGTTCTCATATCTCAGAGATTTCCTAAGTTCTGGCGTATAAAATATGCCTCTGCCCCATCTGTAAGTCTGCTGGAAAATTAGGACAGTAGTACAGGAAGAAAATGAGTTTTATCTGAAACTGAGACTTAATAGACATAAGGGAGAGTGGGGAGGGGAGAGAAAAACTGTTTAATTATATGTGTGGGTACATGAGCACAGGTGTCAGAGGACACCAGAGAGATTGGATCCCCTCAAGCTGTAGTCACAGGCAGTTGTGAACTTCCTGGAATCAGCCTCAGGTCCTCTATCCTGGCAGTGCATGATCTTAACTGCTCAGCCATCTCTCCAATCCCTACCTCATTTTATTTTGAAACAAGGTTTCACTTTGTAGCACAGGCTGGCTTTGAACTTGAAATCTTCCAGTCTCAGCCTCCCAAGTGTTGAGATTTCAGGAATGCACTGCCACACCCACTTACATGTTCTTTCTAAGTCGTTCCTCGACATCGGTCTATTTAGAGCATTCATCTGTATACTTCTGGCAGATAACTTCTACTCCAAACAGGTTCCCTCTGTCCTGTCCTTCCCCTCTGGCTCTTCTCTGTTACGACCTCTGAAGTGCAAATCTGACTTTATTACACCTTATTCTGAAAACTGCAGATAGCCCTAAAAACTCCTCATGAGTGTCCAGGTGCTTTGCAGAGAGACTGGAATGATAGCCCTTCCAAGACACCTGTTTCCTCTGCCTCCCCATGCTCCCTGTCAAAGCCACATTGTTGCTAAAAGTCTTCTCTCATGCCAGCACTCCCGAGGGCTCTGCCCCACCTCCCCAGGATCCCCAGTGTGAAGGTGGCCAGCATCATTCACCAGTGCCTTTTCTGATGCTGTGGTCAAACCCAGCAGCACCTACTCTCTGAGCTCCGTGCTTACTCACCCCAACCAGCATGACACTAGGGGAAAGAGATTACTTTGTCTGATTTGGTCAGCTCCATATTCTATGACACAGTTTACAGGTGTTATAAGCAGCTGAATCTACGGTTCCATTTTATACATATGGGAGCTGAAGGATGACAAAAATCAGTCCTTTGTGTTTTTCTTTCTGTTTCCTCTGTCAGCAATGAGAGAAGAACCTTTGGCCCTCTTGCCCACCTCATTCCTGGGAACAAATTATACCATCTCTCACTCAGTTCTTCTCCTTACCAAGTGAGAATAAGGGCATCTCCCAAAGTCAAGAGCTGTGGACCATTCCCTCTCTGTTGCTAGGTCACGCCTTCCATGTTGATGACCTTACACAAGTGCAGGGGTAGGCACAGAGAAGAAGCTCGCCCCCCAGGATTCTCTATGAGCCATTCTCTAGGAAGCCTTCTTGGTCTGTCCCTGTAAAGAAGGTCTGGGTCTGGCGCTCCAGGTGTCCTGTCTGGCAGGCTGAAGACCTGCGTTGACTGGGTGCCTGGAGGCTAAGTAGGGGCCCTGCTGCCTGATATGGCTCCACCACAGTGCTAGAGGGAACGGCTCTTAGGATTGTACTTTGATAGCAAAGCATTCCACAGCTGCTCCACCTGTGAGCAGGTGTCTTACAGATCAGCATTGCTTAAGAATGCACTAAGGTATTCATTCTGGGTGAGGTAGCTCATTTATCTGTAGTCATAGCTACTCAGGAGGCTGAGCCAGGAGGATCACTTAAGGCCAGGCTGAGGAATATTGGAAGATTTTATCTCAAAAAAATAAAAGCATCCATGGGAGAGGCTGCAGATAGAATGCTGTTGCAGAAACTCAGCCAGAGCCCACGGGGGTGTTAGTCATTTGAAGGACAGCCAGGCCCACAGCTGTCAATGCCTTTTTCTACCTGCAGGTCCTCAGATGACCAGTTCAGCTCACGCCTCCTGCGGGCTGTAGCCCAGCTCCGGTCACAGCTCCGGGCTCACCTCCCTCGAGCCCCACCAGCTTCCCACCGGAGCCCCTCTGCCTGGTGTTGGGTTGGGGGAACCTTGGTGGTCCCTGCAGTCCTGTGGCAGCATCCCCGCCTCTGCCTTATAGCACGATGTGAGGCCAAAGGGTCGCCTCGTGCCCAGCCCACAGGTGCCCCGGAGCTGCGCTTTAACTGGAAGCTGTTCTGGCATTTCCTTCACCCCCACCTGCTGGCCCTGGGGGTAGCCATTGTGGTGAGGCTTTCTCTGCTCCTCCATGCTCAGGCCATTTAGGGCCTAGGCAACTCCAAACCAGACTTGCACAGGGACAGCATTCCTGCCTTGCGGAAACACAAGGACAGTCTGGGCTCTGGTGCATCAGGATAACCTATGCAAGGGAGCTGAGTTTTGGGATATGAGGACTCAGGGGCTGGACTTGAACTCTCAAAGAGACACTTCTATGACCACATGAGTAGCCACAGTGTGGACAAGGCAAGGCTAAGTGGGGGGAGGGGGGGACCAGAGCCGGGGAGGGGATGAATATGGCCTCCCCTCCAGGTTTCTGTTCCCACTGTCCCTATTCCAGCTGGCCTTAGGTGCGGCACTAGTGAATGTGCAGATCCCCTTGCTCCTGGGCCAGCTGGTGGAGATCGTCGCCAAGTACACAAGGGACCACATGGGGAGTTTCGTGTCTGAGTCCCGTAAGCTCAGCATCCAGTTGCTCCTACTGTACAGTGTTCAGGTACAGCCGGGTAATTGGGCCTGGGGCTCACAGCAGCCCTCTTGGGGTGTCCCTAATTGCCAGGCCTCTCTTACAGGGACTGCTGACCTTTGGATACCTAGTGCTGCTGTCCCACATTGGTGAGCGCATGGCCACAGACATGCGACAAGCCCTATTCAGCTCCCTGCTCCGGTACTCGAAGCTCTAGTGGGTGGGTCAGGGTGGGACCAGGGGAGACCAGGAGGGACAAATCCTGAAGTACCATCTCCTCCTCCTTCACCTACTACCATCATTTTCTTACTGCCAGGCAAGACATTGCTTTCTTTGATGCCAAAAAGACAGGGCAACTAGTGAGTCGCTTGACTACCGATGTGCAAGAATTCAAGTCATCCTTCAAGCTTGTCATCTCCCAGGTCAGTGGGTCAGGCCCCTGTGCAAACTCAGTAGGCCAAAATTGCCTACCCCAGCCCTGACATTCTAACATTGCCTTGAAACAAGGCAATGCCCCTGCTAGCTCTTAGTGTAGACTGTCTGAGGAAGGTATGAGAGAGAGAAACAAAGAGTCTGGACAGAGTCACTGGGATTGTGTCAAGGTCAGGACAGGCTGCTGCTCCATGCTCTGAAACTCTGCCTCCCCCAGAAAGCCATTGTGAGGCAATTATGAGTGACCCTGGCAGAAGCAAACTCACCTGACCCAGCATGACATGGGTCCCTTGTGCCCATCCCCAGCTGGCATCAAACTCATGTATGACTCTGCTGCATATTGACAGCCCATCCTGTGCGCCCCTCCATCACCTGGTCCCAGGTTTGGCAGGCCACTGGACCATGGTAGTCAGTACTCCTGTGCAGTCCAGCGTGTCCAAAACAGAAACAAGCAATGGATTTGTCTAAATGAAAAGGGTATGGCCTGTGGACATTCTCACCCATCCCTTTTGAAACTGATAATCAGATCCTGGCTGGCTGAGAAAGGGCTTCATTTGGTAACCAGTGACTGCCCCCTTGACCTCCAGGGCTCATGCTGGTGGCCTGGGCCTCATAAGTGCAGAGCTGTGCCAGCCCACCCTTAGCAGAACACTCACCATCTGGTGCCAATGCACCAACATCCTGTCCTCCTCTCACTGATCAGGGACTACGCAGCTGCACCCAGGTGATCGGTAGCCTGGTGTCCCTGTCTATGCTGTCCCCACGCCTTACACTGATGCTGGCTATCGTCACACCTGCCCTCATGGGAGTGGGCACCCTGATGGGCTCAGGCCTCCGAAAGCTGTCTCGCCAGTGTCAGGAGCAGGTACTGGAATTCTTGACTTGTCCCCTTTGGTTCTTCCCAGCATCTCTGGCCCATTCTCCTTTCCCCTCCTTCTGCCTCTTCCTGTCTACAACTACTTCCTATTTCCCTGTCTCCATGCAGGTTGCCAGGGCGACAGGTGTAGCCGACGAGGCCCTTGGCAATGTTCGGACTGTGCGGGCCTTTGCGATGGAAAAGAGGGAGGAGGAGTAAGTCCTGGGAAAGCAGAGCATAAAGTGGGCCCTGTCTCACACCCTCCCCTGCCCTGGCCCTCAGCCCAGCTGCTTCCTGAGTGCCCAGCCTAGCCTCTCTTCCCAGACGCTATCAAGCAGAACTGGAGTCATGTCGCTGTAAAGCAGAAGAGCTGGGCAGGGGCATTGCCTTGTTCCAAGGGCTCTCTAACATTGCTTTCAACTGTGAGTGAAGGAGGCCCTGCCTGGGAGGGGATGTGGGCTAGGTGGGAGCAAAGACAGGCAACAGACAGCCTCCACTCGCCCAGGTGTTCCTAACATACTGAGTGCCTGCATTTGTGAAGTGCCCCAGCTACTGACTCCTATGGGATGTTAAGTGACGTCATCCCTTAGCTTGTAGAGAACGCCGCAGGGCACCCTTAAGGAGTGTGCTGTACACCTGCCCCTCCCCACTTCACTTTATTTTTGTGCCACTGTGGTAGAACCAGGACCTCAATGTTAGGAACATTCTGTTTCTCCAGCCCTTGTGTTTTCATTACATGTGTGTCTGTGTGTGGGTGTGTGGATGTGACTGCAGGCACCTACAGAGGCCTGAGATCAGGAATTACAGGCAGTTGTAAGCCATCGTGTGGCTGCTGGGAACTGAACTCAGGTCCTCAGCATGAGCACTGTGTGCTCTTAACCACTGAACCATGGTCCCATTCCTTTTATTTTCAGATAGAGCCTCACTAAGTTACCTAGGCTGACTTCAGAGTTTTTCTGTATCCCAGGCTGCCTTGAACTTGTGATTCTCCTGCCTCAGCCTCATAAGCAATTGTTACAGGCCTATATCACTAAACCTGGCCTGCCTTGCAAATGTGGAATTGAGGGTTGAGAGTCAGCTGGTGGCAGACTCAGGACTCAGTCTCCGTCCCTTGCCACTTCCTGCCTCACTGCCTGGCCCTTTCCCATGTAGGTATGGTCTTGGGAACCCTGTTCATTGGGGGCTCCCTTGTGGCTGGACAGCAACTGAAAGGGGGAGACCTCATGTCCTTCCTGGTGGCATCCCAGACAGTACAGAGGTGAGTAGTGACCACTGTCATCTCTTGGGAGAGCTCTCCCTACCCCCACCCCACTCTGCCATCCTTCCAGAACCATGCTTAATAGAACAGGAATGTCATTGTACTTGGGGGGAGGGCCTGCTGCCTGACACTAACTCTGGACCCCCAGGAAAACCCAATAGGATAGAGCCTCCAAAATTTCCACAGGAGCCTTCTAAGGCTCCACTGGGCCTCCATTCAGGGATGCAGTAAGTATCATTAGCTTTCAGGCAGCTCTCAAGTGTCCCTGAGAAGCTTTCAAAAAAAAAAAAAATTAATTGTGGTGAAATAGACAGTGGAAATTTTATTGCCCTGGCCATTCTTAAGTGCACACTTTGGGAGTGTTATGCACAGCCCAGTGTTTTCAGCCACCACCGACACCAATTACCAGAACCTTGTCTTCCTACAAAAGTAAGACTTTTAAACGTTAGCTCCCCATTCCTCCCGAGCTCTGCACCCCATTCCACTTCCTGCCTTCTATGACTCTGAGCATACTAAACACCACACAGAAGCAGTCACACATTGTCCTCCCCCTTGGTCCCTGGCTGGCTTCACCCAGCACAGTGCTTTGGGGTGGCCCTTCATGTGGTGTGGCATGTAACAGGACTGAGTACCCTATGGATACCTTCCTTAGCGGGCTTTTTAAGGGCTGCCCTGGCCTCAGACTATGTCTTAGGATGAGATGAAGACGCCTCCCCAGGTGCTACATGTGTAACTTAGATTTCCCTGCTTAGCCCCCATCCACCTTGTGCAGCAACCTGGAGCTCATCTGTTACCTTGGCCACAAGGTAGCCTCAGTGGGCTGTCTCAGTGGGCTGCCCTGGCAGGCCCCAATTGAATCTTTTCTCTGAAACCCAAGCACTTGCTACTGTTGTTTTCTACCTTGCTTTCCCTATACATAGCAAATAGTCTTTTTAAAGAACATAAATATATGTTATGATAAATAATTAAAGAGTGAGTATGCTATAATAAATAAAGAACAAAGACATATTAGCACCAACCATGTCAGAAGTGCTCTCCCCCCTCTCAGATTGGTTCTTCCCTACAGAGGTGATCCTCCTCATCATAGTGGTGCCCTGTTGTGCCCTCCCCCCAGCCGTGAGCAGGCCGGAAAGACCTTGTTTACCACAGTACACCTAATAGTAGGACCTAGATGGACTTACCCACCATGCTTCTCTCGCCTCGCTGTCTCCTTTTTTCATTTCCAGCCTCCCTTTCAGGTGAACCCAGTTCGCCCGTGGCCACAGGTAGCTACACCCTGTCCCTGCCCACAGTCCTATCTTGCCATTGCAGTAACTCAACAGTTCTTAGAGAAAGGCCTAGTGTCTGGTTGCTACTGTCCAGTGTGAAGTAAGGCCAACCTGGAGATGGTAGGACAGTAGGACAGTCTTGTCCGCACTCTAGCCAGAGGACTACAGAGCAGAGCACACTGGGTCCTAGCTACATGAGCCTTTGCTTCCATTTCTGCTTCACATCAAAGACTGTCAGACCCTCTGGTCTTGGAAGCATTATCTGTCCTCTGGCCCAGCAGCTGTTCCTCTCTGGCTTTGCTATCTAAGTACTCTGATTGCAAAAGAGGTGGAGGTTACCATATCCCTTGTGCTACCTTGCATTCCTTGTGCTGACCTAATTCCCTGGTCAGCGTGGGCTCCAGCCCCTGCTGACATTCTAGTCCTGAGGACTCAGATGAACAACTTGGCTCTACTTCCTGGGCACATGACTTCCACCTTCATGTTACCTGCCTACTGCACTACTCAGCTCTAAGCAGTACTACACTTAGACTGCAGGGCAGCCCAGAGAGTAGCCTTTGCTGTCTCAGGCCTCTGCCAGGTCATTATCACCAGCCAGCTGGGGGAATTGGCCTCCTAAGGAAGCTGCTGTGTTCCTGCCTCTTCCTGTGTATCCAAGGGCCCATGTGTCAGGGCTGAAGTCCAAGGGGAGGGATGAGCAAGGCATCACAGCTCCAGCTAAGTGTTCCTTTTGGCAGGGAATCGATGGTCCCCAGGTAGGGAGTTTGCTCAAACCACTTTACTTCATCACAATCCACGGCTGGCCCCATTGTACCAGCTTTCAGAGCAAGGTCAGGGCACTCCCATGAGTCATGTGTGTTTTGGATTTCAGTTGTGGTTGGCCCCTTTTGCCAGGCTCCAATGGATTCCTGGTTTCCTGTGAGCTGGTCACATCCACAGATAACTCACCCATTAGCTCCTCACTCCATAGCCTTCCTACTCCTGGCAAGTAGTAGGAAGTAGTAGGGTCCATAGCTTGCTGGGATGGCAGTCTTTCCTCTTCTCAGAAAGGGCCCATTGTACTCAGTGGTGTATACAAGTAGGTTAGCTAACCCACTGGGGACCGTGACTAAGGCTGTTGACTCATCTTCCTCCTTAGCTCTCAGCAGGTGACCAACCCAGCCCAGCCCTGCTAAGACCAGGGAGGTGACCCACTGTCTAGACAGATAAACACATGGCATCACCTACACATACCCACTTTTAGGGCAAGCCCACAGAAAACTCTTTGTCAGGAAATCTGCTTGGGGGCTCCCAGGGCTTCCCCTTTTAGTCCCCTGTCTCTATTTTTCTTCTGAAAGGGTTTAACTTTTTCCACCTTAATTTGAAAGTAAGTCCTTGCTTTCCCAGAAGTCCAGGATTAGATTTGACCTCCCACTGTGAACCCATCCTTATCCCTGTGACCTCTGTCAAGGTGTCTGTTTAGTTAAAGCAAGGGTGGAGACCACAGGATCAGTTAGGCCCCCTCTGATGGGCCACCTTCACCCTGTTTACTGAAGACTCAGGGAAGCATGTGGGCATGCTACTGAGTCCCAGTCATTTATCCATCAGCCACTGCTTCCTGGAGCCTCTCCAGATCCTGGCTCTGTGAAGTGGTGTCACGGGGTCCCAGGGCTCCTGTGGCCATAAGATCTTGGGGCCTTTTACATGTGAGCCCTGCTGTTGCCTCCCCAACAGCTTTCCCTTCTCTCTGGCTCTTGTTAATACTTCTTACTCTTTCCTCTGGCAGGTCTATGGCCAGCCTCTCTGTCCTGTTTGGTCAGGTAAGTGAGAGTCTGGGTTAGAGTCCCCATCCATCACTAGAGAGGTGTGGGAGGGGGAGGGGGAGGGGGAGAGAGAGGGAGAGAGAGAGAGAGAAAGAGAGAGAGAGAGAGAGAGTGTGTGTTGCTGCTGCTGCTGTGAATACTGCCTATGGTTGGGGGTGGGCAGAGTAAGAACAAAGAACAGGGTTTTTGAACCCCAAGACCACAGTCTGGCTCCACCCTCCTGTGAGGGCTCTGGACACACTGCAGCCCTCTCTGGTAGCAGAAGCCCCCTTCAGTGGGAGCCCCAGTTTTTAACCACAAACTAGATTCCTTCTGCAGGTGGTACGTGGGCTGAGTGCAGGAGCTCGAGTCTTCGAGTACATGGCCCTGAACCCTGTCATCCCACTGACTGGGGGCTACTGCATCCCCAGCAAGGACCTTCATGGTTCCATCACCTTCCAGAACGTCAGCTTCAGGTCAGCATTGGTGGGGAGGTGGAGAAAAAGGGTCTTTTGGACTGAGAATGAGGGGAAGTCAGCTGGCATTTAACTGAGTGCTTCCTGTGAACAAGGCCCTGTGAGGGGCCTTAGGGCAGTAAGGGCCAGGAACCTGGTCTGACTAGGGCTCTCTTGGCCACCCCCAGCTACCCCTGCCGACCTGGCTTCGAAGTGCTCAAGGACTTCACCCTGAAGCTGCCCCCTGGCAAGATAGTGGCTCTCGTGGGCCAGTCTGGGGGAGGTAAGAGGAACCTCACCATTTTTCATCCTCTGGTTTGTATTTTTTGGTAACCACTTGGAGCAGGGCTGGTAGCAAGCCCTCCATGGTTCCTCCAAACCCCTCCTCTCCACAATTCCCCCCTCCCTCCAGGAAAGACCACAGTTGCTTCCCTTCTGGAGCGCTTCTATGACCCGGCAGCTGGTATGGTGATGCTGGATGGGCATGACCTGCGTACTCTCGACCCCTCCTGGCTCCGGGGCCAAGTCATAGGTTTCATCAGCCAGGTGAAGAGCAGAGCTGGGCAGGGTCTCAACAGCATGACTGGGCCTTCTCTCTTCCCCACTGTTCCTCCCTGTTCCTTTGTAGTCTTCATGGTTCCTAGCCGTCCTCTGGATCCAGAACGTCCCTCTCCCTCTGCAGCTTTGTCCTTATACTCCAGAGCATAGACACAGCTCCTGTGGACTAGTCTTAGAGTCCCAAAGCAGTGGTTCTAAGGCTGCTGATAGCCACATGCAGGAGAGACCAAAACTCACGTGACCTTCTATTATTATAGGACCCGCCCATTGTCACCTTGGTGTGTGTCCTTGTTCTGGGGGGCGGGGGGGTTGCAACTCTTTGAACTTCAGACGCACGCTATAATAGTGGTCTTGTAAAATAGACCCTGCTGCACATGACAGTCCCCAGATTTTGAGGCTGGTTCAGAGTATAGCCTGTAGACGCCATCTCTGTGTCCCCATGCCACTCCACCTTGCAGGAGCCAGTCCTGTTTGCAACAACCATCATGGAAAATATCCGATTTGGGAAGCTAGACGCTTCCGATGAAGAGGTGTATACAGCTGCACGAGAAGCCAATGCCCACGGATTCATCAGCAGCTTCCCTGATGGCTACAGCACTGTGATTGGTGGGTTCTGATGGGAAGCCCTTGTCATCTCTATTTGACCCTTCCTTGCTCCATCAATTCTGGTGTGCCCCTTGTTATTGAGGCTTCCCAGGACTGCTCCCCTTATTGACCTGTGACCCTGCCATCACTTGGCAGGCCCTTCCAAGTTATCCTCTGTAGTTTGAAATCCCTTTGTGGTTAGCATCTTTGTGCTGTGGAGCCCATTCTTGGGTGCCAGGTAGTCTTACTGCAGCCAAGGCCAGAATCCAGAAGATAGTTGTTGCTGTAAGGCACCTGGTGGGATCTCATCTCAAGAGACCCGCCTAGGAAGGGAGATGCATGCAAGACATTGTGTTTTGGGTGTACTGTCATGCTGGGGCATTCAGACTGACAAGTATAAACACGGCAGCTGGGGGTGGAGTCCTGACAGGAGCCCAATGGAAGTTCCTAAGGAGCCCAATGGAAGTTCCTAAGTACCCAGTACCTGTTGCTCACCACCTCCAGTGGTCACTTTAGACCCCTGTCCTGTCTCCTCTTTCCCTAGGTGAGCGGGGCACAACCTTGTCTGGTGGTCAGAAGCAGCGCCTGGCCATCGCCCGGGCCCTCATCAAGCAGCCCACAGTGCTGATCCTGGACGAGGCCACTAGTGCCCTGGATGCAGAATCTGAGCGGGTCGTGCAGGAGGCTCTGGACCGGGCCAGTGCTGGGCGCACCGTGTTGGTCATTGCCCACCGGCTCAGTACTGTTCGTGCAGCCCACTCCATCATTGTCATGGCCAATGGCCAAGTCTGTGAGGTCAGTCAGGCTAGGAATGGGCAGCGGCTCGGGTGGCACAGCTAAGCTATATGAGTACCTGGCCTGTGTCCAGACACTTGAGGTCATGTGCTGGGAACAAAACCCCAACAGACCAAGGTCTTCCTATCCTTGGATAAACCCAGGCTGCTACCCTCTGGGAAAGTTGAACTACAGGCTCCCAGGACCAGAGGATGTGTATGTTGTTGGTAAAGAAACTGAGGCAGAGCTGGCCGTAGAGAGGCTGTCTCACAGACTTATGGGAGCAGTCAGGGGCAGAATCAGAGCACACAAGTGTATCCCACAGCCGCAGCCGAAGGAGAGACAAAAGTAATCAGACCTCTCAGTGTCAACTGAACAGAAGGTGGCATTGGCTAGTGAAACTGTTTGTGCCCAAGATGGCAGAGTTGTCAAGTGTCCCTAAAAGGACCATGAGCCTAAGTAGCTGTGAGCCTCACAGGTGATGGAGCTGAGCCCTGCTGGGACTCTGAGTCTAGCTCTGTTGAAATGACCCTCCTTCTGTCTCCAGGCTGGGACCCATGAAGAACTCCTTAAAAAAGGCGGGCTCTATGCAGAGCTTATCCGGAGACAAGCACTGGATGCCTCGCTGAACTCACCCCCACCTACAGAGAAGCCTGGAGACCCCAGACTCTGCCAGGGGAAAGCCTGAGACCCTTGGGGCCAGGTCACTGCAGGGCATCAGTCCGAGGCTGGGGCTCAGCTGGGGACAGAGGCCTTGAAGGGCCAATGTGCTGGAGTGTGTCCTGCACTACTGCTCCCTTAAAGAGCCAGGCCCAGCAGCGGGGGCGGGATGTGGCTCTGCTCCCACCTGCTCCTACCATGTGGACACGGATGTACATAGTCAGGCAAAGTCCCTGAACACCTCTGCTCGACCCTCTCAGGCTGGGCCAGTTCCTCCCCCAACACTCAGTTGTTTAGGCCCTTACTCCAGGGGACTGGCCAGGCCTGGTAGAATAGGATATAATCCCAGCTCTTGGGAGAGAGAAGTGGGAGGATCAAGAGTTCAGGGATATCCTGGGCTACATAGTGAAACTCTATCTCAAAAAATAAAAAAGAACCTAAATAAATAAAATTTTAAAAGAGGCTGAGGCTGTAGCTTAGTAGCAGAATGCTTGCCTGACATGTGGGGGTCCTAGATACAATCCTTTGTACTGCAAATAAGAAATAAAGCCCAGGGCTGGAGTGTAACCCTGGACCTAAGACGAGGCTCTGCCTCACAGTAGGACCACGCATCCCATCCCCAGCTTTGTGTCTGCACCCACAGCGCAGCTCTCGATCCATTGGTTCCGGCAGAAGGAAGTGGTAGTGGCCGTTGTTCCAGTGGCTGTGCCGTTCGCCCCAGTCAGACCTGGCGAAACACTGAAGAGACTGCTGTGCCGTGTGTACACACAGACACAGTGCCAGCAAGTACAAAAACAGCATGGTACATAACCTGTAGTCCTCCAAGATGGGAGCTAGTGGCAGGAGATATCCTTGCTACACAGAGGCTGAGGCTAGCCTGGTCTTTGTGAGAGTCTGCCCCAATGGTGGAAAGCACAATTAATACAAAACACAATATGAGGCTGATATGAGAACTGTAAGGATCATCAAAGTGGTGGGATGGTGACCTTGCCTTGAAAGGGGAGAGCAGGCAGCCTGTAGTCCCAAAGCTGGGGCCTCCATTGGCTTCTCGGGTATTGAGAAAAGCACATGAAAGACCCTGTAGACTGCTCTGATGCTCCCAGTGGCCAGCACTTTGTTGACGTTACTGCAGATGCCTTGATCACTTCACTTATGCCCAGAAGGTGATGGCCCCTAGTCTTGGTACTGTAGGTCACTTCCCGCTGAGAATCCATCCCTGGCCAGCCACATCCAGGTTGTAGGACTCTTATGCAGACCAGGGAATGGATCAGGGGAGAGGGGCTGTAACTGCATGGCCAGAGAAGCATTTTGTACTTTTCATGTGGCAAAGGACGACATTGTCTTTCAGGAGAGGACAGAAACAGCTGCTGCTGGGGTCCAGTGTAGGACCACATACACTGCTGTGGGGACAAGGAACCCAAGAACCCTAGTCCATAGTGACAGCCTGGGAAGCTGAGTTCTGGGGTGGCTTCCATTGCCTGGCCACTGCACCCCACCCCCAACAAGTGCAGCTTAGAGCAAGGCCTCTGCTTTCTATAGACATGTCCCTCTGGCCATCCCCTTTATCCACTTGGGGCATGAAGTCTCCCTCCCCAAGCATCCAGCCCGTTGGTTCCACATGCACAGTCATCAGGCACCCACAGATTCTCAGTCCCCTGACAGCCCCGGGATGACTGTCACCAGGGAAGGGGCCCCAGCCCTGTGGGTATGTTTACCCTGTCATCCTGGCCTAGCTTTCCCAGCCCCTTAGTAGAGAACAGCTTGGCTACACTTGCTCTTAAATGCTTCTTCCAAAAGTTAAGTGGCACATGTTGGAATCACGCCCTTAAAAACCACAGTGTAATAGCCCCAGAAAGTGGTCACATCTGTTCCACAAGCCCTTTTAGTCACCTATCCTAAGATGTTACTTGCCTAGCCTGTGCCACTGAGCCTGGGACCATTTCTGAGACTAAGTCCCGAGTGTTTGCTATGTCCCTACACCCAGAGCTAGCACAGTATGACTGACTGGTTGGTGGAATTATGTCTCCACCACTCATGCCAGGATGAACCTGGCAGTCTCCAGTGCTTTTCAAAGACATGGGACCAGTGATACTATTGCTCAACAAGTAGAAAACCTAAGGACCCATGTACAAGTCCCCTGAGACTTGTGGATGAGCAACTCCCAAAAGCTATCCTCTGACCTCCATACCTGTTGTGACACACATACCCAATAAATAAACAATAAAACAGAAAAACATATGTAAAAAACTGGACTTGTCTGATGACTCTTGAGCATATAAGATTTTGCCCAATTCCTAAATACAAAAGGGTAGATGAGACATTACCCAATACAGGACATGACAGTGACAGGAACATGACAGTGACAGGAACCAGGCCTTGCAGTCAGCCACCTGTGCAGATGTCCTTGAGCTACTGGGCTCTCTTGTCTAAGTCCCTTGTACTCCTCCAAGCCAGCTAGCACTGAGCTTATGGGTAGCTCCTCCAGCACTGGAAACACACACATCCCTTCCCCAAAGCTCTCTTGTCTTCCTTTCTGCATTCCTGGAAGTAGCTCCTGGATTCAATCACATGCTGCCTTTGCCCCATGGAGGGCAGAGTGCAGGAGATGACTCAGTGGCCTGGAGTCCTCTCTAGACATATTCCCTGATCAAGATCAGTAGGAATGCAAAAAGGCATTACTGCTATTGGGGTGGGAGTGGGGTATCTGATGTCATCTATCAAATTAGTAAGGCAGTGCCCTCCACCCAGAAACTCTGTTTCAGGGAGTTTTTCTATGACATCAATAGCAAAGTTGGTATTGAAAAGCTGGAAACTCCAGTGGTTATCAGGGGAGACAGCACCTCCACGTGGACTAGGACGAGTAATGAGGGTGCTTTCCGGGTGCTGGAGCTCATGATCCCTAGAATATGTCCATTGAGAGAAGAAGATGTAAAGTAACAGAGTACCCTGGATGCCTCTGGGGCAGCAGAAGAGTCCATGGCCATTGTGAAGAATAGCCTCACCAACAGGAGGGCCTGAGAATGAGGTGGGGTCTGGGTGTCTAGGCAAAGAAGGATACTCAGAAGACAGAAAGCCATGGGATATGGAACCTGAAGAGGGCCCTGGTCATGTAGTATTGCTAGGATGCTAGGGGCATAAGAGGAGAAGATCTGCCTGTGCCAAACTTCCCACCACTCTCTAACTTGGTCAGAAGCCAAGTGCACTCTGTAAAAGAACAAATGATGTCAGGTAGGTTCTTGGAAGGGCAGGAGAGGCAAAAGGAGAGAGGGGATAGACTAAGAATCAGCCGCTGACCCTCGAGTCTACATTCAGGGGCTGTGACCAGGAGCCTAAAAGGCCCCAAAGGCTTCCCAAACCCCAATGTATATCTGGGTTTCCTTCAAGCCCTACCATGGACTGCTGTGGTTTCCTCCTGGCGCCTCTGGTCTCTGACAGCAACGACTCCCCCCATGCTTCACTAATGGCTCAGCCTGGGGCCCCAGGGACCTTCCCTGCCCCCCAGACTGCTCTGCTGGCCCCCCAACCCCCGTCATGCTGAAACCTAATCCTCTGCAGCAGTTTTAGCTCAGTCCTGCTCTGCAGCCCCTGCCTGCCACTACCTACTGTGCCCTACTTGGTCTTTACTGCAGAGACCCAGCCCCACGGAGCCAACGCGCGGGCGCGCATTCTGGGGAACTCAGAGCCAGACTGAAGTTCAACTCATCCAGTCCTATCAGGCGAGTACTTTCACCTCTGTCTTGGCTCCTCCCTTCTCTACCTTTTCCTTTTCTCTCCTCCCTATTCCTTGCTGAGCAACTTGAGTCCCATCTCAATCCCCACCACTACCCTGCTAGCCCTACAAAACAGCTTCTGCAGTCCTTAGAAGCCCTATCCCCAGTCAGCGCCTCCCTACTTCCTGCTCCAGCCATGAAACCTCCCTCAGGACTGGAGGAGACCCAGCGGCGGCAGGCCTCAGACATCCGGGTGTTCGCCAGCAGCTGCACGATGCATGGTCTGGGTCACATCTTTGGCCCTGGAGGACTGACCCTGCGCCGTGGGCTGTGGGCCACAGCTGTGCTCCTGTCGCTGGCGGCCTTCCTCTACCAGGTGGCTGAGCGGGTTCGCTACTATGGGGAGTTCCACCATAAGACCACCCTGGATGAGCGTGAGAGCCACCAGCTTACCTTCCCAGCTGTCACTCTGTGTAATATCAATCCACTGCGCCGCTCACGCCTCACACCCAATGACTTGCACTGGGCTGGAACAGCGCTGCTGGGCCTGGACCCTGCTGAACATGCTGCCTACCTTCGTGCCCTGGGCCAGCCCCCTGCACCACCTGGTTTCATGCCCAGTCCGACTTTTGACATGGCACAACTCTACGCCAGAGCTGGCCACTCCCTTGAGGACATGTTGCTGGATTGCCGATACCGTGGCCAGCCCTGTGGGCCTGAGAACTTCACAGTGGTGAGCCAGTTGCCCTAAGACTCTTATTTAGTGATTACAATCTGTAGACTTGTGAGTAAGGAAACCTTAACACCCCTGCCTGGTTATCCCTTCCTTCCTGATGGCCACAGGCCCTCCATCCAAGACATTCTGTCTAGTACAGGAAACTGCCTTTGGAGGCTATCTCTCGCCATCTCAGTTAGACATCTGTGCACCTGGCTATGCGTCTCAGCGAGGACACCAACCCAAGCAAGCTGCAGGGTCAAGGGCTAATCGGTAGAGGCGCTGCTACTCTTGCTCCTAGGGTAGAATGCAGTACCCTGAGCCTATCTTGGGGCAGAAGACCCCTGTTTGCCAGGAGGGTCCTGTCTCCTCTGAATGTTGCTACCCTAAAGGAGGGCAAGAATACATCCAGTTACCCCTTTAGAGGTTCTACTGTCAGGGCTTTGGCAAGAGGCAGAGGGGTTGCACCGAGGCAGGAGGCTTCCCCACTCCACATACCTATATGTGAGGCTAAGGACATTGAGATGTGGGCTTTCCAGTTCCTTCAAGGAGGGTGGGAGAAGTAGTTTCTTTGCATAAGATTCAGGCTCAAAAAGTCCAAAACATAAAGCAAGCATGATGTTGCACATACTTAATCCCAGAACCTGGAAAAGAGGCAAGAGGATCCCTGGGAGTTTGAGGCCAGCCTCATCAACACTACACAACAAATTCTAGGACTACATAGAGAGACTCTGTCTCAAAAAAATCTTTTAAGAAAATAAGGACAGGGTGGAAAATGAGCTAGATCCAGACTTCGTCATCCAGACTTCCCTAGGTACTTAGGCAAAAACATCAATCCCAAGATCTACTGAACTTGGACACCTGCCTCCAGAACTGGAAGGATTTGTCACTGCTGTACTGGCTCATTCCTGTAATCCCAGCACTTGGTATTTGGAACCAGGAGAATCAGGAATTTGAGGCTAGCTCTGCCCCATCAAAAGCACCAGACAAGTCCAGGCTACATAAGAATTTATCTCAATCCCTGCCCCTCCCTCCAAAAACCCAAGGGGTAGTGTGGTCCCATTCCCCGAGGCTTGTTTAAGAGGGACTGTCGTTTTCTGCCCCCCAGATCTTCACTCGAATGGGGCAATGCTATACTTTCAACTCTGGTGCACACGGGGCAGAACTGCTCACCACTCCAAAGGGTGGTGCTGGCAATGGATTGGAGATTATGCTGGATGTACAGCAAGAGGAGTATCTGCCCATCTGGAAGGACATGGGTGAGGGGCACGGGGTCATTTGCCTGTGAGGAGGGATAAGGGTGGAGGCATGTCTGAGGCTGGGAAATCACAAAGACCATGGGAGGGAGAGGAGGTAGGTGTGTAGGGAGGAGTCCCAAAGCATGTTGTTTTGTGAGAAGAGGCAGGGCTGGCTCTTCCAAATCTTGAGGAGAGGGACTGCTAAGGGAGTCTCTCCTGGGAATGGAGTGTCTGGGGCCTTAAAGGCCCCTCCCTGCAGAAGAGACTCCGTTTGAGGTGGGGATCCGAGTGCAGATCCACAGCCAGGAGGAGCCCCCTGCCATTGACCAGCTGGGCTTTGGGGCGGCCCCAGGCCACCAGACTTTTGTGTCCTGCCAGCAGCAGCAAGTATGTTGGTTCAACTGCCTGTGCCCCCCACCCTCCCCAAGCTCCAACCCTCCCTAGAAGATCCTCAGACCCCAAGTCACAGTGCCTCAACCTGACTCTGAGGGCCTCACCCCTACAACCTCTACCACACAGCCTTTATAACCCTGTACCTCCAACAGCTGAGTTTCCTGCCACCACCCTGGGGTGACTGCAATACTGCATCTGTGGATCCCGACTTTGATCCAGAGCCCTCTGATCCCCTGGGTTCCCTTAGCCCCAGCCCCAGCCCTCCTTATAGTTTAATAGGGTGTCGCCAGGCCTGTGAGTCCCGCTATGTGGCTCGGAAGTGCGGATGTCGAATGATGCATATGCCTGGTAAGGGACTGGGTTCTGTTGTGAGTAGGGAATGGGGATACCCTAGGGGGCGCTCTCGAGCTCCCGGACCGGTCTCTTCCAATCCTAGGAAACTCCCCAGTGTGCAGCCCCCAGCAGTACAAGGACTGTGCCAGCCCAGCTCTGGGTAAGGCATATCTCTTCAGCCTCCCTGTCCCCATCCACTCAGTCGTTGATCACAGCCCTCTGGCCAAGTGCTCCTGATCCTTGCTTTGTGGCCTGCAGAGGCTATGCTGCGAAAGGACACGTGTGTCTGTCCCAACCCTTGCGCCACTACACGCTATGCCAAGGAGCTCTCCATGGTGCGGATTCCCAGCCGCGCTTCAGCTCGCTATCTGGCCCGGAAATACAATCGTAGCGAGACCTACATCACGTGAGCAAGGAACACGGTAGCAAAGCTGTAGGCACTGTACCTGAGTCAGGGGGCTCCTAGCAGGGAACTGAATCGAAACCCTTTTGCGCACAGCCCAGGATGGATTTATCTCTACATAACGGGTTCTGGGACTGGGCAAACTGCTCAAACTTTCTGACTTGGGGGATGGGAACAACCCAAAGTTCTTAAAAGGGGCCAGAGTGCCCACACCTAATTCCAGCTGGCACTACATGGTGTCCAGCAAACAGTCCGTACTTCTTTTCCTTTAGGGAGAATGTACTGGTTTTGGATATTTTCTTTGAGGCCCTCAACTATGAGGCAGTGGAACAAAAGGCAGCCTATGAAGTGTCAGAGCTGCTGGGTATGTTCGGAGTGCCTGGGTCTGCAGAGGTGCCAACAGGGTAGGTGATCACGAATTGACAGCACTCTGCCTCCACAGGAGATATTGGGGGACAGATGGGACTGTTTATTGGAGCCAGCCTGCTTACCATCCTCGAGATCCTCGATTACCTCTGTGAGGTGGGATAGAACCCCAGACATCACGGGGAAGAATCAGGCCACCAGTGTCCAAGAAGGTGGATGTTGGCCACCTTATTCCTGCAACTTGTCCCCAGGTTTTTCAAGACAGAGTCCTGGGGTACTTTTGGAACAGAAGGAACTCTCAAAGGCGCTCTGGCAACACTCTGGTATCATCCACCCCTTCTGCCCTCCACCACCCCTAACATTATAGGCCTCACCCCAAACCTTAAACATGTGGTCCAGGAGCTGTAGGTGCAGCAATTTTGGTTGCTCTCCACCTGACTTTCCCTCTTCCCACAGCTCCAGGAAGAGCTGACTGGCCATCGAGCACATGCTCCCCATCTCACCCTAGGCCCCAGGTAACATGAAATATTCCCCGTAAGGAGGACAGGACAGGTCGAGAGGAGGAAGTTCAGGTCCAGGACAGACTAGAAAGCGGGGTCCTTCCCCAGTGCTGTGGCTTGTCCCACCAGGTCTCCTGCCGCTCCCTGTGCTGTCACCAAGACTCTCTCTGCCTCCCACCGTACCTGTTACCTCGTCACACGGCTCTAGACCTGCTTGGTTGCACCATGACATCTTGGACATGTCCAGCTTGAAGACATCTTTGCTGTCTTCACCCTAATAAAGCTCTATCTAGTACATGTGTCTCAGGTGTCTGCCTTACAGATCAGACACTAGGAGAGTCAATGACAGCCCTCCCCCCCCCAGGCCTCATCCATTCTCCCGCTGGAACCGGGGCCCCAGTTATACTTAACAACTCTCTTGAGGTAGGGGTAATTTTAAGACGAGATCAGTCAGGCACACCTTAGTGTTAATGAACTTTTCAAACCCATTTTCTTTTAATTTTGTTTTTCTTGAGTAATGGGGACTGTACCTTGAGTTTGGAGAACTCCCACTATACTATGTGAGTATTTCCCCATGGAAGTATACCTCCATCACTTTTGTTCTGAGGCAGGGTCTCATATACTTCTGGCTGGGGTTGTACTATGCAGCCAAGGATGATGTTGAACTCATAACCTCCCAAATGTTGAGATTATAGGCATATACCACCATGGTTAGCTCCCCAGCCCTTTTAATATCTTGTTTATTTAGAAACAGAGTCTCACTAGGTTGTTCAGATTACCTTAAACTCACTCTGAAGACCACACTGGCCTTGCAGCACTTCTGCCTCAGGCTCCTTGGTAGTTTGGAATACAGACATGTACCACTAGCCCCACCTCCTACCAACGTCTAAGAAGGTAGTCTCTCCATGCCCAGAGCTTAGGTGATGGCCCACAGTGGCCATGGTCGTGTAGGTATTCACTGCACCAGCAGTGGAGAGCTGGAACGAGGTTCTAACTCGCTTAGCAAGACGGTGGAAGTGGCAGGGTTGCACGAGGAACTAGTCCATGTGCAAGAACACAAATTGGTGGCCTGCCTTCGAAGGTTCTTGCCTTTCCAACCTCTCCACAGGAGCTGACAGCCTGTTGAGACAGTGGGCCTGAGAGACCCCCCTCCCTCCCCTTCCTGTCAAGGGGGAACCCCTGGAATTCTACCTCAGCTCATTTCCTACTCTCACTGTACCCTAACCTCTGGGAAAGTGGCAAACGGGAACTGGGAAGGCTGTAGCTATGGAAGAGACCCACATAGCTCTGGGTCTCTCCTGCCCCAGCAGACAACTCCAAGTGTAAGAAAACAGATATGGAAGGCTCTATATAGGACGCAGAGATAGAGAGGCCTGGTCCATTCTCCCATTCTGGCAAAGGCTCAGCTCTGCACTCAGGCCAGTGGCATCCCACCTCATGACTGTATCTGGCCCTTCTAGGCAGAGGAGAAAAGTGTGCAGGAGAAGATAAGCTGAGTGTGGAGACAGGACTGCCACGACACAATCAAAAGAACGGGGACCATGGCCTCCTGTTCCCGATCTCAGAATATGTAAAGAGACAGAGCAGACATGAGCAGCTCGTTGTACAAGCTGTGGGCCAAATCACAGAGCAGGGATCCCCAGTCACCCTTGAGAGCCACCCCACCATCATACCATCAGACTGTGGGAAAGGAGACAATTTATGAAATTAAATAAAGTCCATGGAGGGAGTGAAAACCGTGGGCCAGGGTAACTCTACCCCAGCTGGGCCCAGCACAGCTGGTGCTCAGGATCCCACACCCCACTATTCCACCCTCCTGGGAGGGAGGTTTAAATAGGCCAGGCCCCAGCCTGGTCAGAGAGCCTATGGGGGACAGAAGTCAGAGAAGTAAGGGTGCTGCAAGGCCTCTTCTGCTGAGATGCGCTGCACAGGGTTACACTTCAATAGGTTCTGCAGTTGGGAAGAAAGGCAGAGGCGACTCAGACTTGGATAGCCCACCAGCTTTTTGACCCTTGCTTTTTGACAGCTTGCTGGGCAAGCATACAATCCCCAGTTTCTAGTCCTGGACAGGCAAATGCCCCCAATTTTATCCCCAGGCACCTACCTGCAACAGGTCTCTCCCTGTGGCATTGAGCTTGGGTACGACATTCACCAAGGATGTTGTAGCTGGGTACATTGGGTAGGGCTGCAGAGGAGGGCCAGGCAGAGTCAGGCCAGAAGCATGGATCACAGAGTTGGAAAATAAAAGACCTCCCATAGTCAAGCACACCTTATAGTCTGGCAGCTTGGTCATGGCAGGCCATTGTTCCTCAGTCGGTGTCCCTAGCAGTGTGTCCATGTGGTCAAGGGTCACTTGTGGGAAGGGTTACACCTACACTTCAGGGGCCAGTGGGGGGATTCTTCACTCTACCTGCCTTTCTCTTATACCACCATGCTCTATCCCCCAGCCCAGTCTGAGACAAACCCCATTTTTATGGTATTTACTATGGAGAAGGAAAATCCAGACCCTGATGCTTGTGGTCCAAACAGACAAGTCATTTTTCTCCAAGAACCCTCTTTCTTCCTCCTCTAAGGCTTACTGAAACAACTTCTAATGGCTCCATCAGGAGTGCCATTCTTACCAACGGGCCACATTTCTCATCAGTGACTCCATCCATGCAAGGGCAATGTGAAGGGCAAGCAATGGCTAACTCTCACCCCTGTTCTAGGCTCTATGCCCACCTCCTTTCTACAAAGAGGTGAAGGAGCATAGGCTAAGGGCACTGGGAGGATATCGAAAGATCCTCTTCAGCTGGTCATCCACATCATTGCCAGGGAAGAGAGGTCGCCCTGCATTAGCCAGCTCTGCAGAAAAAAACAGGGATAAAACAGTACATGAAGGACCCATCATTCTGAGGTGCCCCTGCGCCTTCCAGCCCCAGCCCCAAGAGCTCCCTCTCCCTTCTTTCACAAGATCCTCTAGACCCTATTTGTTACCCCAACTGGGAAAGAGAGTACCTCTGCAGGACCCCAATGTGTCACCTGCAAAGATGCAGCCGGCTGACCACATGTCGATGGACGTGGAGTACAGCTTGGCCCCAAAGAGGACATCCGGTGGGCGGTACCACAGCGTGACCACCTGGAGAAGACCCCACCCACAGGGACCCCCCTCCCACTTAGAGAGCTGGAAGGAGATCCAGGAGAAGGCTCAGAGAGTAGAGGAAACAATGTGGTGTAGAGAAGCCACTGGGGGATTCCCTCCCTTCAACCTCATATACCACTTCCCAGGCTCACCTCAGCAGAGTAGCAGCGGACTGGGATACCAAATGCTCGGGCCAGGCCAAAATCAGCCAATTTCAACTCCCCATTCTGAGAGGAGATAACACAAAGGGAACATGGAGAAGGACTTTTAAAAGGTTCAGGGTAGGCTCCAGTTTCCTTCTCCCCATCCTGCTCCCTCAGTACTCCCCATCCCTGGCTCCAGCTTCTGCATTGTTGATCCCTGTTCCCAGAGCAATACCCTGTTTATGAGCAGGTTCTGGGGCTTCAGGTCCCTATGTAGCACGTTGCGGCTGTGACAGAATCCCAGGCCTTTCAGCAGCTGGAAGAGGAATGACTGAGGAGAGGTAAGGAAGAGGGAGTCAGACCTGCTGTACCCTATAGCC
This sequence comes from Rhabdomys pumilio, assembly GCA_030674055.1. Lineage (NCBI taxonomy): Eukaryota > Metazoa > Chordata > Mammalia > Rodentia > Muridae > Rhabdomys > Rhabdomys pumilio. Next base: position 53,487,106 of record JANHMN010000016.1, read on the forward strand.
CATGTGACTGGCAGCAAGTGGAGAAGTCCACTCATGTGTGTGTGTGTGTGTGTGTGTGTGTGTGTGTGTACATAAGCATAAAAAAAGGGTAGGATCCCCTGGAACTGGAGTTACAGGCAATTGTGAGCCAACCAATGTGAATTCTGGGAACAGAGTCCTCTGCAAGAGCAGCAAATGTTCTGCAAAAGCAGTTATTGTTTTTTTTTCTAATTGGGTATTATATTTACATTTCAGATTTTATCCCCTTACCCCACTTCCTCCCACCACCCAGAATTGTTTTGTTTTTTGAAACAGAGTTTCTCTGTGTAGACCTGGCTGTCCTGAAACTCCATCAATAGATAAGGCTGGCCTTGACCTCAGAGATGCACCAGCCGCTGCCTCCCAAGTGCCGGGGTTAAAGAAGTCCACTACCATACCCAGCTTAGCAAGTGCTCTTAACAACTGAGCTATCTTTTCAGCCTCTCATCTAGTTACTTTGAGAATCTGCTTTGCAGGCACTGGTAGGGGGCAGGGGCTGGGGGGAGGTCAACAGTAACCAAGTTGTCCTTGCTTCTCACAGCTTTCTGATGGATCTTCCTGTATTCCCAGTCCAAGCTGGTCTCCCCTACATGGCTGCAATTGGGTACACACACCATAAGCAACAGCACAAATACAAAGTTATAGTATTATTCAGGACCCACTTCCCCTGGAACCTGGACCAAGGCACTTGGTCTTGGGCCTAGAATAGTGGCTGATACACAGCAAAACTTTCAGCAAATATTTAGTTTGTTGAGCTCTCTCTCTCTCCCCCTAAGATTTATTTTTAAATTATGTATGTATGTATGCATGCATGCACGCCACACACATGTGTGTCGAGGGAGAAAGTTGAGTCCATGAGTGCAGGTGCCCTTGAAGGCCAAAAGTGGGTACTGGAGTTACAGGTGGTTGTGAGCTACCTCAGGTGGGTGCTGGGAACTGAACTCATATCATTGGCAAGAGTAACAGGTGTTAACTGCTGAACCATCTGTCCAATTCCTTTTGTTTTAATTTTGCTTTGTATCTCAGGCTGGTCTTAAACTTGAGATTGCCCTGCCTCAGCCTTCTGAGTGCTAAAGTTAGAAGTACGCCTGGTATTTGTTGAATCCAGGAGATAGTCACTGGTGTATCTTACATCTGGAGCGCAAATGACCTCACAGAAATCAGATACAGTCTGTGTAAGTCAAAGGCAACCACATAAAAACATTCACCAAGACAAGTAGTCCTTGGTGGGCAGAAACAGGGTTCCCCTGGTACCCCAGGCCCCCAACCTGGCTGGCAGTCAAAGAGTGCCAATATTTTATATAGGCACACCTAGGCGCCACAAATCCCTAGACATCCTTCCCCTCACCTTCACAATCTCAGGGTCCAGATCACCATTGCAGCTGTCAAAATATTTCTTCAGGTCCTAAATCGAGGTAGCAATGAGGAGAAGAGGACAGAGGTCAACCTTAGTCTGGACTCCTATACCCTCCATGATTAGTATCCACCCCCTCCAACCCCTTTCACCTGATCACAGAACTCAAAAACCAATGTCAGCTTCTTGTCACTATGCAGGACATCATGAAGCCTAGGGAAAATGAAAGGCTTAGCAAGATTCTCAAGTTGGTCTCTAACAGCCCAATACCAGCCCAGGCTATTGAGGAGGTTCTACCTTCTCCAACAGACCTTACCTGACAATGTTTTTGTGCTTCAGTTCTTTGAGTAGACAGATCTCCCGGAGGGCTGAACTTGGCACACCCTACAACATGCAAGGGGGTAGTAGTCACACACAACCCAAGAAAGGCTTTAGACCCCCTCCCATACCCTAGGCCTACCTCATCGTCATCGTCCAGCCTGACACGCTTCAGGGCCACAATCTCATGGGTTTCCCGGTTTTTGGCCTTGAACACAGTTCCATAGGTGCCTAGGGGAAGGTTGGGAGTGAGGGAGAGGATCCTTCTTAACATCTTAGCGTGTAAAGGCAAGTTTTCGGGGCAAAGGCCAGATGTGGAGTAGTTTTGTGAGTGAGGATGCCAAGGAGAAGGTGCCTAAAAAAGCTCAAGATTTCAGCTGCAGCAGGAATCTGCCATAGGCTCCAGGGTGGGGGGTGGGGTCGGGAAGTATCGAGGAGTCACCTAGGAAAGAAGGCCTGCAAAAATATTAAGATTGGAGGTTCTGCAATGAACTGAAGCAGGGATTCCAGGTGAGGTTTGCAAGTGATGCTGAGACTAGGGACGAGAAATGCAGGAAGTGCCGCGGTTTGGAAGGCTCGACCACAGAGACTGCTAAGGCTAAGAGCAAGAGTTTGCCGCAGATGCTAAGACAGGGTGAAGGGTTGGTTTCTGCACTGGGTGTTGGGCTCAGCGGCCAGGGCTTTTGGCTAGTGCTGAGGTCGGAGCCTGCAAGTATAGCTGACGGTAAGGGAGCTGGGACTGCAAGTAGGGTCTTTAGAAAAAGACCTTGCAGGAACATCTCGTGGTTCCATTACCTTCCCCAATCTTCTCCAGTTTCTCGTATTTCTGCATCGCAGCGGCCGCGGGGACCCCTGCGGGCCCTCGGTTCTAAGACTCCCGGCCCCGGCGTTGCAGAGGAGGTGGGACCCACAGCTCCAGCCCCGCCCACCCGCTCACCACGCACTGGCATCTGGGACTCGTAGTCCCGGGGCGGCCATGTTTCCCAAGAATGCCTGTGGCGGAGGACACGCGGACTACAAAGTCCAATAGGCTGCGCTCGGGCTCTCTGCAGCGATCAACTCCAGGGACTCGTTTCCATCGCGGAGGCAAACCTTGAACTTCAACTCCCAGGAAGCATCGCGTGTCCGCCTGTCGGGCGTCTCCGCCAAGGCGCGGAGGCTCCCAGTGTGCCCCGCTCTTGTTATTATTCCTTTTCTGTGCTCACAGCCTTCCAGAAAAGGGCCGCTCCGGGACTACGCGTTCCAGAATACAGTGAGGGTGGGGGTGGGGTGCTCTCTGCTTGAAGTTTGCGTTTGACGGCCTAGATCCCGAGCGCTGTTGGCCCGGCTCTGACCTGGTTGGGTGTTTTGAGTCACCAGCGACCTTCTGACAGCTTCAGCACTAGTTTTCACCTCTCACTAGGCCACCGGGTGACCCCAGGACTGATTGGGGAATGATTCTGAGCGATGTCTTACTGCTGATGACCTCACAGGGACCAGCTGACCACAGGGCTGGGCAGCGAGACAGGTGTGCCCCGTTAGAGTCTGGATTTGAGTGGAAGGACACACGCCAGAGTCCCCTTTCTGCTGGGCCCATTTTATCGTCTCGAAACCCACCGGACTCCAGCGGCTCCAGTTTGACATGCCGAGGCCAGCTGACTGGAGCCTGGGTGTCCCCCAGATCCCAGTCTTCAGAGCAGGCCCACTGGAGTCAGCCAGGGTGTGGCCCACGAAGACTGGCAGGTCAGTTACTTCCCTCAACAGACAAGACCACAGACAGATGCTACACTTGCAGCAAGCAGCCCTTACCTCACCCTATAAAGGAGTTGATTATAGATTTTCTTGCACTACTCTCTAATTGTCTCATGATTGCATTCTTGAGGGCTGTGAACTGGGTAAAAACGGCCCCAAACAGCATTCCTCAGCGCCGGAACCTGAGTAGGCGCTAACCGTTTGTTAATTAACTCACTTAAATCTGAGTGCTTTTGCATAAACAATATTGTGATTTGCCCACGTGGCAGACTGAAGACGCATAAAGTGTATTCTTTATCTGAAATAATTGATAATTTAGTTGAGAAAACTAGATGACACGCAAGGGTCTTTAAAAGAGAGGTGTCGGTTGTGAGTAGGCTTCTATTCGGCACGAAGGTAATTCTAGGGAAAGTGAGGCATCTTCAACAAGTTGTCTTGTTTTCCATCAGTTCAGGGTCACGGCCACCCAACTCCAGCGTCATTACACCTCACATTCGCCTGCCACCCGTTCTCTCAGGCAAACACCGGGGCTTTCTTGGAGCCAGTGGTGTTATTTGGTCGGGGGCCCTGCAGAACCTTAATGTCAAAACTCTGTAGTTCAACTCCCTGCGCCTCAATTTCCTGGCCCTACTCCACGCCCTCGATCCCCAAGTTGAAGGTGGCTTCTTTCCTCCCAGAGGTGGCTCACTAAAGCCAAGAGCAGGCGTCCCCGGAGCCTCGCCGCGGGTGGGGGGAACAGCCTGGGTGCCGCGCCGGCGGTGTCGGGCTGTGCCTGGGAGCGCGCCCCCGCCGCGGAGTCTCAGCGTCCGCTTTCCGCCTCTCAACTAGCCGCGCCGGGGACGCGCACGGCGCGCTGCGGGGGGCGCGCACGCTGGAGGCTGGCCTGCCCGCGGCGCGGGGGAAAGTTGAGTTGGGAGAAGTTGGGAGCGGCGGGGGCGCGCCCCGGGGTGGGCACCGGGAAATCGTCGGGAGCGCGCGAGGGTTCCGGAGGATCAGGGGAGACCCGGAGACCCCCGGGACACGAAATCTAGAGCTAGCGGGTAAGCAGTTAGGTGGCGGAGAGGGAGGGTGAGGGCCGCGGAGGAGGGGGGGTGGACTGGAGACTCGGGCGCCGAGGGAGTGGAAGTGGAGGAAAGGGCGGGGACTGGGGCGCAAGGAGCGAGGTCTTAGGGAGAAGGATGGGGAGGCGAGTGGAAGTATGGGTCTGAAGTGAGATTCCAGGGTCCGCCTCTTAAGAGTTACCTACAGCCAAGGTGCCGCGCCCCCTGTCACCAGGAGTGGGTAGTCTCAGGGAGCTGCTGCCTTCAGCTTGCTCTCCCACTCCCGGGCGGGTTCCAGACGACCCTCTGCCCCAGAAACTCGCCAGTTTAGGGATTGCCTGGGACCGCAACTCCCCGGATCTCGGGATTGAGAGGTGGAGCTGTGAAAAGGGTTGGCGGGTCAGGTTAGGACAAGAGGTCAGACAGAAGGGTGGGGGGGACGAGCCTGAAGTTTGAGTCCTAGGGGGCTGCCTTCTCTTGTAGGGAGCTCCTTGCTTGGGTGTGGAGAGAGCGCTGCCTCAAATCTGGGTCTATTTAATCAAACTCTCTCCGCCCCCACCAGCCCCACAGCCAAGAGCTGTGGAATGTACGAATTCACTTGGGGAATGGTTAATGCCCAAGTGGGGGTCCGAAGTGCTAATCCCTTGGGCTGGGGGAGAGATGCTAATCCTTCGGGCCCGTCGGGGCTGGTCCGGGGAATGTGCCCCCACTAGGATTATCGGTACCGATGCCCTGGACAGAGGCTGCTTTGTATTCTACGACAGCAGGGGCGGGGGGGGGGGGGCATGGGTAGAGGGAGGAGGGCTTGGTGGTGGAGCACACTGAGGGCAAAGCCTGGAGGCGGGAGTGAGCACCTGCAGGTGGTGAACACAAATTCCCTATACCCCTCCTAGACCAGGTTCCCTCCCTGACACCTCTCCCCCACACTGGCTTAAGGCCTGCTTAGGGGGGAGGTGGAAAGAGCAGTCAGCTGAGTTGGAGTTTTTGCCAGAAATGTGTGGCCCAGACTCCCCACCCTGGGCTGATCCCCCAGACCTCTATTATTTGATCCTATACTAGCCCATCTCATTGCCAAGGTAGCCATAAATCAGGCAACCTCACATCCCCAGCAGCTCTTAGGCAGCTTAGTATTGTTAGCTTTAGAGAGCGTTGGGTGGTGCTCTCACTATATGGCACCCCAGTTTGCACTGGTTGGGTTCCCTCTACCCCCATCACAGCTCACAACCTACAGTCATCGTCAGGAGGGCTGTCCTGCCACTCAGATTTTCCTGGCCCAGGGCTAGGGAGGGAAGGAATAGAGAGACTGCCCCCTCAGGGTTTTTGTGCCCACCCCCCTGACGATGTCACGTGCCCCTCCCCCATTATAAGTCCGCTGTCCAGCTCCTCTGTTCTTCCTACTGAGTGAGTGGAGCTGGGTTCCTGTTCTGTGCTGGGGAGCCTGTTTCTGTCTTATGTCTAGGGGTGGCAGTGCTGCTGGCCTGCCTGCCTTGTGGGGGCAGCCACTCTGTACCTGCAGGCCCCCTGCTTTCCATTCTGGGTTCTCTCCAAAGTTCTTTCTAGTCCCTCTCCTTTCTGTTTGGGAAGCCAGCCGCCCTGGCCTCCACACCCCTCTTGCTCTGTGGGGTGTCTCACTCCCTACCACACCCCTTTCTGGTCTCAGGCTCACCTCCAGGGGGCCCTGGTTCCTGTTCCTGTCTGGAGCTTCACTCCCAATCTTTCTGTTCTTTATCATTCCCTCCCTCATCTCTTCTACTTTCTTTCCAGGGCTAGGCCTTGACTCCTTCCTGCCTCGTGTGCCTCTTCCCTTTCTGTCTCTGTTGTCTCAGCTGTCTTTGTGCCAGACTTTGTGCAGCCCAACTCTGGTCTTCCCTTTCTATACATACTTTGCTCTTTGTTCTTGCTACCTCTTAGGGGCCACTGTGAGGCCCTTTGTAGTCTAGAAAGATCTTGTACGGTCGGAGACACCGGAGTGGCAGACAACTGAGGCCCCTTTCCTTCCTCAAGCTGGGCTGCGGGCTGGTCTACTCTTCACTGATGATGACTAGCCCTTTTCCCTACTTAGGTTATGCCTCCACCTTGTTGTCCTGAAAGCCGAAGCGACAGCGAGAAGGGCTAAGATTTGGCCATGAGCAGCGCCCCCAGGCGCCCCGCCTCGGGCGCAGATTCTTTGCACACGGTAAGCCCTGCCTGCAGGTGAGCTGGCCCAGAGAAATTGGTGCTCTGGCCCAGGCTCCAGTGGGAGTTGGTGGGGGGAAGAAGCTACAAAAAAGGCTGTGCTGGGTTGAGAAGCACAGCCATCCACACCCTGAGTGTGTGAGGATGCTGAAATGGGGAAGGGGAGGGACAGGTGACTTCTATTTGTTTGAGGAGTTGAGCACAGTTTAGCTGCAGTTGGAGGAGTTTGAGGACCTGGCTTTTAAACCCTGTTAACTTTGATTGGGTCTTAACTGCATAGGCCCCCAAGGAGGTCTACACATGCACACCAAAACTCTAGTTAGAGCTTGCCGGCAGTGACTGGCCCCGCCCCTGGCCCACGTGCTATCCAGGCCTGCCCTCCCCCCTCCCCAATGTGGCCACTACCCCACATGGCCCTCTTCTGATTTTCCTAAGAAGTCTAATGATTAACTCCGGTGGCACAATCAGCCGCATTATATTGGTCACTGTGGCCCATTGGGGCACGTGACTGGGAAGGGACACTAGCTAGTGCCCTCCCCCTTCTTCTAGGTTCACCCCTGCCGCCATGGACTTCCTCCTACGACCTCAGGTTGGAGGAGATGACCCATTCCCCCTCCCCACAAGCTCCTCAGGAGCTGATGCCTTGCTAGTTCCTCAGCTGCTTCCTCACTGCCGGCTCCTTCCTGTCCAGCTGCTTCTAGTGGGAATGGGGCAAGTGCTTGGGATCGTCTGCTGGAGCTGCAGAGAGATGGGCTAGGCAGGACCTCCCTTCTCCAGTCCCTGTCCGTGCCTGCCCTAGGTGTTTTTTTTCTGTTCCCCACTTCTACCCCTGCATGTCTCCCCAAGATTGATCCTCCTCCTCCCTGACTCTTCCTTGCTGTAGCAGCTGGCACTGCTACGGAAGGGACGGCATACCCTGGCCTTTGGAGGTCCTGATGCCCTTCAGGTCCTGAAGCTCTTGAGCAAATATTTGGTGGTGGCGCCTGGAGCTGAAACCTGCTGGGGGGTGGGGTGGGCAGGGGGCTGGACCAATGCTGCTGGTCGGATAGCCAGGCTGAGCTTTCCTGCAGTTCTGGCCAGCACTGGCCTCGCTGGTGCTGTCAGCTGCTGCACTCCCGCAGGATGACTCAGGTGGGGGGGAGTGGGGGTGGGGTGAGGGGCGGGGCTGGCTGGCTGGCTGTGAGGGAAGGGTAGTGCTGCCTGCTGGGGTGGGCATTTGTGCTGCTATGGAAGGGGATGGGGGCTTTCTGGGCAAGCAAGAGCATACATTCCTGTCCAGGCAGGGATAGATTTGACTCAGATCTACTCTGGGGCAGTTAGCATAGATGCCTTCAGAAGTTACTTTTAAGGCTCAGCAGTTATCCTCCAGCCAAAGGAATTTCTTCTGCCACAGTACCAGGGGAGTTCACATTCTGCCTGGTTTTGGAAGGGCTAAAGAATTCTGTGGTGTCTTCTAGTGTGGGCCTGCCCTGGGTTGATTGGGCCCGACTATACACACAAGGGGGGTAAGTGCTGAGGAGCTAGGTCCCTGGCATTGGAGATCATAGTTGCTTAGGATGTCGGATTAGGTCCCTGCATGTTGCTGTACATGGAGACTTAGTTTGTGTGTTGGAGATTATAGATTGCTGGCATTACTGAATCTCAAGTGCTGGACAGATCAGGGCTTTTGGGTACAGTTCCCAGTGAACCCCATGTGTTCCCTCCACGATTCCCTCTCACAGCCAGAGCCAGAGAGCCTGAGCCCCGGAACACCTGCATTCCCTGAGCAAGAGGAAGATGAACTTCGTACCTTAGGTGTGGAGCGGTTTGAGGAGATCCTCCAGGAGGCTGGATCCCGTGGAGGAGACGAGCCAGGCCGCAGCTATGGAGAGGAAGACTTTGAATGTGAGGAGGGCAGATAGGGGAAGGGAGGCTGAGGGATCCAACAGAGAATGGGCTGGGTAATAGTGGGAGAGAGAATGCTGGGCCTGCCTGCAGTCAAGCCCCTCCTCCCTGCAGACCACCGCCAGTCCTCCCACCATATCCATCATCCACTCTCCACCCACCTGCCTCCTGATGCCCGCCGTCGCAAGACTCCCCAGGGCCCAGGACGGAAACCTCGGAGGCGCCCTGGAGCCTCTCCCACTGGAGAGACTCCCACTATTGAGGAAGGGGAGGAAGATGAGGATGAAGCCGGTGAAGCTGAAGGGTTCAGAGCTCCCCCACAACAACCATCTCCTGCCACTACACCCTCTGCAGTTCAGGTAAGTGGTACCTAGGCCCCTCGGAGGGGAGCTGTCTGCAGGGTCCTGGCCTGGCCTTACCTTTCCTTATGGGTTCCTGTTGCACCTGTTGCAGTTCTTTCTCCAAGAGGATGAAGGTACAGAAAGGAAGGCAGAGAGAACCAGCCCATCTCCCCCTACACAGACGTCCCACCAGGAGGCAGCTCCCCGGGCCAGCAAAGGGGCACAGACAGGGTAAGTACACTGTATTCACAGTGTCTCAAGTAGACATCTCCTCACTAGAGCAGGGAGGAGGTGTGAAGGATGGCAGGGGCCTGGGCTAACCAGGCCTGTCTCTTATATGCGAGGCCTCACATACAGCAAGGCCATGGGCTGCATGGATGCTGAGGAGGGCATGGCATGACAGAATGGGGCTCACTGGCCTTTATAAGGATTACAGGGTGGCTTAGTAATCTAAGCTGCCCCCTTCCTCAGCACTGGCTTAGGCACTGGACCAAAGACAAAGTATCTGCTGGAGCTCCTCTTGTTTCTGGGAGTTGCCAGTACACCCATTTGAAAAGCAAATGTTACCACATGAGGTGGTAATTGCACACCACTACATCCAGCGATCCAGCTCCAGCAGAGTCAGTAATAGGTAGGAGTTTGTGGCACTAGCCAGAGAAGGCTTCCAGGAGGAAATGACTTTGAATGGAACCTCAAGGTTACAACTATCACGGACCTGTTGTTTTCTGGGTACCAGGCAGTGTGATGTGCTATGGAAATAAAGGGCATGGTGCCCCTCTAGAGAGCAAGTGCATAGGCTAACTGCATGCCAGGCTGCCAGGGGAGCAGGTGGGAGCCACAGGGAAAGCCTGACACTGAGGAAGGAAAGAAGCAGGTAAGACTGGCATAGCAAGGCCATGGGCTGAGTGGATGCTGGTGTTGGCAGAGAATAGGAGTTTGCTGGAGTGTCTCTGAGGGGCAAAGCATTGGTAGGGTATCTGCTGCAGTTTCAAAGCTCATTTCCAGGTTAAAGGGGCAAGGGAATGAATGAATGAATGTTGGTAAATACTAAGTTAAATCTCACCTTCTAAAACACCAAGGAGTGCTGGCCTTTGGCCATATTGTGAAGAAGGTTTCTGTTCAGATGAGCCTGGTAGAACTGCTGGGGCTCTACAGCCATGAAAGGCTAGAGCTGAGCTTCAGACACAAGCTTTGGGCTGTCAGAATCCTCAGTCTTTCTATTGCCCACCTTCCAAGAGTGGAAGCCAGGCCGGCCAAGGTACATGTGGTTTTCTGCCTAGGAAGGAAGCTGACTTTGGGGGCTCGTTCTGTCTGCAGAACTCTGGTGGAGGAGACGGTGGCGGTGGCCAGTGGCACAGCTGGAGGTGACGACGGAGGTGCTGCAGGGCGTCCCTTGACCAAAGCTCAGCCTGGACATCGAAGTTACAACCTTCAGGAGAGAAGACGAATTGGCAGTATGACAGGGGTGGAGCAGGCACTGTTGCCCAGGGTCCCTACTGATGAAAGTGAGGCTCAGACGCTGGCCACAGCCGACCTTGACCTCATGAAAAGTGAGTGGTGCTGGGGCCTACGGCAGTCTCATCATTGGTGGGACACGGGATAAGAGAAGTAAGAAACTGATCCTGGTTCTCTGCTTGACCCCAGGTCACCGGTTTGAGGATGTTCCTGGGGTACGGCGACACTTGGTGAGGAAGAATGCCAAAGGGTCTACACAGGCTACCCGGGAAGGTCGAGAGCCTGGCCCCACACCTCGGGCAAGACCACGGGCCCCCCATAAGCCCCATGAGGTACAGCTGTCTACTTCATGTCTTCCATCTCTTCCCCTTCCACTGTGCAGACTAGTAGTGACATGGAGCCCCAGAGCAGCCTTGACTAGGGATAGCTGCCCACTGCATCTTTAGGGCAGTGTGATCTCATGAATGGTGCTTCAGGTCTGAGCCTTCAGTGAGATGTACCATGGCCATCTGCTGGTCAGCTGCAGTAAGTGGTCCGCAGGAGGAAATACAAAAGAACCTTCAGGCTCCCTCCATGTACCACTTCATTTTCAAAACCCAACCTCCCTCCCTGCTCAGTCAACCTCCCTGCTCAGTTGACGTTTCCAACAGCTGGTGAAAGTGCTAGGCCAGGTGGTGTCAGCCATAAACCAGCTCTGTTGCTTGGCCAAGGTTACTTTGTTATTTAAGGACACTGCCCATCTTAGAGTATAGGGCTCTGAACTTTGACATAGTATGGTTTTTTTTAAATGTTTTTATTGAAGTATAATAGCACTATAGTAAATTGCACCTGTGCTGAGTGTCCAGTCCAAGGTCATGTTGTACCTACACCACCCAACTGGCCACTGCCCAGCTAGCGCCTGTTCTGACCCTCAGCAAGTCCTTTCCTGCTACCCTCCTGGCACTGTCCTAGAGAGGTGACTGCCCCCTGGCATTCTTATTTGCAGTTTTTCAGGGAGAGACACTGAGAGAGATGAGGGTCTCACTTTGTAGTCTAGGTTGTCTTGGAATTCACTATGGAACCCAGACTGGCCACAGACTCAAGGCAGTTCTGCCTCAGCCCTCTGTGCCATGGTGTCCCAGGGGCTGGGACTACAGAAATTCTCTACCACTCAGCTGCTGTTAGTCTTGTTAGTCCTGTGTAGGTCTTCAGGAACCTAGGGCTTCCTTGCAGGGTGACTCCACTTGGCTCTGAGTCCTGTTCACAGACTTAGCTCAGTCCTCTATCTGCCGTGGGGGTGGGCATCATTGTCGTTTTGCAGATGAGAGAAATTCACGTCTGATTAATCAATCATGCACACCTGTGCACCGTCATAGCCCATGCACCTGCCCCTTCTATGCTGCTTCTCTGGTGGTAGATTCCCAGCATCCTCTGGTACTGTTTCCTGCAGCACTTTCTCATCTCATCCCAAGGTGTTTGTGGAACTGAATGAGTTGCTATTGGACAAGAACCAGGAGCCTCAGTGGCGGGAGACAGCCCGCTGGATAAAATTTGAGGAAGATGTGGAAGAGGAGACTGAGCGCTGGGGGAAGCCTCACGTGGCCTCACTGTCCTTCCGCAGCCTCCTGGAGCTCCGCAGGACACTGGCCCATGGTACACTTCAATTTACCTGCTGCAAGAACTCTTTGCTTCTAGTTCCATAACTGGAGCTTTTCTTTTTAGGTGCTAAAATGACTTGAGAGCAGAAATTTTTATGGAAAATGCCTAAAATTCTTGGCATGCCTTGTTTTAGAGATATGTTTCAAATGCCCCAGACTAACTTTGAACTCACTGTGTAGCTGGTACTCTCACCTTGAAGTCCTTATCCATCTGCCTTTACCTCCTGAGTCCTGGAATTACTGGCATGTACTACCACACCCAGCCTCTGCATTAACATTTAGAGGGGCTGGGAATATTACCTAACCTGTAAGTAAGACTGTCTCAACGTCACTGAAAAAACCACAGGTGCGGGACTCCAGTGGACTTGCTTCCTCCTTCCTGTTGGGCAATCACTCTCAGTTGTTCTTTGAAAGGTTGTTTCTAAGCAGTTGGGGACTGAGATCTCTGCTGTTGGAATTGTTTCCAAACAGAAAGCAAATAGGCTGCAAGTGAGGTTTCTGGGCTTTGAGTGAAACACCAGAGGGAGAGTTTTATCTCTTAGGCTGTTTTGGCTGCTCAGAGCACTTGAGTCTATTTATTCCTTAGTTCTTTGTTCTGGAAAGTTGACCTTGCCAGATAAGTGTCTGGTAGCTTTTGCCAGGAGTTTCATTTCTATATGTCTTTGAGTGACCAGCAAGCCCCGGCTGGGCTTGCAGAAGTGAAGCAGGAAGTCTGGGAGCTCTCCGTTGATTCCAGGTTGCCATGTAGACAAGGCTACAGGCCAGCTGGAACTTGAGGGAGATCTAGGACCTTGGGGACATCATGGGGAGGCAGCACTGTGGGTTAGCACCAGGAATAACTTTCTAACATCAAAGAGGGCATAGCTAGAGTGGGTGCCATGGGTAACCCAAGCTGGGTGCTCCTTGGATAGGGCATCAGATAACTAAATTGTAGTTTCAGTCAGCCTCGTGTAGTATTCCTAGGAGGGGAAAAGGATGGGGACAAAGAGGTTAAAAAGATAAATTGGCAGAGGCTTTAGGAGCAGAGCTGGCACTCAAGTCCAGGTCCTGGCCTACACCTCCTGGCTGCCCAGCCTGTCCCCACTCTCCCTCCTATCTGCTCCCTACTGTTGCTATGGTTCTGGGGTGACAAGTTCTCTCTACCACCTTATGGCAGGAGCTGTGCTCTTAGACCTGGATCAGCAGACCCTGCCTGGGGTGGCCCATCAGGTGGTCGAGCAGATGGTCATCTCTGACCAGATCAAAGCAGAGGATAGAGCCAATGTGCTACGAGCCCTTCTGCTGAAGCACAGGTATGGCCTTCAGGCCAGGAGAACCCAGTCACATCCTGCTTGCCTGGCCTTAGCACCACTGTGGCCTTTCCTGATGCTCATTGTCCTCTGTCCACTAGCCACCCAAGTGACGAGAAAGAGTTCTCCTTCCCCCGCAACATCTCAGCAGGCTCTCTAGGCTCTCTACTGGGGCATCACCACGCCCAGGGGACCGAGAGTGATCCTCATGTCACTGAGCCTCTCATTGGTGGTGTTCCTGAGACCCGACTGGAGGTGGATAGAGAGGTGAAGGGGAATGGGTCCTGCCTAGGGGCTGGCGGGAGGGTCTGAGCAAACCCAGTGTGGAAATGCAGCTAGGGCATGTGGGAGGTACTGCCTGGACTGAGTTCTGTCCTGTTCCTCCCACCCCAACCCCCAGCGTGAGCTACCACCCCCAGCTCCACCTGCAGGTATTACTCGCTCCAAGTCCAAGCACGAGCTGAAGCTGCTGGAGAAGATCCCTGAGAATGCGGAGGCTACAGTGGTCCTCGTGGGTATGTGAGGAGAAGATGGGGGTGTTAGAAGCTGGGCTTTTGGGCCATCCAGGACTTGGAAAATGGAGGGGTCCTGCCACCTGCTCTTGCCCATAGTGGCTCCACATCCCTAGGCTGTGTGGAGTTCCTCTCCCGACCTACCATGGCCTTTGTGCGCCTGAGGGAGGCTGTGGAGCTGGATGCAGTACTAGAGGTGCCTGTGCCTGTGCGTTTCCTCTTCTTGCTGCTGGGCCCCAGCAGTGCCAACATGGACTACCATGAGATCGGCCGATCCATCTCCACCCTCATGTCTGACAAGGTCAGCTGCTTCTCCTTCAACCTTCTCCTGTAACCCTGCCCCAGCCACTAACCTTGTACAGCCCCAGTTCTCAGCCTCTGCCCACCTCTAGTACACTCCCTGATCCCTGTCTGCTCGGGCAGCAATTCCACGAGGCAGCCTACCTGGCAGATGAACGAGACGACTTGCTGACTGCTATCAATGCCTTCCTGGACTGCAGTGTCGTGCTGCCACCTTCAGAAGTGCAGGGCGAGGAGCTGCTTCGTTCTGTTGCCCATTTCCAACGCCAGATGCTAAAGAAGCGAGAAGAGCAGGGCCGCCTGCTGCCCCCTGGGGCTGGGCTAGAGCCCAAGTCTGCCCAAGATAAGGGTACGCCTGCACAAGTAGGCATGGGGCAGGTCTTGCTACTTGAAGGAGGGAGCTTGTGGACAGCCTGCAGGCACCTGACCTGACTCTGACTGTAGTCCTATGGTCTGCATTCATGGAGGAAGGCCTGATGGGGTGGATGGGAGGGTGCCACAGGCGCCCTGACGGAGGCCTGGGTTGCAGCACTCCTGCAGATGGTAGAGGTGGCAGGTGCAGCTGAAGATGATCCCCTTCGGAGGACAGGCCGGCCCTTTGGTGGGCTGATCCGTGATGTGAGGCGACGCTACCCCCACTACCTGAGTGACTTCCGCGATGCACTTGACCCCCAGTGCCTGGCCGCTGTTATTTTCATCTACTTTGCCGCCCTGTCTCCTGCCATCACCTTTGGGGGGCTACTGGGTAAGGAGAGGTTTCAGCAGGAGTGGCAGATGTACACAGGCCTGACCACCAGGTGCTGAGCTTGCTCCTCTCCCCCTCCAGGGGAGAAGACACAGGACCTGATAGGGGTGTCAGAGCTGATCATGTCCACAGCACTCCAGGGAGTGATCTTCTGCCTGTTGGGGGCTCAGCCACTGCTCGTGATTGGCTTCTCTGGGCCTCTGCTGGTCTTTGAGGAGGCCTTCTTCTCGGTAAGAGCTCTTTCTATCCCACTTGACTGTCCTTCCCAGACATGGTTCCTGGCACTCCTAAGGGCTTCCCACCTTTCCTACTCAGTTCTGCAGTAGCAACCAGTTGGAGTACTTGGTGGGCCGAGTGTGGATTGGCTTCTGGCTGGTGTTCCTGGCCCTGCTCATGGTGGCTTTGGAGGGGAGCTTCCTGGTCCGCTTTGTCTCCCGATTCACCCAGGAGATCTTTGCCTTCCTCATATCGCTCATCTTCATCTACGAGACCTTCTATAAGCTGATCAAGGTGGGCATGCATGGGGTACAAAGGAACCTGGGGCATCCTGTCTCGTCCTTAGGGGAAAATGTTTTGATTCAATTCCATTTATTATCTGTGTGTACACACACACAGCTGTGTCACAGTGCCCATGTGGAGTTCAGAAGACAACCCAAGGGAGTTGGCTCACTCTTTTACCTTTTGATGGACATCAAGCACCTTTACCCACTGAGCCATTTTTCTGGCTTCTATCGCCCTTGCTTTTTTCATTTTATGTCTCTATATGTCTTGTATCTTGGTTCTTCCTTCTGGACTACAAGCCGGGATAATTCTGACATCCCCTGGAGTCTGTTCATGAGCACAGAGTAACATGGAGTCAGAGAGGGTTGGAGGAGGTAGATAAAACAGGAAGCCCATTGGGAGTGTGGCAGAGATGAGATACAGGGCTACAGCTGGCCTGCCGGCCCCACCCCCATCCTTCCCATGGCCTTATCATCACCAACACCGAGCAACACATCAACCTTTTCAAAAACTTCCATTTTTTTTTCTTAAAGATTTATTTATTTTATGTATATGAGTACACTGTTGCTGTCCTCAGACACACCAGAAGAGGGCATCGGATCCCATTACAGATGGTTGTGAGCCACTATGTGTTTGCTGTGAATTGAACTCAGGACCTCTAAAGAGCAGTCTGTGCTTTTAACCGCTGAGTCATTTCTCCAGCCCCAAATTCACATATTTTTAATAATAAGGATAACATACACTTTCATTAGAATCCAAGGATGTAAAAAAATGAAGGCCCAGAAGTGGCACACCCAGTCATAGTGTGGATATCCAACATACAAGCGGCTCAGGAGTCCCAGCCCTCCATGCTCATGGCTTTCCTCAGCCTTTGGAGCCCTTGGCTCTGGATCTCTCCCACTCCCGCCACCTCTCTATCCCAGGTAGCCTTATGCTTGCTTATACCTCTAGTCTCAACTAGGTCTTTTGCTTTGATTTCATTTTCAGCCTCAAATTCTTTATTATATGTCATGCTTGCTCAACATGAGGCTGAACAATTGGTTTCACAAAGTCTCTGAATATTTTCTAGACATCTACATGTAAGTGACTATGAAAATATTTGGCGTTTTTAAAAATCTGAAATTCTGAACAGGCATGTATGTGAAGCATGTATGAGAAACATTGCCATCCATAAATATTGACATTTAAGAAGCTGCTTTAGGACATGGTCCATGCCACCTTTGTCCAGTGAAGATGAAGATGGTTTCTTCTCAGAATGCCATAATAGGGACTAGAGTTTTATCTCAGTGGTAAAGTGCTGGCCTAGTGCTGGCAAGTGCAAAAGCCTGTGTTTGGTTCTTAGCTCCAGAAAAAAATTGAAATATTGGGGCTGGGTGCAGTGGTACACCTTTTATCCCAGCACTCCAGCAGAGGATGCAGAGACCGTTAGATTGCTGTGATTTTGAGACCAGCCTAGTCTACATAGTAAATTCCAGGCCAGCTGGGGCTGCAGAGACCTTGTCTCAAAAAGGGAAAATGAAATATTGGTAGAGGGCCAGTAAGATGACCCACTGGGTGAAGTTACTTGCCAGCAAGCCTTATGACTTGAATTTGATCCTTGGGGCTCACCTAATAGTAGGGGAACTGTTTCCCAAAAGTCATTGCGACCTCCACGGTGGGTGCTATGGGTGGCACGTGCATGCCTCCCCCTACCACACACACCTATGTGTATACATGCATGCATACATTCACATACTAAATATATGTAATAAAGTAAAAGAAAAAATTAATGTTGGTGCAAAAACCAATGAACTAAGTGAAAGTAGTTCTCACATATACATTTCACACTTTGTATATCTATGGTAGGACCCTGTGCATGTGAATTTGTGAGGGTAACTTTTTTTTTTTTGAGATAATGATTTAGTGTTAACTTAAAATAGACTGGGTCAAGTTTTTAAAAATACGGAATACTGGAGAGCTGCATATCATCCCTTGCACAGGCCCATTCTGATCTTCTCTGTATCCAATTTTAGTACATGTGCTGCTGAAGCAAGTACTAAGTCGTTTTCTTAACCTAGTAAGACAAGCTTCTTCTAGAAGGCAGGCTGGCCTGTGCCAAACTCCCCCTCTAGCCCGCCAACATCCAGCCTGGCCCCAGCTCAGCCCATGGTCCTGTGTGACTCCTTTCCAGATCTTCCAGGAGCATCCCCTCCATGGCTGCTCAGTCTCCAACGACTCAGAGGCAGACAGCAGCAGTAACAATATGACATGGGCAGCAACCACACTGGTACCAGACAACAGTAGCACATCTGGGCAGTCTGTGCAGGAGAGGCCCCGGGGCCAGCCCAACACAGCCTTGCTATCACTGGTACTAATGGCTGGCACTTTCTTCATCGCCTTCTTCCTGCGCAAATTCAAGAACAGCCGGTTCTTCCCTGGCCGGGTATGTGGTTTTGCAGACTGGAGGAGGATCTGAAGACAGGAAGGGGATGGCTTGGAAGTATCGGGGAATTGCATGGGATAGAAGGCCTCTGAGCATGGTGCTTGCCCTCTTAGATCCGGCGGGTAATTGGGGACTTTGGGGTACCCATCGCGATCCTCATCATGGTGCTTGTGGATTACAGTATTGAGGACACATATACCCAGGTAAGGCATTGCACAAGTGGCAGAGAGGTGCTGCTGCCCTGGGCTGTTTCCACCCCCATAATTCTGGTGTTCCACCGAGTACAGTCCATGTAACAGCACACTGTCTCTGCCTTGCAGAAGCTGAGTGTACCCAGTGGATTCTCAGTGACAGCCCCAGACAAGCGGGGCTGGGTCATCAACCCCCTTGGAGAAAAGACCCCCTTCCCTGTGTGGATGATGGTGGCCAGCCTGCTGCCTGCTGTTCTGGTGTTCATCCTCATCTTCATGGAGACACAGATCACCACGTGAGCCATCCTAGCTAAGGGAGCAGGGCCCTCAGTCAGACTCAGGGATATGGGACCTATCACCATTAGGCAATGACCTCAGGGGACCCTGAATGCCAGGCTGACTAGCTTCTTTTCCAGGTAACAAATGTCACTGATGTTGGCTGGGGTTGGACAGGGCACAGGCATTGCAGGCTAGCCTAGCAGGGCTTGCCAGGAGAAATCCTGAAGGCACAGGCTAAGGACACGAGTTCAATTCTGTGATGGGGGTCCAGTCCCAGGGGAATGGACAGAAACAACCAGAACCAGCGGTGCCAAGCTGGAATGATACGATCTCCCATGCTGTGAGTAGCCTGGGTTTCACAATGCCTCCCTCCTCCCAGGCTGATCATCTCCAAGAAAGAGAGGATGCTGCAGAAGGGCTCTGGCTTCCATCTCGATCTGTTGCTCATTGTAGCTATGGGTGGCATCTGTGCCCTCTTTGGCCTGCCTTGGTTGGCTGCTGCCACTGTTCGCTCTGTCACTCATGCCAATGCACTCACTGTCATGAGCAAGGCTGTGGCACCTGGGGACAAACCCAAGATTCAGGAAGTCAAGGAACAGCGGGTGACAGGGCTGCTGGTGGCCCTGCTTGTGGGTATGCTGCCTATACTTTGAACCTCACCTTCCATGGAAAGTCCCCAGGTTTACCAGTTGGAGGAGACCAACTGTTTCTTCTCCTTTCCCAGGCCTCTCCATGGTCATTGGGGACCTACTGCGGCAGATTCCCCTGGCTGTGCTCTTTGGCATTTTCTTATACATGGGAGTTACTTCCCTTAATGGGATCCAATTCTACGAGCGGTTGCACCTGCTACTCATGCCGCCCAAACACCACCCAGATGTTACCTATGTCAAGAAGGTTAGTTCCTGTACTGAAGGACAGGCTTGGCCAGCCTGTTTGCCTCCTCCCTGCACACAAGAGCCCTGGAAATCCTTGTAGTACTCCATCTCCCAGAGGAGGGGAAGGACACTCGTCCTTCCGGCTGGCTGGGATGTATGTCTAGGCTCACCTCATCTCTGTCTCCAGGTTCGGACCATGCGGATGCACCTGTTCACTGCCTTGCAGTTGCTCTGCCTGGCCCTGCTTTGGGCGGTCATGTCCACAGCTGCTTCCCTGGCCTTCCCCTTCATCCTCATCCTCACAGTGCCTTTGCGCATGGTGGTACTTACCCGAATCTTCACTGAGCGAGAAATGAAATGTGTAAGCACCCTCGCCCTCCTCACTCTCCTTCCAGTCTCGCCCATGATTCCACAAAGGTTAACCCTTCCTTCCTTTCTCCTCACAGCTGGATGCTAATGAGGCAGAGCCAGTGTTTGACGAGTGTGAAGGTGTGGATGAGTACAACGAGATGCCCATGCCCGTGTAGCTGCTGAAGAGGCACAGCAGAGGGGCTAAGGGGCAGGGGACGGGGCTGGGGGCTGGGGTCCCCTCCTGCCCCTCCTCATTTTTATTTAAGTGAATAATTTAAAGCCCCTTCTCCCCACCCTGCAGTAAAGTGCTTCAACCCCAACCCAGGCTTGGTCTTGTGTCTTTGGGAGTAATGAATGGAAAGAGGTTGTGGCCCAGCCCTATTCCTTATCCCAGAAACGAGATTCATCATCAGGAAGGGATTTTTAATGAAAAAATAACGGAGCCAAAGTGCAAATTGTCCACCCTCCTCCCCATAGGGGATCCATCCTAAGCCCCGTGTGTACTCCCTCACCCACCCTCAGGTCCCCAGCGAAGACCTAAGGCCTGAAGCTTCTGCCTCAGGTAGCTCTTGAGCTGGGGCAGGCCTCTTTGAGACTCCAGTTCTTCAAATGGCAGCTGTGGAGAGAAGACAGGTTGCAGTGGGTTGGCTAGAAGAACACATATGGGTGGGGTGGGACGGAATTCCTCACCGGCAGGAGTTGGTAGCCCATTAGGCCCAGGTGCCGCTCCCTCAGGGCCCGAGAGCCCAGGAGCACCCTGCCATCGCGGCAGAAATGCCAGCGTTCTCGCAGCATCAGCACCACCCTGGAGAGCAGGGGACGTGGCTCAGGCTGCTGTTGGACCAGCAGCCAAGGCTCCCCAACCCTGTTTTGTTTTTCTTACCTTTGGGTAGGATCTTGGGTTGTGGAGTTAACGTTAGCCTGGTCCTGTTGGCAGGACCGTGGCGGGTAGGGCAGGAAGGGGTCTTGTGTCCTCATAGGAAGCACAGCACCAGTACTACCCACACAGAGTAGAAAGTCTGCAGGACAGATAAGCCTTAGTCTTACTACAGCTTTAAGCTGTTGACCCTCCATACCCATCCATACCTCACCTGTGCAGTAGCCCGGAGGTACAGTCAGATCCTGACGGTATTTTTCTTCCCCTAACAGCTGGCGCAGCCCTTCAGCTACCATGTCCTTGTGACTAAAAGGAAAGGACAGTGGTAGAGGAAAGATATTTTTCTGTTAGGAAACATTGGCTCTGGATTTTCTACTCTGCGCCTGCAGCTGCCCCTCCCCCAGCCCACCTGTATTTGCAGCGGGCACGGTCAGTGATGAGGGGCTGTGGGAAGATGGGCACTCGATGCCTTTGGGGAAGACGGGGGCCTTGGTATCCTGGGAGTTCAAGCTCCACAGCCGTGTCGAGTAGAGAGAGGTAGCGTCGCACAATCAGAGAAGGAGGGGTGCCTGTGGGGAAGCAGGGACTGGGGGACACTGGGCGGCTGACACCTGGGCATACCCTGGCCCTACAGCCCTTGGCCCCACCAGCCACTCTGTGTGCATACCATTGATGTGGTTGATGAAACTGGGGGAGAAGACAAACTGCAGGGCTCTGAAGGGCAAGCACTGCAGCTGGCACAGTGACATCAAAATGTTGACTGTGGCCAAGGGTGCCACCCCTGCTTCCCGAGCCAGGATTCTCTCAAGACAGGGCATAAACTGCTGCTCCAGGGGCAAGTAGTTCAACCTCCCAAAAGGCAGGACCAACTTCTGTACCACCTGCAGAAAAAGGCAGCATTATCCAGCAGGAAACACTGCTCTGTGTCTTTTTTTTTTCCCATTTGAGACAGGGTCTTTCTATGTCTCTAAAGCTAACCTGGTACTTACTATGCAGACCGGTCTGGCCTCAAACCCAGAAAGCCACTTGATACTGCCTCTGCCAGGATTAAAGGCACATGCCACCATGCCAAGCTCTCTGGCATGTTTGATAGGTACAACCACAGGGAGGCCTAGTTCAGTCAGTAACTGCTTTCAAGGCAGAATGCCCTCCGTATCAGCACATGTCCCAAGTTCTACAGCTTAAACAGTGTCTTGAGCTACATACCATAGTAAGAACATAACTGTGGGGGTACGGCTCACAGGACTAGAGACCTAGGCAGCTATGCAGGAGCTTTGGAAAGCTTCAGGGCCCTAAACATACTACTATACTGATTATGGGAGTTGGACAACCAGTGAGCATGAGACATGTCCTGGGGTAAAGAACACAGCCTAGCTTGCTCCAGAAGACAAACAAGCTAGATAGGTGACTGGCTCTAACCAAGTCATTGAGGAGAACTCAGAGAACGTGGAAGGCGAGAGGCCAGCCCACCTTGCTGTTAAGCTGTGCTTCCTGAACCACCAGGAAATGAGCAATAGCTTCCAGAAGCTGGGGTTCCCGCAACCGGTGCCGGGCCAGGTGCTGAGCCAGAAGCACCATTACATGAGGAGTCAGTTCTTCTGGCCTTGCCTCTGTGAAGAACAGCCTGTCATACTGTGCCTTCAAGGAAGACTCCTGCAGGCTAGATTACACTCTAGCCCAGGTGGTTCATCCCAGTGGCTTCATCCCATCCCTTGCCTCCTCCCTTTTGCTTTTAACCCTTGGCACCTGCCAGGCTTCTGATCAGATGCTGACGAGGGTAATGCAGGAGACGGGGGCAGCTCAGGGCTGCTTCCAACCTTTGACCACCATAGATGGCAGGCTGATGTGGGAAAGGTGGTTTTGGAGGGAGACGGGACCTTCGCTCCTGCTCGAGGGCGCACAGGAGTGGTCCATCTGATGGAAAGCCTGGGAGGGAGAGGGACAAAGATCACCCTGGTAAGGGAGCTGGGGTATGCTATCTTGCCAAGTGGAATGGATGAGTCTCCAAATTCCTTGTCATCGTTTCTTGAATAGAAAAATCTACTTATTTCAGTGGACTGATATGGTACCATGTGAACATGATGTATCAACAGTATGTGGGAAAAGTCTTATACAAAAGTCATCTTGTGCCAATTATAACAAATTGTGCCTCTGTGGCTTCCTAGAGCACTGTATTAGAAAGAACCTAGTACCCTGGAGTTAGAAAGATACTGTTTGACTTGGATATCCACCACGGATACAAGAGAGAAATCATCAAGTGTGTTTGGGGAGGTGTCACCACTGGATGGGAATCTGAGAGTTATCAATGGCTTGAGTCCTCTACTGCTCTCTCTTCCCTAAACACCCACACCTTCCAATACCCTCCTCACCAAGTAAGACTGCAAGGTGTAGACACACATGGATGGTGTGAACGTCAAAGGAGGGGCAGTTTCGGATGATGAGCTGACTCAAGTCCTGCAGTGTGGCCTGCTCCACAGGAGAGGGCCTAGGTTGAGACACCAAGAGCTGGCCCAGACGACGAAGTGCCACAGGGTAGTGATGCGCTCGCACCTTGGTGGGGTTCTGGCTCAGCCATCGCAGCAGCTCCCCAGGGCTCCGTGCCTGTTCCAGAAGCCGTTGAAGGCCTTGCACAGGGCCTCCTCCAAAGGGCCGGTTCCCGGACTTGCTGGGTCCCAAACAACAGGGCTGTACTGGCGGGATGAGCAGCAAACCAGACAGCCGAGCAGGGGAAGTCTGGGCAGAGAGCAGGATTCGAAGCATGGAGCTGGGTGGTGGAGTCCCTGAGGGGGTGGCCCAGAAAACCGGGTGAGGTTTCCTCCAAGGGGAAATATGCTATCTAGTCCTTACCTGACACCCCATCCAAAGGGCCTGAAGTTTAAAAAAAAAAAAAAAAATCCCGTGTGACTGCTCTGGTATTCTTCCCCATCCTGCCCCTCTTCCCCATTCCTTGAAACAGAAACCTTAAGTCTTTAAGTGTGCTCAGTGCAACTCTATTCATATTTCACATGCATATCTCCTTCGATGCTCCGTGCACGCTGATGAGGAGTCGCAGAGCTGGTATTACCTCATTTCACAGGTGGAGAAACTAGGCCCAGAGTGGTGGAGAGGTTAAGCCCGAGGTCATTCACAGGGCTAGTGGTCGCACCCAGCCTGGAGACCCGGTGGTCCCGACGACGAGCCCTGCCGACCACCTCCCCCTCCCCGCAGAAGGCGGCGGCGGGGTGGGTGGAATGCAGGTTCCGCAGCGGGCCGGTGCTGAGAGTCCAATGCTGGGCGCTCCCACTTACCAGCTGAATGACCTTGGACTAATGTCTGCGCCTCTCTGCCTAAGTCTCCTCACTAGTGAAATGAGAACACAGCGCAACCTCGCAGGGCGCGCGCCGAGCCCAAGTGAGCCGTCTGCCAAGGCGCGGAGTTGATGCTGTCCGCGGGAGGGGCCCCACACCCGTCCCGGCCCCAGGAGGCTAGCAGCCCGTGGCCGCCGCCGCCACTAACACCAGCTCCCGCCGCCCTCCCGAGGTCCTCCCCGCAGGCGCCACCCTACATGACTCCCTGGGCCCCGCGTAGGTCACTCTCTCAGTTGGTCTCGGGGCCCGGGAGCCGGGCTCCCCCCGCGGCCTCCTCATCAGCGGGCCACCGAGTCCGCCATCTTCCCAGCAGCCCCCGGATCGCCCCCAGATGCCAATAGCAGCTCAGCGCCAGGGCTGCGGAGACGTGGCTCCCGGCAGGCGCTGCGAGCAGAGGAGTCGCGAGCCCCGCCCTCCGCTTCCGGGAAGTGCGCGCGTCGCGGGGGCGGGCCACAGAGCTAGTCCTGAAAGGTGCAGGTAGCGGCGGTCCGCTGTCCAGCCCTGGGGTAGCTTGCGCACTCAGAACCTAGGGCAGGTCCCATTCTTCTAGGACAAGGGCTCTCCACCCTCAAGTCCCATACAGACACACTAGGTGCGAAAACGTCACAGTTTCTTTAATCTGCACAAATTCCAGAAAACAACTCTGCTCCTCTCAATTCCCCTTCACCAGTCTCCCCGTCCACCAGTTTCCAATTCAGCCTTGGCAGCTCTTTGAAACGAGATCTATCTAGATCCTCTGTCAGCACACTAAGATGGGCCCATTGGGGTGACCTGGCTCTGTGCCGGGCCAAGGCAGCGACAGCAAGTGCCTGATCCAGAAGAACCCACTGGCAGCGAAGGCTGAGGGCCAGCAGCCCCAGGAGATGGCCC
Source organism: Rhabdomys pumilio (assembly GCA_030674055.1). Lineage (NCBI taxonomy): Eukaryota > Metazoa > Chordata > Mammalia > Rodentia > Muridae > Rhabdomys > Rhabdomys pumilio. The sequence continues at coordinate 53,511,618 of JANHMN010000016.1, forward strand.
AGAACTATGAAGATCACTTGGAGCGGCCTCCGCTAACACCTGGAGTCCTCTGCTGCGCAAGGCTGGGCTCCAGGGTAGTGGGAAAAGACAGGCAGCGGGTGAGGTGGGCCTGGGCAGACAGCAGCTCCCTTTGCGCCTTGGGGAATGAGGTCCAGAGGGGCCTGCTACACTGCCAAAAGCCCGTGGAGGCACTACGGGCGATACATGGCAAAGGCCAGGAGACTGAGGAGCAGGGTGAAGCCGGCCAGGCCCAAGGTAGCGGTCAGGGGAAAGAAGGGCCGGTACTGAATCTGGCAGTACCAGAGCAGGAGCAGCAGCAGAAGCAGCAGGGGCAACAGAAGGCTGCCGATTTCCAGCCCGGAGGGGCCGGGCTCTGACCCCGGTGGGCAGGGAGGATGTGGGGGACCGACTCTCGTGGACACGTGGCAGTGGAGAACGCAGTTGGGGGGGAGGTGGAGACTGCCCAGTGTCTGGGTGTCGTCTCCTAGAAGTTGACCTTGGTAGATGAGTCGAACCTGCTGTTCCCGGCCTGGAAACTGGGTCCTGAGGAGAGAGGGACCTGGGTAAGAGAGCAGGCCTCAGGCAATCCTGGTCCTTTGTTCAGAGGACCAATCCCAACTTTCACCCCCGCCCTACACCTGATCACCCAAATCCTGGCCTCTGGGGGACAGGCTGGAACAGGTTAACAGGTATGGAGTGTAATGTGAGGAGACAGTTTTCTCAAACAGAAAATGAGGGAGAGCTTCGTATGGTGGCCCTTCTATAGTTATCCACCCCATTTTTAGCATTTTGTTATTACCCTCTTCCCGGCTTACCTTTTCAAGGAGCCAATGGTGTCCTGAGGCCAGGCCCTGGCCACCTGCTCAGAGTCATTAAGAAATTTCAACCGTAGCAGTAGGGGTTCCTGTGGAGAGTCTGGAGGTGTTGATGCTGTGACCCCTGTGTCAGGCTCTGGTTGTGCAGATGGACCTCTGTGTCTCAGGCTGGGACTCTCAGACCCTGGGGCCTCCTCTCTGATGCTGTCAGTGGCTGCCATAGCTTCACTGGGCTGTGCTGGTGTTGTGGTCCCTGATGGCTGTGATAGCGGGTCTGTACTCTCAGTGGTATGTGTTGAGATCCAGGCAAGGGCCAGCACCAGAAGGCAGGCAAACACCGAAAAAAAGACAGTCACCTCATCGCCTATGCCTTCAATCAAGGCCATGGCACCTGTGTTGCCAGAGGTGTTAAGGAGCTAGAGAAGTACAAAGAACTGGTGAGGGGCTGCTTTCTGGACAGGAGTCACCCCAGCTTCAACTGTCCTAGTTATTCTGTTCTTGCCCACTCAGGATACAGCATCCTGTAGTCTCTGACTTGCGATTTTGGTATGTCTCTTTCCATCACTAGATCCTAAGTCTTAACTTTGCTATCTGAGTTCTAGATTTTCACTCAGCTCCCGATTCACCCAAACCCTACATTCAAGAAAGGGACTTGCTTTTCTAAGCAACCCTCTCCTTAAATTTAACCTTCATCAAACTTCACCCAAAAGCTTACCTATTCTTTGGTCCACTTCATCCCAAAGTTTATTCCTTCAGCTATTTATAGCAAAGCTCATCTGATGCTCTGTCGCTTAAGTTTCTCTGACAAAAGGGTCTCTATAACCCCCTCACATCCCCCTTAACATCTACCCAAACCCAACCCACAACACAGACGGCTTCCCAAAGCTTCCCAGACAACCCCGAACGTCAAATTCCGCCCTTGGCCAATCTGGAGTCTAGGGAGCTCGGTTGCCTACTCAGCTCGACCCCTTTTCAGGTCCACCCAAAGCCCACCCCGCAGCAGTCCGACTCAGTGCCTCCTGGGTGCCAAATCCAGAGGCCTCCAGACCCTTGATCCCTCGGGGAGAATCTAGACTTAGCCCTCCCCACCCCCGACTGCTCCATCACTCCTCCCATCTGCCCGCCCCCCAGAGCTACTGGAGGGCACCAGCGGTCTCGGGGCGGGGCAAGCAGGGCCCAGCTGTGGCCTGGGGCGACCGGGTGGGCGCGGCCACGCACAGCGACTCACCGCCCAGCTCCACCAGCTCCATTTCGGCTCCTCGGGCACTTCCGGGCCGAAGGCACCGAGGTCGCAGACACCTGAGGTCCCTCTCCTTCCCTGTTGCCGAGGCCCGGGAGCATTGTGGGGATTGTAGTTCGCCCTGTTTAGTTCCCGCCCTCCTCCTTGTGACCCACGTGCCGGGCTGGACCAGATGTTCCCGGTACCCGTGGATCGTCGATGGGCCCATGGGGAAGACCCTTGGGGTTCTGCTTGTCTACAGAGGTTTGGTCAGCTGCAAGAAACTCTATCTCCGCCGCCAGCTGCTAGAGCATCTGTCACTCCTGACACCAACGTCAGCCGCAGCACGTCAGAGCACCCGCGTTGGTGATGCAGTGATGAAGGCTCTGGGGAGCCCAGGTGGCCACTACCCCAGCCTAGCCTGTGTCACAGTGGACGTCAGAAAGCAGCTTGGTTTTCTAAATTGACTCTAGCCGGGAAGGCGTGGGTTTCTTGCCCCACTTGCTAGGGAGAGTGCCGGACCCCGGCTGTCTCCTCTCCTGGCGTCTCCTCCACTGTGTCCTTATGAGATTGTAAAGGTGACATAGACTTTGGAACAGAGCATACATGCTGAGGTCTCACGTAGACTCATCAGCTATATAATCTCTTGTGGGTTACTTAATCTCTGATGAAGCATAATTCTAGGTCAGTTGGAAAGACGAAACTTGGTGTTTTATTAAATAAGTATGACAGCTCTGTAAAATATGTCACTGTATTTTGTTTGCCTAGTATTAATGCATTAGCTTCACCCAAACCTAAACTGAGAAATTGGCTAAGTATGGTGGCATATCCCTATAATCGCAGCACTGGGAGGTCGAGGTGGGAAGATTAGGAGTTTGAGACTACCTTTGGCCACCTAGAGAGACCCTATCTTATTCCCTCCACCCTCAAAAAAGTGTTTCCGCATAAAGAATATAGCAATGGCTCTGTGACAGCTAATCTCTGTAGATTTTTCCTTATTCCTCTGACTCCAGTGTCTGCAGAAATCTTGAATCCCAGATTTTCCAGACAAGTCTTTACTTGGGAGTTTGCACATGCGTATGTGTACTTGTGTGAGATACATAAATGTGAGTGTACGTATACAGGACTTGTCTCTGCTCCCTTATGCTAAGGTTATAGGCAAAGATTTCCATGCCTGGCTTTTGCATGAATACTGAGGAGTCAAGTTGAGGTCCTTATGCTTGCAGAACAAGTCCCTAATTATTAAAAAAGGGGGGATTGTATATTATATTTGTATGGGTTTTTGCCTGAATATATGTAAGTATACTACGCTCATGCCTGGTGCCTCTGGAGGTCAGACTAAGGCATTGGTACTAGAGTGATAGGTAGTTTTTAGGAGCCATGTCAGTGTTGGGAACTGAATCAGAGTCCTCTGGAAGAGCAGCAACCACAACAGGTACACGTGCTCTTAACTCCTGACCCATCCCTCCAGCCCTATCCAGTCCAGCCTTAATTCAGAATAATCTACTCTGGTCTTCTATGGATGGCACTTCTGTTTAACTACTTCAGCTTTCAGATTAAGACCATATCAAATATTGCCTTTGGCACATCAGTTTGGATTTATAAAGTAAGGAACTAACTTGTCTCTAGTTTGTTCATATTTTTAAATATATGCTATATTTAAGAATATATGTTTTATATGCTATGTATTGTGCAAGATACTGGACATATAATGCTTTCTCTCCTTGCCCTCACTGATACACACACTAATAGAGGAACAGATATGTAGACAGACAATCAATGAATGTTAAGGCAGGCATGTGCTGCTGGCTGGGGCAGCACTTTGGAGCTTTTCTCCCTCAAGAAGTTCTGGGAACTTCTTGCTGCCAATTCTATCCAAGCATCTAACAGAGGTGCTATGTGTTTGTTTGTTTGTAGTTTTGTTTTGTTTTTCAAGACAGGGTTTGTATATGTAGCCCTGACTGTCCTGGAACTCTTGATATAGAACAGGCTGGCCTTGAACTCACAGAGATCCATCTGTCTCTGCCTCCTGAGTGCTGGGATTGAAAGCATGCACCTCCACCACCTGGCCAGAGTGTTAGTATTAGTTTTAGAATTATAAAATAGAGAACTATAATTTTTTTATGAGAAAATCTATATTTTCTGTTTAACTACTTCAGCTTTTAGATTAAGACCAGAAAGTTTACGAGACGTTCCTAAAGTCGTACAGAAGAAGCTCTCTCATCATTCAGTAGTTTGAGAGGTCCTAGAGTTGACTGTTTTATGCCTAGTCCTTTGGAAACTAAGAGAAATGTAGGAAGGTGTGTAAAAAGTGAAATAATAGGCAATTTTATTTTGAGAAAAAGCCCAGGTTGCCCTTTGAAGCAGAAATGAGTGTGAGATAGATGGCATGAGGGCCGGAAAGATGGCTCATCAGTTAAGAGCAGTGACTGTTTCCCTCGAGGACTTAAGCTAATTTCTCATTACACCGTGATGTGGCAACTCAAGAGTATCTGTAACTCCAGTTCCAGAGGATCCTGACCTCCACAGGCATCAGGTACTTGTCTGTACATAATACACAGATATACACGCAAAGACAACACCATACACATGCCATAGCTATGAATATAGCTATGTGTAAAGCATTTGCCCAGCATGGTTAACAAGGTCCTGCAGTCCAACCCTAGCACCAAAAGAGAGAGGGGGTGCAGGGCATGTATCAATGGTGAAATGACCCACTTAAGATAGTATTGACTACTATGTTAACTTAATTTAAAGTTTTAAGTTTTTATTGATGGTCAGACCAAGAGTTGGTTTGTATCTCTGAAGTCTGTTGGTGTCCAAGCTCAGGGGTACAGAGTTAAAAGGCAAACCCCACAAAGACCATAATTTACATCAAAGTTAGATGAGGGTTATAGAAACCTTGAAACATTTATGCCTGGCATAGCATAATAATTATTTCAGACATAATAGACTTTTTTTCCCCTCGAGACAGGTGTTTTTTTTTTTTTTGTTTTGTTTTGTTTTTGGTTTTTTTGTTTTTTTGTTTTTTTTTTTTTTCCTTTCTGTGTAGCTCTGGCTGTTCTGGAGACCAGGCTGGTCTTGAACTCATGGAGCTGCTGCCCCTGCCTCTGCTTGGATTAATGGTGTGTACCTCACCACCACCCAGTGTTGCTTTTCATTTTTGAGACAGGGTTGGTGATCTAGGCTCTGCCTTCCTAACACCGGGACTTTAGGCATGTGCTCATACTTGGCTAGTTTGGTTTTTAAAGACGGTCTCCTATAGCCCAGGTTACCTTTAAACTTCCTATGTAGCCCAGGTGGTCCTTGAACTAATCCTATTCTATGGCCTCTGTGCAGGGATAATGTGTATATCATGACACCTGGCATCCTCTAGCAGAATTATTCCACAGGGTCATTCCTTTGCACATGCTACCTCCTGGAGGTTTGAGGATCTGTGTTGGGGATGTGGGTTAACACAGCTGAAGATAATCTTCATAACAGGAATACAGAAGAACTAGGACATTGAAGGGTGATCTCTGGCCCTAGAATGGGACAAGATAGACGAGGGGATAGGACAAGAAAAATTATGAGACCCATGTGGGTTCTGGTGAGTTTCTTTAATGAACCAATGGACCCTCTTCAGTATGGTAGGGATGGTCTTTTGGGAGAGGGCTGTCACTGGGAGATAAGAATTGGAACACTGTTGTTTCAAGCTTGCAGAGGCCTTCGGGTGAAACTCTCAGGGAGAACTGGAAATAGGAACGGGGAGCCCGTCCCAGTCTCTGCGGTGCAGCCAGTAGTGAAGACCCGGGCAGGGAGCCAGGGAAGAGAACCCTGGCATGATCCCTAGGGCTGACCTCGAGGCCTGGAGACAGTGGAGCTGGTGCAGCACTAAAAGGGTGGCGCCGCTGGGCCTGGGCGAGCCAATCAGTCCCATTTATCAGCACCCTCAGGCGCAGGGAACTGTTCCGAGTGGCCCAAGGATTCCACACAGGCCTAGAGCGATGTAGAGAGGTAGAAATGACAGCTGGCCGGACGTGGGGGCAGCGTGGTCGTGTCCCCAGGCGGGAGGCCCTCGAGGCACCGAGCTTTGGGGCGGGCGAGCGGGCGGAAGAGCCTACGCGGGTGGGTGGGGCCGCGCGCCGCGGCCAACACGCGGCTCTTGGGGGTGGAGGCTGAGGCGCTGGCGAGCGAGAGAGGGGCGGGGGCGCAGGCGACGCGCTGGAGGGGTGGGGGCGGCTGGGAGGGGGGCTCGGCTGCGTGTGCCGGAGCCGGCGGGGGCGGCGGTGCGTGCGCATGACGCGGGGGGAGGGCCCGGGCCGCGCGCTCCCGGTCCCGTTGTTGTTGCCGCTGGAGGCAGCTCCGAGGCGGCGGGATCTCAGCGCCGGTAAACGCCGGGCGGCGGCCCCAGCGTGCGCGGCCGCGCCTTCTGGCTTCGGCTCCCGGCCTCATGCGCTAGTCCTGCGCCGCGCGCCTCGTAGTTAGGGTCCCGCCAGCCCCGTGCGCCTGCTCGCCGCCGCCGCCGCGCCGCCCCAGGCCCTGGCTGGGCCCGCTTCAGGCCCCGCGCCTCCGGAGCCATGAACTTCCAGGCGGGCGGGGGCCAGAGTCCTCAGCAGCAGCAGAGCCTGGCGGCTCCGGGGGGCGGCGGCGGTGGCGGCGGCGCGGGGGGCGGCGGGCAGTTCGGAGGCGCGGGGCCCGGAGCCGGAGGTGGCGGCCCCTCGCAGCAGCTGGCCGGCGGGCCCCCCCAGCAGTTCGCGCTCTCCAACTCGGCCGCTATCCGGGCCGAGATCCAACGCTTCGAGTCGGTACACCCCAACATCTACGCCATCTACGACCTGATCGAGCGAATCGAGGATTTGGCGCTGCAGAACCAGATCCGGGAGCACGTCATCTCCATCGAGGGTGAGCGGAGCCGGGGTGCTGCGGGAGCTGAGGCGCGGTGGCCTTTGCAGCGCTGGCCGGTGGCGGGGGGCGGGGGGCCCTCACGGCCCTGGCCAGGCCCCTCTGGCGCTCAGGGGTTTTATGTAGCTAAGGTTCACAGTTTGCTGATCCCCGCTGCAGAGCCTTGGTTCAGGTTTTTCCATGTCTCATACAGGAACACTTTATTTTAGGGGCGGTGGGTTCGGTCCTGTGCCAGTGGACCAGTGGACACGCTTTTTTTTTTTTTTTTTTTTTTTTTTTTTGGGGTGTTTGTTTTTTGCTTTTTTTTTTCCTCTTCGTGACCTGAGATGTGAAGATGGTTGTCGCTCCAATGACTGATGCGCTGAGTCGCCAAGGACCGGGAGGGCCTGGGGCCACATCTGGCTATGTACTGTCTGGCCCGGTGGGTGCGACGGAAGACCTTGGTGGGTCTAGAAGGTGGGGCTAATGCTTGAGCTAATCTTAGCTGCTGCTCTGGCCCAGCCCGGCAATAGGGGTGGAAGATCAGAGCTTCGGGTTAGTGGATGGCAGCCTTCCTGGGCCTCTCCTGCAGGCTTTGGAGGGTGGCGCTCCCCGCGGCGCCCTCTCCCGACGCACACCCACCCCCACGCTTCTGCGGCCGGCCGGGCGCGGGCCTGGCCTGGGCGCAGAACTGTGGAGCTGTGGCCGCGTGGGAGGCGCTGGATGGTCCCTCAGCGTTTCCAGTGCCCTCTAACCCCCAGGCATACATGCGGTTGTCAGGATGCTGACTGACCTCCAGGGAGGTCGGGCCTGGATCTAGGGACACCTTAAACCCCAGGCCATATGCACTGCTCCTAATAATGTTCCTTCCTGTGGGTACTTGGGCCCTGAACTCTGATAGCTGAAGGGCACGTTAATTGGAGGCACACTGCTAGCAAGAAGCCCCACGACCTTTGGTGTAGTGCAGGCTGGCTGGCAGTAGCAACAGGCACCCCAGTGGCAGTGTTGACCTTCTAGCAAGCTTGGACAGATGGGCCTCGCCCTGGTCCATCTGCTTTCTTTTCCAACTCTGCTTGAAGGGGGACGCCCACCAGCAGGTGGTGGGTTCTGCCTTAGTGGCAATGCAGGAAGAGCCAAGGCCAGTTGCTGCCGACATGCAGTTGGGAAGGGCATGCCCACTATTTGGGACCTTCAATTTAGATCCTGTTCCCATCTTGTGTGAGGCTTTGGAGCCCCTCTGTACTTGAACAACCCTGTCTTACTTTTTTGAGGTACTTTTTTGAGAGCTGATGAGTCTCCGATCTTTTGTGAGTAGAGCACCCCTCCACCTTCAGATCTGGACCCTTTTGTTGTAAGATTCCCAGCTGTCTTCCTTTTGATCTTTTCCTAGCCTGTTTTCTTCTCTTTCCTTTCGAGGCTGAGTTCACTGTGAACTAATTAGGTGACAGAAAAAACTCATTAACATGAATATTTGAGTAAATGGCTTGAAGTCACTGCTGGGGATTGGGAGGTAGCATTTGCCTAAACCCAGGGTCTTCAGAAGAGGTGGAGTTTTTCAGAAGAGATGAGGTGGGGTTTTTTTCCTCCTTAAAGAGGGTGAGGCCAGAAGACAGAAGAGACTGTTCTCTGAGCTTCCCTGTTCCTAGAGGAAGTATGAAGTTCCTCATCAACTCCCAAGATAATTTCCCCTGTCATTTTAGGAGGATGAAACAACTTACTGGTCAGCCACCAGAGAGAGGGGGGGGGGAGGGAGAGAGAGAATGAATATCAGCTGTCCAGAGACTTTCAAGAGTAGGGAGAAGACAGGCTGAACAGGCCCTACACCTAATTCCTGTTTATTAGTGTTATTAGCAGCCTAAGTCATCCCTACTCACATACTAGATTGGGCATCTTCTGTGCAAGTCATGGTCCCAGGAAGTATTTGGTTTGGTTTTGATCTCTGTCGGAAGTGCACCATGGAGTGCAGGGCTTCCTAGAGCCCTTCCCCACTGAGGTTTGGAAGTACCCCACCGTTCCATCTGCTTAGCCTGGAAGCTTTGTATAACCATCATAGAATCCTGGGTCTGATGATCATTGTCACCAGACTTGACCCAGCTGCTCCCCATTCACGAACATCCCCTCAGCTCTGCTGTCCCCACCCTGTCCCCGTCCCTTCTTTCTGGGAAAGCCTCCAAGTGCCTTCTCTCACCTTCCCCTCCCAGACCTTTCCTGGGAACCTTTTTTTTTTTTTTTACCCCCACCCTACTGGCTTTCACACTTCTGTCAACCCAACTTTTCCACTGCAGGCAAACTAAAAAATAAAATAAAATAAAAAAATAAGGTTAAACCTAACCAGCCAGACTCCTTCTCCAGTGTTCATCCCTCTGTGCTCCCTGCAGTAGAATTCTCTGTCTGCCTAACCGTATTGACCTGTTCTACAAGGCAGTGTCCCTACTTTGCCCAGAGAAAGGTGATGACAGCATCTTGGTCTTTATGTTTGAACTGAGCCCCCTAAGCCCAGCAGATGTAGGATGCTACATGCACACAGAGTTGCCAGGAGCCTGTGCTTCAAGGGACAGTGCTTCCTTCTGCAAGGGGCTAGCATTTCACCTTCCTTCAGTTAATCTCTGGTGAAGGGCTTATTCTGTTTTATCAAAAGGTGACTGCCAGAACCATTTAAAACACTGAAATTCCTTTCCTACTCAAGAGAGAACACCTGCCCAGCACTCAGCCCCAGGGAATGAAAGAAACACCACCAGGGCCTGGAGGATAGATTATGTGCAAGACCTCTCCTCTGAGTCACTCAGCCTCAGTGGGAAACTGACCCTCAGAAATGGGAGGGACCAGTGTGAACCCAGCCTCTGGTTGCGGTTGGGGCTGTGTCCTAGAAAGAAGAATGCACAGTACCGGAGTTTTGGTTGATGGCAGTGAGTGGGAGAAGGGACACTCAGGGTAGACCTGGCTGTCCAGGAGCCCATAGAAGGTGTTGGGGAGCAGCTCTAGGGGTCTCTTCATGTGGGGCTGAGCAGGTGTATGTCTGTGGGGAAGGGAGCAGCAGGGCCTGCAGTGCAGCTCAGTTTCCGGTTTGGGTTCTGGGCCTGGAAGTGGACAGTTGCCTATGTGTGCATGCCATATGGCTATTATTGTGTATGCAGGAACCCAGCCTTGTCTGCTGCATGAAACCCCTTTGTTTTTCCCTGGGGTTTGTGTTTCCTAAGAGAGGGGGCAGTTCCTTTGAGCATCCTGCTTTCCCTAGATTGTTCTCAGCCTCATTCATGCAGTTTCCATTCCGCCTGCCTTCCTACCCAGGCTGCGGGTTAAGAGATATCCCAGAGGAACTGGAAGGAAGAGATACAGGCTTCTTCCTGTTTGGTTCAGGCCAAGAAGGGGCCAGGTGTTTTGGGGAAGCCAGAGGGAGCAGCAGGAAAAGGGTTCCAGCCATAGTCTCTGCCTGACCAGCCTGGAGTTAATGTTATGGCTGCATTTTCCCATTGTTTTGAGATTCTTCTTGCCATAAGGAAAAGACATGGAAGACCCTGAACTTCTGACTTAGGTGATTGTTCAGGGTAGTCTCCACCCTGGCTAGGATTCTTGCCACAGGAGACGCTGTCTTGTGCAGTGCCCAAGCTAGGCTTTTCCCAGCAGCCCTAACTTGTAGGTCAGGAATGGGTTAGAGCCTGTCACTCTGTGATTCCTACAGTTAGCTATTTCAGTGGAGATGGCCTATTGGGGGCATGACTGCTTATGTAGGGCTTTTCACACAGGGTTCTAGGAATTCTGAGAAAGGATACCTGTGTGGGGTGCTGGTAGGCAGCAAAAAGTGTGTTTGTTCCCAATTCATCTCTGTAACTCCTACTAGGTGGCCCAGTTGCATCTGGGACCTCAGAACACAGGAGAACAAAGGGGAGGGAGGGAGAAGAGACACAGTAAGGGCTGGCCCAGCCACCCTGGTGGATGGCTCAGCAGGCAGGAGGTATCAAAGGGCACCTGGAGTTATAGTAATGAAACTGGCTTTTCTGAAACCAGGGTAAAGCTGGGAGACTTGCTTCAGGGTTAGAAAGGACAAGTGGAGGCCATGCTTTCAAACTATGACCTCAGGAAAACCTCCCTCATGGCTCCCTCATTGGCTCTAGGGTCAGTGCCTGTTTACCTCTCTCATCAGGGAAGCAGACTGTGCCCCTAAGTACCACCTGCTGTCACTTCCCAATGTGAGCTGGGTGTGCTGGTTGGAAGGTTTCCCACCCACAAGGGACAGGATTGTGTTAGGAGTGGTCTGAAAACATACATGTGGTAGTCAGGGTATGTAGCATGTGAGTCTCTGTGCCTAATCTCTGTTCATAGGGTCTCTCCCTGGTGAGGGACATTTGTTAATTGAAAAAGTCTTTTTTTCATACAGTATGTTTTGATCACATTTTACCCCCTTTCCCTGTTTTTCCCAAGTCCTCCCTACCTCCCTGCCCACTCAACTTTATGTTCTTTTCCTTGCCTCTTTAAAAAAAATCAAGGAACAACACAATACAACAGAAACTAAAATATACAAGTAAAAGATCAATAAGAAAATAATTCCCCCAAAAAACAAAATGAGGCAAAACCTCTACAAAAATAGCATTGAGTTTGTTTGTGCTGGCCAGCTACTCCTGGGTGTGGGGCGTGCCCTAAAGTGTGGTTAATACACTCTATAGGAGAGAATGAATTTTTCTTTTGCTGGGGAATATCAGTTGTAGGTGGCTTCTTAGGGGTGGGAGCCTACGTCCGCTTCTGCCTCTCATTACTGGGACCCCATATACTTTGAACCTATGTAGGTGAGGGGTATCCACTCACCATCCCTGAGCTCAACTGTGTATTTGGAAGACACTGTTCTCTTGGACTCATCCATGGCCTCTGTCTCCTACAGCCCGTCAGCCTCAGTCTGTCCGTTGCTCCCTGAGCCTTGAAGGAAGAGCTTTGATATAGACGTCCCATTAGAACTGAGTCATCTAAAGTCTCTCTGCATATTGTCCAGTTGTGGTTGTCTGTGTTAATTGGGAAAGGAATTTTTGATGCTCTGTCCTCAAGTTATTCATTTCCATCTAATAAGATCTCAACAAACCCTGGGAGTTGGTGCTTCCTTCTACAGGCGGCCCGAGGGGGTTCAGGCAAGATTATGGAGTGGCCTGCATGAGAGTAGGCCCCTTGACATGTGCCTTTGAGTCCTTGGCCAACTGTTAGCACATGTTATATTGGCCCTGGTGCAGGGGAGCTCTACCTTGTTAGGCAGGTATCACTAAGGAAGATGGGTTCTTGGGGAGACAGATGCCTTCCTGCTCCTCGTCACTTGAACGTCAACCTATATTGCCACATTCTCTGACATTAGTTTAATCCTGGTGATTTGCCCTGGGGGGGGGTAGGACATGAAGATGAGCAGACAGGGTGGCTGTGTGAACAGACAGAGGGACGGACGGGTTGGCTGTGTGAGCAGACGTCCACATAGATGACTCCAAGGGAAGTGTTTGAGATTCAAACTGCCCTGGAGTTTGAACTTGTAGATTATAGTGTACTGTGAGTCAGGCCTCCTTTTCCCTGGTGTAGCCCTGGTTACTTGAGTCCCCACCTGAAGCATGGCACTTGAGGGTATCACTTCTACTCAGCCAAGTACATGGAGAATAGCATACATGAAGAGGTGCTTGCCCTAGAAACATGATAGAATGTGTTCTTTAAAAAAAAAAAAAATCTCATGTGAGGGCTGGAGAGAAGGCTCAGTGGCTAAGAGCACTGGCTGCTCCTCCAGAGGACCCAAGTTCAGTTCCCAGCACTCACATGGCTGCTGACGGCATTCTGTCACTCTTCTTCCAGAGGGGATTTGACACCCTCACACAGACATACATGTAGACAAAACTCTGATGCACATAAAAATAAGAAAAATAAATAAACCATTTATAAATTCTTTTTTGAGTCATCATAATGGTACACACCTTTAATTCCAGAACTTGGGAGGCAGAGGCAGGTAGATCTATGTGAATTTGAGGACAACCTGTGTAGAAAGAATCTCTTGTGAACTGTATGGAAGTATCACATGTCAATAAAAAAGCCTATGGCCAGTGAGTTGAGGCAGGAAATAGGAAGGAGTTCCAGTAGAGAGACAGGAAGAGGGAGAGATGGATGGATGGATGGATGGATGGATGGATGGATGGATTCTGACAGAGAGGGAGAGATAGATGGATGGGTGGGTGGGTAGATAGATAGATAATAGATAGATTCTGGTAAAGAGTTAGGCAAGGGAGATTTGCCTCGTGCTGAAGGAGGCAGTGGCATGAAACTGGGGAGCGGTAGATAACCAATCATGTAGTAGAGCTTAGAATAGAATAAATGTGTAATTAAGTTATAAACTAGTTGGGAAACAAACCAGAGTTAATGACTAGAAGCCCATAGGAAGTTCAGCCAGCCACACCTTCACAGTGAGACCCTATCTCAAAGTAAATACATAATAAGCCGCATTTGAAGGGCTGAAGAAATGTCTCAGTAGTTCAGAGCACTCAGTGCTCCTGTGGAGGAACTGGGTTAAGTTCCCAGCATTCACAGTTCTGGTATCTGTGATCTGGTTACCCCGGAGGCATCAGATATGCGCATGACACACATATGTGCATGCTGTTTTAGTTAGGTTTCTGTTGCTCTGATAAACACCATAACCAAAGCAACTTGGGGAGGGAAGAGTTTATTTTATTCTGCAGCTTATATGCATCCCATCTGGAAGGGAGGTGAGAACAGTCACCAAAGGCAGGAATCTGGAAGTAGGAGCTGAAGCAGAGATCATGGAGAGAGGACTTCTCTGGCGTCCTCCAGTGCTTATGTTTATCTGCCTTTCCTTTTCCCACCCCATCCCCCACCTGTTTTTTTTTTTTTTTGTAACAGGGTTTTTCTTTGTAACCCTGGCTGTCCTGAAGCTTGCTCTGTAGACCGGACTGGCCTCAAATTTAAGAGATCCGCCTGCCTCTTCTGGAATCAAAGGTGTGCGCAGCCACTGCCACCACCACCACTGCTACCCCAGCCTCAGCCTCCTTTCTTACTCCTCCTAGGACCATCTGCCTAGGGTTGGAACCACCTATACTGGACTGTGAATCAAAAAAATGTGCCACGTGCTAAACCCCAGGCCAGTCTGATGGGGACATTTTATCAATTGAGGTTCCTGATCCTCAGGTGAATTTAGGTTATTCACAGGGTAACTGTCCAGCACACAGGTAAAATACTCACATAACAAAAATCTTGTTAAAAATCTCATTTTAATAGATGCATATGTGCTGAAAGTATGTGTTTGTTATACCCAACTCATATAACAAAGGGCATTTGTCCTGCCTTCCTACCTGAAGTTGCTGTCAGGAGAATCTGCCATGCTTCCTTCTGGGCTCCTTCCACTGTGTGGATTTTTGTACTGCTGGTATTTACAACAAGGATAAAATGTTTTGGCTTGGTTTTGTAGGTTTGTGCGCATGTGTGCATGTACATGTTAGTGTGTGTGCACTCACAGAGTAAAGGTGTCAGCGTAGAATGTCCAGAATGTCTTTCTCTCTTTTTTTTTCTTTCTTTTTTTTGGTTTTTCGAGACAGGGTTTTTCTGTGTACCCCTGGCTGTCCTGGAACTCACTCTGTAGACCAGGCTGGCTTCGAACTCAGAAATCCACCTGCCTCTGCCTCCCAAGTGCTGGGATTAAAGGCGTGTGCCACCATAGCCTGGCTCAGAATGCCTTTCTCAGTTCATCTCTCTGACAATTTTTGAAATGGAGTCTCTTACTGAACCTGGCCTCACTGACTCAGCTAAACTGGCTGGCCAGCAAGTCCCAGGGCTTCTCCTGTCTATGTCTGTCTCTCCAGTGTTACGATTACCAGCGCATGCTACCATGCTCAGCCTTTCTATGTGGATGCTAGAGATTGAATTCAGACCCTTATGCTGTGCTTCTTTGAGACACACAGTGATCCTGCTGTCCTGGAACCTGCTATGTGACGGGGGATGACCCTGAACTTCTGTTTCTCCTTCTTTTTCCTTCCCAAGTTTTGGGATTGTAGGTGTGCCACATGTTGGCTTTACACTTAAAAAAAAAAAAAACCTATTTATATGCATGAGTGAATGTACACAATGTGTGTATGCCTGGTACACAGTACCATGCTTCAGTTCACAGGAACTGAAGTCACAGACAATGATGAGCTGTATTGTGGGATCTGGGAACTGAACCCCAGTCCTCTGCATCAAGTGCTCTTAACTACTGAGCCATCTCTTCAGCCACCCTACTCAGCTTCTGTGCTTGGCTTTTGTTTTGTTTTGTGGCAGATGCTGCAGTGGGAGAAGGGGAGCCAGAGGTTCAGATACTATAGCAAGATTCATTTGTTAATTGGCAGCCCCTTGGGTGGAGAGTAAGGACGCTGGGTCCTTGTGCCCGCACTCCTTCTGCCCAGTTCAACAGTTTAGGCAGTTCACTCCATGGCTCTGTGCCTATCCTTCAGAGTCATTTCGGGTGTGTCCACCTAACAGCTGTACAGTTACAGTATTTAGAACCATTTCTGGCTTAGCTCTCAGGATAGAAGTCCCAACTGCCAAGTATGGGACTGAGGAGGGCTCTATGCTCAGCACAAAGCATAGAGTCTTGTGGCTTGTTAGATGTCTCACTTTAGAGCTTACAAGGACCTCATCAGTGGAATAGAGCCTGTGGGGGAAGGAAAGCTTCTCTGCCTCAGTTTACCCATTTGACATGACTTAGTCTGGGCATGCTGAGGACAACAGATCATACATGAGCTAGGCTGGTGCCTGGTATATAGCCAGCCCATGTTGATGGTAGTCATTATTTCAGACGGCTGTGCGGAATCCTGTGTAAGGTAAGGTTAGCGCACTGTTTATTACCTAGTCGTGCATTTGTCTGATCACTTCCTTTGGCTGATTTCCCAGATGAAGATGGTAAGATACAGAGTTTGCACATTTTAGGGCCTCTGCCACCGTTCTGACTCCCAGGGGTGAGGTAGCCTTTTCCCTGCCCACTTCCCTGACAGATGAGAACAAAAACAACAAAAGAAAGATTAAATGCCTTTCCCTCTTTGCACCTGTATTTCTTTGATTATGGCTTATTTGGTTTGCTACTTGATTGACTTTAGTAGTAAGAATCACTCACTAAAGTTTTGTTGGGCTGAGGGTAGACAACTTGTGTATCAAATAGAGTCCTGGCTTTCATTCTTGGCATACCACAGCATGCATAACACGCACACGCGTGCACGCGCGCACACACAGAGAGCATCATTTATTCTCATTTGATTTAATTCTGCTCCTTTGTGCAGGTTCCTTTGTTCATTACTCCAGGATCGGTTCAGGCTTAAAATAAGTTTAATTTCTCTTAGTATAGATTTTTCTTAATCATTTGTTTCTGTGTTCCGAGAGTCGCCCCCTCCACCCTGCACAGTTTTTGTCTGCGCTTGGTCCATTGTGCTCTAAACAGGGCCGACAGGGATGGCCTCTGTTGTGTCTGAGGCCCTGTTCCTGACCATAGTGGTGCCTGCTTTGTCTGACAGTGTTACTTTCTCTTTCCCCAGTTCCCCTCCTTGGCACAGGTGGGTACCACCCACAGCCCCTACCTTTTGCTTTTGAATCTGATGTAGCTGTGGCATTTGTACTTAAGCCAAGATGAAGGGTGAGGGGAATCTAGACCCCTAAGGTCTTCCTGCTGTGCTCCTGCCAGGTAAGGCCTCAAAGCATTTAAGGCCTCAAGGCCTTAGCGTTTCTGGGACATCAAATGTCACTCTGAGGAGACTTGCAAAGATTTGTCTGTTTTCCACTCTCAAAGCCCTGCTGCTTGCTTCTTTTCTCAAGATTGTTTTTGACTTTCTACGTTGAAAGAAGTAGTCAAAGCCTGTAAGGAATGGAATTAAGAACATGCTCCAGACCTGCTGAGGTTGCTCACTGTTTAAAAGCACTTGTTGCACAGGCATGCAGGGCTCTGCTCCTCAGAACCCACAGTAGAAGCCAACTCCTTAAAGTTGCTCTCTGATGCCCCTCAAAGAAGATACACCTGAGCCAGGCAGTGGTGGCACACACCTTTAATCCCAGCACTTGGAGGCAGAGGCAGGCCGATTTCTGAGTTCGAGGCCAACCTGGTCTACAGAGTGAGTTCCAGGATAGCCAAGGCTATACAGAGAAACCCTGTCTTGAAAAAAAAAAACAAAACAAAAACAAACAAACAAACAAAAAAAACAAAAAAAAGAAAGAAGATACACCTGCACACACACACACACACACACACACACACACACACACAAATAATAAGTAAATGTTAGTCAGATGGCTCAACCAAGCCTGACAACCCAAGTCATGTTTAATCTTTGAGATCCACATGATAGAACCAACGTTTGCAAGTTGCCCCCTGACCTCCACGTGTGTCCTGTGGCTTGAATGTGCATGTGTGCGTGCATGTACACAATAAATTTATGTAAATGAATGGACAAATGATTAGAACTGTGCTCTGGAACTAGCCTGAGCAGACTTGAATGTCATAGCGTTCTGCTCTGCAGGAACCATGGATGATTCCTTCAGCCTCTCTGTTGGATTCATCTTTGAGAAGATGTGGGTGATTGGTTTATAGTGTAGTTTATGAGGCTTAAGTAATTAAAAATAGATGAGGAAAGGAGGAGCCAGGAGGCTCTGAGGCAGCATGGGCTAGCGGGTCACTGGTCTTGGCAAGAGTGCCAAGAGGGAAAACCAAATGAGATTCTCAGGGTACATGCTCCCCATGTGCTACCCCATGAAACTACCCCAGGCAGTTTTCAGGGGTAGTCCAGGGAGGACAAGGTTCCACTGATGGGTGCAGACCCAGGATCCATGGATAATCTGACTCTCGTGTGTGTGCCTGCAGCACTTGCTTTTCTTTTTTCTTTCTTTTTTTTTTTTTTTTTTTTTTTTTTTTTTTTTTTTTGAGATTTATTAACTTTCTATCAGTGCTCTATCTGTATGTACACCTGCCTGCCAGAAGAGGGCATCAGATCCCATTATAGATGGTTGTGAGCCACCATGTGGTTGCCGGAAATCGAACTCAGGACCTCTGGAAGAACAGCCTGTGCTCTTAACCACTGAACCATCTCTCCAGCCTCAGCACTTGCTTTTCTTAATTCAGTAATGTCAGGAACGCTTTTGAGGCTGTCCTCAAGACTGAGGTGACCTTGACATCTGATCCTCCTGCCTCTACCTCCCAAGTACTGAGATCACAGATGTATACCACCATGCCTTGTTTATGTGGGACTAGGGATTGAACCCAAGGCTTTGTGCATGCTAAAAACGTATTCTACCTAATGAGCTACATTCCTAGTTCTGAGTGCCCAGCAGATAATGTGGCTGACTTTCATGGTACAAGAAAACAATATGTCTTAGTTACTTTTCTACTGCTGTGATAGAACACCATGCCCATGGAAAAGTTTATTTGGGCTTATCCAGAGGATAAGAGTCCATCATGGTGGGAGGCATGGCTGCAGGAAGCTGGGAGCTCATATCTGCAAACCCAGGCACAGAGCAGGGAGGGTCTGGAGTAGAGGCTGGATGGTGTCAGAGCCCACCCCAGTGACACACTCTCTCCAGCAAGGCTGCACCTCCTAAACCTTCCCAAACTCCAACACCAGTTGGGAACATTTCTCATTCAAACCACTGTACTGTGGACCTTGTAAACTATACAACAGCGTATACTACTTGGTTGTGAAAACTGAAAACGTGTGTTTTGTTTTAATATACCCTCTCAAAGTCTTGAATTTAAAATGCAGACATAAACATGTCTTCGATAAATGTCCATTTTCAGTCATTTAATTAGCTTCTGTTTCTTCTTTAATTTTTAAAGATGTGTCTTTTATTTTGGGTGTCTTTGTGTAGGCTTGAGAATATATGAGTGGATGTGCATCAGCGTGCAAGTGTTTATGGAGGCCAGAAACGAACATTGAACTCCCTGGAATTATAGGAAGTTGTGAGCTGCTCTGTGTGAGACTCTGGACTTCTGGAGAGCAGCAAATGCTCTTAAAACCACTACGCTAATTTTCTAGCTCCTAATAAATATTTTTACTTTCTTTTATGTTGGGAGGACAACACAGGGTCTCCCTACCTTACTGTTGATGGCCTCAACCACACAGCCCACATAGCCTTCCTGCCTCGATTTTACAAGGGTTGGAATTACAAGCAGGTGCTACCATGCCCCAGCTAATAAATATTTATTTACTGAGCACCCTCCAAGGTGACAAATGACAAATACATCCACTTAAAAACATTACATATACCCAGTAGGGGGGGGGGTTTGCACTATTTATTTGTGTGTGTGTGTGTGTGTGTGTGTGTGTGTGTGTGTGTGTGTGTATGTACGTACACACATGTGCACATGCAGAAATAAGAGAGCAGCTTTGGGGGTCAGTTCTTTGTCTCCATCATGTGGACTGTGGATGTCATTCAGGTCATCCTACTTGGTTACAAACACCTTTACCTCTATTGAGCCATCTTGCCACTCCCCTTGCCCCTCCCACTTTTGTTTAACACTGTAAATCTTCTGAAAGCCTAGAAGTATGACTTGTCTCTCACTGGTTCTCCCCAGCCTCAGTGATAAAGGACAGAGTACTGAGCCAGGGTAAGGAGTGTCCCAGAATGCTGTAGCAAAAATGCAGATGCTGCAGTTGACTCCTCTTGTGCCTACACTGGAACCCAGAATCTCATAGGGAGCCTGTGGATGAGTTGGACCCTGTTGTCCTTGGCCATGTATGACACTCGACATGACATCCCAAGCCTTCTTCAGCCCTTGTTGACGAGACTTGAAGTGATTGTCTTGTTAAGAACTTATTCTCACTATCTTTTTCACTGTTAGGGGGAGATGCTGTCCTGGGCCTGTTTAAAACATCCTCAGAGGCTAGAGCCAGCTTCCTGACAGACCTAACAGGCCAGAAGATTCTTGGTGCATCCACTTCTGTGTAGGACTTGAGCCTTTAGAACCCATCAGAAACAGACAGGCCACTGCCCTTTTATGCGTGGGAGGAGTTCTGTCTGAGCACCTTAGTCCTCGTGCACTGTTAGGAGGAGCCTGGCGCTGTCCAGCATCAGAGCTCCACCTCTAAGTCAACCTTCAGTTTTCTCACCCAGTCCCTCACCCACATGAACACATTGCCTTAGCACATTTTGCTCGCTGTGGGTCCCACACATTTTTGCTCCTTCTGGTAGCCCCTTACCCAGCTGGGTTCACCTTGCCCACGATAGCTCCTGTCTCCTCAAATACAGTAGTAACCTTTCCCACTCGAATCCTCAGTGACCTGGGGCACTGTTGCTGTTCCTAGCTGGCATGTGTCATGTGCTTGTGTCTGGTTACTTCCTGGTGCAGCCTGAGCCCTGTGCCTATGGCAGAGCTGCCCAGGCCACACCCAGCTTCTTCCCCTAGTACCCTGCTTGATGTGATGAGTGCTTGAACCTCCAAGGAACTTTCCTGTTTCTACATTAAATCAGGAAAGCCTGTGTCTCCTGAGCCTGCTCCTGGGCTACAGCTGAGGAGAGGCCTTCTAGATCAAGGGCCAGGACCACTCTGGAGGAGTGGAGAGAGCTCCCCTGGGCCAGCTGCAGCCAGGGCAGTGAGCATGGGTTTTTTCCAAGCTACCAGGTCAAGAACCTATACATCCTTCATCTCTATTGGCTGGTGGCAGAGAGGCCATTTACAGTGGTCTGTGTGCTCTGCTGAAGCAGCAGATCTTCTGACTCATGTCCTCTCTGTGGTAAGAATGACAGAATAGCCAGTCATACAGTTTTTTGTTTTTGTTTTGTTTGAGACGAAGTTTCTACATAGCCTGGCTTTTGTTTTGTTTTGTTTGAGACGAAGTTTCTACATAGCCCTGGCTGTCTTGAAACTCATTATGTAGACCAGACTGGCTTCAGACTTGCAGAGATCTGTCTGCCCCTGCCTCCCAAGTGTTGGAATTAAAGGTATGCACTGCCATGATTGGCCATTCGTGAGTTTTTGGCATCTTAGGCAGGACCAGATGGCTAGGGAAAGATAGTACTCTTGAGTGTCCTCTAAGGGGTCAGGATTGGGACTTGGAAATAACAAGAGCCCTGCTTTTGAGCTCAGGCCAGCCCAGGCCTTAGGGTAGTACTGGGAGGAAAGCTTGTAGGAAGCAGGGGGCTGTCCTTGTTTGGTCTCTCCCTAGCTACATGGAGATGAGTAAGAACCTAGGAGCTGTAGGTCAGGGGCTCAAGTGACCATGGAGCTATCAAGAGAAAGAAGGAAACTTACAGAATGGTTTGACCTTTCTGTATGGGGTGGAGACAGTGTGGCCCACAAAGACTGTCTGAATATATGAGTGTCACATGGGGAGGGGACTGACCACCCATGGCATTAGTTCAGGGAGGAGGAGTAGAGACCAGGCCCAGACTCAAGTCCTGGCTACACATGTACCCTCATGGCTCTGAGGACAGCACTGGGCTATCTCAAGTATGTGCTGGCATCTTCCTTTCTCTGAACTGTTGAGATCTGCTTTGAAGTATCTTAGGCCTTCTGATGGGGATACATCTCATGGGCCTTGTTAAGCGATAGACCTTGATGGTGTTTGGAGTAGGATAGGGAGAAAAACTGACCTCTTCCTTATAGTAGGGCTAGTATAGGGCCAAATTCAGGAGGGTGGGGACAGCATCTCAGGGAGCTTGGCAGAGGATCACTTCCTGGATACTCTGCTTGACTGCCCCTCCCCTTTCTGCCTGGGAAGCTGGGGTGGACTGGTACAGTCGAGGAGGAGGGGACCATAAGGGAAACAGGGCTGACAAAGGTAAGGTCTAAATATGGGGACAACAGTGCCACAGCCTTTTCTTTCAAGGTGCCCCAAACTTGAACAGCAGTACAGTCTGTTTCTGTGACAAGCCAGCCACCCAGGTTGGAGTGGGTTGTGTGAGTGTGAGTACTCTTCTTATTGCTGTAAGCAGGAGATGGGCACATGTGTAGTGTGATGGTGAGCTGGTCGTCAAAGAAACATTGCTTTCAGAATCCCAAGGGCACAGGGTTAGGGCTGGGGATGAGAGTTGGGGCCCTACTGGCCCTGGGACAGGGTGGCTGCAGCACTAGCCTGCTGCCTGGACAAGCACCACCAGAGGTCTTATTAGAGTAGTGATGTGACTGTGAGAATCACTGCTGTGATGTGTTACAAATCATATAAAAGTGCCCTCACTCCAGCACAGCTTGTATTTGTGCTGCAAGATTGACAGCTCCTGCTGTGGGTGGGGAAGAGCTGCAGGATCCTGAGCTGGGGCTTCAGGACCAGCTCTACCACCTCTGGCAGAAAGGCAATGAGAGAGGGACTTCGGTCTGGCACTTGTAGCCCTGATACTGCCTGCCATACCTGTCATTCTCCTAACAGTGTGAGTTTTAGGTCATTTCTCCAAGGTATTATTGACTCCACTTTGTAGGTGGGGAAAGTGAAGTATGGAGAAGTTAAAAAGAAAAAGGACCTTAGGCTACTTGGTCATCATGGCAGAGCATTTGAGACAGTGAGGTAGTAGCTACCCACAGCTCACCTCCTGTCCTGTGTTAGTAAGCTAGGTTGTAGAGGGATACATCCACACCCTGGAAATAACGTGTATACAGTCCTTACCTCATGGAGTTACCGTGCCTCGATGGTCCTTCCTTGTGTCTGTAATCCTGCTGGGTGTCAGTGGATAGATTGCTTCTCCCTTCCCTCAACAAATACCTCTCTTGTCTGACGGATGGCTGGTGGTAGTGTTCTTATGTTCTAATCCATTACAAGCCTGTCAGTATAATTACATCTCTCATCACACAGTGTATGTGTATTGGATAAGCGGATAACATGCTCCCTTCTGCAGAGAGCTTCTGCAAGTTGTTAAGAAACAGGTTTGAAAAACCCAAGAGAAAAGCAGGCAAAGAATAGGAAGAGAGCAACATGGAAAATAAACTCATGTAGTCAGTCACCATGAACAGATGTTCTAACAATCGGAGAAACATACATCCAGGGAGACAGAGCTACTGTATGCCCTATCCACAGAACAGAACTGGAAAGTTCTGTGGTGCGTGCGTGTGTGTACGTGCACTCGTGCACTCCTGCATGGCTATGTGCACCTGTAGCAAGGGTGTATGCTACCTTTCTGGTGGATGACTGAGTAAGTCCCATAATATCTGTGTAGCTGGGAGTGACCTTGAACGGATCCTCCTGCCTCTCAAGTGTTAGGATTTTAAGTATATGCTATCGTGGAGGGTTTATGGGGTGCTAAGGGTTGAACCCAGTTCTTTGTGCATCTAGACAAATGGCCTGCCAACTGAGCTCCAGCATCACCTGCAAACCCTTCACTTTTTTAGACAAGGTCTTTAGTCATATAGCTATGGCTGGCTTGGAACTTGTTACCCTGTTCAAAAATTATGAACAAAATGAAGAGATGATAAAAGGAAGGGTTTAGAAACCTGTTGAGAGACTGATAGTTCGGGGTAGAGCCCTTGCCCAGGATGCATGAGGCCCTAGGTTAGTGTTCTCAACCTTCCTGGTGCTTCGGCTTCGTGGTATGGTAACCCCCAATCATAAAATTATTTTCATTGCTACTTCATAACTGTAATTTTGCTCCTTTTATGACTCAGAATGTAAATGTGTGTTTTCTGATAGTCTTATGGGGTACCTGTGAAAGGTACATTTAACTCCCCAAAGAGTTGTAACCCATTGTTTGAGAACCACTGCAGTTCAATACCCATTGCCATATGGGGGAAAAAAGAGAAACAGAAAACACATTCGGCTAAGTGAAACTTCCATTCTTTTTTTTTTTTTTTCCTGGCTCTTTTTCATATTTTAATGATGACGTGCTGATATTCACATCAGAATACACAGCAGGGATCCAAGAATATCTTGAAGGATATAGCAAAGTTAAAAGTCATGTTAGAACCAAACACTGGCCACAGCTTGTGTCCAGGTGGGAGTCACAATGACTGGAAATTGGCTTCACTCCGAACACTTGTCTAGTTCCAGGATCTTCATGGATTCCTCCAGCTTGCACATGCCTCTTTCCTGGTGCAGGCGGTACCTCTCAGCCATGGACTGAAGCATCCATTTAGCCCGAAGCTTGTTGTCATGAGAGCCATAAACTAAGATCTTGGTAGATTCAGAAGATTCCAGAGTCTTCAGCTCAAACATGGCCTGGCTCACCTGCTCGATGTGAGGCATTCGAGATCTCTGTGGGCCGAACAGAGTTTAGCGCCTGCGTGCTGACTTGTAATACTTCTGGAGCTTCCAGGTCTTCAGGAACTTTCAGTCATGGGGGAATATCTTTACGAGTCAAGTGGGTTCTCATCTTAAATTCCTGACAAGGAACCAGTTTCCAGGGGAAGACTAGGTCAAGTTTAACCTTTTTTTTTTTTTTTTTTTTTTTTAAATACTTATTTTAGCTGGGCGGTGGTGGCACACGCCTTTAATCCCAGCACTTGGGAGGCAGAGGCAGACGGATTTCTGAGTTCGAGGCCAGCCTGGTCTACAGAGTGAGTTCCAGGACAGCCAGGACTACACAGAGAAACCCTGTCTCGAAAAACCAAAAAAAAAAAAAAAAAACTTATTTTATGTGTATGAGTAGTACAGTGTAGTTGTCATCAGACCCACCAGAAGAGGGCATCAGGTCCCATTACAGATGGTTGTGAGCCACCATGTGGTTGCTGGGAATTGAACTCAGAACCTCTGGAAGAGCAGTCAGTGGTCTTAACTGCCGAGCCATCTCTCCAGCCCCCAACTTCTGTCCTTTTTAAAGACAGTCATGGCAGTCCTGCCTCAGCCTAGGACTCTCAGGGTTAGGATTATAATCTTGAGCCCACATCTGGATGCTGTATGTATGTATGTTCAATTCTGAAGGAAGCAACCTTTTTTAAAAAACACATGAAAGAAAGAAATAGGTGAGAGGTGTTGCTGCAAAATCATACCCTTCAGGATCAGAAGGATTTGGGATAAAGAGGAACCAGCAAGTTGGTCCTCTACAGGGCGAGCATGTATGTCTGTTGGAGTGCATGTGGAAGCAAGAGTGTGTGTGTGTGTGTGTGTGTGTGTGTGTGTGTGTGTGTGTGTGTGTGT
>JANHMN010000016.1:53536556-53597065 GCA_030674055.1 Rhabdomys pumilio
TGTGTGTGTGTGTGTGTGTGTGTGTGTGTGTGTGTGTGTGTGTGTGTACTCGGAAGCCTGAGGCTTGTCCAAGGAATCTGAAGTTCTGGGCTCTAGCACCCACAGGCTGTGCAGCCTTAGACGGTTCAGTTCCTCTCAGCATTATAGTTATCACCTCCAAAAGGCTAGGCTGTAGCTTCTGAGTTGAAATCCTGCCAGGCTGCAGGGGCCTGAGGACCTCCTAAAAACCACCTCAGCTCAGAGTTTTTTTTCTACAGGGTCCTTTTGTGCTTTCCTTGAGCAACGAATCATAACAAATTATCGTGAGCCAGGTAGCAATTTATTGTCTTATTTTGAGAATGCAAAAGTCTGACGAGATCAAGGTGCCATCGGGACCACACTGCTTCTGAAGGTACTTGGAGCACATCTGCCACAGGCTTCTCCTTGGCTTATAGATGGCTATCTTCTCCTTCTGTCTCTGTTTTTAAAGACAGTGTCTTATGTGACCCAGGCTGCCTCAACTCTCTATGTAGCTGAGAATGGTCTTGATCTTCTGCCTTCTGAGGACTTCTGTCAGGTGTGCTTTAAGTGGCTTGTTTACACTGCTGGGGATCAGTCCCAGGCCTGTGCATGCTAAACAAACACTAGAGCTAAACTATACCCAGTTTCACTGTAAAGATTTATATTAGCATTCCTCTGCATGGTTAGGCCAAATGTCCCCTTTTTATAAGGATACTGTCAGGTCAGGTGCCCACCCCACTGCAATCTTGAGTACATCATCATCTTAAGTACAAACACAACACTGCTGTTTTCACATGTTATGTCTGAGACCTACATGTAAGGCCTCAAATCTCCAGGGCCTCCAGCTTGGAAGGTAGAGGGGACCAGCCTAGGTTTAGCTCTCCTGGCACATGTGAACTGCAGCCCTTGGACTAAGTTTCTACCTAGCCTATCGGGCATGTGGCACTGATTTTGTTCACTCATGTTTATACCACCCTTCCTTACTCAGCAGGGCCTGCACTGGCTATTGCTCACCTGCTGCCCGCCAGGCTCCAAGATCCTATCATTGCTCTGTGTATAGCTTGAGCTTCAAAAGTTTTTTTTTTTTTTTCTATTTTATACACCATATCTGAGGTTTAGTAAGGTTGTGATGTGGCCACACAGCTAGCTAGTAGGTGCCTATATTAGCTGCTTTTTTGTGTTTCCGTGACCAGAAAGCAACTTCAGGAAGGAAAGGTTTTTCTTGGTTTGCGATTGACTGTACTGTTCATTATCGCGGGGAAAGCAAACAGCAGGAATGTGGGGTAGCTGGTCACATAGCATCTGGAGTCAGGATGCAAGAACAGCGACTGCTGGCTTTTACTCTTAGTCCAGGATCCAGCCTGTGGAGTGGCACCACCCACTTTCCATCTGCATTAACTCCACCTGGAGACTTCCTCGCAGACGCAGACGTGCTTAGAAGTTGGACTCCTGGGTGGTTTTAGGTCCTGCCAAGTTGATAGTTATTAATCCATCACAGTGCTGGAGGCTAAGTTTGAACCCAATCAGTTGTGCTCTTCTGATTGGATTTGTGTGGATTATGGCATTGTGTCTTACTAATCTCAGCCAACTGTCCCCACCAGGAACTGTCTCCTCAGGGAAGAGTTCTGGTACATAATTTATGTGTTGCCAGAACTCTATTGAGGTTCCTCTGGGAAGCAAGATGCACGTGAGGAAAGCATCTCAGAGTGGAAAGAGTTAGGTGATATTGACGGGTCACTGAAGGGAGGGACAGTTCCACTGAGTTCCAAGTGACGAAAAGGACAAGGGATGGGTAGATACTGTATAGTTAAGGGTGGGGAGGTAAGTGAGATCAAGCACTGTCGAGGGCACAGAGACATGGATGGGTACAGTGTCATGGACTGCAGATTCTGTTGGCAGTGACAAGGTCATGATTTTAACAGGTTACAGATACCTTCATAGGCGTGAATATAGATGTCAGTGTGTATTCATATATAGCAGATGGGGTAAGGAGACCATTAGGAAGTTGATGTGGTGGCATAGGTGGTTATTGGACAGAGTAACCATTTTTTGGAGAGAAGGGTGATAGAATGGTCAGGAGGTGGTGGGAACTGACCCTGAATGTGACCAGCCCAAGAGCCCTGGTGCAGGAGGATGCTCTTCTTTGGCTTGATCACCTAGGGGCCGATGTTCTGCCATTTGTCTAGGCAGAAGAAATTTGGAGATAGAACTTAAGGTAAGTTTTTGCTGCCATTTGTTAGAAGTCAGTGTCCCCAACCCAAGAACTTTGCTTCTTGATTCCCTGACACCTGACCTGGTTACCTGTGTTGAGGAAAGAGCACCTCAAAACAATCAGTCCCTCCCCCCTTTCTCAGCGGGGGGGGGCGGGGGGGGTGCATTGTGTGCCTTCTACAACTTAAAACTGTGACCGCTCAAGAGCTCTGTTGCCTGCCTGCCTGCCTGCCTGCCTGATGCAGGAAGATGCTCTACTGCCACCTTGTGGCCAGAGAGGGCTCTGGGACATACGGGCCACGCCTGAAGACACCTAATGCCTCATCCATTCCTTGGGAAGCCAAGTGCATGTAAACTTTAGTCTCCAGGCAAAAGCTGGTCCTTTGTAGAATGACAGCCACCATTTCTTGCGGATTATGTGGGTTGTGGCAGTCATTGTGATTATCAGTGCATCAGTAGCAAGTACTAGGTTACTGGAGACCAGGTGGAAGCATGTGGGCATTACCCTTCCCCTTCTGCTAAGGAACCAGTGTTCTCTCCCAGGTGTGCCTCATCCCTGCTCACGGGGTCCTTCTCTTTCCGCCTTAAGACTTATCTGTTCCTGTGTCTCTGCAGGGGGCTGAGGCCCAGGCTGGCCAAGAAATCAGTTGTTCATCCTGACCTAGAATGCATACTCAGGACCTGAAGGATTCATCACTTATCCTTCAGAAACTTCCAAAGAGCCATACAGGCAACCCCTGTGAGACAGACGAGACACAGCCTGGCACTTAAGAATCAGCTGCCCTGAGAGAGGCGGGTTTTGTGGGGTTCTGATCCTCTTGAACAGTTTGAGCACAGAGCTTCCAAGGCCAACTGTAGGTTGACGTAGGTGATGGCTCTCTGGAACAGTGTGGCTGTCAAGAGCATTCAGGACAGGTGTATGGGTGCATACATAGCCAGCGCCCGTCCCATGCAGTTGTTCTCCCACCGCTAAAGCAACCCATTGGGCACCTTGCCCTCCAACACTGGCTTCTTAGCTACTGTCCTGTGCTTGGATTTTCACTGGGAGTGCATTGGGCTCTAATGGGCAGTCCTATTCTTTTGTGGAATAATAAATAGTTCCTACTCATGGAGTAGACAGGACAGATAGATGAAGGCAGGGAACTGTTTTAGTCAGGGTTTTGGTTGCTGTAATGAACATCATGACCATAACCAACCTGGAAAGGAGAAGTCTTACTTTGCTTACACTTCCACATCACAATCCATCATCAAAGGAAGTCATGGCAGGAACTAAAGCAGGGCATATGCTACTTAATGGTCTGCTCCTTATGGCTTGCTCAGCCTTTCTTTCTTTCTTTCTTTCTTTTTTTTTTTTTTTCTAATTTTTTCATATATCCCTACCTCAGTTTCCCCACAATCCACTCCTTCCAGTCCCTCCCTTCACTTCCCTTCTCATCCAGATCCACTCAAAAACCAGAGCAGACCTCCCAGGGATATCAACCGAACAAAGGCATAAGAAGTTACAACAAGACTAGACATAAACCCTAGTATCAAGGCTGAATGAGGCAACCCAGTATGAGGAAAGGGGTCTCGGGTCTCGAGCAGAGGCAAAAGAGTCAGAAACTCCCAGCCTGACTCTCACTGTTGGGAGTCCCACAAGAACACCGGACTACACAACTATAACATGCAGAGGGCCTGTGTTTGCTGCTTCAGTCTCTGTGAGCCCCTGAAATTCAGTTGACTCTGAGCGTGTTCTTGTGACAATCGACCTCTCCGTCAGCCCATTCTTCTTGTAGCACCAGGACCATCTGCTCAGGGATTGGACAGGAGTGGATCAAGAAAATGCCCCCCACAGACCTGGCAGTTCTGTTTTTTTTTTTTTTTTAATTTACTTTTATGTACATTGTGCTTTGTCTCTGTGTGTGAGAGTGTCAGACCATTGTAAGCTACCATGTGGGTAGTGGGAATTGAACCCTCATTCTCTGGAGGAACATTTATTGCTCGTAACTGCTGAGCCATTTCTCTAGCTCCAAATTGGCAGTGTTAAGGTGTAGCTCAAGAATTTTGGCTAAATTACATTAGAAATTGTAAGTCAAGAGTGCTGGGCTTTGTTTGTCCCCGGGCCTTCCTGAGATCCTGGGAAAGGCTCCTCTGGAACTGACAATTACCTGTTACAAGGAAGCAACCATTCTCTCCACTCTTAATAACTAGTACCACGGAAAAAACAGAATACCCGAGAGATCCAGCCCAGGACTTGAAAGTTTCCAGCTCTCTTTTCTAGGAGCACCTTGATTGGAGAGGCCCTGCCTTCCCAGGCATTCCCCTAGCCCCAGCCCCCTCAGGAATGTGCTGCTTTTTTTTTTTTTTTTTTTTTTTTTTTGTCTCCTAGTTCTCACTGAGACGGTGGGATTCTGAAGCCTTAAGGGACATGGAGTGGGCTGGGCTAGGCTGGGCTGGGTGGAGGTAACCTAGGAGGATGATCATTCTCCAGGGATACTCAAGTACTAACCTAAACTAGTTTCTCCCAGTTGGTTTTTGGGGCCAGTGGTTGTCTTCTGTGGCTCATGGAAGAAGCTGCTGTCTGGACCAGGACTGATGAGGGCAGTGCAGGGTCAGCCATAGACTGAGTTTTACCACATCCTGGGCTAAACCTGAGTTATCTGGGGATTGTGTGCAACCCACACTCCTGATGCCAAAAAGACACTGGCTAAAATTGAGGGTGTTTCGGTTTGCAGTGTCAGCTCAGGCAGGTGAGTACCACAAATGCTCTCACTTCGACACCGGGACCTAGGTTGGTAGCAGGGGGCTCAGGAGTTTCTCCAGGGGACTGCTTTTTTTTGCTGCCCTTTGGCCTAATCCAAGCAAAACACTGTCTTCTGAATTTTATAATCTTCAAAGAAAAAGGCGTCCTCTGTCATCAACAGCAGCTGTTGTAGCATCAAGCACCTCTCAGTCTTAACACATCAGAGTGGAACTTTGAAATAGGGTCACTAAGCTAAATTTTCCAGTTTACAGACAGAAGTCTGAAGCTTAGAGAAGGCATAAGATTTGCTTGTCTCCTGGCTCAGAATTTGGGCTTCTAAGGACTCTAGCTAGCTGGCCCTGTAATCCTTGGTCTTGGTCATCTCTCTTTGGAGAAAGATAATGGTTCAGTTTTCTGCAAAAACTGTGTCTCTTGTGGGGTGTGCTTGAGGACTGTTATTTATTTGGCCTGCTCTTAATGACAACTCCTCACCTACCTGCCCAGTCTTAGGAGGAGCCCTGGCTGGAATTTCCTGTTTTCTGAGGGCTCCCAGGGGCTGCCCCAGCAGGTCGGCTGCCCTGCACCGCCGTTCCTGGGTGTTCCAGGCCAGACTTGCCGCCTCTCCTGGTTAGGCTGGCTCCAGGCCCTTCCAGGTCTGGGCTTGCAGGCTCAAGTGTAGGAGTGAGGGACTCTATCGGCCCGCACCAGGTGCCCAGAGGCCGGAGGTCCGTGCGCCCCGGCCACGGCCCCGGCCCCGGCCCCAGGCCCAGCCCCGCGTCCCTCGCCATGGGCCTGGCCTTCGCCTGTGGGCCCTGAGCATGGAGCGGGGCTGGTCGCCGGGGGAAAGCTGCAGCGGGGAGCGGCCCGCCGTCTGCCGCCGCGCCCTCAGCGTCTGCGACTCGCTGGACCTGCACAGTTCCTCGGCCGACCGGACCGCCGCCGCCCTGCAGGCCGCCTTGTGTGCCGCGCGCGAACAGCCTGCGCGGCCACGGAGCGTGTGCTCCGTGACTCCCGGGTCAGCGCCCTCCGGCGCGCGCGGCCTGCTGCTCGGCCTCTTGCGCCCGCGCCACGGCCGTCGGGGCCCTGCGCTCTCGGAACGGCCCGGCTCACCGCCGCCCAGCCCTGAGCTCAGCCCGGCGCCTGTCCGGCGCAGCCGCGGTCCTGGAGAGAGGGCATCCAGGCCGCGGCCCACCAGCATGACGTTCCTGGAGGTGAACCGTCTAGAGCTGGCGGCGACGGAGGCGCCGGGCGTAGGGCTTGGCCGCACAGGGAGCTCGGGCTTCCTTCGGGGAGCGTCGCTGTGGAGTAGCCAGCGCTGGCAGGTGTTCCGAGGTAGTGGCGGTCGCGGCGCGGAGAGTCCCCGGCGCGGGCTGTCCGCGCTTAGGAAGAGTTTTAGCTTCCGTCTGCGCCGCGGCCAGGAGATCCGGCGCTCCGAGTCCGGGCTGCTTGCCCGGCCACCCCGCGCGCGCACTCGCAGCGACGGCGACGCCAGCTCCCTGGGTACCTTCCCCAGTCGTCGAGACTTGCTGGGCGCCGATACCCCGTGCGCGCCACAGGAGCCGGGCCGCCCCCGCGCCGCCGCCAGCCTCTGGAAGCTGCTCACCAGCCGCTTCCGCCGGAGGGAGCCCGCGCCCGCAGCGCCGCTGTGGAGCCGCCGGGCAGCCGCAGCCCCAGGACTCCTGGGAGCGTCAAGCGGTAAGGGGGATCGCTGTGCACCGTCGTACTGGCCTCTGATTGAAGTCTGGCAGAAAACACTTCGTATCGGAAACCTACCTGATAGAGACCGGTTGGTGGGCATAGCCTGGAATAGCTAGGTCTGGCCAAAGTGCCCTTACCGGCCAGTCGGTATGCCTAGGGTTGTTGGAAGTGACCAGAGGAGATGGCAGTGACAGAGGATTCCTGGCAATGGCACTGCCCATAGCATCCTGGCGTGGCATCCTAAGAAACTTGAAGGACCTGCGTTCCAGTGCCATCTTCTTTCTCTACGGTGGCTCTCTGTCTTCTTTCTATACAGTATGGCTACTCAGGAAAGGAGGGCTAAACTAGACTAGAGATTTTCTTAGCTGGGGGCTCACCTCTCTCCCTAGCTGCCTCTGCAGCTGAGGTCAGGGACTGATTGTGGCCTTGAATGAGATAATGCTGTGAAACATCTGTGGGCAGAGCCAGTGAGTGGGAGCTGGTCAGGACAGCAAGTACTGCCCAGAACAAAGTCCAGCCTAGGCCAGGCCATCTAGAACTTGCTGGGGAATAAGAGATGAATGCTGGCTGTAAGGTCAACAGCACTGAGCAGCAAGAGGCTTCCTTCCCAAGGACCTTGTCTGAGTTTAGAGTGCCTTTGGTGCTGAGTGTGATCTAATGAAAGGGAGCCTGGAGGCTGGTCTCTTGCAGAGGCGCTGGGGAGAAGGCTTGGCAGGGCCTGGTAGGTGTGCCCCATTGGACCTGCCTCTACAGAACAGGGCCAGGTGAGGCTCCTCCCTCTTCGCCCTGGCTCAGGAATGTGGTAGGTGGCCCCACCCTGCCAAGGGTGAGCTGTTCCTACTCGCAGGAAGGAGACTGGTCCCCCTTGCCAGGGCCCTGCCCATTTTGGGTCTGGTCTGAGACCTTCTGGAGTAGCCTCTCATCTGGGTGAGAGGGAGACATCCAGGCACCAAGCCAGGTGAGCTCATGTGGGCCATAAAGAGGAGGACAAGGAGGGGCAACAGACCCGTACAGACAGGATGAGCCTCAGCTCGAAGTCCTGCCCTGAAGACTATCTTTGCTCTGTTTTCTAGGGAGCTAGGGGTGAGAGTCAGGGTCCTATGAAGGACAGTAATCTCCTCTGGCCTTGACTGAGAGGAATATTGTAGGTGGCAGTTGTAAAGGTTAGGGCAGTTGTGTGTACACCCCTGTGGCCCTGATGGTATGGCTCTGTCTTCACAGACTCATTTGTGAACAGCCAGGAGTGGACCCTTAGCCGCTCTGTGCCGGAGCTTAAAGTGGTGAGTGGGGTCCATGGGAGGCCCAGAGGCCCTGTGGCTGGGTGGGCCCTGGCTTTAGGTTGTGTGTCTGGCTGGACATTGGTTCTCCTGACTTCCACCCTTTCCTCTGTGACCTGGCTTCCTTGAGGTCCTTGGCTTTTTCTGGGTCCCTTTCTTCCTTTTCAACTTGCACGTTCCTTCCTTCCTCTTAAGCCCCAGTCTCACCTTTTCTTCCTGTCTTCTGACCACTGCTTTACCCATTCCTCTTCTGCAGGGCATAGTGGGGAACCTGTCTAGTGGGAAATCAGCTTTGGTTCACCGATATCTGACAGGGACCTACGTCCAGGAAGAGTCCCCTGAAGGTGAGCATCACAGGCTAGGCTGGCCATAGGTTGCCTCTTCCTCCACTATTGTGTCTGTGTGGGGCCCTGGCTCCTCTCCTGGCCCATTCTCTTCCCTTCTCCCCTGGGCACTGGGGCTTCTGCTCACACACACCCCCATGTTCCCCTTCTCTGTATTTGGTCTTGACCTCTGCTCTGTCCTAGGGGGACGGTTTAAGAAGGAGATTGTGGTGGATGGCCAGAGTTACCTGCTGCTGATCCGAGATGAAGGAGGCCCCCCTGAACTCCAGGTGATACGCCTGCTGACTTACCTACCTAGCATCAGAGTTCATCAGGGCCAATGAGTGCTGACTCTGTTTATCTCCCCAGTTTGCTGCCTGGGTGGATGCGGTGGTGTTTGTGTTCAGCCTGGAGGATGAAATCAGCTTCCAGACGGTGTACAACTACTTCCTGCGCCTCTGCAGCTTCCGAAATGCCAGCGAGGTGCCCATGGTGCTGGTGGGCACACAGGGTGAGGCAGAGCATACTGCATGGCAGGTTATGGTAGTGGACTAATGAAGTCTTCATAAGTAGGCCACGAGACCCCAGCTCCCACTTCCTGCCCAGCAGTGATAGGCACTTAACTACCATGGGCCTTAAACACAGGGTCTTCAATTTGCTTTTCTCAGGATGATTCTCACACTCTATGATTATTGTGTCCACAGTTTTCATCATCATCATCGTTACTATTGAAACATGGTCTCGCTCTGTAACCCAGGCTGACCTCGTCTTAGCCTCCTAAATCTGGAAATTACTAGGCATGTGCCCCAAAACTGAGTTGTGTCCACACTCATTTTCAGGGCATGAGCGAAGACTCATTAAGTCATTGGTTTGTTTTCATTCAAAGAGACAATAATAGAATGAATTACAATCCAGGCACGTGAGGTCTCCATGCTGTGCATCCCACTTGAGCCTCTGCTGGCCCACCAGTGCATAGCATAACCCGCTATGTTTTTTCAGCCAGCTGAATGATTCTCCCATCTTCCAACAGATGCCATCAGTGCCGCCAATCCCCGGGTCATTGACGACAGCAGGGCCCGCAAGCTGTCCACAGACCTGAAGCGCTGTACTTACTATGAAACATGTGCAACCTATGGGCTCAATGTGGAGCGAGTCTTCCAAGATGGTAACTCAGGACCCCAGAGCTGGGTATAGGGTGGCTCTGTGGCAGTTAATGTGCTAAGTTTATTTGGGGAGCTACCACCCTGGACTTGGAACCCCTCTCTCCAGCAAGTAGAATTGACTTTGCTATTCCCTGCAGTGGCCCAGAAAGTGGTAGCCTTGCGGAAGAAGCAGCAGCTGGCCATCGGGCCCTGCAAGTCCCTGCCCAACTCACCCAGCCACTCGGCCGTGTCTGCTGCCTCCATCCCAGCTGTGCACATCAATCAGGTGCGGTTGCCCCCTGTACTCCTGGGAGTTTGCCTGCGTCCTAGCCCTTGGCTCACCTTTGCTCATCTCTCTTAACTCCCAGCCTGCTTATGTCTCCAGTTCTGTTGCTTGTGTGGTTGGCTTCGGTCTGGCCTTTTCCATGTGGTGACTGCTCCTTGTCCTGGTTTCTGTCCCCTTCACTCCACTGTCTTCCCTCTTCACTACTGTAGCTAAGACATCACAAACACGTGCTCTTGTGAACTCCGTCACATGGTCTCCCATGCTGCTGCTCTTTTCAGTGTGCTCACCACTGCCCTTGGTAAGCAGGCCTGACCCCTTCTTCTCTAATGGGCAAACATCTTCAGCTAGTCGCAGGTGCAGGGTCTTCTTCCCGGAGAGAAGGAGGTAGTTGACAGCCCCAAGGCCAGGAAGCACCTAAACTGGTCCTCTGCCCTGTGGCAGTCTTTTGTATTAGAAGGCCACACACCCTCATGAAGGTGTGCAGACTCTGAGCCAGCTTCTGCATTGAATTTGGACCCACCATACCATTTGGACATTTGTCTGTATCTGGGCCTGTTACTGGGTTAGTTTTTGGCCCTGACATATAGACCAGTGTTTGGTTCCAGAGCCACACACCCTTCCTGTTCTTCTTTGCTGTCCCTTGCTGCAAGTACAGTCATCCACAGTGGTCTGTGGTCAGCCACTATGCTCCCAGTGACAGTTTGGCTTCAGTGTCAGGACCCGTATTAGGACTTGTGAGAAGGCACAAAGACTCTTACACCATCCCTTAATGAAAGGAAGAGGGGGGGAGTAAGGAGTGGGCAGAGAAGAAGAGCACTTATGTCTTTAAGTGGTACATCTACTCTACCAACTGGCCCTTTGCAATGGGCCCACTCTTGGGAGGCTGCTGAGGGCATGGTGCATTGCAGTTCCTTGGCCAGTTTGTGTTGGAGGTGGGGCCTGGCGCTCTAGTGAGGCCTGATTTCCACACACCATCTCTCTGGACTTGGGAAGACACTTGTGTATATTCTGTCTCCATCCTGTAAGTGTTTTTTGGTTTTTTCTTTCTCCTTTTCCATTCCCCATTTGCAGCTTGTTGTACCCAGAAGCCTTTGCTCTGTTCTGCACTATGCTTCAGGCTGTTTCTGATGCCTTCTATGCCATGCACTTTGTCAAGTCAAACCTCAGATTGCCCAACACCCAGAGCCCAGCCCCAGCTCACGGAGCCCAGCCCCCAACCTCCTGCCCCTGATTTGGGGAATTCAGAAAGGGTAACCAGGCCACATGCAGACCATGATGCCATCATCATTTGTTCAGTCTCAGACTGTGTCCCTTCTGTGTAACGTTAGCTTGTGCTCCTGACTTAGCTCTCAGGTTGACACAGACAGATGCATCCTCATCCAATCCCTTCCAAAGCCCTGGAACAAAGGTGCAAAGCTCCTCATAGTGACTGTTGGATTCTCTTGGTCTCCAGGACATGCCAGGTCCCCATGATACCACCTTTATGGCCCTTCTGCTGCCTCTTGTGCTGTGTGCGCGCCCTCCCCCCTTCCCCCCCATCTCACCCAGGGTCACTCTCAGCAGCCCTCTCTATTCTTAGGCCACGAACGGCGGCAGCAGCGCCTTCAGCGACTACTCATCCTCAGTCCCCTCCACCCCTAGCATCAGCCAGCGGGAGCTGCGCATCGAGACCATCGCTGCCTCCTCCACCCCCACGCCCATCCGCAAGCAGTCCAAGCGGCGATCTAACATCTTCACGGTACGTGCCCATCCTCCTCCCTGCCCAGCTGCCACTACTGCACAGGCAGGACTGCGCCGAGCTCCCGAGCAGGAGGGCAGGCAGCCCCAGGTCAAAAGGATGCAGTCTCTCTCACACTTAGACACACAGGGCTCCTAGAGGTTCCTCACTGGACCCACAGCATCTTCCAGGCCTTACCTCTGAGCCCAGGAGGGGCTTCCCTCAGACCTTCCCTTGTGCACATGCTCACCCCCTGTAGCCTCCTTCCCTCCCTCCCAAGCCCTAGAGTTTCTGTATCAGCTTGAAGGGATCTTTGGACTCGGTGGCCTAACTTCCCTGACCCCCTTTGATTCAACAGCTAATGAACCGGAGGCCGGAAGGCTGTTTGCCCAAGGCGACACAGAGGGTTAGCTGGCCGAGCTAGAGTCCCAGCCAGGCCTCCCAGTCCGCCTTCCTTCCGGCTCTTTTTCCGTTACCCCACTGCCGAGGGGAACATTCATGCTTCCCACCCACCGCTGTGATTGGTTTAACAAAGGCTTAGCCATCTTTTCCTGGGCTTCACCACGCTGCCTCGTGCCTCCCGCTCAGGTTTGTCCTGTCTCCTTGTGAGCTCCTTGCCCTCCCTACCGACCTCATACCCCTACCCGGGGTCCACTGAACCTCCCTGCTCAGGGCCACCCCCCTCAGCTATTTGGCCCCTGAGCTTGCCGCTCCCCTTTCCAGTTTTTGCACACCGTGCCCTTCCCTGCTCCTGCTGTGGCCCTTCTGTGGGGCTCTGGCTGGACTGTTCCAGGAGCTGTGGGCAGAAAAAAGGTGGGTGAGCAGCCTGTCCCTCTGCACCACTTCACACCTCTTTCTGAGGGCCAAGGCTTGGCTCTTGGCCTGGGCCTGTATCCCTCTGGCCAGGCTAGACTTTCTGGACCCTGCCCAGACAGAGCCAGTGCCCCTGGGCCTCTATCCTCCATCCTCACATCTGCCCTGCTTGATATACCTCTGCCCTGCATCCTTTTGTCTGCTGGTTCCTGATGTGCCCGCTCACTGGCCTCTTCTGCTGACGGCTGCTGCTGCTGCTGCTGCTGGGGTGCACTGTGCCTACTACACAGCTCCAGTCCTCCTGGGCCCACAGCTTTTCCTTCTGTTCTGTTCCATCCATTGAGATATGCCGAGCCTTGGTGGCCGCCTGCTCATGTGCACACCTGCTGCTGTCACTGCTGCTGTTAAGCCCTTGGGTGCCTCTGTCACAGTGACCTACCTCATTGGTGCCCTCCACAGCCTACTCCTCAACATCAACCTCATGCCTCACTCACCACTGCCTTGATTCCATTCTTAACATCCTGCCATCTTCCCCCACTGGCTGGTTCAACGTCAGGACATCCCTGCCTCCCTGCTCGGCCTCCTTGCCACAGTACCTTCGGGCTCCCTTCGTGTGTACTCTGCTGCCTGCCTGCTTTAGCTGTGCTGCCTTGCCCCACCACACCCCTTGCTGCTTAGAGCACGGCCGTCCCTCCAGGCCCTTCATTTTCTCCATCTTCACAGTGGCAACCTTATTTTTTCTTTTCATCATTTCCATGGTGACCTCACTTTCGCCATTGTCCCTGAGACAGCCTCAAGGCATGGTCAACTCTATGGGTGTATCTTGGGAATTCCCCCATCATTGCTGTTGGGGTCACCCTTCCTTAATCCCTCCTTGAGGAGTCACACCTGCTCCAGGGGGATCCTGTTGTGTGCTGCCTGTTCTGTGACTGGTGACTCCTTGCTGGGCATGATTGTGATATCCCCAGTCTCCCCTTCATGACTCCCATGTATTCATTTGTTGCCACTCTTGCCCTGGTTCCAGTTCCCATCCTTCATGGAGAGATGCCACTCTGGGCTTCTGGGGTTTCTGGTAGTTGGCAGCCCCTTGGCTTACCAGCCTGGCTGGGGTAGGCCTCATCACACTCATCCTGACCAGCAATTCAGTCTGGTGACCCAGTGACAGCAATCCCATCCTCCTTCCTCCTGGGGACAAAGGGGCAGAGGGCTTTAGCCTTGGGCTTTAGCCCGGAGGGGTGTGGAGGCAGGTGCTGTCTGTAGAGTGCTGGACACCAATGTAATCTTTAGCTGGTTGGCCCAGTTCTTTCTGCTCCCCTGCTGGGCTTTCTCCCACGTTGTAGTTGCAGTCCTTTGTCCCGACCCTGTGCCCTCTGGCTCCTGACAGCCCGGGAATACAGGAGGGATGGGGCCCGGGCAGCAGAGTGGTGAACATTCCCTGCTGACATGGACTGCTAGGCCACAAATGCCCAGCAGTTGGCGGTCTCCTCCTCCTCCTCCTCCTCTCCT
Source organism: Rhabdomys pumilio (assembly GCA_030674055.1). NCBI lineage: Eukaryota > Metazoa > Chordata > Mammalia > Rodentia > Muridae > Rhabdomys > Rhabdomys pumilio. Next base: position 53,550,252 of record JANHMN010000016.1, read on the forward strand.
CCTTCTCCTCTCCTCCTCTTCCTCCTCCTCCTCACATCCTCCTCCTCTTCATCCCGCTGTGCCTCTCCCCAGGCGCCTGGGTCTCTGCCCTCACCAGTGCTGACCAACTTTTGCGGGGCTTAAGTATAACTTGCCAAAATCTTTATTCTTTCGATATTTGCAGATATGTGCCACTGTTTCCAACTTTTCATCAACAAAAAGGCCTTTCCAACTCCTTCCAAATTAGAAGACCAGGTGGTGATACACAGCACCTCTGGACATTCCCCCTGTGCGGGGCCGGAGGCGGGCCGGGCCCTGGGACTGCTCTCAGATGAGAAGCGGCCGCCGAGCTCCCCGCTCCAGAGACCCACAGGAACCTTTGTAACTAACCCTACCCCCAGGGAAGGCTAGGAACGCCGGAGCCCGCGCTGGGGGCTGCCGGGGGACCAGGCCCGGCTGGATGCTGCGCCAGGCTCGCTGAATGGAGAAGAAGGGAGCTCGGCCCACGCCGGCCGGCCAAAGCGACGAGGCCCAGAGGGGCGGGGGCACTCAAGCCCGCTGGCCCAGCTGCTCCTGGGGGGAGCTTTCCTGCCCCTCCCCTCCTCTGCTCCTTCCTGCATGGACTTCTGCCGTTCCTGCTCCTGCTCCGGAAGCCGCCGCCACCGCGCTTGCCTTGCCCCCTCTTTTTGGCCCTCCCCGTTTCCTAGGATCCGCATTTGGGTGGACTCTGCCCCAGGAGCTTGGCAGGGTGCAGGCCCTCTTCTGGCCTCTCTCCTCTCTCTCTCCATCCACTGTGCCCCTCGGGCCACACCGACGCGCTCGGTGCCATGTGGTGTCTGTGCCGCAAATGAGCACCTGCCCGCTCACTTCCGGACTTTGCTATCCCTGGTTGTTGTGCCCTGTGCTCCTGGCCAGCCCTCAGCCCCACCGGGCCACCTCTCCTCGCCCCTTCCTTCACTTAACAAACTCCAGACCCTGGGCTGCGCACTCATTGCGCCCTCGTATTTCATGTCCTTGCTCTTTGTGAGGGGCGGGCCTGGCTCAGTGACCTGTGCTGCTCTGTATGGTGCCGTGTGTAAGAATAAACCCATTGGAATACTCGTGTCTCGGTTCCTTCCCGACCCGCCGCCCAGGCCGGACCCAGTGTTAGGGCTGCCCAGGAGAGGGAGGAAAACGGGAGGGTGGAGAACTACAGGCGGGCAGTACTCGCCAAAAAGGCCCCAGATTTCTAACATGCCTGTTCTTTTCTCTTTCAGTCTCGAAAAGGTGCTGACCTGGACAGGGAGAAGAAAGCTGCTGAGTGTAAAGTAGACAGCATTGGGAGCGGCCGGGCCATCCCCATCAAGCAGGTCAGCACTCTGCCCCCTTAGCCCAGGCCGCGAGGCTTCTTCCCAGGGCCACCAAGGGACAGATAATCCTGGTCTGAAGCTTGAGGTCCAACAACCTGGTCCCTAGACAGCTGCCTTCCCTCTTCCTTACCACTGGAGAGCAGCAGAGAGCCACCTACTAACTTCAGTTGGTTTCAAACCTGATGGTTCTTTGGTGCAACCTGGAGAGAGGGCCTCTTGGACTCTAAGCTAAGGAAAAGACTGGATGGTGGGGGGTGGGGGGTAACCTGGGGGCTGGACATAGTGGAACATGTCTATAAGCCCAGGACTTTGGAGGTGGAGGCAGGAGTGTTTATAGTTTGAGCCAACTCTTGTTTAAGGAATCCCGTGTCAGGTTCCATAACATAGAAAGACTGTGTCTCAAAAACACAAACCAAGCAAAAAAGAGTCAGAGTAAAAGGCAGCACTGGGGGTGATGGCATCTGGGATTTACTGATGCAGATTCACCGTTGTGAGCATCTCTGTTCCTTATCTCCTGACTCCCAAGTACTGTCATATATACACATGCTCTCACCCCTGACCAAGGCAGCTGCCATTCGCAGCAGCACAGTGAACCACACCTGGTCAAAACAGAGTGAAGAAATGATGGTGGTGGGAAAGCAGAGAAGGTGGCCCAGCAGTTGAGAGCACTGGCTACTCTTCCAGAGGACCTGGCACTCCATGGCAGAGGGGATATATATATTCTCTAGAACTGCAGACAGTTGAAGCCTTAAACCTGCACACGTACATACACATACACACACGTGTATGTGTGCGCACATGTGTGAGTGTGCATGCGTGTACATGTGCACGTGTGTGCGTGCGTGTGCACGTGCGTGTGTATATGTACACATGTGCGTGTGCGTGTGTGTGTGTGTGTGTGTGTAAGGCTCACTACTTAGGTTTAGGTAGCCTACCTGGGTTGTTCCCTGAACAAAACTGGTTCTCCTCCTCCGCAGCATCTGTTATATCCAAAAGACACAGATTTATTTATTTACTGTTATGTTCATTGGAGTTTTGTCTTTGTGTATGTGTGTAAGGATGTCAGGTCCTCTGAAACTAGAGACATTTGTAAGCTGCCATGGGGTGCCGGGTCCTCTGGAAGAGTAGCCAGTGCTTGCTGGGCCACCTCTCTACCTTCCTCCACCGTCATTCCTTCTCTCTTCTGAGCAGGTGTGGGTCACTGTGCTGCCGCACTGTGGTTCACTCTGTCTGCTGTGAATGGAAGCTGCTTTGATCAGGAGTAAGACATACTTACCAAGAAAGCATGTGACTTCTAAAGGAAAAATTTAGTCATGGTGTTACCTTGTGATCTCTGCTACCGCTTCCCCAAGTTGCTCCCTGAGAGCACTAGGTCACCCAAGCCTCCTAGCGGGGATGTCTCTGCTGGAAAGGGTATAAGGCAGATGAAGGTGCCATGGGTCAATGCATTTGTCACACAGGAACTCTGTGCAGGGTTAGTGTTGGGGAGAAGGCATCTACCAGGAGTTAAGTGTGCCAAACGGACCCTTCTTGTATTGGTGTGGTACAGGTCTTCCCAGTATCTGGTGCCTGCAGAGGCACATATCGCTGGGTTTGAGCAGGTTTAACCCTTCCAGGGACTGGTGGGTCTGTTGGCAGTGTGAGCCACTTGGAGCAGGCCAATCCCTGAGTCTGCCTCATGTGTCAAGGTTAGGGAGTTCCGATGCTCTGTGAAGGTGTATTTAGAAGAAAGCATCCCAGGAAGCTAATGAGGCCTCAGAGTGTAGGCCAGGGGCCACATGCACACCCACTACTTTCTCCTGCTTTCTTGTCTTCATCCGTCTGTTGATTGAACTTATGTCTGCCAGGGACCATTCCAACTGGGACAGTCTCTGGGAAGGAAGTCACCTGAAAAGTCTGAGAGCACAGAATGGCAGCAGTTAAAGTCCTGTCCCTCTGTGTGGCAGTGTGATCCCTGGAGGCCAGGGCCTTCAGTTGCTGGTGCACTGTGAATTCAGCCTGAGTGGAGGTGGGGGTGAGGTGGCAGGTGCCTTTAGCATGTTGGTACTGTTATTAGGCCCACCCAAACACATTTGATGAGAGAATGAGAACACTTGCTTGTCTCAGCTCCCACTGGCTTTCCTGTCTGGGGGTTGCAATAGCTGGGGGCTGGATTATTTGTTCTCTGAGTCTCCCACATGCAAGAGTAAAAGGGAAAGGGTGTCCTATCAACTTGCAGCCTGGAAGTCTGGTAGTTGCTTGGGTGTTAGATTCCCTGAGCTTCTCAGGAAGGCCCCTCCTACGTTAAGACTCTGGTAGCTGTCAAGTCTGTGTCATTTGTGCTGAAAATTCGATTTGTCCACCTTGGGGGGGAAGCTCCGCCCATGAAGGTTGAGGAGCAGCACTCTTGTCGTGACCTCACCGTGCCATTAGGTATCACTGTGCCACATTCGTGGCTCCTCCCCTTTCCCCGCCCCCTTGTCCTGTGCTCCCCATTTCTGTACCTTCCCCTCCCCCTAGCTCCTGCTGGGAGTGGAGATTGCTTTTCAGTTGCCATTTGCATTCCCAATCAATCCGGACTCCGCAATTAAGTCGGCTGGCGGAGCTGGGAGGGAGGCGGCGGCGGGAACGGGTCCTCTGGGGGCTGTCGCCTCCGCACCGCTCCCATTCCGCCCCAGATTGCTTCCTGCTCCGCGGCGCGCAGCCGGCCGGCCAGGGAGGGAGCGGGAACCCCGCAGCTTCTCCTTGGAACCGGGGTTGGAGGGTGGGACCAGCAAGGCTGGGCAGAGGGCTGGGGGCCAGCGTCGCTCTGCCGCCCTCTAGCCTGCTGGCGAGCTCTGGACACCCCGCCTACGCCCCTTGCTAACGAACCTCATTAAGCGAAGGGGAGCGGGCTGTTTTGTCGGGCAGAAAGGGCTTCGCTCCTGAGCTGCCTCCGCAGCTCTCTAACTTCTGACCCCCTAACCTGGTGGAGGAGGACCTGAATAGGTCCCGTGGTCTTCAGGCAGCTCTGGTCCAGACAGGCTGAGAGCTGTTGTGTTTTTTTTTTTTTTTTTTTTTTTTTTTTTGATGTATCTAGTCACCTGGTGGCATGAAGGGCAGCTGGTCCTGGGGCTTAGAGGTATTGCCTACCACTGGTAACTAGAGGGTTCAAGTATGAGAGGCCTGGAGCTGGAGGCAGAGTGAGATGACAGCCTCATGATGACCAACATCTAGAAAGCTGTCCCACCTGGCTTCCTTCCCTCCTCTTCCTGATGGTGGTCTGTTCTCAGAGGCCACTTGCCCTTGGGTGCCATTGCTAAGGGCCAGGGAGAGGGAGTAGCTTGGCTCTCTTCTGCCTCTGCAGCTTGCCTGTGGCAGGAACACTACATCCACAGACAGGGCACCAGGCAATCCTCTCAGGGCCCTTCACATATGACTGGGGCACTGATGGCTTTTTTTTAAAAGAAAAATCCCAGGGCTGTCTTTAGAACCTCTTGTTTTTGTTTGTTTGTTTGTTTGTTTTTTCAAGACAGGGTTTCTCTGTGTAGTCCTGGCTGTCCTGGAACTCACTCTGTAGACCAGACTGGCCTTGAACTCAGAAATCCACCTGCCTCTGCCTCCCAAGTGCTGGGATTAAAGGCGTGTGCCACCACTGCCCGGCAAATGTTTTTTTGTTTTGTTTTCTTTTTTGTTTTTTCAGAACCTTTTTGAAGGCAAGGTCTCACCATCAGGAAGCAGGGGATGTCCTGGATGCTACAAACATTACTTTATCTACTGCAATGACATTGGTTTCTTGGAGGTCGGGGGAGGAGGAGGAGGAAGGAGGGGAGTTGTCAGGGATATGGACATGTCAGAAGTGGGAGTTGGAAATTAAAGCTGTTTCCTGGTTGAGCTTCCCTTCCTCAGCTCCAGTTCGCCCCCTAGTGGCCAGGGGTGAGATCACTTGTAAGTCCTTACTTGCCTTTTATGTAATCTAGGAAGGATGGCTGGCTGGATGGCTGGCCGGCCTTTAACTTGCCTGCTGCCTCAATCTCTCAAGTCCTGGGGCTACAGGCATGTGTCACCATTCCCACCCCTTAATCACATGTTTTCATGTCATCCACTAGGTCAAGAAAGACTCAAAGGGAAGTGTATACTGACTTTGGTAACTTGGCCTGCTCATTGGCACCCCTCCATGGCCATTTTACTGGCTGGCTGAGGGCAGGGCCTGCTTTGCCTCCACATATAGGCATTATCACCCTTTATGCCCATGGACAGCCCAGAATATACCTTTCTCCCGTCTCAGCAATGTCTGTCAGAACTCCTCCCCAAGTCCCAGTGTGTGACTATAACCACAAGCCTCTCCCTGCCTATACTGAGTTGGAGGCTTTGAGGGACCAGCCACCAGGGTTCCAGTAGTGCTCAGGTTCCTGCCTTTTCTCCTGTGCTGTGATCTTGGAGTGATTCAGAGGATATCTTTAGAGGACTATAGAGGAGTTGGTTTCTCCCAGAGAGAAGGAAGGCAGGCTGTGGGGGTGTTGTCAGTCAGGTTCTATGCTCTGCCTTCATCTCCTGATAGCCACACAGCACAGTCTTGGGGGCACTTTTTCCAGTTTTTCCAACAGACACTTCTGAGCATCTGTTCTGGGCCCAAGTGTTGTGCTGGGTGGTGAGAATTATTACAGACAGCCCACACGATGTCTCTGAGCTCACAGGTCCTGCTCTTGTCCTGGCCTGTGGTGTAGATTCATAATCTCAGCTATTCAGGAGGTTAATGCAAGAGGACAGTCAGTTCTAGGCTCACCTGGACTAGAGAGTGAGTTTGAAGCCAGTTTAGGCAGTCTGGCAGAGCCTGTTATAAAAATAAAACTGGGGGTATAGCTTGGTGGTAGAGAGCTTATAAACCAATTGGGTACTTGGGGTAGGAGGTAGGTGGGAGACATCTCACTGGCGTACATGGGAACTGTGGTGGCTGAATGGGAGACTTGGACTTCTTGGTACCTAGATAAGGTCTGGAGCATTGTTGGGATGGGATTTTTCTGCCTGAGCTCCCTCAGGTAGGAGAAGACCTCTCTTCCTCTCTTATAGAGCCTTCTAGCTTGACAGTGGCTCAAACTGCTTCCTACTGGATGGCCAGTGGGAGCGAAGCCTGTGGGAATATGTGTCCTCCTCCTCTTCCTAGTGCAGGCCCTTCCCCCTCTGCCCAGATGCAGTGATTTCAGCTGAAAGCAGGGTGAGGAGTTACCTGATCACATCATGACTTTTCTATGCTGGGCTGGCTCCTGGGCTCTGCTCAAGTCCCAGGCATCAGAACCGAGAGACCTTTGGGCTGCTCTCTGGTTGGAACCCTGCCCCTGGGACACAGGGACCTGCAGCTGACTGTTTGTTTGTTTGTTTGTTTGTGTTTCGAGACAGGGTTTCTCTGTGTTGCCCTGGCTGTCCTGGAACTCACTCTGTAGACCAGGTTGGCCTCAAACTCAGAAATCCACCTGCCTCTGCCTCTCAAGTGCTGGGATTAAAGGCGTGCGCCACCACTGCCCGCCTGCTGACTCCTGATCTGTAATTGTACCTCTGTTCTTAGGGGATCCTGCTGAAAAGGAGCGGCAAATCCTTGAATAAGGAGTGGAAGAAGAAGTATGTGACGCTGTGTGACAACGGGTTGCTTACTTACCACCCTAGCCTGCACGTGAGTCCAGAAGGGTGGGAATAAGGGACTGTGACAGAAGACTCCTGGTGATCTCAGGAGGTTTCCTTTGAAAATGTGCCTTGCTTTAGTAGTTTGGAAAGGGCACATGAACTGGATTTTGGCTTTCCTGCAGAGCAAGCTACCCACCAGCTATGCTCAGCTGGTGCCACTGGGCTACCCTTGCCAGCCAGGCTCTATCTCCCATGTAACTATTGAACTTCTGTAGCCAAGGGCAGGGATGTTGCTGAATAAGAGTCTAGAGCTGGCAATGAGAAGCACTAGTCTCCTGGGCCAGCGATGATAGGGAGCCAGGATGTTGAGTTTGGCCTAAGGAGGAGTAGAAGGGTCTGGTCTGAAGAACACATGGCTTGTGGCCCAGCAGTGGCGACATGGGTGTTCCAGGGATCGTAATGTGGCCCCTGTGGCAGCTCTCCCTACCCTCCTTCCATCTCCTTCCCTCACTGCGTGGCTCCAGCACACAGCTGTCACCAGAATCCATCTTTGTCACCACCCCACTGTGGGGCTAATGAGTTCTCCTGTGAAGCCCCTCGAGCACAGCACGTGGGCCAGCCCCACCTCCCTCCCCACCCCCGCCCAGAGCCTCTGGGCTAGCCTCAGAGGGTCCCTAGCCCATCTTTAAATCTTCACACAGTGTCAGGGAGGGAGTGCCTGACTGGTGCCAGGGGTCTCATTTCCTGGCCATTACCTTGTCCTATGAGGCCTACCCAGACAACCCTCCAAAGAGACCTGGCAGGGACATGGGCCTGGGCAGAGCAGGTCTCAGGAGGTCTCTATTCAGGCCAGATTACAGCCTGGGCTTCCTATTGGTCTTCCCCTTTTCTGACTCCTCAGGGTACTGGCCTTTCCCCTTACCTCAGGTAACACTGGTTAAATTAATCCTCTTAGTTCTGGTGCCAGAATGCCAGGTAGTAGTAAGGCCTGAGAGACAGAAGGACCCACATCCATCCACTCCAGCATGTTCTCTTCTCAACTTGCCCACCCTCCTTCACACACAGCCCTCAGCCTTCTTCCATGTCTTCAAAAGATGGTAGAAGGCAGTAGGCTTACTCAGGTGTCACTGCCTACAGAGATAGAAGGTGTCTTAGACCGACCAGCACAGTGCCCTCTGCAGATACAATGCCTCACCCTGAGCCCTGCACCTAGGGAGGGCTGGAGGAATATGTGCTATAGATTCAGGGTTGTCTCCTAGAAGGGATCTAAGGTGTCTTCCCAGAAGCACGCAGCACTGTCAGCTCTCATGACCAAAAGGCAGGCTGCATATGTTCTCTGCATGTTTACATCTGGACCAAGGAACTTGAAAACTAGCTGAGTAGGACTCCTGCCACTCCGCTGTGTGGGTGGTCTCAGCCTCCTGCCTACATCCTCAACAGTGGTTTTCTATTTGTGCAACTATGGCCGAGTGTAGGGTCCATCTCCTTTGCTGTTCCTACTGGAGAGTGAAGGGCCGAGGGATGCAAACCTGGAAGGGTGGGCGCAGTTGTATCAGGCTAGGTTCTGGTTTCAGAACCAAAAGAAAAGAGGGAAAGTAGTGGGAATGTTATCTCTACAGCCGCAGCTAGAAAGTAGTGGCTTGTGGTTCTGTGGTATGTTAACATTACCCAGCTAAGAAGTGAGCCAAAGTGCGGGTCCATCATCAGTACCCAGATTTGCCAATGTTTGCTAAGAACACCTACTTCTGAGACTGTCTAGAAAAGTCAGAACAGAGAATAAGTTAGGGAAGCCACCAGCAGCCTGGCTGGACATCTGAGTTTCCTGGGAGTTCCTCTCTTCATACTTGTGGTGTTGTGCTTCAGGGATCTGTGACAGGATCTGGGTGCCAGGAACTTCCAGACTTGTCCTGATGCCCTTGCAAGGTGAACTCTTCATCAGTGACAGTCAACCCAATCTCCTAGCCTCGTGGTTTCTAGCCCTTTAGGTCCCCTTGGGCTCTATGAGGATTCTGTGAGCATTGTACCCGATAGCTGGAGTCTGGTCCATCATCAGCTGCTCCTCAGGCAGCCAGAAAAGCAGGGCCTTCCCGTTGACTGTCAGGACACACTGGCAGAGCATTCGGCCTGGCCTTTCCTTCTCATCAGAGTTGCTGGCTCTCTTGAAAGCTTCCTGTTAGACACAGCATGAAGCATGAAGCTGAGAGCTGTGGCCCAGTTCTCGGGCCCAGTTCATCCCTGCGCCCTTCCTTCCCCTTCTCCTGGTCTGTAGCTGTGGCTTGCCTGACTTTTCCTGCTGCTGGTGCTCACCTCTGTTTCCTGTTTGCCACCTTCCTCTAACCTCAAGAGCTTTAGCGACCTAGCAGTCTAACATGCAAAATTGAAGGTTCCTGAGTTGCTCGGATCTTAATCTTATCAGTAAGAGGGGAGGGGGTGTCTCTCAACCTTTTAGGCAAGGTCAAATGGAAGAAAGAGTCTCTGGTCCCCACAGAGGCTCTCTCAAGACTTGGGTCTATCTGACTCTCCTGAAGGGCATAGGTCTCACCTAAGAGGCAGGACCACAGTGTCTGGGCCTCTCCTACTAATGGAAATGGCTGGGCCCAGCATGTGGAGCAAAAGTTGGTGGGCAAGCCGCAAGCTTCAAGCCTGGAGCCCGACTCTCGCCCGACTCTCGCCTGACTCTCCGTGGCCCAAGAGAGCCTGCCACAGCTTCCCCCATTTTGCAGCCAGCGGAGCCATTCACACAATCACCTTCTGTTAATTCTATCTGCAACATCAATTAAATTGTTTGTAGAAACTAATTGAATGTGGCTTAATCACACATCTTAATAGCTTTCCACGCTCTGAACTCGTTGTTAATTCCAGTAATAAAACGAGATGAGAACGCAGGCTGGGTAATTAGCGAGGAGGCTGGGGAAGAAATTGCTGTTTGATGGTGGGTAATAAAGGCAGCCGTGGTGACCGCTCTCCTGAGCAGCCGCTGCCACCACCGTGCTCCCCTGTTCTGCTGACGGAGGGAAACACTATTGCTCTCTGCCTGAGGTCCCTCTTCTGCTGCTACTCCTCCAGGCTCCTTACTGTGTCCCCCGGGCCCAACACTCGGCCCAAACTTCTGAGGGTGTCATGCTGCTGGACCCACAGGATATGGTGTAATCGGATGCAGAAGTTTGACAGCTCTTTCTCTGCTAGGCAGCGTCTAGCTTCTTGGCCCTGAACAAAGTCCCTCTGTGCAGCTCTTGTTCTTGGCCTAGGGTCATTTTCTCATACTGCACATCAGTTTTGGCCATCTCAGAGCCTGAGTGCGCCTAAAGACTCTTATAACTGCTGTGACCTCCTTGAGAACTGGAGCAACCCAAGCCCTCTCTCAGGAGAGGACTACAGCTGGGCCTTTGCCCCAGCCAGCTGTTGACACTTGTCTGGAGCATCCAGTGCAGGATGTGGGTCTAAGGACTGAAGATGAAGATGAGCAGGAACCAGAGATAAAAACGTGTTAAGCCAAGAGAGACTCTGGAATGGAGGTAGAGAGAAAGTTTGAGACAGTAGTTACTTCTGGACATGAAAATAAGGACCAAAGAACCAGCAGTAGCACCTGGTGTGGCAGAGAAGGGTCAGATGAGGCAATCTGTGGGAGGGCAGCAAGGGGCCTGTGGCTTCACTGCACAGCCAACCTCTAGACCCCATGGTGTTTATGGTGCTGGTGGCCTGGAATGTGATGTCTGGTGCAGTCAGGTGCTGCTGAGGCCGGGAGCTGCAGTGAGTGCACAGCCTTGAGGCTAGAATTATCAGGGTCTTTCCAGACTGGACAGCTATAGTCTCTGATTTCTCAGTAGACCGTTCTATGGATCCAAAAAGATGAACAAAATCCCAGAGCAAGTGGGCTTAAGCCAGGCCCCGTCACAGGAATAGACAGAGCAGGGAGGGACTGTCCAAGTCCCGATGCTGGGAGCATTGGTGGCAGTAATCGAAGCTCCTCCCTGAACACAGCTTGTGAAGGAGCAGACATCTAGTGGGCTTGAGCCTTCTGAAAGGTTGTCTGTCTGGGAAAGTATCATGTCCACCTTAAAAACCAAGATGGCTACAGGCTCAAGCTTCATGGGTCTGTGTATAGGCAAAGGGTTTATGCGAGATTTTTCAAGAGCTTTCGTGAGAGATCTGACTTTATGTCTGATCAATACAATCTTAGAGTCTTGTCTCAGAAAGTTATATAACACCGAAGGAGGGATTTTTGTCAAATAGTATGGAGACTGAGAGGTTGGAAATATCAATGATCTTGATGACTCATGAAAGTCAGTGAGATGTGGGAAGAGGCAGGAAGCTGCAGTCAAAGCCAGGCTCAGGTCAGGTTCAGCTTTAACTAGGAGCTGCCAGGACAGAGGGTTCTGTAGACTTGGGGCTATAACTTGAAGGCAAGTCCAGGGTTCTGGCTGAGGATGTCACCTGTGAAGGACAGCCTTGAGAGTCTGCAAACCTGGGCATGGTCCATCTCCACTGTGACCTTGGACAGATTAACATTCCTAAGCCTCAGTTTCTTCATCTCCAACATAGGGCAAAGAACACTCTGGAGACTGAGACAGGGGGATTGCCGTGAGTTTGAGATGAGTCTGGAAACTTCTCACTCAGCTGGTTGGGATTTGAAATATACTGAAAAATGAATGTAGATATATTGTACTTAACACACAACCCAGGGACGGGCAAATGACAGTCTACTGATGACAGGTCCCAGTGACAGAAAAATCCATGTTGTGTGTTGATACACTCCCAAGTCCACCAAAGAGAACCAAGGACTGGTCCGTAAACTATTCAACAAACTGTTATCTGGGGCTGTCCTAAGGACTGATTGTCGGTACCCAGGTGTGAATGGTAGCTTGTGATAGGAGCATCCTGGGAGCTTGGGTCTCCTCAGCCACATGGGTACTCTCCCCAAACCCTCCCTTTACCACCTAAGCCATCTCCTCTAGTGGCCTAGAGCCTAAGTGTTTGGTTCCAGAGCCTTTGTTTGCTCTTCACCTTGTCTTCCTAGCTGACCGCCCCACTTTGGGCACCATGGAGACTTGAGCCTGATCCAAACTTGGAGATTTGGTTAGCCTCAGAGACCTGCTTTTAGAGACTAAGTGCCTCTCCTGAAATCCCCCTTCCCTTGGCTCACAGTTAGCAGAGAGGAAAGAGATCTAGACAGTGAAGGAGACAAGTTGGTGAGGAGAGCCTAGCCTAAAGCATTTTCTATCATCTGTACACCTTCAGGATTACATGCAAAACATCCACGGCAAAGAGATTGACCTCCTGCGGACGACGGTGAAGGTGCCAGGGAAGCGCCTGCCCCGAGCCACACCCACTACAGCCCCGGGCACCAGTCCCCGTGCCAATGGGGTAGCCATGGAGCGGAGTAACACACAGCTGGGTGGAGCCACAGGTGAGGTGGCTGCTGTGGTGGAGAGTGTGGGAAGCTTTGGGAGTCTGGGCAATGACTGCATGAGCCTAGCAGGACAGGCTGCTTCTCAGTCTGGGCATCAGGGTGTCTTCACATGTGCTCACCGGCCAAGGGCACACTTGAGGATCCTCTCCACCAGGAGTCATGGCCAAGATGCAGACCTAGTGGAGTTTGTTGAGGTAGCCTTGGCTATCAGGTGGGGCTAGGGTGTGGGGACAGCTACTGGTCCTAGGATGATCTCCCTGCAGTTGTAGCTAAGGTAGGCCAACAACTCAGCTCACTGCAGGAGTGGGGCAGTCACTTGGTATCATCAAGGAACCACCTAGGGTCTGGTGCATGCAAGGTCTCTGCACAGAAAGCACTGGATCTAAACCCATCGGTTCAAGAGGGCAGGACTGTCCTCTGCTCATCATGAAGAATGGATAGTCAGGGACCGTAGGTTAACAGTTGTGTCTGGGCAGCTTTTCTATGGCTATATTCTTTTATTATGTCTGGTGTGTGTGTGTGTTGGGGGGGGGGAAATCTGTGTGCGAGTGTGGAGTTGAGTGTGTGTGTGTGTCTGTGTGTATGAGTGTGTGTGAGTGTATGACTGTAGGTATTTGTAGGGGCCAGAAGCATCAGATCCCCCTAGAGCTGGATTTACAGGCGGTTATGAATTACCTGATATGGGTGCTCCGAATCTGATCTAATCACTGAGCCATCTTCAGGTCCCCTGCTGTACTCTTACCTTGTAAGGAGTGTTCTCAAGGTAGACTGTCTGCTCCTAGGTCCTCCTGCTGCTCATCCTCCTGGACCTCTTTCTCTCCCCTCACTCAGCGAGTGTCTTTGCCCTGGGCTCCTGGGCTCTTCTTGAGGACTCAGTGTCCTTAGTTGCCCTACAATGTTAGCTCTCGATGCCCCTGAAGCTTCTGTTCAGGACACAGGTGTCTTACCAGTGCTTGCCCTATGCCTTGCCACAGAGGCCCACTCACAGCAGTGTGGATTTTACCGAGATTGCCATGGATTTTACCATGATTGCCGCCTTGCCTAGGGACATGTAAGGAGGTGGGGAAGGTGTCACACTGAATAAACATGGATGTGCCTAAGGATTCTGAGTCCCATGGACTGGACAGGACAGACCCAAAAGTAAAAACTTGTTCATTGTAGGTACTGGTGGGATTTGAGCCCAGAGCCTTGTGCACACTAGCAAGTACTCCATTGCTGAGCTATGTCCCCACCCTCTAAGAGTGTTCCTTGTTTGAGGCAAAGTACCTTATGTGGTTGCTCATTCTGAGTGGGCTGGAGGTGTGAGGGAAGGTGCAAGAGGGGTCTGGCTGCATCAGTTGATCTGTGCCAGCATAGTGATGTCTCAGAACCAGGTACTAGGGCCACAGAAGCACTGCACATTAGTCTCCTGTTTTCATGAGGAAACAACAGCTCTGGAGCAGTGCAATAATGTGTCTATAAAATCCTACTGTATGTGAGGGGTCCGAGATTGACTCTCTTGCTTCCTTTAAACCACCTGAGCTGAGACTGCGGAGCTCTTGAGGTGTTCCTGGGAATGCTCTAGTGGACAGTGGGAAGGAGCAGGCCAAGGGAGAGGCAGTCCACCTGTGAGGTGACGTTTGAGAGCCTGGCCTGCGTTTGAGAGCCTGACCCGCGTGGCAAGAATGGCTCAGATGCTGTCCTCAGTTCTGAGCCACAGGAGCTCTTCAGAGTTCCATGTAGGGAGCCCTGTGTGGCCAACCTCAGCCCTATGTGGAAGCCTCAGCCTGGGTTTCTTTTACTGGTACCGCAGGAGGGAGTAACATGGCCAAAAGGAAGACCTTTCCTAGAAGATGGATAGTGAGAGGAAAACTGGGATAACTCCTAAAAATGGGAGAAACAAGATTCCTCTGGCTATCCCATCCCATCCGGGGCCCACCTAGCCTTCACCTAGTTTGCCACGGTGGCATGCGGGAGGGAGCCCCAGCAACTTGCTCCTATAATTACGGCACCCACACATAGAAACACATGGATGATGCTTCCCAAGCATGAGTTCCCGCTGCCGCATGCTGACACCGACCCTCATGCACACTCACACATGTCTCTCGCTCACCGGGCGATGTTAACATCTCATTATCTTTGTTACTGTAATTACATTATCCGCTGCTTTATGCAGAATTATCCTCGGAGGACTAATTGATGGCTCCATGTTTAATTCATTAATCATTAGCATCAAATTCGACAATTACAGTGCACACTGATTGTGGGATTGCAGGCGTAATGAGGGGAGAATTAACAAAGAAAAGGGAAAGCACTTTCCCTCCCTCAGGGTTTTGGGTTGGGGGGCTTGGGGAGGAAGTTGGGCCTATGATGCCTTTGGTTGGGGCAAGGGGCAGGGTGGGGAGTTCTATCTGGAATCTAGGAAGCATAGGGACTAGGAGGAAGTAAGGGGAGAAGCAAGAAGCCTCACAGGTTTAGGGAGGGCTGGACGAGTTAGGAAAGGGCTTGAGGCCTGAGGATGGGAGCTGAAACTGGGTCCATGTGCAGGTCACCAGCACTTACTGTGTCCTGTCATTGCGGGTGTTACAGCAAACACACGGGTGGCATCATCTCTGACGTGAAGGCTACTCTTCAGGACGTTTGCATCATGTGGCCTCCCCTCCCCTCTTGCAGCTGCCTCAGTTCCCATGCTTCCTTATACACCCAGAAATCCAGATTCACACGCTTGCCTGCTGGGCTGCAAGGCCTGTTTATCCCTTGCCTGCCTCTGCCAACCTCCTCCAGCTTTGGCTGGCTCACCAGTCTCCACAGTGGAGCTTCTTCTCGGGAGGCCTAGAACCATGTGGCTTTGGCCTACCTATCCTGGGCTCTCTGTGGCTCTTTCTTCCTGGCCTCATCACCACCCTGTCTTGCATGGGGACACTGAAGAGGTGCAGCAAGTTAAGATTCCTCGTCCCTGGAAGTGATGCGGGCTCTGAGGCCCATGGCTGTTCCAGACTTTATGCAGGAGACCTCTGGCTGGGCCCTAAGTAAGGTCAGAGAAAGCTGAATGTTTCTCCTCCTTGCCCATGGCGGGCTGCGTGTGCCCAGCCTTGGACTCCTCAAGCCTTGGATTCCCCTTGGCTCTGCCATTCTTCCCTGATGGGAAACGAAAGATTAATTTTCTCCAGCCCAACAGGATAATTACTAATACTAATTAGACATAATTACTTGAATTTGATACACTTATTTCTCGTCAGAATGGCAGCAAAGCTGAGGCAAAGCAAATGACATATGTGGACTGAAATGTTAGATGCAGGAACCTAGGTGGGGTAGGATTGAGGGGAGTGGCACTCAGTCGTAACACCCAAAGGCCCTGCCGTTCCCAGCTCACAATCACAGCGATGAGTGTGGTTCTCATGTTCATGGTGAAGGCTAGATGTCTCCTTCCCATGTGGAGTCTGCAGGAGACCAGGCTCTCCTTTCTGTTCCTGCTAGAGTTAGCTCAGGCTGTACTTCGACCTCTTTAGCTTGTTATCTCTATGCAGCCCCCACCTGCTCCTCCTCCCAGCCTGATCCTTCCCCTCCCCCAGGTGCCCCCCACTCAGCCAGCAGCGCATCCCTGCATTCTGAGCGCCCTCACAGCTCAGCCTGGGCTGGCTCACGCCCCGAGGGGCTGCACCAGCGCTCCTGTTCGGTTTCCAGCACTGACCAGTGGAGTGAGGCAGCTGCCCTGCCTGCCAGCATGCAGCACCCTGGTGAGTGGCGGCTCAGCCTCTTCTGGCATCTGCTTAAGCAACAGAGAGAGGGAGCCCAGATGCCCAGGAGCCTGGGAGACTGATGGGGAGGGCCCAGCAGAATCCTTCGGGCTTGTTCCGGGTACTGTGATGCAGGTTGGACACCTCGGGCTCAGTCCCTTCTTCAGCATGCAGATCACCAGCTTCTCTGGCCCCAGGCCTAGGTCTGGACCCTCAGCCAGGATTACAGGCTTGCCTCTGTAACTCCTCCTTCCTGGTTGCTGGTGACTCTGCTGTAGCCCCATCAGCTGCCTGTGCAGTCAGCTCATCAGCCTCTCGGCAGGAGGACAGGGAGAGCAGAATAGGCTACAGGCTGTACACAGTACAGTGTACAGTCATGTGTGAGAGCCGTGTGTGGGGCATCACTGGCCTCCCATAGTGGAGAGGGCCCTAGTCCCTTCAGGGTTGGCCTGGAAGGTTTTCTTCATGTCTTGCCCCCCCTTGATTGGGTGTGTCCTGTTCAAAGAGCCAGAAACTACCTCTCATGCACCATTTACTGTGCTCTTCCCAAATCTTATCTCCCCCTACCCCATAACGTTTTGGCCATAGACCCTTTCTGTCCTGTTTGCCCATCCCCCTGAGCGCCCCCCCCCCACTTAGGGGTACTTTTGATTTTCTCCCAGGGTCCTCTCATAGACACACATAACCACTACATGTCCCTATCCAAGACCGAAGGCACCTTGGGGGCCAGGGGCCCTTCCCTTAGGTCATGGACCTGTGGCCTGTCTGGCACTGGTGAAGCCCCTCTGTTGAGTCTGGAAGGAGTTAGTCAGGGAGGGAGGGAGTGTGTCTGCCTCTAATGAAGTTTGACATTTAGTGGTGAGCGCCGGGCGGGGTGTGGGAGCGGAGCTTGATTAGCGTGCTCTAATTGACAGTAATTAGGCAGCTCCCTGATTGTTTCTAATTCTGCTATTAATTGTGAGGAGCGGGGAGTGTGATTGAGGATAAATTTGGTGCGGAGCTGCTGGGGCTTCAGCTCCCTGTGAGTCCCTGGGCCTTCCTCCCTTCAGGTTGCAGAGGCTCTCGCCTCCCTCTGCCCTTACCCTGCTCTGTCAAGTTTCCCACTCTTCCAGGGCAGGAAGCTTTGGGGCTGGGAGGCCTGGGCAGCCCCTGGCCTTCCTTATACCCTGTGCCCAGCTCTCCTCCCTCCTCCCACACTTGTCCACCTCTCCCCTCACCAGCCAGTGGCCCAGCTGAGTCACTCAGTTCCAGCCCCAAGCTGGAGCCTCCCCCATCTCCCCACTCCAACCGGAAGAAGCACCGCCGGAAAAAGAGCACCGGGACCCCCCGACCAGATGGCCCCAGCAGTGCTGCTGAAGGTTAGGGGGACCCAGAGGTGGGCAGTGGGACCTGGATGTAGCACCCTAAAAAGCACAATTGTTTCCATGGTAGATGGAGGAAACGCTTCGTATGAATGATTTCTGACATAAGTAACTCACAGCCCTCTGAGATCCTGACTCTTCTTTCTCAGTCCCAGTTGAGTTGAGCTTCTTTCTGTCATTTCTGAAGAAAGGCAGGCAGCAAGACACTACTGTAGTTCTTCTAAGACTTGCTGAGCAGGGGACTGTGATAGGGTAAGGTTGGTCAGTGCTCTCTGAAGCCTTCTGGGAGCAAAGGTGTTCCAGCTCAAGATGTTCTGGCCTTTCTCTTGGTGTCTGTTACCAGAACATCACTCTTCCAGTGTCTCCCCCTCCCCCAGGGGCTTTCTTGGTCCCCCATATACTTTGCAAGTTCTCATCTCTGTTCTTACTGCTGTGGGGATGGGTGTGGGTCAAGTGAACTCTGACAGTGATGCAAAGTCATGTGGTCCAGAGCCCACTGTGGCCTAGGAACCCAGGAACCCAAGGGGTAGAGGAGCTCACACAAGGGGAGAAGGAGAGAGGAGCTACCAGTTTACATGTAGGCAGAGGCATTTTTCTTAAGGGTCTTTATAGGAGGAGCCCAGCAGGAGAAGATTCCCAGGGGTGTGGCATCACTGAGGTGAAAGGCTGCAGGGATGGAGAAGCAGCAAGAACTTAGGATCAGGGATGTCCCTTGCGGAATGCATGGTTCACCCCAGAGCCATATAAACACTGTGTCTCTTTAACCCCCACGACAAGTCACACTGCCCATTGGCACTGTTCAGGAGCAGTGGCCTCTGGGAATAGATGTGTCTTAGTGTCTCTCAGGGTCCAGGGGGCCTGAGGTGAAAGCATAGTTCCTGGGGTCACAGTGTGGACCCCTGTGCTTGTCACTACAGATGTCCTTGGGTTCCTGTTGGTTCCCACCCTCCAGTTCCTGGAGAAAACGTCTCTCCCCCACCCACTTGCCCTTCCTGTCTGTCTATGCCAGGGCAGTGGGGGAGGGGCCCAGCTCCCAGGAGCCCTGTACTGATGCCGTCCAGAATATTGGGTTTAATGAGCTGCAAAATGAGGAGGCTGCAGCTGACACGTACGGATGGTGCTCGCACCCGCCTCCTTGCCCAGCATGCGCCTTTTAGCACCCGCCGCATCCTTCTCCAGACATTTCGCTCATGTTCCTCCAGGATGCCTCCTCATGGTGTCCATTCCTGGTACTGTTGAGGAAGCCAAGCACGGCACCCACCATTTCCTGGCTCCACAGGTGGTTAGAAATGGAGGGCAAGGACTCATGTTGGTCTTGCACATTTTTGAGGGGGATGAGTGTAGTCAAAGCAGGGTCTAGATGGAACTATGACAGTGGTGTGCCCCTGGGTGTGCTCCTGGATGGAGCTCTGACAGTGGTGTGCCCCTGGGTGTGCTCCTGGATGGAGCTCTGACAGTGGTGTGCCCCTGGGTGTGCTCTTGGATGGAGCTATGGCAGTGGTGTGCCCCTGGGAGTGTTCCTGGATGGAGCTATGGCAGTGGTGTGCCCCTGGGTGTGTTCCTGGATGGAGCTATGACAGTGGTGTGCCTGTGGGTGTGCTCCTGGATGGAGCTATGACAGTGGTGTGCCTGTGGGTGTGCTCCTGGATGGAGTATGGCAGTGGTGTGCCTGTGGGTGTGCTCCTGGCAAAGAGCCCTAACAGTGTAACTTCCCTCCCCAGAGGCAGAGGAGTCCTTTGAGTTTGTAGTGGTGTCCCTCACTGGTCAGACCTGGCACTTTGAGGCCTCAACAGCAGAAGAGCGGGAGCTGTGGGTGCAGAGTGTGCAGGCCCAAATCCTTGCCAGCCTACAAGGATGTCGCAGCGCCAAGGACAAGGTTGGCACGGGTGGTAGAGCCTGCTTGGAGAGCCTGGCTAGGGGGAAAGCCAGTGGAGGGGGCTTAAGACTGATAAATTACTGTTATCTCTCCGGCCTCATGGCAGACTCGGCTGGGGAACCAAAACACAGCCTTGGCTGTGCAGGCTGTCCGCACGGTCCGTGGCAACAGCTTCTGTATTGACTGCGAAGCCCCCAGTGAGTACAAGGCCAGTGGAGCTGGTAGCTGGGTGTCTAGGGGTCAAGTGGCAGTGGGAGGTGGACAGTATCAGAGGGGGTGGCCTTTTAAAATGACCTCCTCTCTGGGTGCCACCTGCTGTATCCTTCTCCCTCTGTTCACCTAGATCCAGATTGGGCTAGCCTGAATCTAGGTGCCCTGATGTGTATCGAGTGTTCAGGGATCCACCGACATCTGGGAGCTCACCTATCCCGAGTTCGCTCCCTGGACCTTGATGACTGGCCACCTGAACTGCTAGCTGTCATGACTGCAATGGGCAATGCCTTAGCTAACAGTGTCTGGGAGGGGGCTCTGGATGGCTACTCGAAGCCAGGCCCCGAAGCCTGCAGGTAAGCCAGTGCTGCCCAGGAAGGAGACGGCCCCCCACTGTGGGAGTGGAGAGAACCTGTGGCAGTAGCAGCATTAGAAGGGTTAAAAGGCTGTTGCTGTTCTTGACAGTCGGACCCTGGGGAATCCCTCCTCTGCTGGTGCCTGTCACTCAGGCACCTCACAACAGCAGGGCCTTTTCTGAGCTGTTATCGCAGGTCAGGGGCCAGCAGGAGACGCATGCGCGGAACCCATATCACTGTGCCACTCCTGCGTCCAAGCCCGCATGCTGAGATGGGGAGAATGGGTGGTAGATAGGGTGGCCATGGCCCCTCACAGGCCATCACCTGCTTTGTTCCAGTGCCACCAATGCAAAGAGTTCAGACGGCTTGATAAGCTGCCACTCAGACCTGCTTGGAACCCTGCTCTCTATACCCATGTCCCTGCTGGCCCCAGAGGTGTCCCTTCAATGTCCCTCTCCTTTTACTCAATACTGCCCAGTTTCTGTGATCCACTGTCCCTCTGAAGGCCCTGGAGTCCCTGGGGCTCCTCTCTGCCTTGGTTCTCATCATTACGGGGGGGCCTCCCTGTTTCCTGCCTCCTTCCTGCCGTTTGACATACACACACACAATCTGGACTGTTTGCTTTCTTGCCTCATGCCTTGATGGACCTGTACTTACAGGGAGGAGAAGGAGCGCTGGATCCGGGCCAAGTATGAACAGAAGCTCTTCTTGGCCCCACTGCCAAGCTCAGATGTGCCGCTGGGACAGCAGCTACTCCGAGCTGTGGTAGAGGACGACCTGCGGCTGCTGGTGATGCTGCTGGCCCACGGGTCCAAGGAGGAAGTGAACGAGACCTATGGGGACGGTGATGGGAGGACAGCCCTGCACCTGTCCAGTGCCATGGCCAATGTGGTGTTCACACAGCTGCTTATCTGGGTGAGTCTGGGTACTTCTGGTCTGTCCTGCTCTCCCCCTTCTCAGTCTTCAAAAGCTGCCTCTCTTCCCTGATAGCTGAGGCCTTTCCTCCCACATCATGCCAACTGTGGATGTGCTTTCTCCTGCAGTACGGGGTGGACGTGAGAAGCCGTGATGCCCGAGGCCTGACCCCACTGGCCTATGCCCGCCGTGCCGGCAGCCAGGAGTGTGCAGACATCTTGATCCAGCATGGTTGCCCCGGTGAGGGCTGTGGGTTAGCACCCACTCCTAACAGAGAGCCTGCCAATGGCACCAACCCCTCCTCAGAACTGCACCGCAGCCCGAGTATCCTATGAAGCTCAGGAAGAGGGCAGAGGGACCAGAAGGACTCCACAGCCTGCAGGGAACAGAAGGAGAAGCAGGGGTATACAGAGAAGGGAGTTATGAGGGTACAGGGGTGACGAAGAGGTTTGGGATTGAGCTGCAGCAGAGCAGGGTATGTTGTTCAGCCCTCAGCCCTATGGTGCCATTAAAGGACAACCCTTTGGAGGTACCTGTGAGGAGAGGGGAGCAGGACCTCTCCCTCCTCCAGAACCCTGCCTCCTCATGACAGCTCCCACAGCCTTCCCTGCAGTGGGTGGGGAACAACACAGGATGGGGGTGCCACATGAAAGACAAGGGGCCAATCTGTGAGTCCCATGTAAAATTTGTACATTGGAATATTTATGTTCGTGTATATACGTGGTGTGTGTGTATGAGCCAATAAAGCAGGCTGTATGTGTGGCCTCATCACTCCTTTTGTGCCTCAGTGCCCCTAGGCTGCTCTCAGTCACCTCCAATCTTCCTCGGTAGGGATGATGCATGACAGGACAAACATGCCTGACAGGAGACAGGTTCTGCTTCCTGCTGTGTGCAGCCTTCCCCACCCCTACCCACTTCTGAAAATTCCCATGCATGCTGTCAGCAATGTCCAGTGTGGCAGACACACCCTGCCCTGGCCAGTGGCACTTGGAGGCTTCCCTGGAGTGATGGAGGCTGGTACTGTGACTGGAAGGGCCAGGGCGCTGGTGCCCAGAGCCACCTCCACCTCCAGCAGCCTGAGCTTTACCTGCCGAGCTAAGCTGGGAAAGAGCCCAGGCACCCACTCTTCATGTAGAACCCCTCATTATTCTTGAAAGGAAACCCAGGGAAATTCCTCTCTTACTCTATGAAAGGTGAGAATATTAAGTTGGTGTTGGATCTGTTTCTTGTTCCTAGAACCACCTTGCTGAGTGGCCTGTGTTTTCTGACACGCCTTAACATGTTTCTGACATGTCTATGTGGTAGGCCGGAGCTGTGCCTGGACACTCACCCACATATCAGTTAATAACGCTTTGAGAGGAAACCAGATTTTATTTTATTTTTTATCCACATTCTCCATTTCATGGGCAGTCCATGTAGGTACAGGACAGACTAGCCCCAGACTCCCTAAAAACAGGTTGCTTGGGCTGGCTCCCTCTGCTTGGCACTGTTGGGGCTGAGGGAAAGCCAAAAGCCTGGACACTGACCATGCCCCCGGGTTTTCTGCCTTGCGACTTGCCTCCCTCTTCTCAACCTGGACAGCCCTGCTGAAGAGGTGACAGCTTAGCCTCCACCTTGACTTCTCCTGTGTAGATCAGAGAGTTGACTGAGGTAACCCTGGCAGGGAATAATCTGGGCCTACACTGTATTTCAAGGTTAAGTTTCCAAGCCTGACCAGAGAGAGACAGCCTATTCTAGGTCTGTATCCTCACTAGAGAGTTGCTTGGGAGAAACCAATTACCAAGGACGGACCATCTTGGTCTCCTATGAAGCATTCATTCAACAGCTGAATGTGATGCTGATGAGTTTGCCACTTGGCTCACCAGTGACAAGGGTGGCCTGTAAGGCAGGTCAGGGATGTTGAGTGGGTTTGCTTACTTCCCCTCCCTTTCTGGTAACTGTTTTATCCGTAGCTTCTTCAGCTTTATACCTTTCTCCCTAACCCGTACAGTCCTGTTTCTTCCCCAAAAATCTAGTTAGCACAACAGCAGCCGCAAGTAGGGTTCTATAACAATCTTCTTTTCCTAAGGTCTCTGCAGATACTTAAAGCCCTGCTTGTGAGGTTTACCTTATCTGCCCATAATCTCTGCCTCCACCTTTCCAGAACCATACTGGACTCACCCCTGTCCTATCTATCTGACAGTGGCTTCTTTCAACCTATCTTTTTATTTTTTTTATTTTTATTTTTTGTAATTGAAGAGGCTGGTGGGAGCCCAACTTCACAATGTAATGGACAGGAGAAAGCACAGCTAAAGTTGCAAAAACAGACAGGCAATGGGCCTCTGCCCCCGGCCCTGGCATATAAAATAGAGGAAGGCAGAGAAGAGTCTCTGTGCCCCTGTAAAGGAAACACCTCTTTGTCTAGCTCGGGTGGTGGGGTGAGCCTCCTGTCCTGCCTTAATCACTGACAGGATGGCATCTTCTAAACAGATGACTTGCATGTTCTCTAAGCTAAACGGGGGTCTCCCTTCAGTGCAAACTGAGGGGTGTCACCTCTCCCAAAGAGAAGACACCAGGAGCACATGGGTTTGCCTGTTCACAGGAAGTGGGGACACAGTAGCCCAGTGGGAACCGGAGGTGTGGGAGTACACTGTGGAGAGATGCTTGGAAGTGAGAGGGAGCTGCTGACGACCCCTATATCGGCCATGACAGCTCCATTTCATGTCCTTATGCTAAAGAGCAGCAAAGCAGTGGAACAGGACAAAGTGGGTGAGGTTCAAGGAAACAATTTCCCAGTCTCCTTTTGGGGTACAGACAGACGAAGACAAAATAGTTCCATATATACAAACTTTACACAAAATAAATAAGGAACTATGGCCCCAGGTTGGTATCACCAGGACCTCCCCCCTCTGTCAGAAGTTGCCCCCTCAGGCCTTAGCCACAGAACCCTCTGAGCCCTGGGCACTTCATATCCCCACCTCAGGAGTCCACTTCTGCTCCAGAAGCTCTCCTGGATCAGAATGAATGCTACATCCCTGAGACCCCTAGTCCTGAGGTCTCTAGAACAGTCTCAGGCCAAACACTCAACTGCAGTCCCAGGAACACGCTGGCCTCTCCCAGAGCGGGGTCCACCTATGCTGCAGCACCCAGTAAGACTTGGGCAGGCACAGGTTCAGATCCTTTGACTTCCGGTCCCCGGGAGCTTGGTCATGGCCGGGCTCCCTGCTCCATCTGTTGGTGCTGGCTGCGCACAGCAAACCTGTTGACGTGCACAGGTATGGGTACTACAATCTTGGGGTTTCTCACGGGCTCCCCAGAGCGGCTGCTCACATTGCCAGCCTTGATGCGCTTCCACTTGGCCCGGCGGTTCTGAAACCAGATCTTCACCTGCACCTCACTCAGCTTGAGGGCGTGGGCGATCTGGGAGCGCTCTGTGAGACTCAGGTATTTCTTACAGTGGAACTCCTTCTCCAGCTCCAAAAGCTGCTCGCTGGTGAAGGCTGTGCGCCGCCGTCGGCTTTTTCCCCCGGGCGTGGTGACCCCTGTGGCCACTGGTGTCCCCTCCTCAGCGCCAGTCCCCTTTAGCTTCGATTTAGGTCCCAGAAGAGCCCCTGGGCCCCCTGCAGAACTGTCCAGGAAGCTGTCCTCGCTGTCACCACCTGAGCCCTCTTCCTCCTGCTCGCTGCCTGCTGCATCTCCTGCTGGGGCCTCCAGCTTCTCTTCATCTGAGCTGTACACCTTCCCCTCTGCTGTGGGGTTAGAGAGAGGATAGGGTAGAGAACCAATAGATGGAGAAGGAAGGGCAAGGAGAAAGTGGTTTGAAAAGGCACGCGGAAGCGTGGTCAGAATGGCCAATTGACAATAGGGAACAACACATTCAGAGAGGAAGAGATGGGTCAGGAGAGGATAGACATCCAGTGGGCAGCAGGAAAAGGTTTAGGAGAGACAAAAGAATGGGAAAGGCTTTTAACCAACAGACTTCACTATGTAAAAGTAGGGAGGCAATGTGTATGACAGTGACCCCCCCCAACGTTCCCACCATCCCATTTCGTGCTCCCCACCACACCGCCCCACCCCACCCTACCTCCGTACCAAGTATGGTACCTATCCGAGGATCAGTGTTGCATTTACACCAGGCCTCCAAAAACAGCCCTACAGTCCCAGGAAGAAGGGATGTGGGAGTTGACTGGGAGGAGCTGCACATAGCCTTTGTGTCCTCCCAGAAGTCCTCTACAGCCCAAGAGCAAGAGGTACCCTGTCTCTCAGACACCCATACTAGATCTAGGTCCCAAATCTTGTCTACCTGATTCCTGTTGTTAATTAAACTGCCCTGGTGGGAAAGTCCTCAGCACTGCCACCTTATCTGTGGCGACACCGTCTCCTGCCACTCGCCCCCTGGTCCCCTGGCTCATCCTTGATGTTAGCACACTAGCATCTCCTTCCTGCTCAGGCCTTCTGGCCAAGGCTGCTTGCAGAGCATCAATGGAAGCTTCTTGAGAATCCACAGGAAGAGCTTAGTGTCCACAGGGAAGGCCTGAGGGAATGATGGCAGGAGGCAGAGGCAGAGGTGATGAGAAGAAACTAGAGAAGAAACATTTGACTCCTAGTAGGTGACCGTTATCCCACGGTGTAAGCACTTTAATCTATAGTCAGTTCTAAAGGTAAATCAATCGCTGGCTTTATCATATCCACTGATCTCGTGACTGCACACATGGCGTTTCAATAGCGTTCAGGGTTGGGGAGATGGCTCAGCAGGCAAATGCTTGCTACACAAGCATGAGGGACTCAATATAGATCTGCAGCACCCACATATAGAGCCACAGTTGGTCAGGTGTGGTGGCACCCACTGTAACCCTAGATGTACGTAAAACAGAAACAGGCAGATCCTGGGGCCCCACTAATCAACCAGTCTGGCTGAAAATAATAAACTCTAGTTTCAGCGACAGACCCTGACTCAAATAGATAGATGGATGGATATATACTTGCGTTCAATCCTGGAGATCCACATGGTGAGAAGAGAATACCAACTTTCAAAAGTTGTCCTCGCTGTCACTTTCACACATGCACACATACACACTGACACACATACACACAGATACACAGACACAATGGAAAATATATTTAAAACAGCAATAAGATGGAGAACTGATTTAAGGAAGAAATCCTGGCATCAACCTACAGCCTCCACACGAACCCATGAAGTCTAGCACCTGCATATACTACACATGTGTACACACCACACACGTGTACACAGCAAACTCACACACATACACACACAGTAATTTCCTTTAAATATTTTTTCAGCGCTTGAGTTTTACGAACTCCTTTGTTTTCTGCCTAAGGAAACAACAGAAATCCAAAAGACAGTCCACCACTCAGTAGGAAGAGCACAAGGACACTGTAACTTAGGAGTTCAGTGAAGTCACAACTGCACGAGAATAGTAGTGCACCCCATCTGCACATCCCACACTTACACTACAGAAGCATGTTCAGAGCACGGCTCAGAGCAGACTAGATCCCAGGTGCAGTGGATGCTGTGTAAGAGAAGGCATGTACAGAGGCACAGTGTCCCGCAGGCAGGCAGGCAGCAGGCAGGCAGCAGGCAGGCAGGCAGGCAGGCAGCAGGCAGGCAGGCAGGCAGGCAGGCAGGCAGCAGGCAGGCAGGCAGCAGGCAGGCAGCAGGCAGGCAGGCAGGCAGGCAGGCAGGCAGGCAGGCAGATGAGAATGGTCATGGCTTATTGCAGCCCCTCCCACTAGGCCTGTAGTAAGCAACCTGTTTTCTCCTGGTGAGTCCACACCTGTTCCTCATGCCTGCTCCTTTTCCTCAGGATTCACGGAGGCTTTGCCTCTGAGGCCACGTCCCCTGACTCCACCATTGCAGTCAGCATCTTCATGTTGCTCCCGCCCCAGCTTGCAGCAGCCCAGCCATGCTCCAAAGTGCCTCTTATCTTCCTATAAGCAGCTTGCTATTCAAGTGCCTCATGCTGTCTATAAAAAGCACCAAACCCCAGGGATGTCCAGACATGGATGATATACCTTACACTCACTCCTCAGCTACACTTCCTTCCTTACCTCAACCCTGGCCACAGATATGGCAAAATTTAGGGCCTGGAGGCTGGAGAGATGGCTCAGCTGTCAAGAACACTGACTGCTCTTGCAGAGAATTGGGGTTCTATTCCCAGTACCCATCAATAAGGTGGCTCAAACCATCCGTAACTTTAGTTCCAAGGGATCTGTTGCCCTCTTCTGGTCTTCATAGGTACTGCATGCACATAGAGCACAGACATATATGCAGGTACTCATATACATAAATGACAGAATAAAACCAATCAATCTTTTGTTGGAGATTCAGGACATTCATTTGGGCACTCTTCCTTTCTTTCTTTCTTTCTTTCTTTCTTTCTTTCTTTCTTCCTTCCTTCCTTCCTTCCTTCCTTCCTTCTTTCCTTCCCTCCCTCCCTTCTTTCTTTCTTTCTTTCTTTCTTTCTTTCTTTTTTTTTTTTTTTGGTTTTTTTCGAGACAGCGTTTCTCTGTGTAGCCCTGGCTGTCCTGGAACTCACTCTGTAGACCAGGCTAGCTTTGAACTCAGAAATCCACCTGCCTCTGCCTCCCAAGTGCTGGGGTTAAAGGCCTGTGCCACCACTGCCCGACCCATGCACTCTTTCCTTTTGCTAAGTGGTCTTGTTTACATTTTTCTCACTCCCGCAGATTCAGATTTCTTAAGTCCCAAATGGAAATCTCAACCTTTTCAACCTCTCAGCCTCACTTTTACCTTCCCTATGTTTCTCCATCTTCAACCTCCACATGAAACCACACGTTATTTCTCACCTCTCATGATCCCATTCAACCTCTCCCCGCCAAATTTGTCTCTCAGATCTGTCCAGAACTGGGCCCTTTCTCGCCACCTCCTCACCAACCTGGCTCCTTCTAAAGGTTTCCCTGTCTTCCGTCCCCACCTGCCCTCAGTCCTCTCTCTGTCAGGGACATCCTACTCCATGAGATCAAGTATCTGATCCTTCCTCTGTTCTGTTCCTTGAGACTGGTTCTTCCTCCCTCATCCTCTTGGAATTAAGATGCTTCTTAGACTCGTCTGCTGCCACATGAGACATCAACGTTATTCACTTTATTTTTTAGAACTATGTCTCGAGCTGGAGAGATGGCTCAGTGGTTAAGAGCACTGGCTACTTTTCCAGAGGTCCTGAGTTCAATCCCCAGCACCTCATAGTGGCCCACAACCATCTATAATGAGATGTGATTCTCTCTTCTGACACATGCAGATGGAGCACTCATACATTAATAAATAAATAAATCTAAAAAAAAAACCCTATGTCTCTTCCTATTAGAATCTAAGCTTCATGAAAATATGGATTTTAGTCATATCTTATTCACAGGTGTGGCTTTGGTATCTTAAAAACTACCTATAAAGTAGTCACATAATAAACATACTAAAACAGCTATTTCCAGCATGCATTCCCCCCACATTGGTTCCCTTCTTGGTCTCTTCCTAGATACCTGCTTCAACTCTACCCATTCTCAGCACGAGAACAGACTCCCTCCTCTTGTTATATCACCCTACCCTCTGTCCAGTGTGCCTCAGACCTTCCCACACACAGAGGAGTGCCACAGGATCTTCTGTTGCTAAGAGAAATGAAGAAAATCCCCAACACCATTACTTAGTGCTGTGATTTCAATTTTTAAAACAAACTTTGTAGCAATTCATGATATGTTAACAAAAATGTAGCCCAATAGTGCAGTGTTTTAAACAGTGTTAAAAAGGCAGAAACTGGATTTCAGGGCTTGAAGGATGGAATCATTTAGTACAGTGCTGAGCCCTCAGGGGGCGTCCAATAAATCTAAATTGATGATGATTGAGAGAAGGCTCCCAGCTCCTCAGTCTAGCAGAGCCCTCCTGAGATAATCTCATCCATCCCTCTGTCTTCAGACAGACCCAGAAACTCCAGCCCACACAAGCAGGCCACCCTCAGTGCCGCTTTCAAAGCCACACATGGAGTGACGGTTCATGGCCTCTCTCTGTTTCTTGATCCCGGTGGGACACTGAGTGGCAGGGGCAAGAATTTCTGTCTGTGCCTTTATGATCTGACATTGAAGACTCTGATAAGCTACCTCTAGATCGGGGTGGGGGTGGGGCAACTGAGAGGAACGCACAGCCACCAGCCTCAAAGGACAGCTTTTGGAACAATGAGGAGAGCCACAAGAGGGGAGAAGGAAAGGGAAACGCAGGCAGCAGAAAGGAGGCTGAAGCCAGAGAAAAGCAGCAGAATGAAAGGGTGGACCAGACAGTGAAAGGCTGGGTTTCATAAAGACAGATAAGACGGGGGTGGGGAGTTAAACAGTACCACCCGACCCCTAGTACTGACGTGTGTTGTCTCTTGCTCTTTGCTCCACCAGAAGAGGGCACACTGAGAACGGGGACAGAGTCAGCAACCAGGAATGAATGAACTACTCAGCTACTCATGAGAGAAAGGCAGGCAGGCAGCAACGCAGCTTACCATTCCCACACAACTTAGTTAAGAATGAAATGCTGGAGAGATGGTTTGTCACAACCACCCATTACCACAGTCCTAGGGGATCCAATACCCTCTTTTGACCTTCTTGGGCACCAAGATGTACATGGTACATGCACTCACATGCAGGCAAAACACTCACACATAAAATAAAATAAATAACTCTTTAAAAAAAAAAAGAAGAAAGAAGAAAGGAAGGAAGAAAGAAAGAAAATGCAGTTGGGTGTTGTGTCTTGGGAAGCAGAAGCAGGCAGATCTTTATGAATTCAGAGCTGGTCTGATACACACAGTGTATCAGACTGTAAAATAAGACCCTACTTTTAAAAAGAAAAAGAGAAATGTAAGCTGGTTCCATTTATCTGCTTTGTAGTGAATATTAATGGTGAAAGAGTCAAGACAAAAAAACCCAACAACACACTTTTGTTGATGACTGAAAACTAGCAGAAGCAATAAGCCTGTTGCTTGTTAAGATCAAGTCCCCTTCAAAGTAGCTCTGTGCTCGGAGCTCACAATGGAGGCTGGGCTGGCCTTGAGCTTGCAGCTCCTGTTTCTACCTCCTGAGGCATTGCATGCGTGGGTTGGGTTTACCCTGCCTAGCTGTCGAACCTTTCTGATAAACCTTTTATTTGCAAAGTTTGATTTAGAGAAATTGGACTAGATAGATGTCATCCACAGAAGCCAATTTCCAACTGAAAATGGACGCAGCTGACAACACAGGACGCCACTGAATAGTTTTAATTATTTATTTTGATTGTTTTGTTGTTTTTTTTTTTTTTTTTTCAATATTTAGAGAATACTTCATTAGTTTTTGCTTTGTTGCTTTTTTTGTTTTTGTTTTGGAGGCCTTGTCACTCTAAGTAGCCCTGGCTATAAATACTTGCTCTATAGACCAGGCTATCCTGGTACTTTTTCTGTAGACTAAGCTGGACTCACAGAGATCTGCTTGCCTCTGCCTCCTTAGTGCTAGAATTAAAGGCGTGAGCTAGCAGGGCCAGCTTTCATTAACACCTTTTTTTTTTTTTTTAAAGAAGATTTATTTATTTATTTTATGTACATGAGTACACTGTAGCTGTCAGACACACCAGAAGAGGGCATCAGCTCCTATTACAGATCCTATACCTTGTGTGCGACCTTGTGTGTGAGGATGTTAGGACTGTGTCAGAGTGTTCGAGGTTCCCTGTGAGTCCAAGCCTGTGGAGAAGCCTCTGTCTCTGGCTGGAGTTGGAAACAGGCAGAGTTCATGGACTGGCTCCTCATGGAGTTATCGTCCTGGGAACCAAAAATCACAAAGCTTGAACTATAGTTATATAGAGAGCTGATGTGAGAGAGTTGCCCCCTGCCCTCCACTGAATCCAGACATCGTACTTGGGCTGCATGGTGTACCCTCGTGTGGACAGTGGCTGCTTCCCACAGAAAAAGCAGCAACTCCAGAGACAGAGGAGTCCCATGGAGCCAAGCGAAGGACCACAGACAACGAAGGAACGCTGAGAACAGGAGAAGAGCAGGCCAGCTGGTTATCCAGTAACAAGTAATGGGCCCTGAGAACACACATACATGTAATGTTATACAGACCAGGCAGGGGTATTTAGTAATGTGTATGACTGTACATGTATGCACGCATAACAATTAATTTAAAAAGAGGTCAAGAATTTGAGAGCAAGGGGAGAATATGAGAGGGATGGGAGGGAGGAAAGGGAAAGGAGATAAGGTGTAATATTATGATCTCAAAAATAGAGGGAAAAAGGTTCAGTCAGGCTAGAGAGGAGCTCAACAGCCACACACAACCTACGGGAGGCTTTTCCTCAGTGGACAGACTACGCAGTGTCAAGGTGGCCATGGTGGTGAATGCCTGAAATCCCAGCACGGGGGTGGGGGGTGCGGCGTCAAGGCTGGATGGTGGTGAGTTTGAGGCTAGCCTTAGGCAGCCCCAGACTTGCCTGCTAAAGAGGGGAAACCTGCACTGGAGTTGGCAAGGATGACAAGATGAAGGAATAAGTCTGAAGACTTATTCCTAGGAACACTCACAGACTGAGCCATTCATTCTGGTCTCAGCTAAGGCTGTGTGACGGCTTAGGGGAGAGCCACTGTCTGCATGGAAGAGTCCATCTCTCTTCTACTTTCCAGGACAAGGACCATCCCTCCTCCCCCTTCTCCCTAGCCACTCATCCTCCAAAGACATCTGTCCTTTCCAGTCCTCAGATCCCTAGCCAGCCAGGTGCCATGACTGAACCCCTCCCTTTACGAGCCAGGACTGTCTCTCATTTGTGACTCACCAGGCTCCTTTCAGTTCTTTCTTTGCTCATTTCTTGGAGTTGCACAAGGTTAGCAAACCACTGTCTCTCTGGAACTCGATATGTCATAAGGAGCATCCGTGTCTCTCAGCATTGTCTTCTTATCCCTCTGCGTTCCTTGCTCCATGTAAACAGGGGACCTTCACCAGATCACTTCCATTCTGCCTCTCCCAGCTTTGTGACAAGCTCAGAGTAGTTCCGAGTCCCCATGAGCCCTAGTTCATTCTTCTATCTTGACACAAGCTAGAATCATCTGAGAAGAGAGGATCTAATGGAGGGACTGCCCTCATTAGGTTGGCCTGTGGGTATGTCTTTGAGGATATTTTCTTGGTTAATGATTGAGAGGACCCAGACCGCTTCAGGCAGTGGTACTCTTGGGCAGGCAATCTTGGGTTCTGTAAGAAAGCAGGCTGAGAAAGCCATGAGGAGTAAGCCATTCAGCAGTGTTCCTCTGTGGCCTCTGCTTCAGTTCTTGATTGAGTTCTTGTCCTGACTCCCGTGGTGATAGACTGTGACTGGGACAAATAAGCCATATAAACCCTTTCCTCCCCAAATTGCTTTTGTTCAGAATGCTTTATAGCAACCTCAGAAAGCAAACTAGGACGCCATGCCTTTTCAGAGCCAGCCACCTTTCTTTCAGGGCACTCTAACATGACCACTACCCAGAATGCCCTTGTGTAACCTTGGGCTTTTTCACATGTGTTTTCTTTATGTTGAGCCACTTGCTGAAGTACAGCCACTCTCCTCTATCTGCACAGACGCAGAGTGGCTAATCTTGTTTCCGGTTAAAGAAAATGGAATTGTGGGAGGGATTAAATGATTTTCTCAAATCCCACAGCCAGGGACGTTGCATCATGTCCTTGCATCTCAGTCTCTGAAATCCCCTGTACTCACCCAGCCTTTCCAGAAAACCTCACCCCACCCCACTTGAAGTCACAGCTCTTTCCCAATTGCCCCCCAGCAGAAAATCATTAAAAATTTATTTATTTATTTTTATGTGTGTGACTGTTTCGTCTGCAACCATGTCTTTGTACCAAGTGTGTGCCTGATGCCCAAGGAGGCCAGAAGAGAACACCAAATCCCCTAGACATGGAGTTACAAACAGTTGTGAGTCACCATGTGGGTGCTAGAAATTGAAGCCAGGTCCTCTAAAAAAGCAGCCAGTGCTCTTGACTGCTGAGCCAACTCTCCAGCCCTAAATAACCCTCTTATCAAATTCAAATGTAAGCCTGATTTCCTTCACATACACACAGGCTCTAATTTAATTACCAAATCACACCTAATGCACTCACGATTCCTGAAATTGCCACAGAGGAGGGCCTGTCACAGAGCATCGTGCTGTTTTTAGCGGGTGAGTTCTCCCCACATTCCCAGGGCAAAATTCCCACCAAATCGTTCTCGCCCTTGCTAGCTTGTGTGATGAAATCTTACCAGTTAGCTTTCCTTTTCTTTGAAAATGTCTTTCCTAGGGTTGATTGGGTTGCTCAAGGGTTAAGGGTACCTCTTGCAGAAGACCTGAGTTCAGGTGACTCACAAGGGCTAGGTTCAGTGAGGTCCACTGTGGGCATCTGCACTCACAAACCCACAGGCACACACACACAAACAGTCGTATAGTTGTCTGAATAGGTTTGGTCTCGTAGACTTAAGTGTTTGAATATGCTTGGCCCAAGGAGTGGCACTATTAGGAGGTGTGGCCTTGTTGGAATAGGTCTAGCCTTGTTGGAGGAAGTGTGTCACTGTGGGCATGGGCTTTAAGACCCTCCTCCTAGCTGCCTGGAAGACAGTCTTCTCCTGGTAGACTATATCTTCTACAAGATGTGGAACTCTCAGCTCCTCCAGTGCCATATGTGCCTGAACACTGCCATGTTCCCACCTTGATGATAATAGACTGAACCTCCGAACCTGTAAGCCAGCTCCAATTAAACATTGTCCTTTATAAGAGTTGCCATGGTCGTGGTGTCTCTTTACAGCAATGGAAACCCAAACTAAGGCAATTCACACACAGAGAAACACATGCACATAGCCACACACACACACACACACACACACACACACACACACATACACACACACACACACACACACACACATGCATAGAAAGACACACAAAAACACACACAATTAAAAGTAAGTTTTTAAAGAGAAAAATTGGTATGACAGTAAACACCTGTAATCCTTGCCTCCAGGAAGCTGAGGCAGGAGGATGGTGAGGTGACTTTAAGAGTCAGCTCGAGCTACAGGTTAAGACTCTGTCTCAAAAAGGGCAGGGGGGGCTGGGCTGGAGAAATGGCTCAGCCCTTAAAGGCTAGGCTCAACCAAAAAAGTGGGGGGCAGTGGGGTGGGGAGGACTGAAGTTGTGGCTTATTTAGTAGAGTTTGACTAGTGTACGTGAAACCCCAAATTGAAACATGCTACACACGGTAGCATGTTTAGCTACACAGTGAACTGAGAACCAGTCAGGAATACACGAGTCAAGAAGAGGAGCTTGGGGGTTGGAACAACAGCTAAGAACACTGGCTATTTGTTAAGAGCAACACCTCAGTGGTTAAGGGCGTTGCTGATCTTCTGGAGGCTCTATGTGTGGTTCTGAGTACCTGTGCCCAGGGATGTGTCACACCCAAGTCACAACTCTGGTTCCAGGGGATCTGATGGCACGTGGAACATACACACACAAGCACACACATACATATAATAAAATAATAAATGAATAAATAAGTATTTTTTAAAATTGAGGTTGAGATATCATTACAAGCAGTCCGTGGGGCGTGGTTAAATAAATGCTGTCACAAACCTTTAATCTCAGCACTCAGGAGGCAGAGGTAGGCAGATCTCTATGAATTTGAGGCCAGCCTGGTCTACAGAGTGAGTTCTGGGACAGTCAGAGCTACACAGAAAAAAACTTGTCTAAGAGCAGGAGTGAGGTGGGGAGTGGGGTGACGTGGGGTGGGGCTTGGTAGAGGATGCTTTCAGAAGAAGCAACATCATCAGACTACAGACAGAAGAGCCCTGCACCCCACACCTACAACGTTCCATCCAAAACAACTCTGCCCCATATCCTGGAGTCGTTCCTCAGCACGCCACTCATCTGGAATTCATTTGGACTTTAAACCTCTCCATAACTCACCAGACTATGAGTTACTGTCATCCAATCAATAGCATCAAAGTGAAACACACACTTAAGAAAGAGCATAGGAATTCTGATGAAAAGGAATGGCTGGGAAGGAGGAGAGATCAGGTCCTAGTCGGGCACAGAAGAGAGACTGAGGCCAAAACGGGAGATCAACTAGGAAGCCTACAGAAAAGAGAGAAAGACACACACATGTGTGGGCACAATGGCTTGCACCTGTAATTGCAGTGCTTGGGAGTCTGAGGCAGGAAGACCATGGCTCAGGGTCAGCCTGGCCTATAAAGCCAGACTCTGTCCCCTCCCCACAAAGTAAGAAAAGGCAAAGGCAAATTGGAACCTGTATTAGAGTCAGTGTGATATTCCATTCTGTCTGTCTCCTACAAAGTCCTCAAACTACTGTGTCCACCATCACCCCAGAAAAAAATGTTACCTCGTTCTATGCCACTCCTAGTAGAGATTCCTCACAACAGGATGTTATAGAAAGCTACCATCTAAGAGCTAAGACAGTGATGATTCTTTCCTTTTAATTAATTAATTTTAATTTATTTTTCTGTGTATAGGTGTTTTGCCTCAATGAATATCTGTTTACTACATGCACGTTTAGTGCCCACGGAGACCAGAAGACAGTTCTGGATCCTCTGGTACTGTCGTTACTAAAGGTTGTAGCTATCATGTGGGTGAACCTAATACTCTTAACTGCTGAGCCACCTCTCCAGCACCCCCACCCACCCCACCCACCCCTACAGGTTCTCATGTAGCTCTAGGCTGGCCTCAAACCCTAAGGCTTACGATTTGTTAAGGATGACCTTGAATTTCTAATCCTCCTGTCTGTATCTCCACTGTGCTTAAATTCAAAGCATGAACCACCACACCTGGTTCTGGGGATCTGGATCCGGGCTTTATACATGCTAGGCAAGCAATCTGCTGACTGAGCTACATCCGTAGCCCTTCAATGATAATTCCTTTACATCCAGGACTCAGCGTAAGGGTCGTCCTGTTTGCCTGGTACCTGTGAGATAATGCCACTGCCCCCTCATTTTCCTGGTGAAGGCCACTGGGGCTTTACAGGTTAGCCTTGGCTGTCTTCCTTAAAGAAGTAGCAACACTGGCTCTGAGCCCATCATTCCCAGGCACAACCTGCCTGGTCTCTGCTAACACTCTGTATAGAGACGACATTCCAATGTTATCTGACATAAAGAACAAACTGGACAGGCAACCATAGAATGGCCAGGCATGGACTCCACAGCCCAGCTAGCATCCTCTACTCTTGCTGCCCTCTTTCATCCACACCAGGAAAACATGAAATCCACATCCAGTTTTCAACTGCACAGCCATAGCCTGGTTCCACCTCCCCAGTCAAACTCAGGCCTGATGTCACCGCACCATATACATACACAGCATTCTGCTCCTGCTTTCTCCATGGCCACTCCACACCGGGAAGTACAGAATTCTCAGACTCCTTGTTCAGGGTGCCTTTAATATATATCAAATATCACACACACACACACACACACACACACACACACACACACACACTCGCCCATGGGTATCAGAAGAAGCATTAGGTCATCTGGAAGAGTTACAGGCACCACATGGATGCTGGGAACTGAATTCAGGTCCTTTGCAAGAGCTGCAAGTGCTCTTAGTGGCTGAGCCATCTCTCCAGCCACCCTCCTCACGACCTTTAATAAAAGAATAATAAAAGAATAGCTCATCAATAAATGTATCCTTATGGATCAGGTGGAATTGTAAACCAGGCTTGGTAGCTCACACTTCTAACCCTAGCTAATTGAGTGGCTTAGACAGGAGAATTATGAGCTGTGGGCCAGCCTGGAACTGTGAGACCCACCTCATCTTTTAAATAAATAGACAAATAAACAAGCAAACAAATAAACAATAATCTCAAAGCACATTAAAAAACCAAACACTTGTACGGCTGGAAATGGCCTTAACAATAACTTAACCCAAAGCCCTAATTTTACTGAAGAAGAAGAGAGGTGATGTGGCCAACATCTCAATGTTCTGTGTCCTTGTGCATAATACACAGGATTCTGGCACTCAGGGCTTTGCACAGTTTCTTCCCACAGCCCTCCTGAAAGTTCCAGCTTTGCCACAACCCCAATTCTGACCCCTCTCTTTCTGTGCTTCACAGTTCAGAAATCTGCTGCTGCTACCCAGGTCAGAATCATTTCTGTTTGTCTGACCCTTTGCTTTCTGTTTCTGCTTGTGGCCTTTGTGCCCACAGTTCCCACTGCCTGGTTCTAACTCACATACAGATGTTCCCTGTTAAAGGAGACCTTCTATTCTTATCTCCCCGGTGGCCAGTGAGACTGTACTTGGTGGCTTTGACCAGCATGGGGCTGTCTCTTCTGAGGACACCTGAATTCAGCCTGTTCCCTTAACCTGCCTTTTCTCAAGCAGTCCCCACAGTCAAGAGTGCCTCCAAATTCCTCCAAGCTGGTAACTCTTCCCACATGTTCAGAGTTTGACAAAGGCTGCCAGCCCCTCTTGTGCAACAGGAGCCCAGGCTGCCCCTCGGCTGTGCACACAGGCATATCCACATAAGTCTCTCTCTTTGTACACCTGATTTCTATTTCCTAATGTCAAGTCAGCTCATAGAAAAGATCCGACTCTTCTATTACCTTTGAGGGAAAGCCCTTGCCTGCAGCTTCTTAGAGCAGTCTTTAGCGCAACACAAAGCACTTTGCTTATAATATTATTATATCCTCTCTTCTTTCCAACTGAAATATTTTCATCATCACCATCATCATCATCACCACCACCAGCAGCAGCAGCAGCAGCAGCAGCAGCAGCAGCAGCAGCAGCAGCAGCAGCCACATTGAGACAGAGGCTCGTTGTACAGTCCTGGCTGGCCTGGAACTTTCTATATAAACCAGCCTAGCCTCAAACTCACAAGGATCCACCTGTCTATGCCTCTGGAGAGCTAGCATTAAAGGCATGCAGCACCATGCCCAGCCATTATTATTGTTATTATAATTATTATTTCTCCTCTTCCTCATTTTCTTTCTTCTCCTCTCTCCTCTCTTCCCATATCTCTTTTGACATAGGGTCCCATGTAACCCAGGTTGACATCAAACTTATTTGAGAACAAAAATAGCCTTGAATCCCTCCCTCAGTGTCTAGCTGGTTCCTCCCACTGTTCCCAGTACAGTCTTCCTGCCCATTAATTACTCTGAGAGGAAAAATTTTCTTCCTAAACTGGGAGTGTGTTGGCTCATGCCTTTAATCCCAGGCAGAGACAGGCAGATCTCTGAGTTCAAGCCCAGCCTGATCTACAAAGTTAATTCCTGGATGGTCAGGGCTACACAGAGAAATTCTGTCCTCAAAAGCCAAAAGGAAAAAAACAAAACAAAACAAAATGAAAGAAAGGAATTCTCTTCCTAGTCTTCTGTAATATACACCTCCACACTTGCGTGTGCCACCACAGAAGCTGCTCATCTCCACACGAGTCCATGTACCACAGAGCCATTCCAATCCCCCAGCAAAAGTCTCCAGGGCTGCCAGAACTTTGAGATTTGTCTCTCCTTCCTGGTTCTTTATGATCTTTATCGTGAACTCTCTGGAAAGTGGATAAAGGCCGCCCCTTCTCAGCTGTGAAGCAGGGTACACTTTTACACTAAAAAACAGAGCGGTGGGGGCTGGAGGGATGGCTTGGGGGCTAAGAGTGTTTACTGCTCTTGGTGAGGACCGAGCTCAGTTCCTATAGCCACGTGTGGAAGCTCACAAGTGCCTATAACTCCAGGTCCAAAGTGTCCAAATC
The DNA here is from genome assembly GCA_030674055.1 of Rhabdomys pumilio. Lineage (NCBI taxonomy): Eukaryota > Metazoa > Chordata > Mammalia > Rodentia > Muridae > Rhabdomys > Rhabdomys pumilio. Next base: position 53,588,704 of record JANHMN010000016.1, read on the forward strand.
CTTCTACCTTCAGAGGCTCTATTTATGTGCAGATACTCACACATAGTCACACACATATACATGTCACTAAAAATAAAATTGTTTTATTTTTATTTTATTATGTTGTAAATTTGTGGGGTTTTTTTTGTTTGTTTTTTTTTTTTTTTTTTGCCTGAGGCAGAGTCTCTCCAAAGAATGTCATGAAATATGTTTCTATCCAGACAAAAACTTCCGGTATTGTTAAGACAATCATGATTTTTGTTCCACAATCGCAAATTAAAGGACATGCTGATTGTTGGTTAGGAGTCAGTTAGAGCCATGATGTTTAAGTCCCCCATATTGACAGATTCCTGACAGGAGGGCCTTGGAGTTCAGATCCCTACTTTAAACCCTTGGTCTAGGGTCTGAAAGGAATGTCAAAGGCCCCTTCTTTGGCTGGGTGTGGCACACGCCCTTAGTATGAGAGTGAGTCAGCCTGGACTACACAGCAAGTTCCAGGCCAGCATAACGAGTTTCTGTCTCAAAAACAGACAAGCAAACAAACAAAACCCCAACCAAACAACACAGATGTATGTACACACACACATGTATGCACATGCACGTGCACATGTGCACACACACACACACACACACACATGCACTTACATACAGATTCATGCAAACACACACACACACAAGCACCTCAAGGAAAACTTTTGACCTAGATGAGGAAAGTAAAACCTAGAGAAGTTATGTGACAGTGGCTCTCCCAAAGTGTCTACATGAGACAAACATACATGACCTACACTAGGCATACAATAACATAGCATAAAAGTTACACAGCAAAATAGTGACAAGACTGAGACTGGAGCCTGTGTCAGAGCTGCCAAGTAAATGTTCCTTAGACACAGTAAGCTAATTCACCAGTCGTCTTTTCTAATTTTTACAATTACAGTGTTTATTTAGTGTGTCTGTGTGTACATAGATGACATGTGTGTACATGAGCATGGAAGACATGTATGCATGAGCATGGATGACATGTGTGTGCGTGAGCATAGATGACATCTATGCTTGAACACAGATGACATGTGTGTGCATGAGCAAGGATGACATGTGTGTGCATGAGCATGGATGACATGTGTGTACATGAGCACAGATGACATCTATGCTTGAACACACATGACATGTGCGTACATGAGCATATGAACACAGATGACATGAGCACAGATGACAAAGGACAGCTTTTGAGAGCTGGTTCTCTCCTTTCACCATGTAGGTCCCGTAGACTAAAGCTCTTGATAGCAAGAGCTGATACCATCTCTCATTTGTCTTCTTTTAAAAGTCAATGGAGTTCTGACCATGGGGACACACGCCATTACTGCCAGCATTGAGGAGGCAGAGGCAGGAGGATCTCTATAAGCTGAGCCTTGCCTGGTTTCAGGTTAGCCAGGACTACATGGAGAGATCTGTCTTGGGAAGAGAAGAAGAGAAGAGAAGAGAAGAGAAGAGAAGAGAAGAGAAGAGAAGAGAAGAGAAGAGAAGAGAGGGGAGAAGAGGGGAGGCGAGGCGAGGCCAGGCCAGGCCAGGCCAGGCCAGGCCAGGCCAGGCCAGGCCAGGCTATGGTGGTGTGTACTTCTTTAATCTCGAAACTAGGCAGGCAGAAGCAGGCAGACCTCTGCGAATTCGAGGCCAGCTTGGTCTACAGAGCACAGTCAGGGTTATACAGAGAAACTCTGTCTTGAAAAAACAAAAACAAAAAGGAAAGAGAGAAAGAGAGAGAGAGGGAGAGAGGGAGGAAGGGAGGGAGGGAGGAAGAAAAGAGTCAGTGGAGGGTTGTCTGACTATAACATCAGAAATTCAAGATTTCTTACACACAGTGAGTTTGAAGCAAGCCTAGGATACATAGACCTTGTCTCAAAATAAAAACCAAAAACAGCTGGAGAGATGGCTCAGTGATTAGGAACACAGACTGCTCTCCTCTGGCCCCATGTCAAACGTCTCACAACTACCTGTCACTGCAGCCTCAGGCAATCCAACACTCCTCTGGCTTCTGTACACACAAATTCACATAATTTACAAATAAAAGTAAAAATATTTTAGAGAGATAAAATAAAAATAAAACGTGAAAGGTCGATGGAGCAAGCTGAGCGCAGTGGTTCACAGCCTGAGTCCTAACACATGTGGCGGGAGGCTCAGGCAGAAATCTGCACTGCTGCAAGGCTAGCCTGGGAAACAGAATGATAAACCATTAAAACGAAACAAAACAAAACAAAACAAAACAAAACAAAACAAAACAAAACAAGGCAAAAAGCCAGTGGAACAATCACTGTCTGTGCAGCTTCTCGAAAGTTCTAGGAACATACACTCTGGGTCTTTGTCACCTAAACCAAAACATTCTCATCTTGTTTTGAACAGCAGAAGTCTCTGGCTCTACGGCACAGTGTTTCCCATCCCCTCTCACAGGTAAATATTGTATGTGACAGTCATAACGGGCACCTATTCAGAGATTAATTAATGGTCATCTAAAAATGTTCCCTAGCTACAATCAGGTGCTCGGCTTAGAGCAATCAGCCCTTTGAGCACACTCCTCTGAAGTTTCCTGGTCTCCTCCGTGATTACCATTATTACTGCAATCTCCATTCGGAAATTAACAATTCCTTCCCTGCTCAGTTTTTAAAAGACGGTGCTAATGACACTGGCATCTCTCGGGCTGGTCCCTCACATGCTGACACCCTTTACACCACCCTGGCTACGAAAATTCTAATTTGTTCGGCATCCAACGTGGTGTCCCATCGCACGCCGTTCTCTTTGTGTTTCGCTCCCATTTAATGGTTCTGTATCCACCCCCGCTTGCTGTCCTTCAAGCCTTCAAGCAGTCCAACCTTCCAGTGGAACACTCCAGATTGTCTCATTTTGAAGTCTTGGTCTGCATTCTCCCCAAAAGACAGTTGTTTCCCCTGCCCCAGCACTCCCCAGAAAACAGCATCCTTTCTAGTCATCAGCTCAGTGCTGCGCACTCTTGCCATATCTGGCCCACTGGTTAGCTGTGACTGACTATATGCTCAGTCAGAGCTCCCACACTTCCTCAGACCCTCCCAGTTGGGGCTGAATCTGCTCGTGTCCCTGGGAGCTCCCTGCAGTCTTCTGGGTGTTTCTTGGGTTGCTGAGGAACTATCTCCCCATCTCCTTCCTCCATCTCTTTCATGAGCCTGTCCTTTCAGACCCTCAGGATGTGTTGATATGGTCACCATCAGCTCCTGAAACATGGCTGGCCTGAAGAGAGCTGAGGGGGGAGAGTAGCACACTGGGTTTCAAACAGTAGAAAAAGAGGATACAAAACATGTCCTTCAAATGTTCATACAGATGAATGCTGAAGCTGTATTTTGGACATATTTGATTAGGTAAGTTTGTTATTGCCCTTTGCAGCCTTTTATCGTTCTAATGTGACAGTGAAAACCTGTAAAGTATATATAGGAATATATGGCTTCCTTGATATCTTTAGTAGTCAGTTGAACTACTTTGGGTTCTTCTGTTGGCATGTGCCTGTGGGAGTGTGTGTGCGTGAGTATGTGTGTGTGTACTGTGTGTGTGCGTGTGTGAGTGTGTGTGTACTGTGCATGCGTGTATGTACTCTCTCTCTGTGTGTGTGTGTGTGTGTATACGTACTGTGTGTGTACAGAATTAAATACCCTACCCTAGGCTAGGTAAGCATTTTACTTCCCCAGCCTACTGATCTATATTTAATCCCCGCTACCCATTCGAATCCTCTTGTCTTCCTTCCCCACTCCAAGCCTTGAACTCTCCAATCTACCACACTCAGTGCTTTTTCTTTCTTTCTTTCTTTCTTTCTTTCTTTTTTTTTTTGTTTTTTTTTGTTTTTTTTTTTTGTTTGTTTGTTTTTTTGAGACAGGATTTCTCTTTGTAGCCCTGGCTGTCCTGGACCTCACTCTGTAGACCAGGCTAGCCTCAAACTCAGAAATCTGCCTGCCTCTGCCTCCCAAGTGCTGGCATTAAAGGCGTGCGCCACCACTGCACGGCCTCAGTGCTTTTTCTCACCATCATTTCTTCACTTAGGTCTTCTTTTCATTGATAATGTAACTTTCCCCCCTACACTCAAATTATAATGCATTTCAGGACCCTTTCTTCCCCAGTTCTCAGAGAATGACATCTTTCTTAATCCTTAACTAATTGAAAACACTTTTCTGTGATGCCCAAAGAACAGAACTTTTTCATTCTCCAAACTGGCCTATCTCCACTATACGTTTTTTTCTTCTTTTCTTTTTAAAGATGGGGTTTTAAGTAACCCAGGCTGGCCTCCAACATAATATTTAGCTATGGTTGACTTTGACCTCCTCATCTGCCGGCCTCTACCTCCTGCTTACAGGTGTCACCACACTCAGGTCTTCCCTTCAACAAGTGTGGGTGACCAATAATTCTAGCCAGTGCCAGCCACCTGTCCCTACAGGAAAAAAACTTTTCTTCTGTCACCTTAAGGACTGCATTGCTCCCAGATTCTTTTCTGTGGAGGTCCCTGTTCATCACACACAGCAGAGACCTGCCCAATCCCACAGCCTCCGAGACAATCCACCATACAGGCTCCATGTCTCATCACCCTCAGCAGCCGCTCTCATCCCCTGGATGGATTTTATGCCTAACATTTCAGTAACTCACACCTAGGAAGATAGGTAAGTGGTTGTCCAAAGGCTGGGACAGCCATACTGAGGGAGAAGTCACAGGCCAGGACCCCGCCCCTGTGAGCCTCGGATGTTTCCTCTGACACCTGCCTTCCTCACTGCTCCTGTAGCACCCACGGTGGTGCTGCTGTAGGTCTTCCCAGGGTGGGGCATGACCTTCAACGCACAGAAGATAAAACTGCTTCCAGGTCTCTTTCCCATTATAGTGCCAACAAAGCCCTTTCTCTATGCTCAACAGCAGTACATGAGTGCACACAAACACACACACAAACCACAAACACACACACACACCTCTCCCTCTGTGTTTGTGTGTGTGTGTGTGTATTACATTTTTTTTTTTTTAGATCAGGAGACATGTTCTTCCTCACTGTCTCTGTGTCTCCAGCCACCAACCGCCCTTAGAACTGATACTGAAACTCAGCTTGGCCCGGCATCTTCCTTTAGCTTTCTCCCAGTTCTCGAATGACAGAACTCTCTTCCCTTCGTCCGCACACACTTTTTTTTTTCAGTGACGTTGCTCACTTTTCTTTCAGCCCAGCCCGACTTCCTCTTCCCACAAACAGCCATGCCCTATTCGAAATCTCCAGACCCCACCCCCACCATAGATCTTCCTTTACTTCTTTCTCAGTGTTTCTCTTCTGTCCTTTTCCTCTCTGTCCATATATTTGGTTTAATTGCCCTTGTTGGGTTTATTTCAGAAAAGAACCTCCATCACAGAGAGAAAGAACAGAGGGACACTGGCAGTGTGGGGATGAGGATCGTGCTCCCGTGGTAAGGACACACCCTCTCAGTTCTGGTCCACCTGTGGTTCCTCCCACCTCCCTCCAGCTCCAGGCTTTCTTAGTGTGCCCGAGCTGCCTCCTGCCATGTAGCCTCCAAAGCATCTCTTCAGTATCCAGCCCTGCTCTCTTCCCTGTGTCTGAACATTCCAATCCTTCCTTCTTAGGAGCCTCCTGCTGGTTTCCATCCTCCAAGCTCTGCTCTCTGGCCCTGAAGATCCTGTTCCCTATCTCCCAAACCTCTCTTCTGCTTGAGGTCCTCCTAAGGAGATGCTGCTCTGACTTCTGATCCTCTTGAGGCAACCAGTTTGGGAAAGGAATTAACAGATGACTCCCCACAGCCAAAACATCCAGAAGTAAATTTAAAAAATAGAAGGCAGCCACTGGCATCTGAAAGAGTGAACAGTGCTGAGGGCAGTTTCACCGCAGGGACTTGTCATCAGGAATTGCCTGTCCTAACCAATGATTCTTGGACCCTCTTCTTGCCTCTGCTATGGTCAGCTCCCAAATCCTTCAAGTCCTTTCCATCCCAACCGAAGTGGTATGAACTGTGGAGCAGAAGTGGGCTCATCCTGGTGGGAAGGAAGTTTAAGCTCTCTACCCTTGCACGGGCTATTTTCCTTAATCAGAACTCACCAGATTGCAGAAGCCTTGATCTCAGCACACCTGGCTCTGCCCGGCTAGGAGAAAGCTTTAGGGTAGATACTGAGGTCAGGACAAGAGGGCTTCAAGGGAATGAATTATGATCGGGGTTCGTTTATTATACCCTGTTTCTGTGGAGAAGGCATCCTCCCGGGGAGAACCCAAGGCTCTTAAATGATGGCTCAGCTGAATCTTAGCAGGATTCTCAACTCCAAGTCTTTATGCCACACCCAACTCTGCCAGCCTTTAGCATTTGCAGTCCTGGCCAGCCCTGGTCCAGCACCCTACCTGGTTCTCCAATGTTTAGTTCTAGTTTAAAGGAGAATTCGAAAGCAACCTCTACTAAGGTGAAGCCACAGGCTCACCAGGCCCTCCTTGTGCCCTGCATCCATAAAGCCCATGCCCACCCTTTGAGTGTTGAGGAGTCGATTCAGAACATGTCCTCACGCACTAAACCGACAGTTACCCCAACATGCTGTCGCCCCAGGGTCCTGCTCGGGCCCTCCTGAATACGACCCTTGAGAGGAGAAAAACGAAGGGATTGTGAAAAAGAGACAGGGCGAAGCTTGTGAACTATAATGCCGTGAGAAACGGCGCTCCGGGGCCAGAGCAAGGCTTTGGGACTTGAAGATGTTCAGGACTGAACACCGCGTACGATTTGGAGTCCGGCATTCCAGGGCTCCAAGCAGATGGCGGGAGTTTTGGACCGGCCCCGGGTGTGGGACTTCCTGACGGTCCAACCCGTGTCGGTCCCAGCACTTACCCGGCAGACTCGGGAAAGTCTCTGAGAAGTGCGGGGGCGGGGGCGGGGGCTCAGTCACTTTCTCGCGCGCGGGCAGCAGCTCCTCAGCATCCAGCGCTCCGTCCGTGCGCCGGGCCGCGGGCTCCGGGTTGCTTCGCGAGGCGTTGGAGGCGGCGGCGGCAGCGGCGAGCTCCGGGGGCCCGTAGTAGGCGTCGGGGGGCTCTGCGAAGCTGGGCAGCGCAGTGGTCAGCGCCACCATCGAGGGCACCGCCTGGCCCAGCCCCGCGCAAAAGGTGTTGCTCAGGCGGCCGGCGAACGAGGCGAGCGGGGCGAGCGGCGGCAGGCCGGCGGGCAGCGGCGCGGGGGCCAGCGCCTGCGGCAGCACGAGCGGCCGGTAGGGCATGAACATGGGGTAGCCGGTGTAGAGCAGGTGGCCGGAGCGCGGCGGCGGCGGCCCGATGAGCGAGTCGATGGAGAAGGCGGCGCCGGGGCCGCCGTTGCTGCCGCTGCTGCCCCCGGGGGCGCCGCCGCCCGCCGCTCTCTGCATGGCGCTGCCCGGGCCCCGCCGTGCGCCCCGCGCGGACACGCAGGGCTCGCTGCGGGCGCGCGGGCCGAGGTGGCGGCGGGGCGCGGGCTCGGCGCAGTGTGGCTCCGGCGCCGCGCTCCCTCGCTCATAAGGAGGGAGGGGGCGGGCGGGCGGGCTGGGGGTGTCGCCCTCCGGACTCATCCATCTTCCTCAAATTACGCTTCACTTGCTCCCTCCGCCCGCCGCCGCGCCCGGCTCCCGCGCCCCGCGCCCCGCGCCTTCCCAGTGGCCCGGCCGGCCCGGGACCCCGCCCGCCCCCCGCGGCCCAACCAACTATTATTAATGCAGATTGATGAGGCCGGACCCGCCGCTTTGTGAAAGTTTGCGGCGGGCGAGGAGGCGGCGGCGGCAGCTGGCCAGGTCCCCTCCCCGCGCCCGGACCTGCTCCGGGCTCAGCCCACGCGGCCCGGGCTCGGCGCGGCTCGAAGGAAGAGAGGGGTGCGGCAGGGCGGGGCGGGGTGCTCTGGACGCCCGGAGCGACTCGGGGCGCACGGAGTGGCGATCCCTAGGAGCCGGGAAGCGGCGCGGGGCAGCAGGGGGCGCGCTCTCCGCCCAGGGCCCCGTGCGCGCCCGGGGCCACTGGTGGGCGACCGCTTTCCTGCTGTCTTCCCAGTCCCTTCGCACTCTGTGCCCGGGACTCGATTCTCTAAGCACTGGCTCTAGCTCTTTCTCCCTCATTTCTACTCTATCTTCAACTTCTCGCTTCTGCGGGAATTCCTGGGTGCCCACACAGTGCCAAGTACTTACCCTTCCCCCTCCTTTACCTTTCCCCCCTCCACCTCTTCTCTCTCACCCTTTCCATTCTTTTTCTTCCTCTCACTCTTTCCTCTCTTTTAGCCTCCTTTTAAATTCCTATTTCTCTGTTTTGGATTCTCTATCCCAATCTATCTATTTTCTCATTTCTCTCTCTCTCTCTCTCTCTCTCTCTCTCTCTCTCTCTCTCTCTCTCTCTCTCTCTCTC
>JANHMN010000016.1:53597075-53607075 GCA_030674055.1 Rhabdomys pumilio
CTCTCTCTCTCTCTCTCTCTCTCTCTCTCTCTCTCTCTCTCTCTCTCCATTAATTTCCCTGATTGGCTCCCTGGCTCCAGCGCGTCTGATGAGCCCTATTCATTCTCGGGCCTGACACTCTCGACCTGCCCGGGCTGATTGCCGGGGGCTGGCCCCAGGAGCGCTGATGAGCCCCAAGGGTCAGCAGCGCTAATTATCTGCTAATTGCAGATGACTCTGCTCACCTCCCCCATTCCGCCTTGACTGTCCCCCTCCTCTGATTCCCAGCAGCAGACTTGTCGCTCTAGAGGCAAAAGTCATTGGCTTTTGGCTGCATAAGCACCTCAGGTCAGAGAGCGAGAACAAGACAAGGAAGAAGAAGGGCTCAATGCAAATGGAGAGCAAGCCTGGCCAGCAAAAGTGCAGCCTTTGGACTAGGGAACTATTCGAGTGGGGTCAGTTAAAAGGAGCAATAGCAAAGCCGGGCAAGTCAACAGGATGCAGTTAAGGAGTGCGAGTGGTTCTACTTAGATACAGAGGAAAACCTACAGAGCTCCCACAGAGGACAGAGCTGGACCGAAGGGACTACTGGGTCTCTGACATTTGTCTCAAGCAGAGGTATTGTATTAGCTAGTGAGTAGAGCTATTGCCACGCTGATGTCAGCAGGGTTGCACCAAGGTGGGATTAAATAAGACAAGGTTTGAGCTGGTTTTGTGGTAGCTCCTGTTGCTATTCAGAAGCAGGAAGATCAGAAATTCAAGGTCATCCTCAGCTACCTAGGGAGTTCTAGGCCAGTCTGAACCTGAGACCAGGCCAGCCAGGGGTACATAGTGAGACCCTACCAGTGGGAGGAGAGGAGGAGGGAGGTCCTGCCTTGAGAATTCATCTGAGAAGTGAAAAGAAGATGGTGTCATGTCTGTGCAGTCCTGATATACTTTGGGCTCTACACTCTTCCAGTGAACACAAAAGACTACACTGGGGAGATGCCACCTTAGAGAGAACACAGGGGCTTTGGCTTAGGTCTGGGAACAGCAGCTCACAATAAACAACTAGGGTTCATCTCTGGCTAAAGATCTTCTGAGCAACCTTTGTTAAGTTAACCAAGCCTTCCACGGTACTGATGACGAGGACCAGATTTCAAAAGTGTATTGTACTTAAGAAGGAAGAGGTCAAGTACTCGGTTTGATGGCTTTACAGTGTTGGATACATAATAGAGGCTTATTGACTTGATGAATTATGGAGGGAACTTTGAGCTACAATTACTGCAATTAAAGCTGTATGAACAGCTTCCGCACCAATCAAATAACGCACGGAGAAGAGCCATTTTTAAAAGTAATTGCATTCATTTTTTTTTGCATAGGTAATAACATTGCATGGAACAAAATTTCAAAAGCTCAAAAGGATATATGTTGAAATATCTCTGTCCCAAAGTTCTGGTAGTACATGCACACTTAAACAAGCCTCTACCCATTCTCTGTGCCACAGAATGGATCATGCACTCTCAGGGTCTGAAGGGTAAAGACCTTCTGATCTCAAAAATGTACCTCAAGCCAAGAGTGTGTCTAGTACTAAAACTCAGAGCAGTAGACTCCCCACTCAAGCTGGTAAAGAGGTGGAGGTTTATATTTTGGTACCAATAAATCCCAGCGTACAACCCACTCGCAAGTGAACTAAGCAAGACCTCAAGGGCTTTGTGCTGACCCGGCATGTGTGCCAGATATTGAGCTCTGTAACCCATTTATATCTCCAATCAGCCCCTTGCCCTGCTGGGGTCATAAGAGTGCCTATTTCTGTCTTTGATATTCAGTAGCTAGTATCACATGTTCAGGAGTGACTGCTGCAGCCCACTTTCTATCCTTGCCCTTTTATTTGGGGTGAAACTCAGACCACACTATAAATGAGGGAGGATTAAAAAATAGTTGGAAGAAGTCCTGATCCTCCCTGAGCCACATGGCCATGGCCTCTGCTTGACTTCTCTGTGTTTGAGAGAGCGAGCATATTATCTATGCTGACTAGTTAAGAGGTAAGGATTTCATGAATACGAGGCTACCTCCTATAAATCAGGAAGGGCACACCTGCCCAAGGACCCACCTCTCTCAGTCAGCAGCACTTTAGGACCAAGGACAGATGCCATTGCCCATCACATTTGAAGGAGCAGAAAATGGTTACTTTGTTACCGAATCTCTGAACATCTAGAATCTGGCTTTTCCTAAAACTGGAGCCAGGGAGATAGAGTGATGGTTCTACCCTTAAAGAGCTCTGGCTGCTCTTCCAGAGGACATGGGTTCTGTTCCCAGCATGCTCGTGGCAGCTCTCAACCTTCTGTAATATCTGTTTCAGGGAATCTGAATCCCTCTTCTGACTCCCCCCTGGGCACCAGGCATGAACATGGTACTCATATGCATATGTAGGCAAAACACTCATGCACATAAAAGTAAATCTTAAAAGATTAAAAATAAAGAATAAAATAAATGGAGCTGTGTGTGTACTCTGAGTTGGGCCAGTCTTGTGGCACATGGCCTTGGGAAATACTCCTGCATAGGAATTGGTTTTGGTTTTGTTTTTTTATTTCTATGTTGGAAAGAGAGTCTTTAATGTGATTGTCTACTTATCTGTTTTTGAAACAAAAAAACAAAAAAACAAAACAAAACAACGAAAAAAAAAAAAAAACAGGGCCTCACTACGTGGCCTGGCTGATCTAATTCTTGTATATAGCCCAATAAACCAGACCGGATTAAAACTCACAGATATAACACACACACACACACACCCACATAGGCTTCATCTTCTGGCCTATCCTTCATGTGCTGGCAGTTACACCTAGACACAAAGAATGGACAAAGTGTTCTAAAGCCAGCAGGTCCACGTCTTTGACTCACTCAGGCTGGAGTGTCCTCCCACTGTGGGCCTCGTCGGCTTCTGTCCGCGGGTACCCTCTGGTGGCCATAGAACGCAACTACAGTTACGTGAAGGAGGCATGGAGTGCCGCAGAGCCCCCTGGCGTTAGTCGGGAGAGGTGTCAAGGGCAAAGGAACTGGAATCAGGCAAGAGGTCCAAGCTTCAGAGAGCTTCTCACTCCACAGTAACTGAGAGGTTCAGCGTGGGGATTGCTCACGAATGTCTTGAAGTCTAGTGTGCATGTATGTAGGCACGTGCAACTTTCGGTGTATTCAATGTGTGTGGTATGTGTGAGCCCACTCGTTCACAGGCTGTAGGTTGATAGTAGGGAGGTCCGCGCCTCCTGTGCAGGGCGGAGTCCTCACGGAGGCGTGAAATTGGTTTGGAGCAAACACATTATGGAAAGCAATTACCAGGGAGAGGTTCTGGGCCCGCGGGACCATCAGCCAGGAGGCTGGGGAGGAAGTTCCCTGGCTTGCAAGTGTCTGGATGTCTAACCCCACGAAGGGCCTTTCTAATGCTGCTTACTTAAGGGGCAAGGCATGAAGGTAGGCACCCTTCTCACCACCTTCCTATCTTCCCTTCTCAGCTCCTTGGAAAGGAGTCCCACACCCAGTATTCCCCAGATATGGCATCTCTGAGGTGTCAACTCCTTTGTGGAGCCTTCTTAGCCACTCTTACCCTATACGTGGACTTTGCTCTTTGTATTCTAACTAGCTTACATGTGTTCTGCGACAGCCGCGTGGCTGTATTGATAATTCTCTGAGGACAGGACCATGGCTCCCTTAATCCCAGCAGTCAGGGAGCACAGAATGGACGGTGTGGAAGGGAATCAAACAGAAGCACATACAAAAGCGGTAAAGGATGCATGGAAAGCCGTAGCCCAGGCTATAAGGTCCTCTTGAAAAGGGTTTCAGATTTATGTACTTCAATCTTATTGGTTCATCTGGCCTTTGAACATACCTTCTTCAAGATGTCTGACAGGTTAATCTGGCTAACACAGACCTCTCCAGCTTCCTTACCTTAGTAACTAGTACCTCTACCCACCTAGTTGTTTAAGCTAAAAAATAGAACAAACCCTGTGAGGGCAGATCCGGTAGGTAGCAGTCCATCAGCAAGCACTCTCCAACCACCCAAAAAATTCCAAGCCTAAGCCTAGTCCCCCTGGGTCCCCCTAATCTCGGGATGGCTGCTGTAGCCTCCAATCGACCTTGTGGATTCTCTATGCTTCTCCTCCCCTACCCAGCCACTCACTGCCAAGCAGCCTGAGGGTCACTGGCCAGTCACTCTTCCACCTCTCTTCCCATTCTCCTTACATGCTGACCCCGCATTATCATCCAGATCTCAGGTTAAATGTCAACCTCCTCAAAGAGATTTCCCTGCCACCAAATCCAAAATAACTCCGTTGCTGTCGAATCAGTGCTCCCATCTGTCTGCACTTACTACTATGTGTGGCTTCTTCTTGTGTGTCTAGTGTTTTCAGCATAGTGGGAGACAGAAAGGTGTCCCCTGCAGTCATGTGCTTGTCCAGCCTGGTACACAGGAGACAGGATGGGCAAATAAACGAACTCGAAACATCCTCAAGAACTCTACCTCAGGGCTGAGACAGCATCTCCAGAGAGACCCGCCCAGGATGGCAAAGCATCTTTTGCAGTGAGTTTCCTGTACATCAATATCTTCTGACTCCAATCGTTATCCCTGTGAGGTGCAGGGACCAGACAGCCGGGCTTTTCCATGGCTAAGGGCGCAGAAAAAGCCTAGGCCTTCTGGTCATACCAGAGGTCTTTCTCCTGTCCTTGCACTTGAAGCCCAAGCTGGCAGGTCTGTCCAAGTTATGGTAAAGCCAAGTTCTGACCTCCAGTCCACTTGCCTCTATGGCCTACTTGCCCCAACTCCAAGCCCTGCCCCACATAGTCTGGCTGCCTGTAGCCAGCTGGAAAGTGCTCTGAATCCTGGGAACTTGGTCCAGGAACCTTTGACAGCACAGGCCACATCCCACTTGCTTGGTGCAGTTGGATTCCTGCTCCTTCCCCCCAACCCCCACCCCTGTCCGCTGCTGGCTGCCTAGGCCTCCGGCTTGTAAGATCCTGGAACAGCAGTGTGAGAGGCGCTACCCCAGTCATCTTACAGACAAGAAGATGTGAGTCTAGGAAGGAGACTTCTGCTCCACAACAAGCTAATGGCAGAGTTGAGAACCCAGATCTGGTGACAGCCCCACACTCTTGCCACCACAAAGCTACACTTAAACAGATCAACCAGGCTGAGGTGATGGTTCGGAAGAAGAGCACTGGCTGCTCTTTCTAAGGACCTAGGTTCAGTTCCCAGCACCCACATGGCAGCTCACAACCATCTGTGACTCTTGTTCCAGGGGATTCTACTCTCTCTTCTGGCCTGCAAGGGCACCAGGCATGACAGTATGCACACACATATATTCAGGTAAAACACTCTTATATAGAAAAAAATAAATAAAGCAGATTAAAAAGAACAAGGGCCAGATGTGCGGGGCCAGATGTGCACCGAGTGATGTTCTCACACCTATAGGTATGAGATGGGTAATGGGTAAAAACGGTTGTTTTCCTAAACCTGGTTCCCTGGCACTCACCTTCATACTTTCTCTCCCACATCTATGCGCCCTACCCCAGAGGCTTTCCCATCTCCAGCCATTAGCTGCCAGCTTCCCTTTACACACACCTCTGCCTTGCTCACCCTTCAGGCGACCTATTCTGACAAGCTCTCACTCTGGTGGTCAGTAACCACTGTATGTGAGGAAAGAGGCAGGCTGGCCTGGGACCTGCTGCTGGATACTGGAGAGAGAGTTGAGGCAGGGGTAACCTACCCTGATTCTGTGTGAGGGAGCCACATCAAGGCAGATGGAGGTTTGTTGGAGACAGTACCAAATCCCACAACCTGTAGACTTTTTTTTTTTTTTTAAAGACAAAGTTTCACCACAATCTGGCCACTCTCCACCCTCCTGCCTCTGCCTCCCAAGGGCTTAGATAACACTTGCACCATTGCTCTGGGCTTCAGCATAGAGATTTTCAATGCAGACACAGGTCACACAGGTTTGCATGGGTGCCCATCTCTGCTGATGTGGCCTCTTCTCTCAAGTGTGAATCAAGGCATCCACTCCTGGCTTGAAGATGGACCTTGTGCTGGGAATGACCCGCCTTGAGTCATTCATTGCTGAGAGGTGCCCCTTGGGTAGTCTGCTTTGTTCACAGGGCAGTGCACATCTGGAAGGAGAGACAGGAATCAAGGAACTCCTGTGGCCATGGAAGCAGCTGGTTCAGGCCAGAACCATCCTGCCTCTTGCTAGCTTTTTTTTTTGGGGGGGGGGGGGGGGGTTGGTTTTTTTTCGAGACAGGGTTTCTCTGTGTAGCCCTGGCTGTCCTGGCACTCACTCTGTAGACCAGGCTGGCCTCAAACTCAGAAATCCGCCTGCCTCTGCCTCCCAAGTGCTAGGATTAAAGGTGTGCGCCACCACCGCCGGCTCTTGCTAACTTCTTGCCACCACCCCCACCCCACAGCACAGTGGCTACCTCCAGAAACCAGAGCTCACCTACCTAGTAGAGAAGATCCTCAAAGTCCAGCTGTAGGTAGCGGAGCATGCGCAGTGGCAGGGGAAGACGTGGCAGTGCGTGGGGCAGGCAGCCCTCCAGGTGACTGCGGAGCGCACATCGGCAGAGGTGCTGCAGCGACCTGGGCTGCCTCACCAAGGCAAAGAGGGAAGAGTAGAATCGATGGTGCTTCTGGAGACAGGAGGAGAGGATTCCGTGAGGACAGCCTTAGGAAGCCGCCACCCACTTCTCCTAACAGGGCCAGGAAGGTAACCACTGGGAGCAACTCCAAGAGTCTCATACAAACTCTCAGAACTCACTCCAAAGGTATATTTTTCTAGATATGAGCGGGCTGTTGAGTTATTTCTGTAGGGGACAGACAAGGTTGCCCCACAAGGAATATTGTCTCTCAGGGCCAAGCTGAGTGATGTGTTCAGGGTCCTGGATGCTGACCTGTAGAATCTCAGGTGGCACCAAGCCCTTGGCCTCCTCAGGAAGCTGAACTACACAGTATGTGTTCATCAGGACCTCGATGGTCCTTGGGGACATGCACCAGCGATCCAACACCTGCAAGAGGAAGAGGTTTGTTAGAAAATCCTGACAAGCCATGTGGAGTGACTGGATGACTGGAGCAGCAGCCATAAACTTTCTCCCCTAAATATACTGCAGATCCAACAGCTGATATGTATGAGATCTCATTTGAAAATGAGGTTTTATTTACTTGATTCTGTTTTGTATTTTATTTGCTTATGTATTTTTAAATATTTTTAAATTTACATTTATTTATGTATATGAGAGTTTTGCTTGTATGTATGTCTGTGCAGTGCCCATGGAGGCCAGAAGAAGGTGTTAGATTCCCTGGAACTGGAATTAGAGATAGTTATGAGATGGTTTTGAGTCCTGGCACCCACATTGCTATGGTCCTCTGGAACCCAGGTCCGGAAGAGCAGCAAGTGCTTTAAACTCCCAAGACATCTCTCCAGCCCTTCTCAACAAATAAATAGAGAGGACGTCAAACTCACAGAGATCAACCTGTCCTCCCAAGCACTGGGTTTAAAGATGTATCTATGTGTCTGTATGTATACTAGTTTGTGGGTGCCTGAAGAGGCCAGGAGAGGGGGTCAGATCCCATGGAGCCAGATTCACAGGCTGCTGTGAGCCACCAGTGTGGGTGACCTTTAATACTTATATGCTGGGATCACAGGAAAGCATCATCACGCTCAGTCTGGAAACAGGATGTTTGCAGATTCAACCAAGTTGACAGTCATTAGGACGGTCTCTATCCAATTGCCAGCACCTCTATTTCTAGCTCCAGGCTTCAACACTGGGAGGGCAAGTCTTGTGTGGCTGTAAGCATAGGTCTGTGGTACTTGATTGGAGGGGAGCCAAAAAACCCAACAACTGTATTTCTAGTGTTCACATAGCTTGTGCCAGATTCTTTTCCTAGCACTTCTCACTCAGGCACAGACCCTTAATCCATATCTCTAGGGACTGCAATTGTCTTCAACTCATGAGAAAAGCTGTGGCACGGTGAACATAAGAAACCACCAGCTCTAGCAGGCATGCCCAGCACAGCAGCTCCTCACACTGGCCTACCATAGTATCTGCCCTCCCACTCACCTCTCCAGGGCTCTGTCCTGGGCTTTCCTGATGACTAAAGAGTGGTCGGGCTGTGGGATCCTTAGCAGATTAAGAAGATCAGGGCCAGAGCCTGCAGCTCATGTAGTAGAGCCTAGCATACCTGGAGCCTTTGATTCCATTGTAAGTGCCACGGATCTCAGGTCAGCCATCATAGCTCATCTGAGCTACCTGAGACCTTGTGAGACCCTTCTCATAAAAACAGAAACCCTCACTGGAAGGGTGGCTCAGTGGTTAAGAGCACTTGCTGCTCTTGAAGAGGACCCATCATCTACATGCTGGCTCACAATTTTAACTACAGTCCTAAGGAATCCAGTGCCCTCTTCTGGCTTCTGTAGACACCAGGCATGCACATGCTCCACAGATATACCTAAAGGCAGAATACCCACACATGTGAGAATGTTTTAAGTTTAAAAAATTACAGATGCCTTTAATCCCAGCACTCAGAGGCAACGGAACTGCTCTGTGCTGAGTCCCCAGGGAGCATCTCCATACGTAACCTGTACCCACCCTATCATAGGCACCACTGCACACACCAGCATCTGGAAAACTCTGCTTCCCAGGAGAATGCCAGTGGGTAGTGGGGCAGGTGGAAGGATCTCGTCCTGGCACACGGGTTCCTGAAGCCAGAACTTATGTGCCCAGTGCCCCCATTTCCTGCCCTGTCTCTACACAGTACTGATCAGAGCTGAGTCGGCCTAGCCTGCCAGGGACACTACATTACATCTCGGCTGGAAACACCTGCTCTGTTTCTTCCCTCTCTCCAGGGAGTCCTCGTGCTAAGTCCCACTTCCAGGAAGCCCAGGCAGTCCTTAGGCCCTCTCTGAGGCTATGCCAACTAGCCTTGCCCTCTACCAGGCTCCTTCTATTGATGTGGTTCCTGACAACTTAGCAAGAGCTTTCTCATGTATCAGCTTCATTCTAGAACACTAGCCAATACACCCTGAGCACTGTGCACAGGCCACGGCCTGTTCTAAGTTACACATGTAAACTGTATGTCCTACACTAACCCTAGGATGTAGGGAACCTTGTTTTACAAATGTGAATACAGGCACAAGATGAGTAAGCAACTTACACACACAGGTACCCCACATCAGAGCCTAAAGCTTATTTTTTTCTTTTTTCTTTTTTTTTTTTTTGTGTTGTGTTTTGTTTTTTGTTGTTTATTTTTTGTTTTGTTTTCCAGACAGGATTTCTCTGTGTTGCCCTGGCTGTCCTGGAACTCACTCTGTAGAGCAGGCTGGCCTCAAACTCAGAGATCTGCCTGCCTCTCCCTCCCCAGTGCTGGGATTAAAAGCTGCACCATCACTGCCTGACAGAACCTACTCTTTTCATGGTCACCAGGCTTGCAGGCTATGGTCAGGCTGAACAACCTGGTGGTGTACACTGTCTGGTAGGCACTGGCCCTCTCTGTGATGCTAAAACTTTCTGTGTCCTTCAGCAGAGGCTATATGCTATGCTAGGAACTTGGGAGCCGAAGACCTTCAGAGACTCCCTTACAGTCAGCCATGGGAACAAGTGTCAAAGTCCCACCCCCATCTGGTCTCTCCAGCATCAAGCCCAATGCATCGGATTTCTGGAGAACTGCAGAGGCTGGCTTGCCACATGGGTGAGTCTCATAGTTGTCCTTGCTGGGAGGTTGGGACTCTAGCCAAGGCTGGAGGGGCTGAGACTATAAGAAAGGGAGAAACGGTGTCCCTTACTCTGACCCTTTCCCCCAAGATAGCTAAAGGCCAGAGCAGGCTAGCTCAGGGGCAGAGATGGCAGGGGTTCTGGGATGTCTATCTGCTGTACCAGGTCCTCTTTCTGCCCTGCCTGGCGGGGAAATCATTAGCTGTCAGTACTGCAGTCAGATTACAGGGAATTGCTCGTCTCCTAATTATCTGGTGTTAATAGGAGATTAATTAGTGTTAATTGTTGATTTTCT
>JANHMN010000016.1:53609575-53612823 GCA_030674055.1 Rhabdomys pumilio
TCAGAAATGCAGCTGACAGAGCTCAGGAAGAGAACACTGGCTGCTTTTTCGAAAGACCCTTGTTTGGTTCCCTGCACGCATGTTATACCACCATGCCTAGCATGGAAAGTTTTGTATTATATGTATTTTACTGCAATTGCCTGTTTGTTTGTTTTGTTTTTGTTTTTCAGTAGGGCTTCCAGGAAACTTTAAATTACATAGCATGATTTATTTCTTCTCTCTTTCTCTCCGTCTCTGTTTTTGAGACAGCGTTTGACTTGAAACTTGCTACGAAACCTTCACTGTCCTAAAAGTCACTCTGTATCCAGGGATGACCTTGAAGCCCAGATCCTCCTGCCTTCACACCCCCGTAGGATCATAGGTGTGTGCCAGTATGGCCTGGGTATAGAACATGTCTTCACCTGTAACAGACAAACCCCATTGTGATGAGCTCACTGGTGGTGAGTGAGCTGGGGACAAGGTCCTTAGAAGGGGACTCAAGAAGGATGACTTGCCCTTTCTGCAAGTCATGTAGTCATGGAGGATGGGCCTGAGTTCATGGGGTTTCCAAGGCCCCTTCTGCTCAGATTCTCTTGTGACCACAAAGTAGTGATCGGAGTCTTGTCATGTCAGGGGCTCTGGATCACTGGTCATAACAACTTAGGGCATGCAAAGGAATATTTCTCTATAGAAGATCAATCACAGACACACATGCATGTGTGTCAATCAGTTTCTTAATGAGCTTAAATTCATCCTCCTGTTGTGCTGTGCTTGGGACAGGACCCTGGGCTCTGGGAAGACTATGCAAGCATCCCATCACTGAGCCACTATGCAGCCAGGGATGACTGTAAACTCCTAACCTCCCTGTCCCCATCTTTCAGATGTTGGTATTACAAGCATTCATCACCAGGCCTGGTTCTTAAGCTGTTTTTGAGCCCATGGCTGTGAATGCACCCCGATGATACCAGAATCCAACCTGCTACCCTAAACACTGGGACTTAGTCCTTTATAGTCTGGGCTATAGGATAGCAGTCTCCCTGAGGGTAGGAGCATACTTACAGCACATGCATGTAACATCAGTGAGTGCAGAAAGCATTAAGACAGCACAACAACACATCTTTTCCACTGTGGAGCTGGCCAGAGCCCTCAGTGAGGGCCATGAGGCTGGGCCCCTGCCCCAGCTACCCACTCTCCCCCAGAGGAACAGAAGTTTCTTGCCCAGGACCCAGGTGGATGTCTTGGAAGTGACTATATATTGCCACTACCAGCCCAGCCTGTCCCCTTGAGAGTGGATTCAGGATAACAGGTCACTCACTCAAGGGTACCAGGCCCCCTGCAGAGATGCAAAGGGCGTTTGCCATCTTGGTCAGGGATGTTGGGGTCTGCTCCAGCCACCAACAGCACGTGGACACAGGCAGCGTGACCTGCAGTACAGGCCTCATGCAGCGCTGTGCGGCCCCCGGGGGCACTGTCTGGCTTTGCTCCACGCCTCAGCAGCAACCGAAGAACTTCGGTGTGGCCACGGCTGGCTGCCACATGCAGTGGAGTGGTCAGCTCCTCTTCATATGTCAGAGACCAGAGTCCTAGGAAGAGAGGGGCAGAGGCCTCAGATCCCGAGGAGTAGTAAAAAGCTGCCAGTCAAGGGGATGACGCTGACAGAGGCGTAATGAAGGGACCCAGAGCTCGGTCTGCAGCCCTCCCCTCTCCCACTCAGACCCTTCCATGCCCCAGCCCGTACTCAGAGCACGGATGTTGAAGCGGTAATCTCTCCATCGCTCTGGATCGCTGGTATCAAAGATGGAATCTGGTGCCAGATCTGTGCTGGAGTCCGAGAGGATTCGAGAAACAGAGCACACATCCCCAACGAGTACTGCCTGCCAGAAGGCAAGGGCAGGTCCTGAAGCCGTGCGGATGGTGATAGGCCCCAGGCCAGGCTCAAGGTGCTCCTCAGACCCTCTGTCAGGCTGCTCCACCAGCCTGGCACAGAGGCTGTATCTGTCACCCTGAGGCTCTCCCTGTTCCCTGCACTCCTCTGGTAACCAACTCATGAGCGTATCGGGAAAGGGATAGTGTCAGAAGGAAAGAGGAAAAGACTACAGGCAGAGAGAACGAAAGGAGAGAACCATAGACAGAGGCGGCAGAGGTCCTATGTTCCTTGCTGGAGCCCGACCTGGCCACGATGTCCAACAGGAGCTATTCTGGGCTCCACATGACTTCTATCTTGGGCCAAGGGCTAGGTTGTTGGAAAAGTTTGGTATGGTGAACAGCAACTAGGGACTTCAACTTGCCCTCAGTCTCTGGGACCTCTGTTCCTGAGGCAGTCAGCCCAGCTCCCATCTCAGGCTTTCCCACCCCCAGCTGTCACCTCACCCCTCTGGTGGCTGCTCCAGCGAGGCTCAGCTGTCCGGCTCTCCAGCAGCAAGTCAGCTGTGCTGTGTGGGGGGAACAGGTCCTGCAGCCTTGCCAGATCCCCAGTGTACAGTGCGTTTTGCAGAGCCATGTCACGGCACAGCAGTGGTGATGACCCAGGGGTCCTCCGGGCTGGGAAGGTCTGAGATCTCCAGATCTGGCAGGTAGGAGCAGAGGGGAGGCACTCCAGATTGTGTCTCCTGTAGGGAGGGGAGCTTCTTCCCCCAGGCATGGCTGCTTTCTAGGAGAGGGAGCCAAAGAAGCAAGACAGGCCACGCTAAAGTTGAACTGTGCAGGCAGTGCTGGGCCCCAGCCAGGAGAAGCCCAGTGTGGGAGGAGCAAGGGTGTGGCCAGCCAGCTGTAAATAGCACCCGGCTGTCAGTACCTAGGGGAAATGCTCCTTCTGGACAGAGAGAGGTGGAAATGACATCGAGGTTGAAGCGCTGTCCAAGCCATTGCCTCATATTCGGGGGGGAGAGGGGAACGTTCCAGAGAAGGAAAGGCTGTGCCTAGTGACACACAGATAACTTGTCCCAGACTAGGACTGGAGCCAGGATCCTAAGCTCCTTCTCATCTGCCACTGGTTCCATCACCAAGTCAGCTCCACATGCCTCCGTCTCAAGGGACCTCAAGGGAGGCTGCTGATTCCTGTTCCTGAAATACAACCTCCCACTCCTAAGCCCAAAGGAGCCTGGTAGAGACAAGCATCAGAGACTTGGCATGAGGCGTCCTCAGGGGGTCTCTGGAAGCAACCTCTGTCCAGGAAAGCAGGGCGTGGTCCTTGGGGAGCAACAGAGTTACTCCTGTGCCCATTGGGTGCTGACCCTGCTCTGATCCTCAGTGTCCATCCTGGGTGCTGA
>JANHMN010000016.1:53612833-53713712 GCA_030674055.1 Rhabdomys pumilio
TGTCCATCCTGGGTGCTGACCCTGCTCTGATCCTCAGTGTCCATCCTTGGTGCTGACCCTGCTCTGATCTTCAATGTTCATCCTGGGTGCTGGCCCTGCTCTGATCCTCAATGTCCATCCTTGGTGCTGACCCTGCTCTGATCCTCAATGTTCATCCTGGGTGCTGATCTCCATTCCCTTTGCAGGTACCAATGCCCTGCCCATCCTGGGCTCTGGCCTCCCATCCATTCTTGGTGCAATCCCTTCTCATCTCAGGTTCCAGCTTCACTCCCTGGATGACCCCCAGCGTCTTCTACAGGGTATCTCTACCCCTCCATAATTGTATGGGTGCCTTTGCTGGAAGTGACTGAGGAAACCTTTCTGGCTATTCAGCACTATAAAAGAGAGACTACTTCTGTTGAGGAAGGTGAGGATAAAAGGCAGAAGAATGGAGAGGAAGGTAATGTGAAACTTTTGAGCTCAGCTCCGTTGCATCTGCCTGTCTTGGGTTCTGGGTTGCTCTAGCCTTGGCTCTCAGCTGGTCTGGCTCACACTGACTTTTTTTTTTTCTTTTTAAAAGGATGTTTATTTTATTTATATGAATGCATTGTAGCTGTCTTCAGACACACCAGAAGAGGGCATCAGATTCCACTATAGATGGTTGTGAGCCACCATGTGGTTGCTGGGATCTGAACTCAGGACCTCTGGAGGAGCAGTCAGTGCTCTTAACTGTTGAGCCATCTCTCCAGCCCCCACACTGACTCTTAACCATGGGTACTTAACCATGGGTACTTAACCATGGGTACTTAACCATGGGTACTGATCGACTTTTCTCATGCCTTCTGCACAAGGTTGGCATGTCTGTCTTTTTCAGCTCTTACTGACAGGGTAGTCCTGGCCTCTTGAGTCTCCCACCCTCTTTGTAGGAGAGAGGTTATAAGAGTTACTTTTCTCTTCGCAATAACAAAATGAAAAACAATAACTAAGAACAAACAAACAAAAAAACCTTAAAACAACAAATTTGACAAAAACAGCTCAAAGAATGAAGGGTTTATTTTGGCTTCCAGTTCAAGAGAACACGGTTGGTGATGTTGGGGCAGGCACAGCAGCAGGAATGTGAGGCAGTGGGTCAGAGTACCTCCAAAATCAGCAAGCACAGAGTGAAGAATACCAGTGCCCAGATTACCATCTCTTGCATTCAGTATCCCATCTCACAAAATGGTTCTGCCCACATTTAAGATGGCTCTTCCCACCACAATCTACAAACTTCCTCCCAGAAATACCCACAGATATGTCTCTAAGGTGATTCTAGATACTGTCAGGTGTCAGTCAATATTAACCATGAACCATCATGGAGAGGGAGACCACTCAAGGGCACTGCCTCTATCATCTTTAGTCCATCATGGCTTCTCTAGCCATCTATGCATCTCTGTGGTCCCCCATAACTCCACCTCCTTCACTCCCTCACTCTATATGCTTCAGCTGCATAAGTGAGTCCCAGACCAGGAAGAACTTAGAGGCTGTTCTGTCCAAAGTCTCCTTACTTCATAAAGGATGGGTTATAGAGGGAGAGAGTGCCCGTCGGCTAAAGCAGGGCCGAATCCCTCCTAGACTTGGTATTTTTCCCTTTGGATCTTCTCCTCTCTGTCCTTCTCTTCCTGTTATCCCCACTCCCTTAAGTACCTTGAACAAGTGAAGTGCATGGCCAGCATGGGAAAAAAGACAAGATAAAGTCTCAGGTGTGGTGGGAGGAGCTCTGGCAGCCAGAGGTGGGAGGAGCCAGGGCACAGAGGTGGGAGGAGCCAGGGCACAGAGGTGGGAGGAGCCAGGGCACAGAGGTGAGCCCAAGGACAGGAAGCCATGAAGATTGATGACAAGAGAAGAGAGCCCTAGGAGCCACCTGGGCCTTTATGTGTCTGTCACACTCTTAACTCTGGAGGCACCCACCATTTACCATATCACACCCTACAGCAGAGACCATCACTTTTTCTTCTTCTTCTCCTTTGCCAGTCTGGCCTCCTCAGCCTCCAGTTGTTCCTTAGTAAATTTCATATTCTTTTTTCCCAGTGGAGTCTTGAAAAACCATTCCTGGGTCAGCAGAGAAGCAGGGATTGGTCCCCTGGATGCAATCCTCCCTCAGCTTTACAACTTTCTCCCATCATCCTCTCAGGCTTGGTGGGTGGAGAGTTCTATCACAGCAGGGGCTTTCACTAGTTTCCACTAATTACCTCAGGCCATAGAGTCACACATTCCTGAGAGGCTTGCCCTCTCCCCTCCAGCCCTACAGGCCTCCCTCTGGGGATGGTGGCCAAATCAACAGAAGTGCCAGCAGCCCAGGTGGTCCTGCCCAGCTTTTTTCCTCAGGCTCCCACACCTCTGCCCCTCCCTATTGTTCCCTTCTCAGTTGACAATCAAGTGCCTTTGTCCGACTTTCTCCTGGCAATGTAGGGAATAACCCGGAGTAGCCCCAGATATTCGGAGGGCTGACTCCAGGCTGCCATGGCCCAGCCCACTGACCCTGGCCTAGCAACTTCACCTTAAGGGATTCCTCCTCCTCCCTGTATACTGGATCCAGCTTTGCCAAGTGTCCCACAAATTCGGAGGCAACCAGTGGCTTCTTGGTCAGTTGAAGGAGCCGGCGTTCTGTCAGCACTGACTTGACAGACTGTAGAATGTGACCAGGTGTGTAGCCATCAGACACCCTAGCCAGGGCACTAATGTCCAGACTCGGGGTCAACTGTATTCCCATTCCTTGGTTCTCTATCATTCGTTTCCAGAGCACTGCAGAGACAGCAGAGAGCAAGGCATGCCGGTCAGAGAGCAGCAGAAAAGCCAGGCCTACAGCCTCTGCCTTTGTCCAAGCAGCTCTGGGCCTATGGAGGGCAGCATGTCTCTCCAGGAAGGCATGGGACCTGGTGGTGATGAGTTACATGCTCAGTGTCCATTACACTAAGGTCATTAGCCAGAGAACTGGGCTGCTAGCTTATGGCTTTTCCAGACCTGTCATTTGGTACCAGAATTGAGGCTCAGAACAAAAGTGGGGGATGGGAAGAAGGTGGAGACTGAAAGGGTGGTGGTCCCTGGATTCCATTCCTGGCCTCACCATAACGAGAAGCATAATCAGGCCGGGGTATGAAGAGGATTCGTTCATAGAACCGGCACAGCCCCTTCATCTCAGCCAGCTGTGGGCGCTCCGTAGTCCCGATTAGCATCACTCGGTCACCAGGGCTCAGCTGTCTTGTGGCCTTCATAAGGTCTTTCTTTATTCTCTTTGGGTCCATCTGCTCCATGGAGGGAAAGTTGTGGGTTTGGAACACAGTGACAGGGGCTGTGGGACCCCCGTTCTCAGAGCACACAGCCTAGGGCTGTGCTTCCCGTCAGTCCTGAGTGGGGCAGCTTTGAGGTAAGGAAAGTAGGCATGACAAGAACAAGGCACTTGAGCAAAGTGTCAGAGAGTTGAATGACGGCAATGACTTGAGCAAGACTTCCAGCCTGGACCCATGTTTTGGTTGTCCATCCCAGCCCCTTCTGGCCACAGTTCTCACCTTCCTTTCCTCCTTTGGGATCTTCTTGTAAAAGGTTTTCTCAGTATTTCCAATCCAGATGACAGAGGGCTGGAGGACCCGGGCCACCTGGATAGGTTAGAGTGTAGTTACCAAATGCCAGACATCCCTGGGCCAAGGGTCACATCCCCAGCTGCTCAGACCTCAGAGCCCCTTAGCTCTACTTGCTTCTCCTGTCTCCAATCCCCTCCCACATTCTCCAGCACAGGGGCTTCAGGGAACAGCAGACTCCCACAAGGGTTACTGGAAAGATGTCAGAGTTCAGGTCCTTTTTAATTTCAGTACAACATAAATTGCCCCCAAAGTGTTTGGCATGCCCACCCTGCTGTTGTCTCTATCCTGAGAAATCAACCTATCTTCAAGCTCAAGGATACAGACCTTGAAGACAATGTGCACCAGTAGCTGTGCTCCGTTCTTTCCTGGGTATTTGCCCATCACATTGTCAGGTGACAGGTCAAACAGGTTGGCACCAGTTTCTGTGCACACTGCTTGAACCAACATCTTCTTCCCCATGCCAGAGGGTCCCACCAGGAGGATGGAGCGGACAAGGGGAGCCATGGTATGTATGTCATGGGAGCCTGGGAAGAAGCAGAGAGGGCTGGGGCAGGCAATGGACCAAAATTGGGCAGTAGGCTATAGAAGACCCTGCAAGTTTCTGCCAAGTCCTGGGGCTAAGAGAGTGAGGTGAGGGTCTGGGCTGCGCTACCTTCCCCACTGAGCAGCTTCCCCAGGTCTGCATCAACAGCATGCTTGGCAACCTCTGTGATAGGGAGGTGTGTGTAAGGGCCAGTAGGGGACACGGCTATTCCTTCCATATCATACAATTCCACCCCAGTGGGTGGCATTGAAAAGCACATGACACACTGTTTGCAAGACTCCTGGTCTCTGGCCTTTAATAAACTTGCAGGAATGCCTCTCTGAGAACGAGACTGACTACAGGATGTCAGTTTGGATTGATCAAGTCATGGGCTCACTTGATCTCTAAGGTTGCCCAATTTGAGTGGAACAGCAGAGGATCTGTGAAGGTCCACTAGCCTTGCACACTCTCCTCAGCCACACTCCTGTGGTGGTCTCACCCAGTCCTGGCTTTTAACACTCCCCTGGAATTCTCACCCAGCCGGAGAACCCCGTACAGCGCCATGTTCTGTCGTATATCAAACAGGGAAGGCATGGGCATCTTGTTTGCCAAAGTCAGAGTAGACCCGAGATAGAGGCAATCACCTGTGGGAGCCGGGAGGGGATAGCTGATGAGTGATACTCTTGTGAGTGTGGGAGAGATCTGTTGGAAAAGAGGCCTCAGGAAGTGGGGCAGGTGTGGAAGGGCAAGGGTGAGCATACCTAGACGCAGGTACATGGGAGGGGCTCACCAATATAGTCATTGAGTGTCACCAGCACAGACTTCTTTATAAGGCCAATAACAACAAGCTCTTCAAACAATGAGTCCACAGTCCTGTGGGAAGGACCCCACAGACATTAGTGGGAGGGGACAAGGGAGGAGGAAGTAGAGATGGGGCAGTGAGCACGAGAAGAAGAGACAAGGGGTGCCCTGGCGGTGTTCTCTGATTAGAAATGTCTACATGGCTTCTGGACAGCCAGAATCAGAACACAAGGTCCTGACCACTGTGTCAGGGGATAGACATTCCACAGTAGGAGGTGCCCTGTGGAGTGTGGCAGAAGCCAAAGCCCCCTGCAACAATGCCCGCCAGGCTTTCCTTTCCACCCTTTGAAGTCTGAGTTCAGCACAAACCTTCCCCCACCCCTGGCCTCCCAAACAAAGTGTAAAGTGTGACTGCCCTTGTGAGTTGCGGCCCTCCAGCAGGGGGCATTAGCTAGCAGAAGGCTTCTAGCAGGTCCTCCAGTGCCCCTAGGGTATTTAATGCAGGCACAGATTGAAGGGACAGCCAATTAAAGATTGGAGGGGGGGAGATGATGTATATGATAATTATAAGTCAGTGTCCTGTTCTCCTTTGTCAGTGTGTGTGTGTGTGTGTGTGTGTGTGTGTGTGCAAGTGCATGCATGTGAGCATGTATACTGAAGTCAAAGGCCAATGTCAGTTGCCTCTCCTTGCTTGATGGCTCACCCTCTACCTTTACTGAGCTGAGAGCCATCAATTCTGCCTGACCAGCTAGCCAATGAGCGTCAGTGATCCACTTGTCTTCCCACACACACCCCACCCCCTGATTCACAAGGGGCAACCAACTCACTCAGCTTTGTTTGCTTGTTTGTTTGTTTTATTTTTCAAGACAAGGTTTCTCTGTGTAGCCCTGGAAGTCCAAAAACCCACTCTACAGACCAGACTAGCCTCAAACTTCCAGAGATCCTCCTGCCTCCGCTAGGATTTAAAGGTATGTGCTACTGCTGCCCAGAGCTATTTCCATTTTGAAAGGCAGACACTCAGTTGACAAGGCTAGGGGCTCACAGAGTGAAGTAACTTCCCTAATGCTACATAAGGACAGAACCAGGCTGTGCATCGTGGCCCCTCCCCGCTCACAGTTAAGGCTTGTGCAGCAGGGTCCTCTACCTGTCTGGGGTCAGATCCTTTTCCTTCTTCTTTCCACTTTTTTTCCCACCTTTTTTCTGGTGGGAAATGAGTACACAGGTAATTGCCATCTGTTCCCAACTCACCCCCCAGATACCCTCTCCTCCCCAGCCCTGGGCCCTTATCTGCCTTTGGAGACTTGAGGGGTCTGGTCTCCTCCTTGTCCACAGCCAGCCGCAAATTCTTCAGTTCCTGTCTCATTAGCTCATCCACCTGGGTACAAGACAGAGCAGAATAAGTGAAAGGTGGGAGGGGAGGGGGAGGAGCCTCGGAGGAGGAAGGGGATAGATAAGGCTTTCCCACTAGAGACATGGCATGTCTTTGCTCCACTGATCCTGTCCATACCAGATCTGAATCCACATTTTTCTCTCTATGATGAGGACAGCCACCCTCACCAGCCATTAACTTTGGATGGAGTCCACAAAATAGAGTCAGAGCCAGAAACCTTCCCCTTAAATCTCTGTGACTGTGACCTAAGCAGCTATAGGATTTCTATGAGCTGCTGGAAGCCAGCAGGCCCTTGGTCTCCACCAAGGATGGGTCTGAAAGATGACATAGTCTTATCAGCAGACAGCCCCAGTCATGAGGTTTAGTGTCTCAGAGTGGGGGAAAGGAGGGGGCATACTCAGCACTGTGACAAATCTGACTGGAGCTCTGAGCCTCTCCCCCTGCCTCACATTCTTATTGATCCCTGAGGGTAAAAGGGACACTGGAGAAGCTGGAGACAGATGGGGTAGCAGGTAGAACATGGCCTAGATGACAGGGTGGGAACTGGGGACGAGTGGGAGGGCTCTGAAGTGTCGAGGCTTTTCAGTGGTGGGCAGGGGTGTGAGAGAGCAGCTGAGGCCAGCCTCAGGCTGTGTGCCCACCTGTGCCCGGATCTCCATCTCCACTTGCTTTCTTTTCTCCTCCCGGAGGGTCTCAGAGTCAAAGTTCTGGCTGGGGTGTTTGTTGTCGTACCGGCTCTTCCACATACCTAACCACATAAAAAAAAAAGGGCAAAACACACACACACACACACACACACACACACACACACACACACACACAGAGTTCCCTAGCTAGCCTCCTGTCCTTGCTAGCTGTCCAGCCCTGCTTCTACCCTAGGCTTAACAGCTTGAGTCAAGAATTCTGAAGAAAACAAGTGATGTCCCCACCCACCGACCATCACACACTTCTTTAGCCTCTCCTTTCGATGTCACTCCTGTAGTAGACACCTACTTTGTCCATGACCTAGGACCCGAGACACTGCACCCCAGGCTCAACGCACCCCAGCCCTCCATCCTTACTTGTGTATTCCTCGTGACCGGCATTAATCACGGGGATAGATTTGGATGGCAGGGCTTTGAACATAACTTCTGGCTCCTAGAATGAGAAAGTGAGACCAACTTTGCCCCCTCATCGTGTCTTTAGGAGACTGGGGGAATCCTCCCTCAGAACTGTCTATAGCAATGCCACAGGCTTTCCCTCCTGGCCCACAAGCTTCTCTGCTGGAAGCTAGCTAACCTTCTTGGTCTTTTCTTCCTTGGCTTTCTTTTTCTTCTTCTCCTTTTTTTCCTTCTCTTTCTCCTTAGTCTTCTCTTGGTCCTTCTTTCTATTCTCCTGGGCTTGTGCTTCCAGTTCTAGTCTCACCTGGATCCAACAACAAGCAACGTTCTGGAGACTGGGGGATTTCATAGAAGGGAATGAACTCAACGCCTGGCCCAGCTGAGCAGACATGCTCTCACAGCCTTGGCAAACTGCCAAGGTAGAGACACCCAGTGAGCCAAGATGGCACTAGGGGCCAAACAAGAGAAGGGTGCTGGGAAGGACCGACCTCATCAGAGCCACTGCCCACTCTGGGACCATCCTCAATGGTCTTCCCAGTCCGTTCCCTCTGCCATGACTGCCTTCAGCCCCATCCGGTCTCTTTAGACACATGTCTTTCCTCTGGTCACAGCACTCTCTGTTTAGACTGACTCTTCCAATCCACTGCCACTCTCAGCTCACATTAACTGTTGTCTGTAATCACAGGCTGGGCCTGTTCCCACTCAAGGGTACCTGTTCTGGAGTCTTGTCTGCAAAGATCAGGTAGGATCCACCTGAAGCCTCATCTGGATAATCAGGGAACCGGCCAGTAAGGGCACTGCATGGATACAATACAGTTAGAGATGGTGGAGGGGTGGGTGGAGGGGCGGGTGGAGGGGTAGGCAGATGACTGACTACTGATAGATGAATAGGTGAATAGGCACAGAGATGGGGTGGTTGGAGAGACAGAAGGAAGAATAGATGGATGAAAGAGAGCCGGGGATGATGGAGAGAAGAGTTAGAATGGAAAGGAGCAGTGCTATGGTATCATTCCTGACACTTCCTGTTTTGTCTGGTACCTTCTCTTCTCTCGGGGAAATGGGAAGTCAGGAGTGGAGACGGCCTTACAGCGGGTCTCAAGGCCTAGACCAAGAGTGTTAAGGGAGGGTGAGAGCTGATGGGAGCAATCTCATGAGAGAACAGGTTGCGGGATGAGGAATGGAAGGTTGAGCTTGCTGCGCAGTGGACACTGACTGGCATTCAATAAACCACTGTCGTATTTGATCCTTCATCCTCTCCTTCATGTCGGGTCCCTCAGTCTCCGTGAGAGACTCGTGGGTCTTCCCCATGGCTTCCTGGAATTCCTCTTCCTTCTCCACCTGCCGGGTCCTCCGTGACTCCTCTCCCATGAAGGCCTGGGCAAGGACATTCAGGCGTGCTGTCTGGTTGGGCGAGGGGAGCTAGGGAAAATAGAGAGAGGCCAAGATTTTACAAGGGATGGCCCAGCCCCCATGTTTAGACACACACACCGGCCCCCACTCAGTTCCCAACACCCCCCCACACACACACACACACACGCTTATGTCTCATGCACATGCCCTCATGGAACAACGGGCATGCCTGCATCAGGAGAAATTGTGTTTGGAGCTGAAATTTGTCTGTGTAAATTACCCTGGTAATGAGTTTGCTAGATGCATCCGGGCTGTACTCCCCCTCCCTAGCAGCCCTCCCCCATGAGCCTGGGGCCCCAGCCCCCACGCATGCCCCTCCCGGCGGCCGAGTTGGCAGCCGCTCTCACAACCACTTTCCCGCCTCATTGGCTCCCAAATGTATTTTAAATATCACTCTGCGCAGAGACAATTACTGAAAACGCTGAGTTCACACTGTTGATAGGCCCGGGCGGCCAGGCTCATTCCTCACCCACTGCTCTTGCCCCCACCCCGCTCTCCCTCCTGGGGGTCCCGTTCTGCAGCCTCCTAGCAAGTCTTTGACCTCTACTCCTGCACAGCAACCCCTAGTAGTCAACCAGTCTGCATCCCCCCAAAAGCCTTCCTTTTAGTCCTTCCGACCTTAGCCTTGCTCCACCCCTCTGTCAGCCAGGTCTCCAGAAGATCCATCCAGGGCAAAGCTCCTGACCCTCACCCTGTCAGGGCCTTCAACAGAGACTGGCTGGCTGAAGGAAGGGTGTGAGAACGGAGGACACTTTAAGAGAATGGGGGTGCTTCAACTGGACACACACATGTGCATCATACAAGGGTCTCAGTCCCTTCCCACTGCATACCCCTATGTGTGGTTACTCTCAGCAGTCCAGAGAAGCCCATCCGGGCTCCTAGAGCAAGTGGGGGAGCCTGTAGCCTCAGAAGTCCTGGCTTAGGGGTATATTCCTACCCCAACATGGCTTCCAAGGTTTTTCTGAAAGGGGTTTGACGGAATGCTGCCGCTGGACCCACCCCTGCAGTCTCTCCTTCCAGCTGGGGCAGGGATGCAAGGTTCGGGAGCCCTGTGCCACCACTTTCCTGTTCCTACCCTCACATGTGATATCCTATGGGCTGCTCTAGAGCGGGAAGCAGGGGGAAACCTCAGTGAGTTCCCTGTCCCTATGCGTCTTTTCCCCCAGGGTTTCCTGTCTTGCTTCAGTGGAGGGGGAAGACCCTGGGACAAGGTTACAGGGGCGATGAAGAAGGGGTATTCTGGGAAGACCAGGGAGGGCTCACCATGCCGATGAACTCCATCTCCACACGCCGATCCTGCTCAATGCGTTTTCTCTGTAGGTAACCTTTCCACACCTGGGGTTGGGGGGGGCATATGCCACTTAGATGTTTTCCAGGCCATGTGACTTCAGGCCTAGAGTGGGGCAGGAGTGACTGCTGTTGGCTGATGTCTCCTAAGGTATTGGCACAGGAAGTTAGGGTGAGACTGGAGGAAGGAGGGTGGTGGGTGCCCTGGAACTGGAATTACGATGGTTGTGAGTTGCCATGTGGGTGCTGAGAACCAAACTCACAGCCTCTACAAGAACAGCCAGGAGTCTTAACCTCCAACCCTCCCAGCATTTTTGACCTAAAGAAACTGGGCTATGACCTAGGTAGAGAGTGAACCAATGTGCTTTCCTGGGTACCAGGCACATCCATCCCAAGACACCTTTGGTACTATTGTCTTGGGCTTATTGACAGATTAATGTCCTGGGTTTAGCATCAGGCTGTAGGACCACAGACCTGAGGCATTTTTACTCCTGGAATTAATCACTGTGCCCAGCTCTTACTGAGAGAAGTGAGTCTACCCTGGCCTTCATTTTTCCACCCCAGGGTTACCTTCTGTATGACAACGGCTCCCTGGTCCTGACTGAATTTCTGTCGCCCATTCTCCCGAATCCTCCTATCCCGTTCCTCCTCTTTCCGGATCTCTCGCATGAAGGTGGCTCGAAGTCGGCCCTGCCTTGCCCGTTCAGCGCTTTGCACTATAATCAGGGCCTCGGTCCTGCTCAATCCTCGAAGGTTCTGGTCATAACAGGGACAAAAAGAACAGTAAGACAGGAGGGTGTGCTTGTACCTGGGCTGTTGAGAGATCAATCAGCAGTGATGATCAGTCACCCCTGCTCCACACTAGTCCACTGGGCCACAGTCCTAGGTGCTTGAGATACTTCCTGCAGTGTCAGAGGGTTCCAGAGAATACACGAGCAGTCTTGGAGAGGCTGTGGACTGCCTCTGAAGTGGGAACAGCATGGGGGCAGAGCCTGTTTATGCAGAGAAAAGATATAGAAGGGGTCTGGGAGGGTGCCCCTGCTTACAGGAAACACTCTGTCAGGCATGAAGATGTGCTGAGGAGACACCGTGCCTCTCTCTTTGGCTGTCAGGTGATTGAAACAATGGGCCTCAATGAACTAGAATTTCCCCCAGGAAGTTCATGGTGGAAAAGGAGCCTGGTGCCAGCTAGGGGAAGAACTTGTCTCCCAGAAAGATGCTTACAGAGTTGAACCACTGTCAGACTACCTTGTAGGAAAGATTGGAGCCCACATGATGATGATGATGGGTGGGACTTTAAGGTGGCTACTTAGTTACGCTATTTCTGACCCTCTACTTAAACCTAAACCTAAACCTAAACCTAAACCTAAACCTAAACCTAAACCTAAACCTAAACCTAAACCTAATGTTAGGACCCTGAAGGCGAGCTTGAGATCTCTTTTTTATGCTTCTTCTGAAGGTGGCCACACTGAGTATGGTTTTTCCTGCTGTCCACCATTAATTTGTCTGACAAGCGATTTGAGGGTACATAAGTCAACCTACCTATCTTGTTAAGACTTCCAGGACTCAAGTTCTGAGCCTAATGACTCTAGCAACATTACCTCCTGAGAAATCAGTGGTTCCAGTCTGGTCAGGATCTCGGACAGCATCTGCTGACGTGCCCTCATGGCGCTGGACTGCTCCAGCTGAAAATACTTGGGGATGGGGACCTCCAGGTCTGCCTTTAGCACAGTATGGGGGGAGAAGGAGGGTCAGGAATTAGAAAGTCAGGTCCTCTGGCCCATCATCTGGGTTTCCAGACACTTCTATTTCCTTTCCACCTAGAAACCTGAGTGGGAAACGTATGGATTCTGGTTGAGGACCCAAGAGTCACCCCTTTCTTATTCTGCCCACATCTGGTTGAGATTAACTCTGGCCAAACCCAACCATTCCTCAGGATCCACAGGAAAGCATTTGATGATTGTGCCATTTTCATCTAGACTGCAACAAAACATGGTATCTGGAGAACCCCTCTTCCCTTCCACACCCCTAAGTCTACTAGAAGCTGGCTGAGGACTTGAGACTCCTTTGGCTATGGAGTAAGTATCAAATCCTGGCCTTCGTGGGACAGGACTGGAGACTGCCTAGCGCTGTGCCAAGCCTCTAGAACTTGGCAGTGCTCACAGAGCTCCTGGAGAGATTTTGAGAAACACGTGCAGATTTAGTGGGTCTGCATTTCCAACAAGCTCTTAGCTGATGGCTAGGGACCAAACTTTGAGAAGCAAGCCTCCAGAGGACCCTCCTCACCCACCCTTTGTGGCTTCCAGGTCTTCTCAGACACAGTGTGGGAGGCCAACTCTCTCAAAAGCCCCCCAGTTCCTGAGTCTAAATTCCAAGTCCCATCGCCTTGTCCCCTAACAGAACTGCCGCAGGTCATGGCCCACCCAATCCCAACCCACAAGGGGATCAACTCTCATCCCGCCTTGCAACTCTCATCCTGCTCTCGCACCCACCGGGGTCAGCTTGAGATCCTGCAACACTCGGTCCAGGCAGTGGGTCTCGCACAGGTCAACGCGCACCAGCTCATCCTTGAGCTCCAGCACGCGTCCCGCCACGCCGTCCAGAAGGCGCCGCAGCAACCGACGCTTCTGTGGCTGCACCATCTGGTCATAGGTCAGGTTGAAGCGGCGCAGCAGCCCCAGATAGTACAGGTAAAGCACGGAGATCCTGTACTGGAAGCCCTGCCGCTCCCGGCTGGGCACAGGTTCGAGCAGAGATGGCTCTTTCTCCAGCACCAATTCGAGAGTCTCGTGGGAGGCCTCCCAGAGGCGTTGGTAAGTTCTAGAGAAAGCACACTAGCTGTGTGCCGCACCACCACCACTGAGTGGAAACAGTGGGGACAGGGGACTGAACTGCTGTCTTTGGAGGATTGTGAACTTGGGGTCCAGAGGCTCATCATGGTGTCAACATGGACTTCAGTGAAGTGAGGGGCTGCTGAAGAAGAGCGAGCACTGGCCTGGCTTGAAGGTCTACACTAAGGGGTTTGAGGCCTTGATGGATCAGAAAGGACAGTGAGGACCACCTGGCCCAGGCTTGAGAGTCTGGAAAGGTGATTGATGGCTTAGACCAGGGCATTCTTGTGAAGATGAGAGTCTAGAGACCTTTGTAAGAAGGGTCCCCATCCACTGTGTGGTAGTGGTCTAGAGTAGTGGGGAAGGGGTAAGAAGAGAAATGGCATTTGTTCCCCCCAGAGTCTTGGAGCTGGAATAGTCCAGAAGTCTGCAGATTTCTGAAACCCTGGGATTAAAAGCCAGTCCCAGGAGGTAGAACCAGGGGCCATGTGAATGCCTAAACCCACGCAGAGCCTGCTAGCTCCCAGATCCCCTCTGCTCAGGCCTCTCAAGTCCAGTAAAGTGTTTGCTCTCTGCCCCTCAAGCCCTCAACTCACCCCTCAGACATGGTGTCTTCACCTCTCGATGCCCTTTGTGAGTAGGTAGAACCTGCAAAAGCTAAGCAAGGGGTGGAACAGTCTGGTTTGAAGAATTCCAACCCATTGTGCCTATGTTCTAAAGCTGAGGGGTGGGGCTGGGAGTTCAGAGCTGGGGACACTTGTCTAGGAAGTCAACCCTGAGGCTGCACACTCAAAGTCAACAGGCAATAGTTATAGGAATGTCAGGACAGAGTGTAGGACAACTCTGGCTACCATTGTTGTGCCTATCAATAAAATAACACTCCCATGACCAAAGCAATTTATTTTGGCTTATGATTCCAGAGTGCTAGAGTCCATAATGGCAGGTGAGTGACATCGGGATACTTCCTGTAGCCAGGCCATGCCTCCTAAACCTCTCTAAACAGTGCCACTGACTAAGGACCAAAATATTCAAATGTGGTAGGCTAAAAGAGACATCTCATTCAACCACCACAAACACTATTACACTATGACCATCTTCCTCTCCTGTGCTCTGCAGCTTTTACTCCTTTGAGGGGGATAAAGCATTGGGAATAGAATTAGGGCATGGTACATGATAAGCACACATTCTAGCCCTGAGTCACCTCCTCAGCATGGTCTTGACTCTTGTGTATGACCCATCTCAGAAGTCTGGATGGTAGGAGCAGGGAAAGAAAGGTACTGGATTGTGATCAGGAAGCCCTAAATTCTCAGCTCCCCTGATTTAGGTTGGCGGGGGTGGTGGGGCACTTTTTTGGCTTAGTATTAAGCAGGGGTAAAAAAGAAGGAAGGATTAGATTGAGGAAGAGAGTAAGGAAGAAGGAAGGCAGAAAGAGAGGAAAGACTAATGAGGAGGAAGAAGGAAGTCAGGAGAAGAACATGCAGATTCCCGTACTTGCTGTAGAAAACTGGGGGATGTTGTTTAGGTGGAGGCTCCAGTCAGGGCTGAGGTGTGCTCCTCACTCCTCTTGTCTCCCAGGTGCTGCTAATCCATGAGTCACACCTTCAGCATCAAAGATCAGATCAAGGGGTGAAGTGGGGCTCAGGCCAGATCTCCTGCCTGTGCCTCCTGCCTTTTGAGATTACAGATGTGTGCCACCACTCCTCTTTCCATGTCTTGAAGAATAGATTTGCAGACTGAGGCTGTAGCTCAGCGGGTAGAGTGCTTGCCTAGCATGCACAAAACTCCTGCACTGAATAAACAGAGCTTGGAGGTGCACACCTATAATCCCAGCACAATGAGGTAGAAGGAAGAAGATCAGGGTTCAAGGTCATCCTCAGCAAAATGTAATGGAGGCCAGCCTGGGCTACATGAAACCTGTTTCAAAAGCTGAGTGGTGGTAGTGCATGCCTTTAATCTCAACACTAGGGAGGCAGAGGCAGGTGGATCTCTGAATTCAAGGCCAGACTGGTCTACAGAGAGAGTGCTAGGACAGTCAGAGCTATATTGAGAAATCCTGTCTCAAAGGAAAAAAAAAACTAACTGAAAAATAAGAAAGAAAAGTATCAATCACCACCAATACACCCATCCCAAAACAAACAAATAAATCTGTGTTGTGCTGGGAGACAGCACAAGGGCATGCAACTCAATGTCACAAACCCATCGTTAAAGGTAACACATCCTAGAAATTGTGGGCCCAGAAATGGAAAGGATCCTAGCTTGGGCCCTGCTTCAATTCACTGTATCACTGCATCACTGTATAACTGTAACACAGTATCACGGTATCACTGTAGCACAGTATCACCATACTACTGTAACACTGCATCACTATATTACTGTAACACTGTATCATGGTATCACTGTAGCACAGTATCATACTACTGTAACATTGCATCATCATATTACTGTAAAACTGTATCATTGTATTACTGTAAAACTGTGGCACTGTATCACTGTATTACTGTAACATGGTATGGCTGTGTCACAGTATCACTGTATCACTGTAACACTGTATCATTGTCACTGTAACATTATATGACTATATTACTGTATCACTGTATTACTGTAATACTGTAACACGATGTTATTGTAACACTATCACTGTAACACTGCATTACTGTGTTACTGTAACACTGTATCACTGTACTACTGCAGCACTGCAACACTGTATCACTGCAACACTGTATCACTGCAACACTGTATCACTGCAACACTGTATCACTATAACACTGTATCACTGTAACACTCTATCACTATAACACTGTAACACTCTATCACTGCTGCTGTAACACTCTATCACTGTATTACTGTAATACTTTATCACTGTCACACTGTGTCACTGTTGCTGTAATGTTGTATTACTGTATTACTATATCACTGCTGTCATTGTAACTGTAAAATTATCACTGTAACACTGTATCACTATCACTGTATCACTGTATTACTGTAACACTGTATCATTGTCACTGTAACACTATGACTACATTACTGTATCACACTGTATTACTGTAATACTGTAACACTGTGTTACTGTAACACTATCACTGTATTGGCCATTAGTTTACAAAGCACTGTCACCTGTCTCTCGTGGCATGTCTCCAGATAGCAGTTTTTACAGAGTGTGTTAGGATTCCACTTGTAACTTCAAACATGGAGGACACTGTTGCTTCAGACAATACTTTGGTTTAACACATCCCCTTTTCAAATCACCACTGTGCACAAGAATAGACCATATGTCACTTGGAGCTGGTGTAGTTAGTGATGTCTTTGGTGCTCTCTGACACAAAACTTGGCCAGATCCCTGGGCAACAACAGACACAGATGCCTGGGCTTTCCAGAGAGTCAGAATGTTTCAGCCTGGCTGGGCCATTCAGAAGATATCACTTACAAAGAAGTTAGTGATAGGTAACCTTGGTTGTCAACTTGAGATATCTGGAAAGAGGGGCCCTGGATTGAAAAATTGGCTCCATCAGACTGGCTTGTCTCCATGCCTGTGAGGTATTTTCTTGATTCCACAAGAAATGCAGGAGGGGCCAGACCACTATGGTCAGTACTATCCCTAGGCAGGCAGGCTTAGGTTGTGTAAGTTGTGTGAACTTGACCCTGAGGGCAAGCCTGTAAGAAACATTCCTCTGCGGTTTCTGCTCCAGGTTCTTTCCTGCTTGGGAAGTCCTGCCCTGCTTTCCCTCAAGGGTTCATTGCAAGCTGTAAACTGAAATAAAGTCTTTCTTTTCAGAGTTGTTTTGGTTATGGTGTTTAACACAGAAACAGAATACAAACTAGGACAGAAATCATGATCAATCCATGGCCCTGGCAAAGACGGATGTCAGGGATGTGTTAATGAGGGCCTTTAAGGAGAATGGTGACTGAGAGCCCAGTCCTGACACAAAGAAACAGGAAGCTGTGGTTCCATTTCACTCCTACCATTCTGTTTTCGGCAGTAGATCAAATATGTAGTGACAGTGGTCCATACTATTGCATGGCCTAGTGACAGTTGTGGCCACGTTAGTTTTTGCAAGTTTACTCTGACACTCTGACATTCACATAGGACAAAATTGACTAAAAATTTCTTAGAAATGTTCTCGTTGCTCAACATGAGTCTATAAATCCAATGTTATTTATTTGTGTGTGCGCGCGTGTGCATGGGTGCGCATGGTGATCATACAAAGGTCAGAGCACAGTGCAGGAGTCCGTTCTCCTGCCACCATGTGGATTCTAGTTATCGAACAAACCATCAGGCTTGGAGGCAAGTGCCTTTACACTGGAAACCCTCTCGCTGGCCCTCTACACAAGGTTTAAACACAGTTTATGTAATTGTAAAGTGACTCTATCCCTTGTAGGTCAGCATCTTCAGTGAACATATGGGGAGTTACACATGCATTTTGATTTTCTCCCCATTTGTGTGTGTGTGTGTGTCAGAGGTCATTACTGTCTTTTTCATTTTCCACCTACTTTTCCCTTTATTTTTTATGTGAATGGAACATTTTTTTTTTTTTTCTGGAACTTATGTCTGTGTACCACTTGTGTGGTCCCAGGAAGCCAGAAGAGGGCATCAAATTCCCTTGGTTTAGACTTAGAAAAGTTGTGAGCTGTGGTGTGGATGCTGGGAATTGAACCCAGGTCCTCTTTAAGATTAGCAAGTGCCCTTAACTATCAAATCATCTCTCTACCATATCTAAATTTTGACAAATGTATTTATTTATACAACCAATGTCCAATCACAATATTTTAAAACCCTAGAATGTTCCTTTATGCCTCTCCCAATTTCCTTCCCCATCTAAGGCAACTAACTGTTCTCCTCTCTTCTCCCCCCATAGTTTAGTTTGGCATAAACAATTACACACTGTGATCCCTATAGTATATATTCCTTTCTGTGGGATATTCTCTTAATCAATGCAGGAGGGCCCAGGCCACTCTGGGCAGTACTATCCCTAGGCAGATGGGCCTGGGATGTATAAGAAAATCAGCTGACCTTAAACATAAGAGGAAGCCAGTGAGCAGCATTTCTTTATTTGTATGAAAACAGCAAGGCTTTGAATTTGATACCTCCCTACCTCAGCCTCCTATGTGCTGGGATTACAGGCATCACCACCAATCCTGGCTGTCTATGCTTTTTCCTCCCCAAGACAAGGTTTCTCTGTGTAACCTCTAGTGGTCCTGGAACTTACTATGTTGATAAAGCTGACCTTGAACTCAGAGATCCACCTACCTCTGCCTCCCAAGTGTTGGTTGGTGTTAAAGACATGCACCACTACTGCCTGGCTTTGTTTATGTATTTTTGTGGAAGTATTTTAGGGGTTTTGTTGTTGTAGTTTCCTATTTCTTTTGGTACTTACTTTGATTTAAGTGGATCTGATGGATTATTGAGAACCATTCTGCCCCACGCTTGGGGGCCAAAATGTCGGGGACTGCTCTATCAGTGTTGGAACCCGCACTGCCAAAAGCCTTGGGGGGCTAAGTTGTTAGAGCCCGCACTGCCCCAAGCAGCTCTGGTCCTCAGGTCAGGGTTCAGCAAGAAAGAGAGGACGGACTCGAAGAATGGAGACCAGACAGAGTGTGATTCAATCCTGTTTATTCTTCAGTCTCTCTTCTTCTCTCCAAGTCCCTAGTTTCCAGGTTCCTAGTTTCTAGTATCAAGTTTCAGGTCCTAATCCTTGTTCTAAGTTGCTAGTCTCTTTCCCAGTTCCAAGTTCTTCTTCCAAGTTCTAAGTCTCAAGTACCTTCTTCTGTCTGCCTCTGCCTTTTATATGTCTCACTTCTAAGTCACGCCTTTAAGTCTCACACCTTTAAGTCTCACACACCCAAGGGAAGATCCTGGGTATCTAAAACAAGATGTTATCAGAGTGTGCTCAGCTGTTGTAGGCTATTGTAAACAAGTCTCTTGTCAGGGTATATGGCTCAAGATGGCTGCAAGGGTGATAGCCGCCTTCTGTCGGCTCCCCACAATGGATTACAGGGTTTCCTTATTTTTTGAGACAGGGTCTCTCACTGAATTTAGGCTTACCAATTGAGCTAGACCACCTGGCCAGCAAGCCCCAGGAATCTTTTCATTAACCCAGTACTGGGATTATAGGAGTGTGTTGGTGTGCCCAGCTTTTTCATGCATGCTAGGGATTTTGTTTTTTGATTTTGTGTGTGTGCGCGCGAGCACATGCACACACTCCCACAGACCCTGTAGCTGGAGATGGTTGTGAGCCACCTGACATGGTAGGTACTAGAACCTGAACACAGAAGCCCTGTAAGAACAGCAAACACTCTAAACCACTGCGCCATCTCTCCAGCCCTGGGTACTCAGGTCTGACTGTACCATCTCCCTGGCCCTGAATCTAGAGGTTTCATCAGTACATGAACACATGGATGAGTAACAGCTCATACCAAGAGTTGCTATGACGTAAGGATGCTGTTGTACACACGCATCTTAGAGTCCAAGTGAGCAGGGGAGCTATCCCTGGAGGTGACATTCTTCTAGGGAGGATGGCCTGTCAGAGGGTTTGTTCACTTAACCTGGTATATGCATAGCAAGTTACTCTGCAGCAAGTGCATCTGTATGGCAGTCTCTGCAGCACTGGATTAGAAGACAGATGACCTATGGTCTGGGATTAACTTTGAATAAGGCTCCTCCCTCTATGCTTGTCTCCTTTCCTACCACAGAAAGGTGTCTAGGTGGTAGGGACCTGGTGACAATCTCAGATGTGAGTAAGGGGACTTGGTCAGTGTAAGGTGGGAGAGGAGTGGTCAAGCTGGTGGGGGGAGTCAGAGCTGGCCAAGACCTTACCAGTCACTGCTCTGGCTGTTCCTGCCAGCAGAAGGCTGCAGCTACTCAGGATCCTATGGGTCATCAGGGTCAGCTGGGTGAACAGCACTGTCAACTCAATCAGGCTAAGAGTCTCCTCCCCTAAGTTCACACCTGACCCAAGCCTTCTGTCAGTTTGATTCCAAAGCTGAGCTAAAGCCACAGGTGCTTGAATACTGTGACTAAAGAAACCTAACAGCCTGAAGAGGATGGAAGAGGTTACTAAAAATCAGAAACTGGTAGCTGTGTAGAAGGGAGGGAGGGAAGCCAGCAACAAACGCCACTTGCTTGCAAGTGAAGACATGCAATACCACCCCTTCCCAACTCACAAAACCAGCAAAAGCACAGCTACTGTCTTGCTTTGAGGCAGAGGGCAGTTCTGAATCCCAAAAAAGGCATTGCCAACTTTAGATAATTTGCAGACTTTCCAGGCATTCTTAAAGTGGTCAAATTGGCTTTTCCCCTGCTAAGTGGCTGTAGGTGACACACAAGCTGACTGGATTATGAGGTTGAGTACACTTCCCTTCCTCCAGATGCCAAGTCCTTCCAACCCTGAGCTCAGGGACCCCAATCTTTTGATGAGAAAGGAGGGTCAGGAACCCAGGCTGGCCTCATACCCTAGAGTTGGGATCCTAAGCCTGGGCCACACCTTGCTTTGAGATCAGATAACAGGCAGGTGGATGTGGTGGCAAGTGCTTCTGTTGAAAACCAATTCTGGACACCTAGGGCTGGGAGCAAATCAAAGCCAGGTTTCCCAGGGGCTGTGGTGGAACACAGACCTGCCAATCTCAGATTTCAGTGGAATAGTTTGGTCCTTCCACCTAAGCAGCTCTGGAACCTCACTATCTGAGACCTTTGTCACCTTTTTTAGGGAACAGGTTCAAGTGTGCCTTTCTGGGCTGTGGTAGAACTTCCTCCATGAATACCTTTGACCCTCCTAGTATCCAAAGTAAAATTGAACATGACATACAGCCTTTCTATGTCTTGTTGGCTTTCCCACTCAATTGTGAGCTCCTTGAGAGATTTGGACACCATCTGGGAGTTTCTTTTGCTATCTTAGATGCACTAAAACACATACTGGAAAAATGGTTAGGTGTTGTTTTCTCACAAAGATGGCCACTGAAGTTTTGGGGGTGGCAGTGCTTACTGACATGAAGTCTCAAAGTTCCAAAGGATCACAGACTACGTAGAACTATGCAGATGTAACCTAGACAGAGCTAATAAAGGGGCGTGTATGGAAGAGATAGTAAGAACTCTGTGTGAGGTGAATTGCGGATGCAGACCCCAGAGTTATGCATCTCTCCCACTCCACCAGATGCAACTGACAGGTACAGCTCGAGATTCTGCATTTTTAACAAGTGTCCTATGTGGTGTGCAGGTGGCAGGAGTACATCATACCACAAAATATGGCTGTGACCTCAAAGTCTAGCTCAGCATCCACACATCAGGAAGCTTCTCAGGAATCTTCAGTTCCTATATGTTCCCAGGACTTATAAAAGTTGGCAAGATCCACCTCTTATTTGACAAGCCCTCCACACTCAAATTCTATGAAATCTCCTGAAACATTGGTCAAAGGAATATACTTGATCCAGAAAGGGGGTGGGGTAAGTCCTCTAGGCTCCTGCCTCATGAGGCCCATGGCTTGCTGAGGGAGTGAATGCTGACTGCAGGGAGAGAAAAAGGCTCAGAGACTCAGGAAGGAGGGTCTGTAGCTTCCTCTTTCTTTATTGGACACTTGGTAGATGACACATAGATCTACACTGTTAAATAATTATTAAAATACTGACCAGGACTAGGCCCTGGCCCAGAGCTCCAAACCAGAAGCAATAAGGAACAGGGGTGATGGGCTGGCGGTATTTCTCCAACATCACCTAAACCCATAAAATGAGGCTCTTGAATCCTTCCAGGGCCAGACCAGGGCTTGGGCCCTTGGGTTAACCCAGGTACCCCTGGCTGCATCTTTCAGGGCAAGGTAACCAGCAAGGGTCTGGAGGGAACAGCCAGCCGAGTCCAGACAGACAGACCCAAATGGAAGGAGGGTGGGAAACGGACAGGTGCTGTCCAGCTGGAGATATGATGCAGCAAAGGCAGGCTGAGGGGAGAGGCTGGGGGCAGTATTGCAGCAGTGCGGGAGTGCAGCCCCAGGGTCCTGTCCTGAGTGGCTGGTCAGGTGTCAGCTGGCAGTATCCAGGTGGCATTCCTGACCCAAGCCTAACTGAGGGCTCACACGTTGTGGGTCCTCTTGGTGAGCTGGGGCTCCTCATCTACCAGCTTGGACTTGAGGTGCTCCTTGTAGGCTAGGATGTCTCCAGGCCACTTGGTGATTGTCTGTTTCTCACAGACCCAAATCTCCTGTGCAACCTGGAAGCAGATGCTGGACTTGATCTGGCCAGTCCTTGGCACCCTCCCCACTACCAGTACTGGGCTTCCCTAAAGTAACAGTTTCTCATGGGGCCTCACCCAAACTATATCCAGCTTACTCTCACTACTAAACAGGCTCTTCTAAAAGAGCCTTCTGGAACTTTCTAAGGTAGATCCTGCTGTACCACCCCTCTACTTTCAGGTCCCCAGCAGGCTCCTGATTATTTAGAGGCTTCATGGTCCACTTGTTTTTCTAGCCTAGCTTCTTAAGAAGCCAAAACATCTAGTAACCTTTTCTCCTCCTAATCCAAATCCTTCTTACTGTAACACTCACTTTCGGGCTGAAGAATCTCACAAGAGTAGTAAGACAGACTTCTTCATTTGGGTCATCTCTACTAAATTCTGAGTCATGAGATCCAGCCATGGGGACCTGAGCCTTCTCTGAATTTAGCAGCTGTTGTTATGCCCTCTATGTTCCACAGCTGTGCCTCAGGCCACACCTCACCTGCTGGATGAGTCTGAAGTCATGGCTGACCAGCATCATGCCACCCTCAAACTCATTGATGGCATCTGCCAGAGCATCAATGGTCTCGATGTCCAGGTGGTTGGTAGGCTCGTCCAGAAAGAGCATGTGAGGGTTCTGCCAGGCCAGCCAAGCCAGACACACTCGGCACTTCTGCCCATCCGACAGGTTCCGGATTGGGCTCACCTAGAGGCACCATGGCATAAACATTTGGTGTTGGCATTATAGGTGCTATGCAGCAGGGACTTCTCTCCTTTTCCTGGCTCTTGTTTTGTTACCATTATTGCCTTTTTTTTTCCCGGAAGACATGAGCTTAGGATGACCCAAGATCACGCAGCAAGAGAGTGGGCAGGCCAAAGTCCTGAGTCTTGACAAGGGATGTCTGGAAGCACGACCATGTGCCTCTCACCCTAAGAACAGAAGTCCTTGTGCAACGATGTAATCCAGTGACCCTGTAGTTTCATGTCTGTTTTCTAGGTTGCAATTCCCTTTGCTCCCTCAAGCACTCTGGGCTCAAGAACCTCTCAGAGTCCCATTCACTGATCTTTCTCACAACCTCATAGTGTATGACACTACAGAGGAAGGAGTGAAGGAGACTCTGGATCACCTACATGTGAAGACAGCATCCAATGACCATCTGGCAGCAGCCTCTAAGCCATCTTGGGTCCTTCCTATCCCCCCTCTCACCTGCTGTTTCCCAGTGAGGCCAT
The DNA here is from genome assembly GCA_030674055.1 of Rhabdomys pumilio. Lineage (NCBI taxonomy): Eukaryota > Metazoa > Chordata > Mammalia > Rodentia > Muridae > Rhabdomys > Rhabdomys pumilio. Next base: position 53,636,195 of record JANHMN010000016.1, read on the forward strand.
ATCTTCCAATGATCTTCCTCATCTCCTCCTTCTCCTTGATCTCTGGGTAGCACTTCATCATGTACTCCAACGGTGAAAGGTCCAGGTCCAGCTGCTCCTGTAAGTGCTGCAGAGAAAGCAAGACCACCACATTTGAGGGAACCTCCTCCAAAGGATGCCACTTAGTGTGATGGGGGCCTACCCTAAAAGAGGCCTGCCCTAGGAGCCTTCCCAGACACTTGCTCAGGATACAGGACGCAGGGAGGAGTTACGCTCCCAGAGGAGGGGTTTGGACAGATGTATCTGTCCCTTTCTTCCACCCCGACCCCCAACCTTGACCCCAGGTCTGTACCTGATGGTAACGCCCTATTTTGACATGAGAATGCTTCCGGATCATCCCATCTGTAGGCAGAAGCTAGGGAAGAGTATTAAGTAGCATCAGCGGGGAAAAAATCCCAGACAGAACCAAACACATGTATATTGAACAGGACTCTAATTGGTCTACTGCACCAGCTAACACACAGGCTACCATCGAAGCACTCAAGTGTTAGGTGGGGCTGTGCAGATCTCAGTGGATAAAGGCACTGGCTGCTAAGCTTGACAACCTGAGTTGATCTGGAACCCACATGGTGGAAGGAGAGAACTGACTCTCACATGAATGTGCACACAATAAACAAACGTAAAAGCATACACTTAGGAAGACTCGCTAACAGACTTTAAGGGAAGTGAAGGTACAGAGCAGCTTACCAGGTGGACAGAAAAGGTCCATTGTACAAAACATTAATAAAGCACACGATGTAGATACAACACACATTTTCTAAAGAAACTCCACTGTATCGGACGTCTTCACAGCCCAACTTAAACACCGTCAGAAGAATGCATTCATATGCACTCTCAGTCATACAGCCCTCCCCACCCAGCCTCTCACAGGGAAGACAGCCCTGGCCTCCGCACTGACCCAGCCCCTCCAGGTGGCTCACTCAACCACCAAGGTGCTCACAAGTACACTCCTTCTTCCTTAATGAAGGTATCAGAAGCCATGACCTCAGCACCATACCTCTCCAGTTAGCAGCTTCAACAGCGTGGACTTCCCTGCTCCATTGGGTCCTACCAGAGCCACTCGTGTGTCAAGGTCAATGCCAAATTCTAGATTATTGTAGATGCAAGGCTGAGGTGGGTAAAGAGAGGGGGACAAAGGCTAGAGGTTGGGTGCCTGCTGGGCGTGCCCGCCCCATCCTGTCAAAGCTGACCGACCACTGCTCCCATCTGCTAAACCTGACAGTCGTCTCCTCGCTGGAGTCAGCACACAGTCAGCAGGAGCAATCAGGAGGGGTTCCCACTGCTCAAACTGCCTATGCACAGCGTGCCTGGCCTGGCTACACACAGAGCATACTGTACTCACCCCGTCCTTTGTATACTTGAAGCTGACGTTCTGCACCATGATGACAGGCGGTGGGATCTTACCACACGGTGGGAAATAAAATGACAGCGTCTAGAGGAGGATGCATTTTCAGGTCAGGGCTTTTCTTAAACTCATGCTCCATGCTCCAGTCACCTAACCACAGCGATCACACCTCACCTTGTCACTCACAACCCTTTCTGTCAGTCCGGAAGCCATCATTTTCTGTAGTGTTTTCTCTTTGCTTTGAGCCTGCCGGGCCAGCTTGGCACTGCCATGACCAAACCTGGCAATGTAGTTCTGCAAGAGACCAGAAGGGGGATTGGAGTGGGTGCAAGAGGCAGGAGGGGGCTTCAAGTGTTTGCAGGAAACCAGGAGGGACTTGAGGTGTGCACAGGAGACGGGAAGCAGCAACTCAAGCCTATATTAAAAAACGACCCACATCTTCCCAAGCTCCTCTAGCCCCCTTCGTGTCCCAATTCAGGTGGGGAAGAGCCGTGTAGCTTCCCTACCTTCATGTGTGCTATCTGGTCCTGCTCCCAGTGAAACCTCTTCATCTGGTTCTCTTCCAGCTCCAGCCGTGTCTTCACATACTGATCATAATTACCCTGCGGGGAAATGCCCCAGACAAGGCGGCAACTTTACCCAGGGCTCTCACTCAGGTTAGAGCATCATTCACTGGCTGCTGCTCTAAGGAACTGCAGGACAGCAGCACATGCTAACAGAACTTGCTGTTTATTTTTGCAGTGCTTAGGGTGGAACTCAGGGCATGGCTCTCATGGCTCAAGTTAGGCAAGGGTGTAGCACTAAGCCATGATACAGCCCAACCAGAAATGCATGGGTGTATGTTTTCAATGCCATGCCTCCTGCTCAGCCAGGCCAAGCCAGGTTCCACGACAAATCCAAAGGTTAACCTGAAGAACCCAGTGTCAGCAGAAGCCCTGAACACAGACATGCTGACACCATGAAGCTCAGGCCCTCAACCATCTCTAACTGCTCACACCAGATGCTGAAGTCACATATGGATAAGGGCTGACCCCCACAAAAGAAAACAAACCAACTACAGCTACACAGATCATGCCTTGGATTGCCATGGTTTCTATCTGAGCCAGGCAAAGCGGAAGACTCAAGCTACCCATCCATTAAAAACCTAACAAACAAGTCTCAGGATATCCACTCAATGATCATACTATGTAGGCATACTAAACAGGCAGACTATATACTCATCTAGAAAGGAAGTTACTAATTTTAAAAGCAACCTGAAGAATTGATCATCAAGGATTACAGAAGAGGGGCTGGAGATGGGTCAGTGGTTAAGAGCACTGACTGCTCTTTCAAAGGACCTGAGTTCAATTCTCAGCACCCACGTGGTAGCCCACAACCACCTATAAGTTGGACCAGGGGACCTGACACCCTCTTCTGGCCTTCATGGGCATTGCATGCATGGGATGCACAAATACTCATATGCAATGAATACATAAAATACACATTAAAAAACAAAACAGATTCTAGATGATCAAAGGTGAAAGGTGCATCCATATGGCATTTTCTACAAATAATTGCAAATACACGGTTTTGGAAGGCAATTTAGGAAACTACAATGCTCCACAGTGACTGTGACTAGGAAGAGGTCTGTTTCCCTTTCCCCATTAGAGAGACTGATGCTCACTGTGGAACCCAGGTTAGTATGACCTCATACCTCGGCCAACACAGTGCTGGGGTCATGTAGACAGTGCCACACTGAACTATTTTTCATTAAAACATTTTTATTACAATTCTCCTATTTACTGGTGTGTGTTATTCATCTGATTCCCAGCATCCACAACAGGTGCTCAGAGCTGCCTCTAACTCGAGCTGATCAACAACCTGTCCTGGCCTGAGTAGGCTCTGCACTCACCTGCACAAACCCACACCAGGTTCACATTACTAAAAATAGCAATAAAACCAACTATTTTTTAAGATAAAAAAGACAAGGCACAACAGGGAGACTGTTAAGATACTTATTTTCTTGTGCACCAAGCTGTCACAACAGGGAAGGCAGCAAAACACGCACGCACGTAGAGCAGCTGCCAACTGTGGCCTATTGGTAGAAGCAAAGGTTTGGGGACTAAAATAAAATGGGTTAGAGCTCCTTAAAGGGTCACTTTGACTTCTAATAAACTCAAAGAACTGGTGAGCACACGAGCAGGGCCCACTCACCGTGTAATACTTGAGTTTCTTGTTGTGCATGTGGATGATATTGGTACAGACCCCATTCAGGAAGTCCTGGGAATGGGACACGAGGACCAGGATGCGCTTGAAACTGTGAAGCCAAAGAGCCAATCAGGAAGGTCTCAAGTAAAAGGCTACATGAAGAGACCCAAGAAGCCCTCACCCTCTCCCACCCTTAGTGAACCCAAGTGCTCTTGAAGACCCTGCAGCCAGCAGGGATGCAGGCAGCGCTGCATTCCCTCAGTGAGGGGGCTCCTGGAGCCTTGCAGTGCTCAGACAGCTGAGGGGCCCCAAGTCTTCTGTTCTGTCAACAGAATGGAGTAGGGATGGGCATGGTAGTGATGTCAACAGTCTGCACATACAAGTATTTAAATAAAAGGTATCCAGAACCATGGTGGGGTCAACCCAAACAGACTCAGTAAGAGAAACAGAAGTCCTTTCTTTTTCAGACAGCACTAAGGCAGCTCCTGTTTCCTTTTAAAGTTGAGACAATATTTATTATTATTTTCCTTTATCACCACACCATGAATTTAAGCATTAGAGTCACTTTATGCGATCTATGTACATGGGTGCACAGGTACACACACAAACATTTTCTTTAGTGAAGAGGCTCACATATTTCCGACTGACTGAAGAGCCAGTCTAACTACACCGGCCCTGGCTGCATCTGGCCCATCTCTGGCCTCACTTCACAAGCACTAATCAGGGCAGCTTCTGAGCACCTAATTCCTCCATACTCTGCTACTGACCCCCTGGGACTGCAGCTCCCAGCCACATCTCTTACGTCTTAAGTTCCTCTTCCAGCCACACACAAGCATCCAGGTCCAGGTGGTTGGTCGGCTCGTCCAGAAGCAGCATGAAAGGCCGAATAAAGAGGGCTCTGAAGGATGCAAAAGGAAACAGAGGCATCCTAAATGCTAAATGGAAGGTGCAGTTTTCCTGTCACAATGCTGGTCAGGTCTGGACTGATCCTTAAGCCAGTCTGTTTTCTATCTTGGAGGAAGGAAGGGCTCCAGAGTTCAAGATGGATAGAAAGTTAGCAAGTGAGTTACAGGAATTTGGACTTGCAGGCAAGGCTGAGAAGACCGTTTGCACCTGAGGTTTGTGATGGCAGCTGATGGGTATCAGAGGCACAAGAGGAAACAAGTTACTAAGGCAACAAGCATCCAGATTAGATTACTTGATGGGGGTGACAGACACCAGCAAGTGGCCAAAGAATGTCCTTTTCTTACACTGGTAAAGCAAGGGACAAGCTGAAGCCCTGGCTCCCAGACTGTTGTCACCAGTCTTGGGGAAATTGGTAAAAGGACTTCTGAATATCACACTCCAGCCTGCATTGGGAAAGCTCCTGAACCAGGCAGAGCAACTTCTGGTCAGCAAGTTCTAGGACATGGAGGCAACTCTCAGGGGCCATGGGGAAGCCTTGCCAACTTGCTTCCCAGGAGTAGGAATACAGTGTGGACTCCACAGAGAGAAAGTAAATGCACCTGAAAGTTGGTGCTTAGGTGAGGCCTCTGTAAGGTGAAAACGATTAGGCAGACATCAGGATAGAGCCCAAGAAGGACATATTTGTGGCTTTGTAAGGAGAGACAAGAAGACAGACACACGAACTTCCTTATCTCTCACCACATGAAGCCTACACTACAGGACCTACTGCATCAGCTGAGCCCTCCCTATAGTCATGAACAGAATGCACTTGTTTACAGTGTGCAGCCTGAGATACTTCATTATTTTAAGAGAAAACACACACATCTCAGCACCCTGGAGAGGGCACTGGCGTAGCGATGGACAACAAACTCACTTTAACCACAAGTTTACAGTGTAAAAAGACAGGTAACACGAATGCTGTCTAATATTATACTATCATAAAAATTAGCAGGACAGCAGCACAAGAGGCAGGAAGGGGGTCAAGGTAAAAACAGACACTTAACTACCATTTCACTTGGGTCTGCTCCGAGTACTCTGGACCATGTGCTGAGAACCAGCACCAAGCTGAAGTATTGTAGAGTGCTTCAGCCAGGACACTCAGTCCAGTCCACACACCGACCCACATTACATCAGGAATGGCTATCTCATCCGACACATACTGACATGATGATCCCTGTTCTACATTCCTACCAGAGTGAACATTCCCCTCTGAGAGACAGGGGCTCCAAGGGATGATGGGAAAGGGAAAACTTACCTAGCAAGAGCAACTCTCATCCGCCAGCCACCACTGAAGTCTTTCAGCTTCTTGCGCTGCATGGCAGGTGTGAAACCCAATCCGTGTAAGATCCTCGAGGCCCGCATCTCGGCTTTGTCAGCATCCAGCTCTTCCAGCCGTTCATAGAGTTCCATGAGTTTCTCACACTCCGCTGTAGGCAGCACATGACCATGAGCTCCCTGAGGGTCCCAGGAGGAAGGAAGCCCAGCCCAGCCCAGCCCTGGGTGTACAGCCGTACCATCCTCATGAGCTAACCGCTCAGCCTCTCTCTCCAGCATGGCCCTCTCTGTGTCCACCTCCATCACGCACTGCAAGGGTGTTTTCTCGCTGGGAGGCATCTCACGGGTCAGATGGTAGATGTCAATGTGCTCGGGGATGGGCACCTCACGCTTCCCAATAGCAGAGAGCAGCATGGACTTTCCTAGGAGGGCAACAGAAGACACTCAGCCATCTCATCACCATTTTTTTGCACCTGTTCCTAACAGGCGGCCCAGGATCCCCATTCTCTAAGTCGCCCACTATCTCTCAGGACTCCCTTTCAGCTTCCCTTCAAGTCTGCTCTTACTGTGAAGTCCTGTGCACTTACAAAGTGCTGGGAGCCGACTTTAAGCAGAAAGCGGCTAGAAAGCAGCTATCATCTTTGCAGCCATCTGGAGCCATATACTCTGATTAGAGACTTGTTGTTCAGCAGCCTACAACAGCTGAGCACACTCTGATAAATATTTTGTTTATCCCACATAGCTTGTTTTGCTGTTTAGTGACCCCAGCTTCATAGTGCTTGTGGTAAATGTTTTCTTTTCACCTGTGTTCTCCTGCGTGTGCTTATAATACCCAGGATTTCCTTGTAATAAAGTTAAGAGGAATATGAGTCAATAAAGTTAAGAGGAGTGAACAGGAGTGAATATGCATTAGTAGAGAGTCAAGAGGAGTCAAAGAGGGGAATAAAGGAGTAACCAGACTTGACTACGGACACTCTGGCTTGTCTATATTCTTCGAGTCTTCCCCCTACTCTCTCTTTTGCTAAACCCTGACCTGCAGAACAGAGCGGGCCGCAATAGTTTGGCCCCCAAACGTGGGCCAGAGTGGTCCATTACAACAAAGGCTTCACACCACTACCCCTCACCCTCACTCCCCACCAACCTCTCTAGCAGCTTCCATCAAAAAAGTACTCCAGTGGTGCGTGGTACACACAGCTCTGTGCCATAAGTCCCAGGCATGTCTGGTCCCCCACTCATAGTATAAACGTCTTGCTTAGTGCTAAATACAAACCGAGAAAGAGAAACCTCCCTACCCAGCCCCAAGGGCCTCACCAATTCCATTTAAGCCAATGAGGCCGTAGCGCCGGCCGGAGTTTAATTCCAGCTTGGTGTCGCTGAGCAGCTCCTGACCATGAAAGGTGAGGGAGAGGTTGATGATGTGGACGTCAGTGCTGTTGGGGTGAGAGGCCAGGACGCCGGTGACAGCTCGAGCAGCAGCTTTCCTCATCTCAAAGTCCTCCAGCTCCTTGGTCAGCAAATCCACTTCTGGGGCACATGTGGAATTTGGGAAGGGTCAGTCAGATAGACGCAGATCTGGGACCAACAGGCAGATCCCACAGGACCTGAGCTCAGGTCGTACGATGCAGACTCGGGCATTCTGAGGACTTTATACAGTGCCCATGACACAGACTTGCCTGACACTCTGCTTTCACAGACAAGCTTTACAAGCAGCCCTTTTGATTCTAGGCTCTTCCCTCCCACTTCCTCGTCTCTCCCTGCACCATCTTCCACAGCTTTGGACATGGATAAAGCTACCCATGGCCTGACCCGATCACACCAGCTGCCTTCTACATTTTATTTTGGAGATAATTCCTTCCGATTGACTCTTATCAGTCATTTTAAAACTCTACTTGTTACATTCCTATTCCCATTATTAACTTATTTCTTCAAATGTTTAGTGTATCTGTAGTGACAGTCACATAGTCACACACAGCGTCCGCCTCAAAACACAGTCCCTCAAATCAGAATAAACACCTGCAATGACTAGACATAAGTAACACTGTAAAATGACACAGGGGATAGCAAATGGAAACACAATCATGTATGTAAACCACAAGTTTGCACAAGAACTTAATGTGTGAAAGAACAAAAACCGTGGTAAGACTCAAAGGACAGACAGTGAGCAGTCTACACGAGCAGAAGGACAGTGCCGTGTTCCTGGGTAGTGAAGACAAGGTCAGACTGGGATGCTCATTATCACTGCAATGTCCCCATGTCATAGTTAACTCTAGCTGTCAACTTCACATAAGCTTGCAAGAGGAATCTCAAATGAAGAACTGCCTCCATCAGGCAGTGATCACGTTGATGTGGCGTTTTCTTAATGCTAACTAATGTAGAAGGTCCAATCCAGTGTAGGCAGTGCACTCTTTAGCTGAGTGGGTCCGTGCTACATAAGAAAGCTAGCCGAAGCCTGCTGTGGTAGCCCATGCCTTTAATTCCAGCACTCCAGAAGAAGCAGGAAGATCTCTGAGTTTGAGGTCAGCCTGGTCTACAAAGCAAGTTCCAGGACAGCTAGGGTAGTTACAGAGAAACTCTGTCTTGAGGGAAAAAAAAAAAACAAAAACAAAAACAACAACAACAAAAAAAAAAAAACCAAAACTCCTTGCTTTATTTTCCTCAAAGATGGACCCGGGAATATAAGGAAAAAACAAACTTTTTCCTCTCAAGTTAATGTGAGTCAGAAAGTTCTAAGTCTCAGCAACAGAGAAAAGACACTATAAAATAAATTTTCTGAGAGCAAACTAAGTTTATAGTGTGAGTGAATATATTATCTAGTATAGAAAAATGCTACAATAAATCCCCCAAAACTAAGTAACAAAACCACAACTATATTATCAGAAAAACTACATGAAGCTATGTAACAACATGTAACTCGTTACCCACTAGTATAATCACTATCCCTGTGAAATTAGGAATACCATAAAAGCCAAGGGTGGTGTCTGCCTTTAATCCCTGCAGCCAGGAGGCAGGGGCAGGTGGATCTCTATGAGTTCAAGGCCAGTCTGGTCTACAGAGTTCCAAGACAGCCAGGGCTACACAGAGAAACCCTCCTGTCTCCAAACATCTGCCAAAAAAAAAAAAAAAAAAAAAAAAAAAAGTACCATATGGCAAAGCCTGACATACTCACCACGATAGGTAGGAAGAAAAGCAGGAAATAGTAGAAGGTGCCTTCTCTTTTACTGTCTACTGCAGCACCAAGGTAGATAAAAAACTCCCATCTGTATTTGCCACTTGAGTTTAGTTTCCTTGATCAGTAACAAGTTTTAACTCTATGGGTGTGGGTACCACTAAAAAGTTTCATGGCATATAAAGACATGTGTCTGTGGGTGTTTTACTTTAAGAAATAAAAAAAGGCGGGGTGGGGAAGCAGCCTGGCCTCAAACCCTCCATCTTTTTACTGTAGCCTTCTGAACGCTGGGACTAAAGGCATATTGTATCTGCATCCAGATTCTGATTTTGGCTAAGACAACCAGCTCAGGAAATTCACTCAACCCACCTCCATCACCTGTGGTCTCTCTACCATTGGCCTCCTCGTTCTTCTCCTCTGCCACCTGAGGTTCCGTGACAGCATCTCCATTTTCTTCATGTCCTTTTCTGGGCCGCTGTCGAGCTTTGGCAGCTTCCTTCTTTTTGGCTGCCTTCTTCTTGGCCAGGTCGGAAGGCATGGTGATGAGCCACAGGGGTAGTTACTGTTCTTTCAGGAGTCTGAAGAAAAGCAAACAGATACTCCAAAATTCTAAACTTACCGGTAAGAATGTCGGAGCGGTATCTCTTCCCTCCTTGGAATTTTCCTATCAAGCCTCTGGTGCCCAACTCTTGTCCCCGCCAACTTTGTCAGGGTTTCTCACTCTCTCTCCACCGCTCCTCCAGCCTCATCTCCTCCCTTGGGGTTCGCGCGCCAATCCCCACCGCTCGCTTCACTTGGATGCGCTCTTTCCCCCCGGGCCTTTAGTGAGGGACCGCTCTGCCCCTCGTCTCCAGTTTCCAAACTTGGCGCTCACGCACCTCTGCCAGCCGTCTCCTTTTCGGTTCTTCGCCAGGAGTTCGTCCCGGACCTCCCTTCCGTCCCTCTCCTCCACCCTACCGACTGCGGCGAGGTTCCTCTCTGGGAACCACGAGTCCTCCCCGGCGGGTCCCTAAAGGGTCTCCGCATTCGCTGCCCCTAACCTCCCCCACACCCCGCTCGCCGGCGTCTCTGCCTGGGCCAGTTCTTTTCCCTTTCGGCCCTTTCCATCCCGACCCTGAGCTCCCTTCGGCTTCTCCTCCCGCTTCCTGCTCACGGGTCCGCACTCTCCTCCCCTCCGGCGCCCCTTCCCCCTCAACTCACGGGGCCTCGCCGCTCGGCCTCTGTCGCAACAGAGCAGCTCCTTGAGCTCCTCCGCGTGCGGCCGGCTCCCCAACCAATCACGGCCCCGGGCGGCCCTTGGCGCGCTGCCGCGAGGGCTTCTGGAAAATGTAGTTCTCGAATCGTAAGACCTTAGGGCGGGACTCTCCTCCAGAACTACCACGAATCACAGGTGTTGCGCAGTTCTAGTGATGTCATCAGAACGCGCGAGGATTCGGGTTGGGGGAGGATTAGAGTCCAAGGGTTCCGTCCTACCAAGCCGGTTTGAAGAGCTGAAAACTGCAAATCCCACATTGCTCCTCGGAGAGGTGGGCTGGTCTTCCAGACGATACCCCACCCCTAGCAGATAAATTTACCAGGCTGCACTACTGGTTTAACCAGCAGGGAGTGCGACTAAGCTTCCTAGTATGCGTCGTAAGGGTGCCCGTCCACACAATGGGAGAAGAGAGTTAGAAGGTGGAAGGAAAAGAAAAATGAGGTGCTGCTGGGCAGAAGTGGCTCTAAAAGTGAGGTAACCCTTTGCAGACCACGCCAACAGAGCTCTGTCCGAGAAAGGCGTCCTAGTTTCACGGAACCGAAATTGCAGAGCCTAGTCCATCGCTAACCAAACTCTTTGAAAGTGCCAGACGTTCTGAACCTTGGTATCTTCAACAAGAGTTTCCGGGTTCCACCATAGCCATGCGAGTGTGGTGGAAAAATCTAAAGTAAAAGGACCGCTTTGCTGAGTTTAGCTCTGTGGACACTTAGCTGTGACTTGTTTAATTTCCTTTGGGTCTCACTGTCCAAAATCTTTAACAGACTGAGTGTTAGGTACATTATAAACTAGATCTGTAGCCTCAAAAACAAGGCAACTCCTTACGACCCTTGCTACCTGTCCAGGGTCTTGTGCATTGGTGCCTTATTATTGATGACACTGGAGGAAGCAAACTTACTGCCCCTGAGTGCACTCTCAAAGTGAGCCCCTTTTCCTCTAAAGTCACCATGTTCCCAAGCTAAATAGAAATTAGGCGCGAAGATCGTCGAGGATGGACATCACAAGCAGCTTCAGAGCCTGCCTCCTGTGTCTTTGTAGCACACTAATTTTAAGAAAGAAGAAAACGGGCTGGAGAAATGGCTCAGCGATTAAGAGCACCGACTGTTCTTCCAGAGGTCCTGAGTTCAATTCTCAGCAACCACAGGCTCACAACCATCTGTAGTGGGATCCGATGCCCTCTTCTGGTGTGGCTGAAGATAGCAACAGTGTACCTATATACATTTAAAAAAAATAATAAATAAATGGAAAAAAGGGGAGGAAGGTGAAGGAAGGCTTTGTGTACACACACACACACACACACACACACACACACACGTGCACGCGCGCGTCTTACAAAGAAAAAAGAAAATCCAAATGGGCTTGTTAATTGCCTGCAGTATGCTGCTGCACAGGAAGCTGTCTCTTCCAGAAACTAAGAAATAGTAAAACCCACCTAAGCATTGTCTACTCCTACCCAATGAGAAACTTTTTCTTGGTCCATTGTCCACCTCTGTCTTTGAGGATGTGCTCGTTTTACTCTAAATTTTAAACTCTTTCTTCACAACTCAGTGCCTTATTGGAATTTATTCTACAGAGATAGCAATGACTGGGAAACCTAGGGGACGTCAGAGTAAGTCTTATAAAAGTAAGTCTTTTATAAGACTCAAAACACTGATCCCACCTCCCCCCATAATAGAAACAGTTCCCCTCGATTGTCTGCTAGAGCTTAGGTTTCAGAGTTAAGTCATTTAAATACTGACCACGTTCCTAGAATAACCTCCACCAGTTGAGTAGTACTATTGTTATTTCACACAATTGAAATGAGCTGACACAGATTACAAAGTAGCAAGGAACTTTATTCAAAGGCCAAGTAATATCACAGATAGTCTTCACCACAGGTCACATGAGTAAGAGTTCTCTCAAGGATCCTGATGCTTGTTTGGTGCTTCATTTCATGAAGTCTAAGGGAGAGAGAGGCTGCTTGCTAAGGAGGGTAATATGAGTGGTTCTCTGTTGTAACAGACAGATTTGAGTTGTATAAGCTTTTGCTAACTACATGTGTCCTTTCCCATGCATCTGATCTTTAAAGTTGTACTTGATTGTTTTTTATTATTATTTCTGTACTACATGCACATTGATGTCAGACAACAGCAAATGATTGAACTGATTCTCTTCTTCAAACAGGATCAAACTCAGGTCATCAAGCTTGGTTGGCAAGAGTTCTGTTTTTTACCTACTAAGCTATCTTTTTTTTTTTTTTTTTTTTTTTTTTTTTTTTTTTTTTTTTTTTTGGTTTTTCGAGACAGGGTTTCTCTGTGTAGCCCTGGCTGTCCTGGCACTCACTCTGTAGACCAGGCTGGCCTCGAACTCAGAAATCCGCCTGCCTCTGCCTCCCAAGTGCTGGGATTAAAGGTGTGTGCCACACCACCCAGCCCTACTAAGCTATCTTACTAGCCCTTAAAATATTTTATTTGTGTGTGTGTGGTGTATGGTTACATGTATGTATGGGTATGTGCACACATTTGTGTGTGGAAGCCAAAGGAGGATTTTCAGTGTCCTGTTTTGTCACCCTTTGCCTCATTCCCTTGAGACAGGGTCTCTCACTGAACCTGGAGCTAGGCTGGCAGTCAGCAAGCCACAGCAATCCTCCTGCCTCCACACCACCCTCCATAGCACTAGGGTTACAGGCATGTGCTTTCCTTTTTATATGAACTCTGGGGCTTTGGACTCCATTCATGTTTGTGTGGTAAGTGCTATCAAATCCTGAGCCATGTCCCCAGACTTCTGCATCTGATTTAATTGTGTGCTGTTGGGAGCCAACTTCTAGCAGAAAACGGCTATCATTCTTTGCAGCCATCTCGAGCCATATACTCTGTTAGGAGACTTGTTTTTCAACAGCCTACAACAGCTGAAGCACACTCTGATAAGCATCTTGTTTATCCCACATATCTTGTTTTGCTGTTTAGTGACCCCAGCTGCATGGTGCACGTGGTAAAGAGTCTTCAGCTGTGTTCTCCTGCGTGTAGTTATACCCAGGATTTCCTTGCAATAGGAGGAGACAATAAGGAGAAATAAGAAATAGGGAATATGAGACAGTAAACAAGACTTGACTACACACCCTGTTTTGTCTCCATTCTTCGAGTCTCTTTCTCTTCTTCCCCCCACTCTCTCTTGCTAGACCCTGACCCTTGGACCAGAGCAGCAGAGCAGTCTGGGACATTTTGGCTCCCAAGAGTGGGGCAGCTCGGTCTGGGACAGTGTGCAATCCCAATTATGCATAGGCACAAAATGGTAATAGGGCATTCTCTTTAAAATGTCAAAGGACACCGTTTCTCTATTGTACATGTACTGAAAACTAGTTCAGACCAGATTATCCCATCTCTTTTGTTTTCGGAATGTGTCCCAAGACATGTTTGAATAGAAATGGGGCATTATCAAGGGGTCACTAAGGAATATAACTTATTGTCATTGTTTAAAGTTGGTATACCTACAGGCCAATTCAGATGGGGTTCCCAGATGTTCAACAATGTCTCTGCATAGGATAGGCAGGTAGTGATCCTAGGCTGCCAAGTGAATCGTTAGAAGATTGACCGTCCAAACTGAGTGGAGTCTGAGGTTGCTGATCTATGCTTGCCTGTCTCATTCTAATCAAACTCACATGAACTTGTGATCCTCCTATACCTCCTGAGTGCTGGATTGTGAGCATGAGCTACTATGCCCATGTTTATATATCCTGGAGATCAAATCCAGGGTTCCATGCTTACTAGACAAGCCCTCTAACAACTGAGTCATCTCCAGTCCTCCTCTCTTTTTAAATTTAGATTTTAATACACAAGAACCTTAAATATTTGTCTTTCTAAGTCTTAACTTGATCTCCAGTTTCACTAATTTTCTTACAAATAATATAATCACATTCTTCTTTAAGACTGAGTAATACTCCGTTGTGGGAATATATTTTGTTTATTTTATCCATTTTGCACTGCTCAGGCAATTATTATTAGACAGATGCCATACATTGGCAACTGTGGATAATTCCAGTAAACCTGGGTATCTTCACGTTAGCTTCAGGCAGCTTTCTTTTGGACAAGGGCAGAAAGCAGCCACATTCTTCATCAAAATATCACAAGAACAGTCTCTAGGCCACATAATATTCTCCTCTGAAACCTCTTGAGTGGAGCCCGCACAGTTTAAATCACTCTCAGCACCACTGTCCTTCATGTTACTAGAATGGCCCATTTAGCAGCACTTAAACCATTCAACTGCTTTTCTAATTTTTTTTTTTAAAGATTTATTTACTTATTTTATATGAGTACACTGTAGCTCTCTTCAGACCCACCAGAAGAGGGCATTGGATCCCATTACAGATGGTTGTGAGTCTGTGGTTGCTGAGAATTGAACTCAGGACCTCTGGAAGAGCAGTCGGTGCTTTTAACCGCTAAGCCATCTCTCCAGTCCTCAACTGCTTTTCTAATCCAAAGTTCCAAAGTGCACACTCCTCTAAACAAAAGCATGGTCAGGTCTGTTAAAGCAATACTGCAGTCCCTGATACTAACTTCTGTCTTAGGTTTCCATTGCTGTGAAGACACACCATGACCACAGCAACAATAAAGGAAAACATTTAATTGGGTCTGGCTTACAGTTTCAGAGGTTTAATCTATTATCATCATGGTGGGAAGCATGGCAGCATGCAGGCAGACACGGTGCTGGAGAGAGAGCTGAGAGTTCTGCATCCTGATCTGCAGGCAGCAGGGAGAGCCAAGGAACTACTACGTTTTTTTTGTTTGTTTGGTTGGTTGGTTGGTTGGTTTTGTTTTGTTTTGTTTTGTTGGTTTTTCAAGACAGGGTTTCTCTGTATAGCCTTGGCTGTCTTGGAACTCACTCTGTAGACCAGGCAGGCCTCGAACTCAGAAATCCACCTGCCTCTGCCTCCCAAGTGCTGGGATTAAAGGCGTGTGCCACCACCGCCCGGTGGAACTACTAGTTCTGATTGGAGCTTCTGAGACCTCAAAGCCCACCCCATAGTGACGCACTTCTCCCAACAGAGCATACCCACTCCAACAAAGCTACACCTCCTAATAGTGCCACTCCCTGAGGAGCTATGGGGGTCATTTTTATTCAAACCACAACACTAAGTATGCAGCTATCTCTATTATATGGTGACTTTGGGTCCTTTAGACATATACCCAGGCATGGTCTACTAAGATCTGCTTTCAGATTCTTGAGGTACTTCCATACTGAGTTCCCAGTGGTTGGACTACATTCTTCTGACAATATGTAAGTGGATAAGGAAGCAGGTAAGGGATTATAAGACAATAATATATTATTTATTTATTCATTCATTCATTCATTCATTCATTCAATGTATGTGAGTACATTGTTGCTGTCTTCAGACACACCAGAAGAGGCCATCAGATCCCATTACAGATAGTTGTGAGCCACCATGTGGTTGCTGGAAATTGAACTCATGACCACTGGAAGAGCAGTCAATGCTCTTAACCATTGACTCCAACCCCAATATTTATTTTTTGAGAATTATAATTCATTATACAATTTGTATCATAACATTCCATTTCCCCAGCAAATTCCCAGGTGGATGTTGCTACCATGTTACCATCCTATCCACAAGCTCAGGTTCAGTGCCTGTCAGAAAACAAGCAGAAAAAAATACAGCTGATTAGAGGCAGTACAAGAATTTAAGGCTGGTATTTTCTGGTTCTCTACCATCAGGCCCATCAATAACAATCACAGCTGTGGTAAGTAAACAATTGGTAGGCAGATTCTTCTTCACCACAGTTAGCATCTTAGAACACTTGCTAACTACTTGGATATTTTGTCCTTCCCACCCAGAGTTAAGATCTTGTGCATGGAAAAGTGCTGGGGATAAGAGGAGAGGAAATAAAAACTAAAAAGAAAAGAGTCATGAGAAGCCAAAGTTCAGCAAGAACTGGTTATTGGTTCACATTTGTTTTTTGTCATCTTGATACCAGCTGGAGCTATCTGGGAAAAGAGATCCTCAGGTGAGAAAATTGGCCTATAGGGCAAGTCTGTGGGGCATTTTCTTGATTAGTGATAATGTGGGAGAGCCCAGTCCACTGTGGGTGGTGCCATTCCTACACAGGTGATCCTGAGTTGTATAAGAAAGCAAGCTGAGCAAGCCATGGGGAGCAAGCTCATAAGCAGCCTTCCTCTATGACCTCTGCATCAACTCTTGCCTGCAAATTCCTGCCTTGGCTTCCACTGATAATAAACATTGACCTACAATCCAAATAAACCCTTTCCTCTTCCAAGTTGCTTTTGGTAATTGGTGTTTTATCACAGCAACAGAAAGCACGCTAGGACAACATTCAAGGCTAGTCACAATTTTTAAACCCTGTCTAAAAACTAAACAAAACAAAGAAACCAACCAAACAAATACAAACTAGTAGAAAATACACGAAGAAACTGAGATCAGAGGAAGGAAATGTCTAGACCAGTATTATCTAAGAAGTTAGTAACTAAGAAGTATCTGAAACTATAGTATATAACCAGTGTCATAGTGTCTGTAAGTAGCTCTGATGGCTCATGTTGTTTGTCAGCTTGACAGAAACTAGAGTAATCTACGAGACAAAAATACTGTAAGTACTGTGTTGGATAGGCTATTTGATGTGGGAAAGCCCATCTCAAAGTAGGTGGTAGTGGTCCCTGGGCTTGGGTCTTGAGCTGAAGGGAAAGGAGAAAGCTGGCCTAACACCTGCATTCAACTCCCTTTATTTCCTGGTACAATGTGATCAGCTTTCTGAAGCCCCTACAGCCAGACTGACCGTACACTGGGACAATGAACTGAAACAAACCATTCTACTTACAAGTCACTTTTACTAAGAGTATTTTATCAGCAGCAGGAACAGTGTCTAACACAGAAGATGCAAGGTCCCTGAAATACAGCTACTCAGAATTATAAAGTCCCTATGCACATGATGGAATAAAGCACACAAGTTCTTTCACTAAGGGTTGTCTGAGAGTGGTTGTTTTTACTAAGCTGTAACACTCGGGGAAGTTCTCACTCCCAAAACATTCATCACTGGACCTTGGCTGTCCAGGCTCACACTGCTGCTGACCCTGCCCCTGGCATTGTTGCTGTCTCTGTAGCTGGACCTAGGCTAACTTGCCCAGTGAAGGCTGCCCAAACCTCATCTCTTCTCCTCTGAGAGCTGTAATGTGGGGAGCCGACAGAAAGCGGCTATCACCCTTGCAGCCATCTTGAGCCATATACCCTGACAAGAGACTTGATTACATTAGCCTACAACATCTGAGCACACTCTGATAACATCTTGTTTTAGATAACCAGGATTTTCCCTTGGGTGTGTGAGACTTAAAGGTATGATTTAGAGCTGAGACTTAAGAGCGTGACTTAGAGATTAGATTTAGAGACAAGGCCTAAGGGCATGACTTAAGGGCGTGACTTAGAGGCATGGCTTAGAAGTGAGACATATAAAAGGCAAGAGGCAGACAGAAGAGAGATCAGAGAACCAGACAACAGGTTACTTGACAGAGTACAACTTGGAACAGAGAATTAGGCATTAGATAGCAGGCACTTGGAAGAGAACTTGGAACTGGAAACTTGGAACTTGGAGGGAGGCACTAAGGACTAGGAACTAGAGACTTGGAGAGAAGAAGAGAGACTGAAGAATAAACAGGATTGAATCACACTCTGTCTGGTCTCCATTCCTCAAGTCTGTCCTCACTCTCTCTCTTGCTGAACCCCGACCCGCAGACCAGAGCAGCTTGGGGCAGTACGAGCCAGAACAATTTAGCCCCCAAGGCTTTTGACAGAGCGGTTCTCAACATTTTTGGCCCCCAAACGTGGGGCAGCTCAGGCTGTGACACTGTAACACCTTCCAGCACTCCTGCTGGACCCAAGCCCCATGGAACCTCTCCATCCTGGTTCCACTTACAGATTAGTGACCCCAGTACTTTTGAGACTTAGGTAGCAAGATGGCTGTGATTTCAAGATCAGCCTGACCTACATAGTAAGACCTTGTTTCAAGGAAACAAAGCAAATGATACACATTATAAACTGTAAAACATGACTAGGATTTCAGTTTTCATATGGAAAAATGTAAAACACTTCAGAAGCTTTTCATATTGCTTATATGTTGAATTTATATTTTATTTATACCTAGTACAATAAAATACTAAAGCTAATTCCACCTATTCCTTTTAGTTCAATAACTGTGGCTATAGCCAGGTATGCTGGTACATGATTGTGATCCCAGTACTGAAAGGCAGAAGCAGACGGATCTCTGTGAGACTGTGTCAAAAATAAAGCAATATAAATTATAGGTTTTGTCTTTGATTTTTCAAGATAGGGTTTCTCTGTGTAACCCTGGCTGTCTTGGAACTCACTCGGTGGACCAGGCTGACCTTGAACTCACAGAGCTCTGCCTGCCTCTGACTCCTTAGTGCTGAGATTAAAAGTGTGTGCCACCACTGCCCTGAAAAAGTAAGTGTTTTGATCATAACAGAAGAGAAGTAGGGCTGGAGAGCTGGCTCAGAGGTTAAGAGCACTGACTGTTCTCCCAGAGGTCCTAAATTCAATTCCCAGCAACCACATGGTGGCTCACAACCATCTGTAATGAGGATCCGATGCCCTCTTCTGGTGTGTCTGAAGACAGTGACAGTGTACTCACATACATGAAATAAATAAATAAATTTAAAAAAAAAAAGAAAAGAAAAGTAAAACGAAAACCTCGTGTAACAAAATAATCTTTCAGTGTGCTCAAAAATGAAGAGAGAGATTATCATGTATGTGACAACACAAATGACTGGAATACTGACATACATCTCTGTAAATGATGAAGTTCTACAAAGTGGTAACTTTGTATATTCCAAGCCTGACAATCTTTCTTTCATCCATGTGAGCTGTTTCTTACAAATTTAGCATAGATCAGTGGTAGTGGTACACACCTCCAATCCCAGTACTCAGGAGGCAGAGGCAGAAGGATCTCTGAGTTCAAGGCCAGCCTGGTGTACAGTTTGAGTTCCAGAACACCCAAGGCTACACAGAGAAACCCTGCCTGGAAAACCAAAACCCAACCCAAACCCAAACCAAACAAAACAAAGCAAAGCAAAGCAAAACAAAAAGAATTTAGTACAGGGCTGGAAAGATGGTTCTGTGGTCAAGAGCATTTACTACTCTTTCAGAGAACAAAGCATTCTTCCAGCACCCGCTTGGCTTACATTGTATAAGACATCATTCACACACACCATACCCTGGCATCATTTGACAAAAAAAAAAAATTGTCCTGAACATTTCCAAACTGCCCTCTAGGTGTGGAGCTGTCTTTCTCAGGAGTCTACCGCCGTCTTTTCCTTCTAGTTCACCTTGGGTTATTCTGTACTGGGTTCTAGCTGCCCTGGCCATGCTCAATTTCTTATGCTTTTGTCTTTGCCTTGTAAATTCTGCTTTATGTCTGGAGAAACCTTTCTGAAACGAGGGATCTCAGCACGCCCACCCACATTCCCAATCTAATTTAATTCTTTCTGCTTTGGTTTTTCTACTCGATTCTATACTTAAAAAATAAATATTTGTGTGTGTGTGTGTGTGTGTGTGTGTGTGTGTGTGTGTGTGTGTGTGTCCAACAAAGGACAACCGTGTGTATGTCAGAGGACAACTTGATGAAGTCAGTTCTCTCTTTTCACCAGACAAGGAGCTCAGATTATCAGTCTTGGTGATAATCACCTTCTCAAGGTGAGTCATCTGACTGGTCCTTAATTCAGTACTTTTCTGCCTTGAGACACCATAGTGTGTTAGTGTCCACGGCCTGCATCCAAGCAATTCTCACCGCCTTAGAACTACTTCGTTCTAGTTTAGCCCAGGTCTGTTCATTCCTGGTCACATGTCCCTCATCCTTTACCTAGTACAGTTACGTATTGACATTTCTTGAGCCGCTTAATAGGCGCTGGTGTTGCGCGGCCGGTTTAGTTGAACCGTGCTCAGAAAGGGGGAGGTCATCTTTCTTTAGCGCTAACAGGTTGAATTGAATTGGGGAGCGTCCGTCTCTGGCGTAGTCCGGATTCACTCGCCTTGGCGTTAGGAGCTACAGCTTTGAAATCGAGAGGTGCAGCAACGACCATAGAGAGCGCGTGGAGGGAGCGAGGGGCCGGATGCGGTCACCATAGAGACGGGTGACTGACAGGCAGCGGAAGAGGAAGCTGAGGGCTGAGCTGTGAGGTGGCAGCGGCTGCAAAGCGGAGCCCTCAGCCCGCAACAGGGTGGGCTCACCCGCAAGGCGGCTCCGTCTGCCGTGGGGCTTGGGTGTTCCTGTCCCCCTGACCGGCGTGACCTGAGAACCCGCTCGGTCCTGGTCTCCGCCGCGAGCTTCCTCCGCCGCCCGAGTTCGCAGAGCAAACCAGCTGGACGCCGGGCCTTTTCTGCTGTCCTGGGACGTAGGCGATTAATTTCTGTCTACAGACGGCTGGCTAGAACTCGCTCTGTGACTTCTTCTGGGGGCTGGCACGGGGCTGTGGTCGCCAAGGGAAAAACAGGGCACTGGCTGGTGCAGGCGGGTGTCCTGTTGGAAGGTGGTGAGCCTCTGCTGGCCTTCCCAGAGCCCCGCGTTTCCCCAACTGCTGCTGTCTCCTGGGTTGCTTTTGCTTTATTTGGCTTTATTTGATAACCTCTAGCCACAGCAAGAGTGTAATTTGTCTCCTGCTGCTCTTAGAAATGTGGGCAGCATAGCCTTGCAGGACGTGTAGGATGGCCAGCAAAATGGCTCCATCAGCCATTGCGCTCCTCTGAGAGGCCAGCTGTGCTGAGTCACCGCGACTGTTCATCTCATTTGGGTGGGCAGGTGGGTGGGCACTATGCATGACTGGTGATCTTATCTTACAAGGAGGGGATTTCTAGAGTCTGTGGATTTCTTTGACACTCAGGAGCAGGGTGGAAGGAGGCACTGACCCTTCTGTAGTGCTAGCCTGTAGTAGCAGTAGGTCAGCCGTCCCTTCTGGGGCCTGAGGAGACATAGTGGGCCAGGATATCTGCAGGATAGGACAAGGTGGTTGAGGCAGGCCCTTTTGGTCGAATTGTTTGAATGGTGCATGCGTTTTACCGTAAGCCCTGCGTCATTGGGTGCTGCTGACTTGAATTAGGCTCTTGCTTCAAATGGCTGTAGACCTTTTGGGGTTAGGTTTGGCAGTACGGCACTTTCTTATTTCTTTTTACTGGACTACAGACTGCAATCCTAGTAGTGAGTGGCATTGTTCATATAGACGATAGTATTTTATTGAGGAGTGTATCAGCACCATGGCCACTGAAGACCAGACATAGGGAGTTGGGAAGACTTTGTGGGGATGCTGGGCCTGGAAGTCGACACACATTGCTCCTTTCTTTGTTGCTGACCCCATTAACCCCAGGTTCTCTGATTAAAACTGTGGGGCTACTGCTTGCCTGGGGCCCATCAACCTACTAATTCTTGAGACTGTGCCCCCAGGGCACCCTGTGTCAGGGCCTGCCATCATGCGATTGAGCTCCCTGTTGGCTCTGCTTCGGCCAGTGCTCCCCCTCATCCTGGGACTGTCTCTGGGATGCAGCCTGAGCCTCCTGCGGTTTTCCTGGATCCAGGGTGACGGAGAAGATCCCTGTGTAGAGGCTGTGGGGAAGCCAGGAGAGCCACAGAATCCAAACTCAAAAAATGGGCTGGACCAAAGTGATGAAGACTTCAAACCCAGGATTGTCCCCTACTACAGGGATCCTAACAAGCCCTACAAGAAGGTGCTCAGGTGAGGGTAATCTGTGCATAGTCCCCCGGCACTGACCCTCACTCTAGAGCTATTTGCTGCTGTGTTTATGTGTTAGTTTCCTGGAAGCACTTGTCTTATTTCCTGTCTTGGTTTGCTCCTATTTTATCCCTCCCCAAGTCTGAGAGCACCTCACCCGTTGGTGTTAGTGTTCACTGTTCTTGAGCAAGGCTGTATCTGCACTAACCTACTGAATAGACCTGAGTAGAGCCTGTCTCCACGTAGCCAAGTCCAGCCTCGCCTACTCAGTGGGCACTCACTCAGATAACTAGTTATTAGTGATGAGGGAGGGGGTCTCTCCCCTTCCGGATCCAGCTCATTTATTCCTAGGGATGTATGTGCTGGGCAGGCTGGTGCATGCTCCCTTCGTGACTCAGGAGTTGACCCCTTATCTTCTGGTCTCTCCATAGGACTCGGTATATACAGACAGAGCTGGGCTCTCGTGAGCGCCTGCTGGTGGCTGTCCTGACTTCTAGAGCCACGCTGCCCACCCTGGCCGTCGCTGTTAACCGTACAGTGGCACATCACTTCCCTCGGTTACTCTACTTCACGGGGCAGCGAGGGGCCCGGGCTCCCGCGGGGATGCAGGTGGTGTCTCATGGAGATGAGCGGCCTGCCTGGCTCATGTCAGAGACCCTGCGCCATCTTCATACACACTTTGGGGCAGACTATGACTGGTTCTTCATCATGCAGGATGACACATATGTACAGGCCCCCAGATTGGCAGCTCTTGCTGGTCACCTTAGTATCAACCAAGACCTGTACTTAGGCCATGCAGAGGAATTCATTGGCACAGGCGAGCAGGCCCGGTACTGCCATGGGGGCTTTGGCTACCTGTTGTCACGGAGTCTCCTGTTGCGCTTGCGGCCGCATCTGGATGGCTGCCGAGGGGACATTCTCAGTGCCCGGCCTGATGAATGGCTCGGCCGCTGCCTCATCGACACTCTGGGCATCGGCTGTGTCTCACAGCACCAGGTGACAGCCCCTTCAAGGCAGTCCCAGTCCCCCAAAGGTTGGCAGTGACTGAATGATTGCTGTCCAAACTGAATTCTCCAGACCATCCTTTTGTCCTTCCCAGATGCCAGCCTGCCCCTTCCACTCTCCCTTGCTCACCTTACAGCCTTGGGGCCATCAAAAGTGCGTATTTTTAGGGACCCCTGAACAAGCCAGGAAGATGTCTGAACTTATCTGCCTCCCCCTCACCCCCTTTTTTACATCCAATGCACATCACAGCTAAGGACAATGTGAAAATGTTCTAGAGTTGGCCACCCCCCCAGGTAGAAAGCTCAGAGATCTCTCTACTACCCTAGAGAGTGGCTCTGCTCTACCATAGAAGACCAAGCATCCCAGGGGCAAGTCTTCTTCCACACCAGCCTGCTGGGATGTCCTGTGGCTGTATTCTCATGGAGCAGTGGAGTTCTTGGGGAAAAAGGAAGCCCTTAGTTGCCCATTTACTTTCTCATTTCCAAAATGTGGGCGTAGAATTAGGGATGGAGGTTAGGGGCCACTGCTTCTTAGTCCCTTCCAGAGGAGTAGCGGTGACAGGTATGAGTGCGAAGGAGACTGAGGCTTTGGGAGTCCCAGCTTATGTGTGCAGCATTAATTGTCTGATTGGTCCCTCTAGGGGCAACAGTATCGCTCCTTCGAACTGGCCAAGAATAGGGACCCTGAGAAGGAGGGGAGCCCTGCTTTCCTGAGTGCCTTCACCGTTCACCCTGTCTCCGAGGGTACCCTCATGTACCGGCTCCACAAGCGCTTCAGTGCTCTGGAGTTGGAGCGGGCTTACAGTGAAATAGAGCAACTGCAGGTGAGCTGATGCAGTGAGCTGTGCCTGAGGATCGAGGCTGGGAGCTTAGAGGGAGCCTGGGGAGGCGGGCTACAGGGAGAAGGCAGAGAGATACTAACCATCACAAGGGATCCTGGGATCCAGGACGCCGTACAGTAAGCTAGGGGCCCTCAAATTTGTAGGTAAACTCCCAGAAGCTTACTTAAACTCTACATTAGTGCTTTCCCCCAAGACAAGAAGCCATAATACCCTAAGCTTCCAGAATTGTGGTAAAGGCCCAAAAGATAGACAGGAAGGGGACTCTGTAGTGTAGGGGTCATCAGGGGTGGGCTGTAGATCAGATAAATCTAACATCAGAGGATGTTAGTCCTGTGAGCGTGGGAGTGAAAGTGTGTTGAGCTTTGTATTTTGAGATCCACTTTCTCCTGCTGGTCCTGGCAGCACCTATGAAGGGCATTCCTCACCTCCTTTCTGTACTTTACATAAAAACAGTTCTGGGCAAGGGACTTGGTGGCTTGCCAGGGCTCTGCTGATCACCCCTCAGAGCCTGAGCATCTGGAGCTGGGTGGGATCTTAAACCAGCACTAATGTTAGTTGCATTCCCTCCAACTTAGGCTCAGATCCGGAACCTGACGATGCTGACCCCTGAGGGAGAGGCAGGGCTAAGCTGGCCTGTTGGGCTCCCGGCCCCTTTCACTCCACACTCTCGCTTCGAGGTGCTGGGCTGGGACTACTTCACGGAGCAACACACCTTCGCCTGTGCAGATGGGGCTCCCAAGTGCTCGCTGCAGGGGGCTAGCAGGGCAGATGTCGGGGATGCAGTGGACACTGCTCTGGAGCAGCTCAATCGGCGCTATCAGCCCCGCCTGCGCTTCCAGAAGCAACGGCTTCTCAATGGCTACAGGCGCTTTGACCCTGCGAGGGGCATGGAGTACACCCTCGACTTGCTGCTGGAAGCCGTGACTCAGCGAGGGCACCGAAGGTCTCTGGCCCGCAGAGTGAGCCTGCTGAGGCCACTGAGCAGAGTGGAAATCCTGCCTATGCCCTATGTCACTGAGGCTACACGGGTGCAGCTAGTGCTGCCGCTCTTGGTGGCTGAAGCTCCAGCCGCCCTGGCTTTTCTTGAGGCCTTTGCTGCCAGTGTTCTGGAGCCTCGAGAACATGCATTGCTCACCCTGTTGTTGGTCTATGGGCCCCGGGAAGGCCGCGGGGGCCCTGACCCATTTCTCGGAGTGAAGGCTGCAGCAGCAGAGTTAGAACGACGGTACCCCGGGGTGAGGCTGGCCTGGCTTGCTGTGCGAGCAGAGGCCCCTTCCCAGGTGCGACTCATGGATGTCATCTCCAAGAAACACCCTGTGGACACACTCTTCTTCCTTACCACCGTGTGGACAAGACCTGGGTCGGAAGTCCTAAACCGCTGCCGCATGAATGCAATCTCTGGCTGGCAGGCTTTCTTTCCAGTCCACTTTCAGGAGTTCAACCCTGTTCTGTCACCACAGAGATCTCCCCCAGGTGTCCCTGGGGCTGTCCCTGACCCCCCATCCCCTGGTGTGGACCCTTCTCGGGGGGCTCCAGTAGGGGGCAGATTTGACCGTCAGGCATCAGCAGAGGGCTGCTTCTACAATGCTGACTACCTGGCAGCCCGGGCCCGGCTGGCTGGTGAACTGGCAGGCCAGGAAGAGGAGGAAGCCCTGGAGGGGCTGGAGGTGATGGATGTTTTCCTCCGGTTCTCAGGGCTCCACCTCTTTCGAGCCGTAGAGCCAGGGCTGGTGCAGAAGTTCTCCCTGCGGGACTGTAGCCCCCGGCTCAGCGAGGAACTGTACCACCGTTGTCGCCTTAGCAATCTGGAGGGTCTGGGGACCCGTACCCAGCTAGCCATGGCTCTGTTTGAACAGGAGCAGGCAAACAGCACTTAGCTTCTCTACCCTAGTGTCTGCCATAGCCCCAGGAAGGGCAAGGCAAGGTGCCGGACAGATGGAGGGCTTGTCACTGTATTTTTTTAAGAATAAGAAATGTTATTAAAAAGTATCTTCTGCCAAACTGTTTTTAGGTCTAGGGAGAGGGGTAAGAAGAGGAATCTGTGGGAGGGTTGTGGAGTTTGTCTGCCGGGTTACACTGCCTTACCCGTCTCTTCCTCCCTCCCATCCCCATCCACAATGACCACAAGGCTGTTGTCTGATGAGTGACCTTTAATCCAGCCCTCCCCACCCCCAGCACAGCGCGGGAGAGGGAGTCCAGAGCCCAGGGCTTATGCTGGGCAGTGTGGCTGGTCCACAGTGATGCTTGTTCGCGGGCTCCTAGGTGTTGCGCACGACCAGCGACTGCTCCAGCTCCTGCCTGCGCTGCTGGATCTTTAGAGGAAGTGTGATCAGGGGCAGGGTTACAGTGATCCTGGTGAGTGACCAGGGGTACCCTATCGTGGCAGCCCTTCCCGGGAAGAGTCTGGGAGCCAGGAGACTACTGCATGGAGATGTAGGGTGGTGGACAGGTATTGGGCATAGGCAGCAGCAAAGACTGTTGCCAGGTGAGAGGCGAGGCTTCTCTTAGGACTGAAGGGAAGGGAAGTTGCATGTTCCAGGGCTTCCGTTACCTTACAGTAGAAGTAGCGGCTGACGGCTTCCTGGGACCAGGGCTGGTGGTAGAACTCAGCCCGGCGCTCTTCCTCAGGGTTACCAGCCACATCTGTCATCACCTGGGAGGGAGCATGGGGCCTGTGGTGAGTTCTGAGTGCCTCACCTGCCCGAGTTGCATGCCCATCTTTCTTTCCCCATGTGCTTGTCTTCACATCAATGCTCTCTGAGCCCTGTCTTCACCTTGAGATCACGGCTCTGGGAGCGGAGCAGGTCTTGGACGTAGCCTTTGGGGTCCCTGGAGAAACTTAGCATGAAGTCCCTCTGGATCTTGAGCTGGTTTATGGACTCAATCGTCTCATGGATCTACAGGTAGAAAGACAATGATTTCCACCTGGCCCTGTGATGCGGGAGAGGAATGCAAGAGGAAGAAGGGGGTGGGGGTGGGGACTTTCTTCTCTTGTGAAGGGCAGTTCCCCAGAGCCCTTGCTTCCTCTGAGTCCAGTGAGGGGAGCGGGGTGGGCAAAGCTGAACTTGTAATGAAAGTGGCTTCTCAGTAGTGGGGAAGGGTTGTGTGTGTCTCGTGTCTTAGGCCCATGCTGTGGTCTGAGTGCTTTATCCTCTCTCTTGGTTTAATGTCTAGCTCTGGGTTCAGGCCGCACCTTACTGTCCAGAGCACTGATCTCCTGCTGGTTGGCTGTGGACAGGAGAAAGCTGCTCATCTGCCCCTTCAGTGGTTCCTCCACCTCCACATCAATGTCATAGCACGCTGTCTTCTTCTGGTCTGATGGGTCCACGCTGCCAGAGAAGTCCAGCCTTTGATGTCCATGGTACACCCCAACGGAAGCCCAGGGCTGGGGTTAGGGCGGGTACACGAGGAGGGCAGAGAAAGCAAGGAGGGGAGCTGGGCTACCTCACCTGATGACATGGTTGATCACAATTGGGTCAGGGGGCAGCAGCAGGGCAGTGAGGCGCTGGGGGATCTCAGAAAACTTCAGGCGGGGACAGTCAAAAATCTGAAGCAGGAGAGTAGACAGGGAGATCACTCGCGTGTTTGAGGAGACAGTAGCTAATACCGATCTTTTCATCTGGAAAGACCACAAGAAGCTGAGGGCAAGTCAGAATCCTGGGTGCTGATGGCCACGAGCCAGGCTGGGTGTAGAGAAACAGGCATGGCTAATTGGTAAGCCAGTGTGGGGTCCTAAGTCTGCCGCATTCTGTGAGCAAGTTACTTAGCACCTTGGGTCTTAGTGCCTTCACCTCTAGAATGGGGATATTAACAGCCCCATCTCACGGGTTGTCATGAGAATTAGGTAAATCCGTGTACAAGTGTCTGAAGTGGTACATGGTACATGCTCAATAAATACCAACGGCTATCTCTCCTAAGATCTATCTACTGTGTTTATTTTAAAATACATTAACAGTGATACTCTACTTTGGTAGACTTTTGTCAGGTCATTTTTCAACAGTCTCGGTTTTCCTAGCTGCCAGACACACATGTGATGACTTCCACCACTCCTCATGTCAAAGACATACCAAGAGACAGAAAGAATAGAAAAGTAAGTCACCCAAGTCTAGACCCGAGACTGGCGGCTCCTCAGAGATCCCAACTCCAAGTCTCCAAGTACCAAGAAGATTACGTCATAGGATGCTCTCCCCCAGCTCTCCCAGTAGGCTCCCAGACTTGCTTCTCTTGGGGAGCAGCTAATAGACTGTAGAAGTGCCTGGCTTGGCTCCAAGGCCACGGGCCTCAACATTCCTGGTATTCAGAAACTCAGCAAGAGGAGATAGCTACTTTTGGGAGGTGCTTCTGCTAGGACATTATCCCTGTTCCCCAGTTCCTGGGGCTAAGGGCATCTGTTACCTGCTGGAAATATTTGTCTCCATTGATGTATTCCTTGTCATGGGAGTCCTGTAGCCTGTTGGTCTTCACATACTGCCACAGTGCCTGGACAATGGCTGAGCGGCTCTGTGTATGCAACCCCAGCAGCCGGGCTAAGCGGGGGTCCAGTTTGAACTGGGGAGGCTGGGGAAAATTGACCAGGAAAATGAGATCAAAGGGAGAAGCAGGGCTCAGGGACATGGAGCTTAGGGTCCTTGGTAGTCTGCTCCTAGAGAGGGTGAGTAGGAAGACAGTGGGGTGTGTGGGTGGCATGCTGTCACAGGGTAAAACCAACCTGATAGTCCAGCATTAGGAGCAGGGTGCAGCGCACACTCAAGTCCCCTGGTCTCTTCACTTGGAACCCATCTGTCTCCTGGGTTGTGGGTGTCCGGTGCCACTGTCCAGGGGGAAGAGCTAGGTTACCCACAGACCCATCTGGATTTGTAGAGCCTAGAGCTTTAGGATGGTCCTCAATCCAAATCTGCAGCTGCTTCAGGGTTGATGGGAAGGTTGTGACTCAAGGGCAGAGGCAATGTATCTTACCTCAACAAGGTGGTTGTCTGGGCCATAAAGGTCTTTGTCCAACTCAATGACCAAACTCTTGAAGAAGGAAGAAAACTTCCTCTTCTGCTTACTGGGCTGTGGGAAAGTGACAGGGACTGTGGGGGCAGAACAGGGACCATGGACACAGAATGGGCCAAGTTGGCAGCAGGCAAGTAGTATGCTCAGAGGCAGCCCTCTGTCCCCAGGCCCACCCGTCCCAGCCCGGGCTGATTCCCAATTCCCAGTGTAGACATTTAGTTCTGTCCTTGACTGAGCCCATACCCACCCCAGGACACCTGGAGAGACCTGGGCCAGGACGTACATCATCCAAGAGCTTCCCCTCCACCCGCAGCTCCCAGGAGGCAATGCTGCCATCAGAATCTTCGGCATCGGGCTTCGCAGGGTTAAAAGTATTGGAGATATAAAGGCGCAGCTTTCGCTTTTGCTGTAGAAATAAAGTGTAGTACAGGACGAGGGCTGTGTGCACCGACCCAGGGGCACCCTGCTTTTTCCTACTGGACAGGGCACTCAGAGCCCTATTCCTACTCCCACACTAAAGCACCTTCATGGGCCTCTTCAGGGCCTCCTGGATGTCCACCCGCTTCCGCATGATGGTTTGATCCAGTTTCCTCTCAAATGCTAGGAGGTCCATGTAAGCCTGGGACTCGGGGACCAGCTCCCGAATCTGGAGGAGGGGCAAAGTGGAAGCAGGGCTCAGTCCATCTTGCAATGCAGAATGAGTACCCGCTGTGTGACCACAGGACACAAAGGACACGTACGGAGCTGTCCAATTGATTTCAGGCTGCGGAATCTTGAGAGTGAAGATAGGACTTGTCCCCGGGATTCTATTATATAGCCTCATTGTGTGCCGACAAAAATCGCTTCTCCCTCCAGGAAAATTCATGCATCTCATCACCGGGAAGCAGCAGCAACTGGCAGCCCAGCAGGTGCAAGTGCCTAGCCTCATCCTATCACCCCTGCTCATACAGACACCCTGGGTCCCTGAGAAGTGCTAAGGGATTCTGGGATTCCCAGATAGTTGGGAGGTAGTGTAGGTTGCCTCGGGAGCTCCACACCTGCTGTCCCTTTGGCGTGTCCAGGCTCTCCTGCTACTTTGTGTTCCCTCCACCCAGCAGGTTCCAGTCCCTTCTTTGTCCTTTATGCCTTTGGACCACTGGCATCCAGCCCCGTAACCTCAGGCCCTATGTTCTGCCCCTCCTCCCTCCATGGTTCTCCAGCTCCCTCCCTCAGTCCAGCCCCACCCTTGCAAAGGGAGCCTCACTTCTTAATGAGCTTTTAAAACAAAAAGTGAAAGTGGTTGTGGGAGCCCAGAGCACTGTTCCTAAGGGAGGAGGGAGGGTGGAGGAGCAAAGGGGTGGGGCTGGCTGGGGGCTGCTGTGAAAGGCACTCACCCTTTGAGGGAGGATTTTGTCAGCCATCTTCCTCCTCTTGGCACTGTACATTTTTAAAAGAAAAAACCAGGTTACCATGGCGACAGATCTGGGAGTAACGAGGCCACCTGCTAAATTATCCCGACATCTCCGCCCGCTGGCTGGGGTTCCCACAGCCTGCTTGTCTGCCTGTCTGAGGGCTACAGCAGTGATGTGGAGCTGGTACTTCCCTTGGAAAGCAGGTCCTTCTCTGGCCTGGTACCCCCTGCCCCCATCTTATACCTCACCACATCCTCAGAACCAGAGACATTCAGACTTAGGAGGAACTAGTGAAAGAGAAGATGCTGCCAAAAGATGGGGACTGCAGAAGTGTTTGCAAAAAGCCTGGAGTTGGGGAAGACGGGAGAGAAAAGATAGCTTCTGAGGACCCTCCTGCAAAGCAGGAGACACATGCCCAAGAGAGCCTGAGCTCCAAGAAGGGGAGAGGTGACTCTTTTGCTTGGTTCCTGGAGCTCCTGAGCTGTCATGGTGTGAAGTGGTGGGACTTGGTACTCCTGTGGCTCTGGGCTTGGAAGGAACTGTTTAAGGGCAGGAGCTGCTTGTGGTCTTGGACCATCTGCCAACCAAGGGACACACCACAGTCACAAGGACCCTGGAAGTGTGCAGGAGTGTTCTATGTGAGTGTGACTTAGCTCTGGAACCAATGTGGCTGAACCTAGGGTAGGTAGCACCTGGTATTGGCCATTTCTCAGTTTCAAAAGCAACGCAGAAAGAAAACCCTTGGCTGGCCAAGAGAACACCCGGCCTAGAAGATAGCTCTACACTGCCCCCATGTGACATTCTCACTCACTGCCCCCTTTCTATCCATAAATCCATTCTATGCCCAGGCAAGCAACTCATTAAAAAAAAAAAAAAAAAAAAAAAAACCGAAAACAAAAAACCAACCCATTCTTAGGCTGGGTAAGCCTTTCATGAAAGGATTGATTTACTTCAAATAAACTGTCCACACAAAACTCTTAACTTACAGATAAAAAAAAATCAAAGAATTACTTGCTATATAAGATAATGATTCACTTTGTAAAAGAATTTATTATGGGATGTCTTTGATTTTCCTTGATGTGTAAAAACTATTTAATAATGAAGTAGAATTGATATTACACCTTGTATAAGAACCCATCTGTTGTGCAAAAGGAAGCATGTGTGTTTGGCTAAATACTGATGCCCATAGGGGCATTACTCTTGCCAAGAGCCAGCAGGGACCATGGGAGTGCCACCAACTTCTCAGACAAGGAAATACGCTGGTCCGGTGGCTTGGGGGCAGAACTGCTTCCTAGAGGGGTTATAATGCCTCTTCATGCCCAGTGCCAAGGATAAGGATTGGGGAAATCTAGAGGGGCTCTGATGCAGCCCGGGACTCAGGACTGGCCCGGAGGTGGCCCGGAGGTACTAGAGGATTACATTTTAGAAAACACACAGCTAAGACTCAACCTTTGGTCTATTTGCCAGCCCTGCCTCTCCCCAAAGACATCTCCCAGAACTTGGGGGAAAGGATGGGAGAAAGGATTTAGCAGGTGACAAGCAGAAGAATGAAGGGTGCGTGCAGAGAAGGGACACTGGCAGCCGACTATCGCAGCCTGTCTTCACTGTGGGCACACAAAAGAACCAGACCAGTGCCCCCTAAGCCCTCCCCTGAGAATACCCAAGCTAGAATGACTTGGTTGCTGCTAACATCCTTCCTTAGCTTCCCATCCCCACCACTCACCCACCTGGTCCCTGAGGCTTCTGCCTGCCCACCCCTGCACTCCCTTTCACGCGGGGGGGGGGGGGTCTTGAGGGCACTCACCTGCGGCTCCGCGCTGGGGCGGTGGGCACGGGCTGGCCCTGGCCCTGTGCCTGGCTCTGCCCGGGCGGGGGCGCTGCTCGCTTGCGGGCGGGCTCCATGCCCGCGGGGGCCAGGCCGGGTCGTACTGCGGGGCTGCCCATGTACGGGGAGCCCGGGGGGCCCATGGGCGCCCCCTGGTGGGGCATTCGGGCTCCAGACGGCATCCCGGGGCGCTGGGGGGTGGGGCGGGAGGTGAAGCAGAAACCGGCGCCGGCAGGTCAGATTCGGTCCCGACCCCCAGGCCAGCGTGCCTGCGCTCCCGCCCTTCTCCAAGACCCTGGGCTGGTAACCCTGCGCCGAGCGATGAGTGGGAGTGATTGGTGGGAGGGGCGGGGGCGCGGGAATCTGCGCGGCTCTGGAGGAGGGGGCTCGGCGTCTCCTTGCATGAAGCTAACTGAAGCCAGGCAATTGCCCAGAGCATAGCCGAGTCTCAGAGCCGTACAAGGTACCCCCAAAATGAATATTAATAAGCCTTTCAACCTTTCAAAGGATATTCATATCCGTACGGTTCTCTGCAAGCCAGTCAGAGCAGGTCTTTTCATCCCCACTTGACAGATGGGGCAACTGGGGCTCAAAGAAAAAAGCGACCTCACCAAGGTCACCCTGCTCTTTCTGGCAAAGGCAGTATCTGACCGGCTCTGCTCCCCGCTGCTTCCTGAGGTGAGGGGCTAATCTCCTGTCCTCATTTCCCATTCCCCAATTTCCACACCCCACTTATGGGGCTGATGTGTTTTGTACCTGAGCCCCCATCTTTCTTCAGAACCCTCAGTTTTGGCAACCCAATCTCAACTACAACTGGTATAGCTAACTCCAGGCAGCTCTCCACACCCCCTGACTTAGCCTGCTTCTTTAATTTCATTTTTCCCAAGGTGATACAAGAGGCTGGGCAAGGGCACCTGAGGGTCTGGTGCCATCAGACTCTGCCAGGTTTTTCTGAGTGGCAAGTAGGGGACTGGACTAAAAGTGGGCTGCCAGTACAGGGCTGGTGAAGAAAGAAGCCGCCTTTGTAGCAGCATCCATTTTCCCCTCCTATCTGCCCACATTAGAGACAACCATTCCCCACCAGATCCCAGTAAGGGTAGAAATTGGAGGTAAGTGAGGCAGATTGGTTTTCCCTGGCCACCACCTCTGGGCAGTCAGTCAAAACAGATGAGGTGCAGGTGCAGGGCTCCAGACTGCACTTGTCCAAGCCCAGGAAGGGGGCTGAGGGTTAGGGATTATCCAGGAGGTGGGATGAGTTCAGAAGACCAGGGAGAGTATTAGGAAGAGAGGGATGAAAACCCTGTTATTTAAACACTCCTATCTCAGGCTAGGGATGTAGCTTGGTACAGGGTTTGTACAATACATGTAGAGCACTGGGTTCGATCCCAGCAACAAATAAACTGTACATGATAGCACACACTTGTAATCCCAATCTTAATGTAGAGGTAGAAAGATCAAGACCACCTTCTGATATATAGTGAATTTGAAGCTAGCTTAGGCTACAGAAGATCAAGCATGTAACACACACACACACACACACACACACACACACACACACACACGCTCTCCTCATCCTGCCCCCAAGACTAAGAAGCCCTAACCCTAACCCTCCAGGTTTCCTTTCTCCTCTTACATTGCTTACCCCAAAGGTCTCCACCCATAGCCCGCAGCTGTCTCTGCCTGTCCCTGAATTTGCCTCCCCCATTCCACCTGACTCTGTCACTCACCAGTGCCACCAGGGTGGAAGCTCAGGCCTAGCCATTCTCCATTATTATAGAGTGGGCTCTAATCATCCAAGAACTAAACCGCCAAGTTTGGCCACATTCGATTCCATATGTAGAACCCCTTCTTCACTAGATGGTACTCTTTAAAGCAGCCAGGTTAGGACTCACTAACCCACAGGACTGCCTTGGAAATCACACCCCAGAGATCCCTATGGCTAGAGAGCATGCTGCCACAGAGGAGCCCTCTTCTCTATCAGCTGTTCAGTTCATCAAGGCCACTGATACTGTCTGGTCTACTGAGAGGCCCTGAGAAGAAGGCTTCCAGGGGCCCCCAGGGGCCTGCCATCAGTACCACTCTCATAGAGGTCAGATTCTGGGGCCCTTGCCTCTCTCACTGAAAAGGTGCTTCCTGAGGTCACAACCAAATTTGGACATAGTAAATCTGACTGATTCTTCCCTCCATATGCCCAGACTTGGAGCTCCTCACAGTCAGGCTCTCCACTAATTGAATTTGGGTGTCCACCTCATTAGGTCCCTGGGTACCCTCAAACTCCTCCTCATGTGTCTTCGTGTGTGTGTGTGTGTGTGTGTGTGTGTGTGTGTGTGTGTATGTGTGTGTGTGTTAGAACAGTATAGTGTTATCCCTTTGGTCTCTAGGCTTCATGTCCCCAACTCCAGTCCCTCCTTCACACCTTTGAGGTGTTAAGGTCATTAACTTCTGGTGGCTGAGCCTGCCAAAGAGATCCTCTGATGGCTTAACCTGTGGTCTCTCAAGTAGGCCTCTCTCAGGTCTGACAGCAGGGCCAAAGTCTTCAAGACCCTCCTGCTAGGATGCAGACGTTGCTCAGCCAGAGAGCTTTTGCTCTTAGGTATCACTCCAGGGTCACCTGCCCCTAGTTCCTCAGACCTACTCCGAGTGACCCTGTCCCAAAGGATGAACAGGGACAACAGCCAGCCCAGCCCTAGCTGTGTGTTCGAGTCACCACCCCACCCCCACCCCAGGGCAGGGGTAACACCTGAGCCCACCAGTAAAAGAATGTGAGACATGTCAGTTCCAGAGGAGACACCCCTCTTGGGGGAGGCACGGTGGCCCACATCCCACCCCTTGCCCCTTATAAGAACCCAAGCCGACGCCTCTCTTCCCGGCCGCCGCGCGCCCATCCCCAGCCGACCGCTTGGCGACGTGTTCGGATGCCAGGGCGCCAGCAAGGTCCCAGGGTTGGGCCGTGACCGTGTGCCCCCCAACCAAAGGGGTGGGAGAGCGCAGCGCGCCGGCAGCCCCTCCCGATCATCCCTCCATTCAGCCCGAGCCAGCTCGCTCACCCTCCCCCGCTAACTTTCCCCCACTCACCACCCCATGGACCAGAAACTCAAAAAGTTTGCTTTTCGTGGCTTTGCGCGCCCCTCCGGCAACTTCGTCCGCGGCCATCGGGGTGGGCTCAGCGGCTCCTCTCACTCTCTCTCTCTCTTCCTCTTTCTTTCCCTTTTCTGCCTTTTTTTTCCTCCAACTCTCCCCTCTGAGTCCTGCTGGGCTCTCTCACACTTCTACTCGAGCGGAGTGGGGAGGGGGCCCCTTCAGGGCTGCCCTGACGGCCCACGGCCCACGCCGCCGCCGCCCGCCCGCCGCCGCCGCCGCCGCCGCCGCGGCTGCCGCATTCCTGCACTGATAAGACAGAAATAGTCCGTCGGCCCGGGGTCTGCCTGCGACGCGCCGGGGACAGAGCGGCCCTCCCGTGCACTCCGCGTGGTCCAAGCGGCGCACAGAAGCGGCGAGCCGAACCGATCTGCCCGGAGGCTGCGCGATGGGCAGCTGCGCTGCGCCCAGGCCGCCCGGGGCCCATCGGTGGCGGCACGGGGAGGGAACACCACGGGAGGTGACAGGGGGCTCGCCAGCCACCCAGCCCTCGCCACAAATAGTTTCTCGGTTAGGGAATTCGCCGACAGGGCCAGGCAGGGAACAGGCAGTTCCAACTTTCTTCCCCCAAGTGGCTCCTGCCGCATTTCTGAGGCCCTTTCCCCAGGGACCAGGCGGGCCAAGTAGGGAAACATTTGCTGGAAGGAATCTGGGGGGGAGCCCGAGCCGGGAGCAGGCCTTGCTCCTGTCCCAGGGCCAGCCGCGGTGGGTGTGCCGGGCTAGGCGGGCTCCCGGGCGCCCGCAGATGTGTGTGCCCTTGTCTCACACACCGTGTTTCTGCACCCTTTTGTGGCACGGCGCAGAGGCTGTGGGTGTGGATGTTTATGTGCGTGCACTGACAAACGCCCCGTCTGTGTGCTTCCCTCCACAAGAGCCGCCGAGCCTGCGCGCGTGCGTGCGGGGCAGGACACGGCCTGTGTCTTTCAGCTCTGTGGGAGTCTATTTCTGGGCTTGTGGGTCTTTGTTTGTCTCTGTGTGAGAAAGTGAGGGCAATAGGGGAAGTATTTCCGAAAGGGGGACATGGTTTGAGCTCATGAGAACAGGAGGAGTACACTGAGAGGAATGGCGCGGATCCAGGGTGGGTACTTGGGTGGGTAGGAGGAAAGGGGGAGGCAGACAGGACTTGATGACTTTGGCGTGGAGACACAGAGAGACTGGGGCTGGTGACGTCCGCCCCAGAACCGAGGAGAAAGCAGGAGTGTGGGGTAGGAAGACGAAGAAACCCCAAATAGTACAGTGTGGAGAGAACTAGCCAACTCGGGAGGGGAAGAAGAACGGAAAAGAGGGGGCAGATCCTGAAATCCCTAGATTGAACCCAAGCCCCGCCCACGCCACAAGCCCCGCCTATCCCCACCTTCGGAAGGAGGAGTCCGCGAACTTTAGGACAACTAAGGGTCACGTTTATGTGCTAGCTGGGGCTGCCGCTGAGAGAGGGACAATGCCTGAGAGAACTTGCGGGAACTTCCACATTGCGATTTTGAGCCCTCAAGATCCACTGCACTGAAGGACCCTAGCCTTTGGCCCTTCAGAATGTCTTCACGGGGCAGGATAAGGAGCAGAGGGAATGCTCTCCCAGTCTATTTAGCCAGCATCTTAGTTTCCTGCAGGTTCTGTTAGTATGTCTAGCTGTCATTGTCCTTTCAGGTGGCCACTGTCACAATGAAAGACTAGAGAGAACATCTTGTTAAGACGCTCTGGGACAGTAGTCCAGGGTGGGCTGGTGGCTGGGATGATGACCTGCTTTGGGTCCAGCAGCTTACCTCCAATGCTCCCCCCGCTCCCTTACCCCCTAGTCTAAGGCTTTTCAGCCATTTGACAATGCCTCCACTTGCCCTCTCTACCTGTTCCATCCTTTAAGGCCTAGGTCAGACCCTGCTTCCCTGGCTTCACTTATGGGAACATATCTTGGTCTTATCCAAATGCCCCATACCACTCATCTTGTCCATAAACTGGACTGGACAGAATGTCTCATGTACCCTTTGCTTCAGGTGTTTTGTGTTTGGTATCCCAAGGAAGTTGTGACTCCTGAAGGCAGAAACAGCATTGGGCCCATGTTTTCCCCAGACTGGCTGGGTACAGAGACTCTATCTACAACACCAAAACTAAGGACGCCTGCAAAGCTTAACAGGCCAATGAACATAGGTGTGCTCTGCCATTTACCTAAAGATGTGAGTCGCCGCACCCCCTACCTCAGCTCCTAGCAGGGACCGGAAACCCCAGTCCATGGAGGTTCTGGTAGTGGGATGGACACCTCTAGGCTTTAGGAAAAGCTAGGTGTCCTCAACTTTTAGAGCTACCCCTAGGGAGAAGACAGGAGGCGGCCGTCATCTCAGCTTTGGGAGTGTGGAAAGTCTGAAGGAGGGGTAACAGATCTGTGAGGTCTTGGTGGTGAAGAAAGCTCTTGGAGGTAGTTTCACCAAGAGCTTAGTGCTGGGGGAACGGGGAGCATCAGTCAGATCCATAGATAGGCCCTTTTTGAGCTGGCCCCTCTAGGGATATCATTATGCTGAGCAAAAAACACACACCTCAGAGCACACATATGACAAACTGCCACAGGGACAAGGAGCCACATGGGTCTGCACATACGGGCACACCCTGGCCTCCCCCACATCCCATACAATGAGATGCCGGTTCACAAGTGAGCAGACACATTAGCATGCTCTTCTAGCAGGTCTGGTGGGGGACTCACAAGGGAGCCCTTCTTACAAAGACCAGGAACCCCACCACCTCAGTGCCACCAAGGCGCTGGGCAACATGTCGCCCACAGTGCCCGCGAAGAGCCCGGACTTCTTCCAACCCAACAGGGCGCAGGCCACACCCGGGCAGGCCTAGAGAGTGTCTGGGGCAAGGGGAGGGCGGCCGCGCTGAGTCCCGGAGCTGGAGTCCCCCCTGTCGTCCCCCCATCTCTCCTTCCCTCGCAGAAGCACGACCGGCACCAAATGGCAAAGCGCCGCTCCCCGCGCAGGGAGCGCTGCGCCGCGGCCTGCGGGACGGACGGGCTGCCTCGCCCCCCACCGTGCGGAGCGAGCGGCCGCAGCCGGTGCACAGGGGGCTCCGGCCACCGGCCCGCACCGCCCTCCCTCCGCCCGCACGGCTCCCCAGGCCGAGCATGCGCGCTGTGGTCTCCCTCCCGGTGAAGGTCAGCCCAGGGCCCAGCTGCAGGACTCCACGGCGGCCAGGGGAGGCGGAGAGGGGAGGAGGGATGCAGGGAAGAGACTTAACTCTTTCTCTGCGGGAAGATGGCCACCCAGACCCAGCCGGAGCCCAGGGTCTTGTGTTCCCGCCCTCTATGGAGGTCCTGACTGGGGACAAGGCGGGGGTGGGGGGGAGTTGAGGAGGGGGTGGGGAATGGAGAACGGAGGGTTGGAAGGAGAGAAGGGAAGCTAGCTGGGGAGAGGAAGGGAGGGAGTGGGAGAGGAACAAAGGAGAGAAGAGGGAGAAAGGACATCTTGCCAGAGAGACCCCTTTCTCTTGTCAGCGTTTCCTCAACCCAGCAGTAAAACTTCCCTCAGAGAAATACAATTACCCTAATTTTATGGGGGGTGGGGGGGGTAGGGGAGGAGTGTGAAGAGAGACCTTTGGAACTCTGCCAGTCTCCTGATATTTGTGACCTGGCCTGTCCCTAACATAAGCCCACACCTTTCTCCTTTGGTCACTAAATCCTAGGACATGTCAGGGGACCCAAAGTCTGATGACTAAGCTCCAAGTCCCTTGGGAACTGTGACTAGAACTTAGGACAGGCCCAGTTCCTAGAAGTGGGAGAAGAGGCCTTTGAGACCCCCAATAGCCTCTACTCCTATAACCTGAGAGATTCAAATACACTCCTGGGGGATCCCTCACAGTTCCCATGCCTCTACACCTCCCTATTCCTGTCAGGATGCATCTGTGCCCAGCACACAGCCTGCTACTATAAAGGGGGCTGTCTCTCTGTGTGACTTTGCCTTTCTGTATTAGTTTTGCATACATGTATGTATACACTCACACACAGCAAATATGAGCAAACAAAAAAACAAAGAAAAAATAGGACACCAAAATACTTGTGTGACCTTGGAAGAGTTGCTGTTATCTGCCTGTTCCTGCTTCCTCAGGAGTAAAAGGAGAGCCTTGGCCCAGGGATTTCAGGGCCTTTCCTGCTCAGAGATCCAAGGAATCCACAGACAGAAAAGAATTGAGGCAGATGAGGGAAGAGCTGGGAGGGAGGGGGCAGAGAGACATGGAGACATATCCCCACAGCCAGTGGGTGCTGTTCCCAGAGAGACCTGAACGGCTTATCAGCCACTCCTCTGTGAAGTCTGCAGGAACACTGACCTCCCTTTTCCTTTTCTTAGAGTCACTCTCTGTTCCCGCCACACCTCATTGGTACCCTCAACACTGCAGACCATGCCATGGGCCTCCTGCCATAAGGGAAAGACCTTACCGTGGGGTCCCCAGGGTCCTGTGTCGTGGGCAGGTACATGATAAAGGTTAGCCGAACGCACAGTCCTCCTTCGTCTCTGCCTGCGTGGGTTTGTTCAGTCTAATGGGATGCTCCTTGACACCCCTCCCACCCCCACACACACCGCACACACAATGAACTGCAAACATCGGGAAGCTGAGGCTGCTGGTCGCAGGAGGAGCGCAGAGCCGGCCTCTTGGGCTCTGAGCATCCCGCTGGCCTAGAGGGAAGGGAGGGTTTGGATTCACAGTCAGTTTTCTTTCACCCTCCTCAAGGCCTCCATTAATTAGGTGGTCTCTCTAGGAGGGGGGTCACTCCAAATAGCTTAAGGCACTGTAAATAAATAAATAAATAAATAAATAAATAAATAAATAAATAAATAAAAAAGGAGCCACTGAGGCTAGGTGCGCATTCCTTTGAGGAAATGGCAGGTGTGTGGGGCCATGTTTCTGTGGGGTCTTGAAGGGTGCTAGCCTACTGCAGCCCAGTGTGGCTCTGCCTATAGGCAGTACCCTGGGAGGAAAGGATGTGTCACATACAGTCACACTCCTCCTCCTTGATCAGCACCTTACAGGTTTGGCTAGAGTCTAGGGCTTACATAAGAGAAGATCCAAATAGAAGGGAATGTGGCCCGGGCCTGGATACACAAAGCTGTACACTTTCCTTTTCCTCTTCTAGAGCTTGGAACCAACAGAGGCTCTCTGGGCCCCTTTGGTGGGACAGCCCATCAGCCTCATGGTAGCCTCTGATGCCTCCCCCTGCCAGCCTGATGCTCTAAGGCCAGTCTACCACACCATATCCCAGACTTCCTGTTTGCTATGTCTGCAGATGTTGGTGGAGTCCTCTGTTTCTTTGCTAGGAAGCCCTGGGGGTTGCTCATGTCCCTATGTCTAACACTGTGTTCCTAGGAATGCCCCTGTCCTCTCTAGGCAAAACAGCTGTCCTCTTCTCTGGACAGAATGCTGTCTGGTGTTCCACTCTCCCCCCCACCCTCACCCCCTCCCCCCATGAACTCTTGGAATGCAGGAAAGGTGCAGACTGACGGGGAACTGAACCAGGGCCTCATGTATGTTAAACCAATTCTCTACCATCATGCCATATCCAGGCCAACTTTATTCCGTATTTATTGACCTTTGACCTTTCTTGATCTACCCCTTGACAATCTTCCCTCCTCTGTCTCCCATCAATGAGCCATCTCTACTGAACCCTTCTTGCCAGCACACATGGTATTGTTTCTCCATCTGCAAAGGATTCTTCTCTCCCTACCTCTCTCAGTTGCGACAAGACTTCTCAGGAGTATGTCTGCATTTGCTATCTTCACTTCATCTTGAACTCAAATCCCAGTGGATAAACATCTCACTGACAGTGTTTCATTAGGAACGCCACTGGTCTCCACATTGTCCAATACCACCATCGATCCCCAGGCCTTGTATTGCTTAGCAGACTGACCAAGGAAACTGCTTCCTTCTCTTCTGTCCTCCTGCCTCCTGGATGCCCTGCCTCATCTGTCCTGCTCCTCATGTTCCCTTTCCATATTGGAGCACCTTGAAAGGGTTCAGCTCCTGTGGTCCTCCATCAGGTCTCACCTACGGTACCACAGCCTCCTGAAGTTCTGTTCTCACTGGTACCATGTGTTGTTGGCCTCTGAAGATTTCCCATAACCCAGGCCTTTCTCCCAGGCTTCAGACTCCTCTCTAATTGTGGGCTCAGCATTCCCATTCATATCTTTAACAGACTGCTCAAACTTAACTCCATGGTTCTACTCATTCTCTACTCTTTCCATCTTCCAATGGCCCAGGTCCCCACTTTTGGAGCAACTCTAAAACCTTACCTTTCTCTTATACCTACATCCATTCTGAAGAAATATTCCCCTGGCTCTGGATCCAGAACCCAACCATTTCCCATTTCTGCTTCTATCCCCTGGGTCAGAACCACCAGTGCTAAGTGGTCAGCTCCCCAGCCTGCTCCGGACACTGGAATCAGAGGGATCCCTAGGCAGGCACTCAACATTGCAAGCTGCTTTTGTGCTTGCATGTACACATGGGAAGGATGCAAAACAGGGAGACTCTGGCCTTCCTGCAGCTCAGCATTTCTACTTGTTCAGTTTTATGATAGTCTGGAGTAAGAGGCTGTCAACCAATAGTAAAAATCACTGTTGATTTAGAAACCAAACTGGACAGGTGGTGGCACATACCTATAATCCCAGCACTGTGGAGGCAGAGGCAGGTGGATCTCTGCCAGTTTGAGTCCAGCCTGGTCTACAGAGAGAGTTCTGGAATAGGCAGGGCTATAAAACCCTGTCTCAAAAAACAAAAACAAACACAACACAAAACAAACAAACAAAAGAGGTGGAATGGGGACATTTTGTGATTGCTTATGTTGCTTAAGTCCCACCTCCTTTGCTCTGCCCTCCTGATTCTCCCCTTGGGCTGCTTTTGGCCTCTTGTGGCTCTTTGGAAGCCGAGTACCTTCCAGCCTCACTTTAGCTTGCTCCTTATTCTACTCAGGGAGACACCACTTGCAGGGCTTTCGCCTCCTGAAGATCTGTTCCCAACCAGACCCAGTCTGGCTGAGGAGGAAGGTACAAGGCTTGAACCTCTGGGGAGGCAGAGGCAGGCCGACTATATAAGTCTCTGGCCAGCCTAGTCTACACAGCCAGTTACAGACCAACCATAGCTGGGAAGGAGATGCTGTCTTATATAAAATAAAACAAACCTGAAGCACCTAGCTAGAGAAATAATTCAAGGGATCTGGGTGTGGGCCTCCAAGTCTTCAATCCTCAGAGCATACATGGTGGAGGGCAAACACTGACTGGAATGAGCTGTCCTTGGACTTGTGCACTGTGGCCCATGTACACCTCTGCCCACTGTAAATATATATTAATTAATTAAAAGAAACCTGCACCCTCTCTCTTCCCTCCACGTTCCTTCTTGCTTTTACTCGGCTCCCTTTTCACAACAGTACTTTAGACTTTCACTAGTCTAACCTTCCTCCTGGGTTAACACTTCTCTCCCCACCTCCTCCCCAACCCCCTACCCATTTAGGGTACAGGCTCCCAAAAGGTAAGCCTTTTCTCAGTCTTCTCTGCTGATAACTCTCAAGTATCTTGGATGTAGCAGAGGCTGCCATCAGTCAAAGCTGTAGATGAGGGTACAGTTCAGGATCTGCAGTATGCCTCCATGCAGGGTGAGGCTGCTATCAGTGTTATCCTGGTGATAACAACACAGCTTCATTTGCACAGGATTTCTTTACTGTTGACCAAACACTTTCACATACTTGGACCTGCCTACTCCTCAGAGATACCTCAGGCGCCTTCGGGAGGGGATTTCTAATCTAAAGATAAAGAGAATGGTGTTCTCAGAAGCCATGTGACTTGCCAAAGTCACTGAGCTGTACCTGGGCTACACACCAGATCTCCTGATATGGAGGTCCTTTGGGTTTCCCCTTCACCCCAAGCTGTCTTCCCAGAATCTCCTGT
Organism: Rhabdomys pumilio; assembly: GCA_030674055.1. Taxonomy (NCBI): domain Eukaryota; kingdom Metazoa; phylum Chordata; class Mammalia; order Rodentia; family Muridae; genus Rhabdomys; species Rhabdomys pumilio. Next base: position 53,679,245 of record JANHMN010000016.1, read on the forward strand.
GGAAGGCACACCTGTCTGAAGTTGCAGAGGAAGGGGTATTACCCTCTTTCCACACACCTGCTTTGTTAATGAAGGACATTATAGGTCTGGGGAGAGGGCTTCTGGAGTAAAGTGCTTTCTGGGCAAATATAAGGACCTGGAGTCAGATCCCTAGAACACACATACAAATCTGGTCTCAGTGAAGGACCTCTGTAACCCCAGCATGTGGGAAGCAGAGATGGACAGGTCCCTCGAGCTAGCTGGCTAGCTGGTCCAGGTAATCAGTGAGCCCCAGGTTCATACAGAGACTGTCTCAAAAATAAAGTGGAGCCCAGCAGAGGAAAATACCTAATGCCAACCTTTGCTTCCACACATGCATAAACAGTGGGTTCAGTTACTCACACAGCCAAAACACACCCACAAACATATATGTACACCAAACACATAGACGTGCAGTGCAAACATCATACACACACACACACAAAACCAAGACTCTTGGAAGTCTGTGCATTTAAGATGATTTACCTTTGATTATCTTATAATCAAAACCCTGGCCCATAGAAGGGATGTGCACAGCAAGGTGCTGGTTATACAGAACATGCTATAGGGTAAACACCTTACCCAAACTCAAGCACATTGTTTTAAACATTGGGAATATAAATCTTCAAAGAATTACCACCAAGTTGGCTAAGATAAAGAAATGTCAATGTATTTATGGTTGTCTCCTTAGCTCCTTTGTAAAAAAAAAAAAATCTTGGTTAAATTTGGAACAAGCCCTTGCTCTATGGCTCTTCCTGGATTACAGCTGGACACATGTGTGCATCTGTGTAACGTGAGGAAGCATGAACAATCATCCTGCCTTCCCGGCACTGCTTGGTGATCACAAGCTTGGGAAACTCAGAGGCCCTACCCTGGCCCATAGAAGGGATGTGCACAGCAAGGTGCTGGTTATACAGAACATGCTATAGACCTCTCTCTTCCTCCTGCCTGGTCTCCCACTTCCCACGTGTGTGCAATGCATACTGCATGTTTATGTGCATGGGTATATATGTATATGCAGGTGTTCGTATATATTCACATGTATATGCAGATATGCGTGTGTATGGAGGTCGGGTGTCATTCCTCAGGAGCTGTATATAGTGAGTTTTTGTTTTTATTAATCACCTGGAGCTTGCTGCTTAGCCTAGGCTGGTTGACTAACATGCCCTAGAGATGGACCTATATCTCCGTCTCTCCAGCACTGGGGCTGCATTGTATGCTATGATATCCAGGCTTTTTATATGAGTTAGGGATCGATCTGAGGTCCTCATACCTACATGGTAAGCACTTTATCAAATAAGCTATCTCCATGGTTTCCTAGATTTCTTGTGCAAGTTTGTGCAAGTATACAGTATTGAAAGCAATAGGGATTCTGTGGTGTGTCCATGGCCAAGGATCTCATGGTCAACACTGGGTTTTACATCTCCTTGTATCTTCAGTTTGTGAGTAAGCAGAAATGAGTACCTGGGGGGTGTGGTCAAAGGCTTTGGTGGCAGCTAGGAAGCCTCCCTGTGGAAAGACAGAGGGAGGAAACAGGTTAGGCCTGTCTTCAGGGCCTAGACCTGCTTGTATCCCACCCCTGCAAACCTTTGTAACTAAGGCTGCCAACCGTTCTCCTTGAATACCCTTCTCTATAATACTAGAGGCTGCTGGTAGCAGGCAGCAAGCAACAGGCCTTGCTTATAGAATTGGTCTTTGCCTTGGCCACCTGGCCTGTTAATCAACTGTCTTGCTTTGACAACCTGACTTTGCTTCCTTGTCCTGTCCTGTCCTGTCCTCTATGTCCCTAACCCACTGTCCTGAGTGAGTCTCTGCAGACACCATGGTGTGATGTTCTGACCCGAGGCTGTAGAACATGTTTTCTCAGTTTTGGCACCATGGGCATTTGGGGCAGGATGCCAAGCACAGCATCTTTAGCACTGAGCTATATTTCCTGCTACAGAGTGACTGATTGTGGTGGCTACCCTGTATACCGCTGGATGTTTAAAGCATCCCTGGTCTCCAGTATCTTTTACTAGACTCTTGCTCCCGCGTGATACTAGAGACAAATCCCAGCCAGCCACTGTCCCCTGTTTCTGGAAAGAGGGGCTGCCTCTGGGTGAGAGCCTGAGCTCTGCAGTCCTGCCCTGGGTCACATCTGGCTCAGCACTGAGTTCTTTGACACCTCCAGGCCTCAGTTTCCTTGTCTGCAGTCCAGGAAACCAAGCCTTGGCTCACAGTGGCTATGAGGTTACAGTGTAAGCCAACGCTGTACCCGATGCATAGCTGCTTTCTTAGTTCCCCGGTGCCACTGCCCATCTGGGCTGCCTCCACCTCACAGTAAAGGCCCAGCTGATTCCCGCTGCTGGCTGGCCTCTGTGAGGGTACAGTGGCAGGGCCCTCAGGGCCCCTCAGCTGTTGGGGAGGTGAAGAGGGTGGGAAGGCTGCACAAATGCCCTGGGGAAAGCATGTGAAAGATTGGCTAGAGCTCCTAGAAAATAGCCAGGCAATTACTCAGAATGACTAATTACGCTAGGCTCTGGGATCCCTGGGGAGTTTGGACTCTTCCCAAATCATTGGACACATTCCAGCGGAGAACAGGCTAGTGCGACAGCACTCCGGTGTACAGATAGGTCACAGCAGGGGAAGCTAGTGGCCTGCAACTAGAGAAGGAGCTGTGCCTAGGGGCTACAGGAAGAAGAGGAGCCACACAGAAGTGTATGTCCTGGGCATGAACCTCAGACAAAGCCATGAGACCAACTGTTCAAGACCTGAGTTGGGGCTGACAGCAGAGGTATCAAGAAGAAAGCTGGGCCTGTGAACCCAGTGCTCCCCTGCTCTGTCCACAGTGAGCAAGTGTCCAACTGTGAGAAGAGCACCCCAGGCCCTTGGAGACCCCACAGTTCTTGAGTGGACAAGATGGGTGGAGGGCTTAGTGCCAGGAGCCTGGACAGCTCTGAAGAGGTACAGGGGTGCCATACGCTGACAGGTGGGGTACAGAAGCCATGCTGGGTCATCTGTGCAGAGCCATGAGTTAGAGGTGGGAAAAGCCCCATTTGGATGAAGTAAGGGTGGGCAGTAGAGTGCCATGGTTCTGGGGCACAGAGACTGGTACCCTTCTTTTGGAAGAGGCACCTTGGGGCTCAGGCTTTATCTTGCCGAGGGTCTTATTCTAATGGCGAATGGAACCTGATGGCAGTCGTCCAGAGAGCCTGGTCAGGACTAAACTAGTAAGAATTGCAGCTGCGGCAAGGCTTCTGCTGAGTCAGGGTGGAGCCAGCTTCTAGTTTGTTTTTTGTTTCAGGGAACCCAGGCAGGCAGAGAAACCTCCATGCTGCAAATAATCTTGAACTTCAGATTCTCCTTATCCACCTCCTGAACGCTGGGATTATAGGTGTGCGCCATCAAACCTGCTCTAAGCAGTGCTGGCAGTTGAATCTGGGGCTTTGTTCCCACAAGTGACTGAGTTGTAAGCCTCCTCTATCTCCCGTCTGTACTGTAGCCCTAGGCTACAGGCAAACAGGAGTGGGAGAAGGGAGTGAAAATATCCCCAAATATTCAGTTAATAAGCAAACAAACTCAGGGGTTAGAGGCAAGAGAATCAGATGTACAAAGCTAACCTTAGCTACACAGAAAGTTCCATGCTCAGGGTACATGAGACTCCGTTTCATAAAATAAAATAATAAAATAGCCAAGGGCAGGGTCTGATGCCTCAAATCAAGGCTAAGCCTAAACCTGCAATTCCTAACCTGAGTAAGAGCTAGAGACAGAAGGCTGTGTACCCCGCATACACACAAGCCTGTACCCCACATCTGCACAGACCTCACCCACCCCTGCTGCCAGTGGCCTCTGCAGCAGCTCACCAATGTGCCACACAGTCATGAAGCCCAGTATCTGCTTCCAGAGTTCTGCCTGCAGGAAGGTCCAGTTGCTCCTTTCCTATAGTGCCATTACCAGGTTATAAGCTGGATACCAATCTCAGCCAAACGGGAGGGGGGGGCAGCATTATCCATGTTTTTCTGTTGTTACTAATGTCCTCTTCTTCCTGACCCTCACACCCTCACATCCACTACAGGATAAGGTTGGAGTTCTGTCTCTTCCTGATCCTCCAAGCCTGTCTGTATCATCTGCCTTCTACCACCCTTGGTTGTGGCATGACCATCTCTCCCCTGGACCCAGTTCCTCACCCCCATCTCTCTCTAACTTGAGTCTTGCACCATGGCCAGGTCAATACTTTAAATGGTGTGAACGGACAGTGGCTTCCCTCACACTTACAGAATCTGAATCCCTTGGCCAGCTCTCAAACTCATTGAGTCTATCACCTCTGGGCCTTTGCACATGCATGATGAGCTCTGTGGGCTGGAAGTTACACTCCTGAAGACAAGCATAGAAAGGAGTTGATATCAGCTCCTGCCTTTCGACAGTGCCCCAGAAGGGTTCTGGCCACAAAGTAGAGTGTGGTAGCATAAGCCAAAAGCCCAAGGTGTGTGAGGGTGAGGGGTTCTGCAATGAAGTCTCCAGGAAGCCTATAGCCTGGGCTGGGAATAGTGGGAGTTCCTAGGACACAAAGAAGCAGTCATCCCTAAGTGGCCCTCAATGAGCCAACCCCCTCAGCACTCATGACAAGGAGATGCCCTGAGTGAATGCTGACAAGCATGGAGCCATGTCTTTACTTCTGCTGGAAGTGGCAGCATGGCTGGCTGCAGTAGCTGAGCTGGGGGCTCATTAGGTGTAACGGCACGGAATGCCAGTGATTAGTGTCACAGAAGGTTCTGCATGTTCCCACATGAGGAGGCCTGGAGCTAGGCAGGCAGCCAGGATTTTGTGCCCCAGCATCTCAGTAATAGCAGTGTGTCCACTTGTCTCTCAAGGCCTTGGTTCCAGAGGTCTGAGCCCCGGTCACCTCCCCAAGGTACCAGCCACCTCAAATCTTCTTTCTGACCAAAGGCACATGCCATCACTAAAGCCACCTACTGAAGTTCCCTTCCCGGTGTGGCTTGAATGGTGAACCCCTAATTCTGGACATCTCCAGTACATCAGAATATGAACTTAGACTGTGGAGTAACCATGGGGTCACAGGGGAGGCCGTGGAGTGTGCTATAGAAAGGGAAAATAGCTCAGAGTAACGTGCACAGGACCGTGAGGAGACACAGGGAGACTCAAGCTGGTGCGGTCCCAGCAGCTGTGGTACTCTTGTTCATTCATATTGTCCTTTGGCACTCCTGTGGCGGGCTCCTGGGACACACTGACAGTCTATTGACTAGAACCTGAGCATGGTGTCTGCTCTTTGGAAGGCTTTGGATATGATACCTCAGACATGTATGTTCCAGTAGTTCATCCCATGGCAGCACCTCAGCACACAGACTGAATCTGAGCATTCCACAAAAATGCCAGGCCACATGGTTCATTTTCTTCATCTTGAAAATGGGTATGCTACCTCCTTGCCTGGATCAGTGTGCAGCACAGAAGCAACGAGATGATATGGGGTCATGGCCTTCGGGCCACAGGTCCCTCCCCCGGCCCCCCAGCAGCTTTTCATGAGTGGCTCTCACGCATCCACTATTCTCACATGCCTTGAAAGCTCACACCCTTTCTCCTCCCACAGTGCTTAAACACACCCCATGCCGCAAAGCAGTCCCTGGGACTCTGAAACGGATACTATGGTTACTCCTTCCAATATGTATCTTAGGAGAATTAGCTTGTTACTCAACTGGCTGGGAGCCTCTGGATTCCAGCACCAAACATAGCTACCATCTCCAGCTGTGTGTCATTCAGACTGCTGGGGTGTGTGGCTAGCAGCCTTCATTCAAATCATTGCTCATTTAAGTTTTAGCACTCGGTATTGAAAAGGGACGGAGGTTGAAGACAACCTTTTAACGCATCTTTATGCCCAACAGGACGTGCTCTCACACACATATTCTTTAATATATAATACACAGGATTCTCACAGAGTTTTATTTTGTAGTCCAGCCTAACCTTGAACTTTTTTTTTCTTTTTTTCCTCGACAGGGTTTCCCTGTAAAACTCTAGCTACGTATTATACTAGCCCTATACTAGAAACGCGAGTTGGTCTTGCACTAACAGAGATCTACATGCCACCATAGAATTACAGATGTGTGCCATCATGCCTGGCTCACCTTAATTCTTAGCAAACATGTTTGATAATAGTAACATCCAGCCAGTATCATGCTAGAGTCCTGTCTCAGCTCTGGTGGGACTACTTATGCCACTGTAACCAGCAAAGGGCACAAAGCGGCTCACTGCCTCACTTCCCTACTGAGGCACGGAGGTTACATAGTAACCAGCACACCACTGCTTTCACCCAGCCCTTCTAAGCATCATATCTTAACTACATTGAGACATATTTCACTCAAACACCTCCCAATAAACACGTACTACTGGATGGCGTCTAGCCTCTGAGAAGACTGATTTGGGGTCTGTGCGGAGGGAGAGAAGACAAGACAGGTAGAAGGGTGAAGCAGGGTTCAGTGTTGCTTTGTCCAAATGGTGTCTTTAAAAAAAAATTTTTTTTTGTATATGTGTGAACATGCATGTGCATCTGTGTATACATGCATGTGTGTCTGTGCATGTCTGTGTGAATGTATGAGCATATGTGTGCAGGTGTGTACAGAGATCAGAAGAGGGCAGCCAGCATCCTCCTCTACTATTCCTTTGAAGCAAGAGTTCTCTCTGAACCTGGGACTCCATTTTTCTTGGCTAGGCTGGAATCGAGCAAGCCCCAGTGATCCACCCTCAGAGCCAGGGTTGCAGGCATTTATGGGATGCCTGGATGGGTCAACTGTGGTCTTCATGATGGAGCAGCAACACCTCTCACCTGCTGAGCCCTCTCCAGTCCTCACGCTATGTCTAAAAAACTTTAATTTGTTGCCACAGGTAAAATTTGGGCGATTTCGTGGGGGAAAATTAGATTTTTAGAATCTCTTATAAGTTTAGTAACCTGGTGACTAAAGTCAATGAGTCCATAGGAAAATAGCCAGAGGGAGCTGAGGAAAGGCTGTCCCTTTCAGAGATGCCACTCTTTCCCAAGGGGCACATTCTCAACTCTCCATAGCATCTCCCATTCCTTATTTCGGAGGTTGCCACCCACAAGCCCCTAGGGGCCCAGCCATGGTTATAAGACAGTGGCTAGGGCTTTGTGTGAGATGATAAATAACTTTTGACATTGACCCTCAATTCTGGGTGTAAGAGGAAAGGCTGGGGTAGAGAGGGGCTATACAAAGGGTGACTGTTTGTCCTCTTGATGACCAGCAGGGTTTGGGCACAGCATGACTCTGAGGGCCGGATGTTTCAGAGACACCCTAGTTGGGACTCTTGCCCTGGCCACTGGGTAAATTACTTAGATTTCTGAGCCTCAGTATGATTGTCTTAAAAGTGATGGCAATTCTAACCACATTAACACCATAGTGTTCCGAAGCTCAGTAAACCAGGAAACATTTTTAAAACAATCAAGGAAGTCCAGCAGCACTGGCTGCTGCTGTCCACCCACCTGCTGAGCTCTATTTCCTGTTGTGCCTGGGTGCCCTGCTTCCCGGCCTGAGTGCTGCCCAGGAAGCAGGCAGGTGCTGGGGTATCCCAAAAGCTGGGCCATTGCTCATTGAAGGGGACACTTTCAAATATGCACAAGGTTTTGGGTTCAAACCGGAGAACTACATAAAACATGACTATAATGCCAGCATTTGGGAGGTGGATGCTGGCAGGCCCGAAGTTCAAGGCCACCCTCAGATACAGATCAAGTTGAGGCTAGCCTAGGCTACATGAAACCCTGGTTCAGAGAAGGTGTCTAAACACTTTCTTCTGAATTAAGAGGCCTAATAGGGCAGTTGTTAAGAGAGGAAACTGAGGCAAGAGAGGACCAAAAAAAACCACAGTGATGTTCTGGGATAGATTAGAAGGAAAACTCTTTGGGAGCTGGGATGTGGCTGAGAGGCAGAGCACTTGTCTATAGTATGCTTAAGATTCATGAGACCACAAACAAGACAAGTAAAGCTTTATGAAAGGCAAGAGAGACGACCCCTCTGATATGCAGATCCAACAGACTGGGGGGTGTCGGCTGTAAAGATGGACTAAAGGAAAATCAAGGCTTATGAGAGTTCAGGGTACAGGAAAGGGTGGACACCAAGCTGACCAGTGATGCAATGTGGACACTTTGAAGAGGACACTGTGACTTGGAACCCTGGTCTTCCAGGGTTTACAGATGACACCTGCAGAGGACAGGGTGGAACAGATATTCTAACCCACGTGGTTAAAGCATAGTTAGCTTTGTGCAGAATGTTCTACACACGCACGCATCGAGTCCTTGCAGAAGAAAGGCTTTGTGTCCAATTTTGCAAACGAGACACTTGCATTTGGAGATCTGATAATCCCCGTGTGAGTGTGCGTCTTTAACTTACTAAGTAGTTCATGCTAGCCTTGAACTCAAGACAATCCTTCTGCCTCAGCATCCTGAGGATAGGATTACAGGTGTGCATCACCAGGCCCAGCCCAGGAGGCTGCACTCACCATCTCCCTCCAGCCCTCAGAGGAGCCTCTCTTGAAACAAAGAGCTAATTGTTCCTCAAAGGAGAGGAAAGGATGGGGCAGAAGAGATCTATGCTCTGCAGTCCAGGTCCAGCCCAAAGTCAGAGGCTGGGAAACTCGTACTCCATAGCAATACTTGAACATGGAGTGTGTCTGACTGTGGAGAGCCATCCTGAGCACGGAGCTACAGGAGGCAGACTCCTACATGTATCAGACACACAGTCACAAATATCAACATAATGATTATTATTATTATTATTATTTTTTTTTTTTTGGTTTTTCGAGACAGGGTTTCTCTGTGTAGCCCTGGCTGTCTTGGAACTCACTGTGTAGACCAGGCTGGCCTCCAACTCAGAAATCCGCCTGTGTCTGCCTCCCAAGTGCTGGGATTAAAGGCGTGCGCCACCACCGCCCGGCTTGATTATTTCTTGAAAAAAGCAATCCCTTCTACTAGTTTCTCCAAATTTTTAAAATAATAGATTTGATTTTAATGTGTACAAGGGATTTTGTTTTGATTTGTTTTTTGGTTTTGTTTGTTTTGTTTTGCCTGCCTGCATATATGTACGGGCACCACATGCATGTCTGGCTCAGGAGGAGGTCAGAAGAAGGTAGTAGATCTCTTGGAGCTAGAACCACAGAACCAAACTGGGGTCTTCAACAAAAATCAACAAGTGCCCTTCATAGCTCCTGAGCCATTTCTCCAGCTCTGAGGGACTCTAAATTTTATCTTCAGGTTAAGCAGGTTGTATAAATATCTGTATGGCCGGGCGGTGGTGGCGCACGCCTTTAATCCCAGCACTTGGGAGGCAGACACAGGCGGATTTCTGAGTTCGAGGCCAGCCTGGTCTACAGAGTGAGTTCCAGGACAGCCAGGACTACACAGAGACACCCTGTCTCGAAAAACCAATAACTAACTAACTAACTAAATAAATAAATAAATAAATAAATATCTGTATGGCCAGACAGCATGACACTGCTCACACTACAGTCGTGGGAAACAGCTGGAACATTGTTGAAGACTTTGCTCAGCTTTATCACAGTGTATTCTTTATATAACCCACAAGAGACAGGCTAGAATAACAGGAGCTTGATCACGTAGTAGTTGGGTTTTAGCTTAAGGAAGGGCGAGTCGGATACAGGAGTCACAGAACCACAGGGTTTATGCTCACACTAGCCTCATCCTGGGCTACAACACACTTCCCTTCCCCATCAATCCTCAGTCCTGATTTTCCCTGCATCATTGACTTTGCAAGGCCTTTCTGGAACACGGTAGAGTGAAAGTACATCCCTGCGGCACCTTCTCTGCTCCTCTACCCTCCCTGGGAGCACACTGTTCCTCCCTCCAGGCCCCAGAATGTTCTTTACTCTGGAGATTCGGTTCAAATGGGAGTCAATCCAAGTTTGTAAATTCCAGTAAAGGCATGTGCGGAACCCTGCTTGGGAGGCACATTCTCAAATTGCCTAGAAGTAAGTTTAGGTCACAAGGAAACTGGTTTCACAGCTGGGAAGGAAGGGAACAGAGTGTGTGTCATACCCAAATGGTTGCATGGTTTATGTGAACAGCAACTCTCCCATCAAATCTCTTTTGAGTTTCCCAGGATTCGCACCTCCCTTGCCATCACAGGATAGTGGGGACAAGAGCTACAGTCTTAGAAGATGTCTCTTGGCTAAGCGTCCACCAACAGCAGGCAGATAGGGGCCTCAGGTTGGCCCCTGTGTTTACTCCAGAGGCTTAGATTCCTATGAAAGCCCAGGGTCCTTCATTCACCCGCCTCCCAGAAGCACAGCCACCTCCCAGTGACACCTTCAACTCATTGCCTTTGCTACTTGAAGCACACTAACATTCCCAAGGGCACACTGAGTCCTTGGGGCCAGCAGCCTGCAGTAGCTGCATACCCAGCCACACCGAACAGCCCACCATTAAGTCACAGAGGGGCCTATGAGCATCCAAATGCCTGTACCTGTACCCTGGCCAGTAAAAGCCTGAGGGTTGATTTCATGTTCATGTGACCTTCAAATCAAATACCAAACAAGCCCTATACTTTGCCACCTCATCTCTGGCAGATAGTGAAGGCGAGCTCCTGGCTCCTAAGAGCCATCTAGTGACCCAGGGCCACACTGGGACCAGTTATCACTGCCCCAAACCCCAGTCCTCTCAGGTTTTCTTTCTTACCCCCACCATCCAGCCTTACAGTGAGATAATATCCTTCAGGTGCCCACCAGTGGCTACTAAGGGCCTTAGGGGCTTAACTCAGTGCACCCTTAAATGAGCTATGCTTAATGAAGCTTATCACAGGATGGAGAGCTTCTGTGTATCTGCTAAAGACCACACCATCTCCCACCTTCAGTTCGGCCTCCTCTAACTAGAACCTTAGCACTCTGCTCCAGGACAAGCCTGCTAGATCCACCTGTTTGCCCACTTGTTTTGGGAATCTTCACTATAACAATCCCACAGACTTAGGACAAGGTCCCCGTGTCACCTGAGGCTGCTGTGAGAAAGGAAGTGGGAGTCCTGACTTTTCCAAGACACCCAGTGTGGGTGTGGGCAGGCCCAACCCATGCTTGTTTCAAGGTTATGGGTACCAGGTTACTTGCTCACTGTCACCATGTGGCTCTAAACACTCAGAGCCAAGCTGGGCTTACTCAGTTATGCCCTATACCATTTTTCCTGAGCTGGGCCCCAGTTGTGTGTGTGTGTTGGGGGGGGGGCTTGGGGGAAAGAGTATTAGGGACAGGCCTGGGGCAGCTTCTTGCCCCACTCTGAGGAAGTAGAGGCCGAGAGAAGTCTCACTGCCTACACATATCCACAGCATCAGGTCTTCTGAAGCCCTGTCTTTGAAGACTGCCTTTAAGCTGCTCCATTCAGGGTTTCCTGATGCCCCCTCCTTAGAGGTCCACGCCACCTATGGAACTTCTTTTAGCCCTTTCCCATGTCCAGGAAGGTTTGTGAAAGTGGCCTTCCTTTCCTGAGCCCAGGTATGTCCCTCTGGATGAGGGGGAATTAGTGTGAGACTCCCCAAAGCCATCCTCCTCTTTTCCTGGAGAGAGTACATCCAAGCTTGAAGCCTGCATGGCAGTGAGGACAGCTGTCACCACTCCCCCATCATGAACAATCTCTTGTCTGAGGCCTCTGAGGGGCTTTAAGATGTGTGCTCAGTCTGTCTGTAGGTTGCTGAGCCAAAGATGTCAAGGACCAGCAGATTCCTTCCAGGTAATGGGGATCATTGGTTGAGAGGGAAGCGCTGGGGTCCCTGGGAGGGAAGCACGTGTGAATGTAGAGATGACATTCATCCAAGGGTCTGGGAACAGTGAGAATTCAGAAGAAATCAAACTCATAAATCCTTTTCATATGAGCCCGGTTTCAGATTAACTTGTTCCTTGACCAGAGTGGCTTTGAGAAACAGGACCTAGGGATTCCTAGGGAGATGTGGGGACACTTAGAAGAGGTAGCACAGATGTGGGGGAGGTGCTAAATGGCAGATGTCATGAGGTTCAGAGTGCCCCATGCTGGAAGGGATGCACAGAGACACTGTGTGGACACTTGGGACCAGGGGGCAGACAGTTGAGGTGGGAAGCAAAGCATGGCCAGAGCCCAGAGCTGGCAGGCTTCGATCAAAGCTCCTGCTCACAGGCTGGCAGGGAAGAAAGCACCTACCTGTACCACGTTGGGTGGGTGCTGAATACCTGGAGTCATAGATGGCAGGGTCCTGCTAGTGAGGAGTCATCCAGTGCCCACTTGGTGCCCGGGCCCAGAGCCTGCCACTCCTGTAGCACCAAGGGCCATGCTGAGGAGGACCTGAAAGGAAAGGGCTGTGGGAGGAGTGGCCTGGATCCTGAGCCCCAGGGCAGGCTCTCAAGGGCCTTGAGGAAAGGCTACATTCCAGGCCTCCTTTGAAGGCCCACAGGATGTCTGAGGAAGAATATGAGAGATTGTGCAGAAGGGGCTAGGCCCTTGTGCCAGCACAATAAAACCTGAAGTCAGGAAAACTCAAGGTGGGCATAGCATGTGCCTAATGCACATGAACATGGCCCAGGACAGAGAACTTCTGCCAGGAGCAGAGACCCCAGGCACAGACCTGTCCCCAACAGAGGAAGGCAGGTCATAGAGGTGTGAATGGGACTTGGAAGCTAGAAGAGGCTTTCTGGCCAGGACTATACTTAGCATTAAGGCAGCCCCAGTCAACAACCTGCTCCAGGCTCTCCTGTGTTTACTGCCTTCTGAGTTCACCTCTCCCTCTCCTCCCTCAGTGGCCATTTCCTCCTGGGAAGAGTAGAGAGGCCTCAGACTTGGGGCAAGAGAATACAGTACCAAAGGTGGGGCGTGGCAGGTTTGAGGACCATGCAGAGCATACGGGTGGAAGATGGAATGGGACCCAGCTGAGGATGCTGAGGTGGGATGTGGGACATGTGACAGGAGAGCCAAAGGGGACGAGGTAGAAATATAAAGGAGGGAAGAGACTACAGTCCGGGGCTGGGGATGTGCAGTCAGGGAGGACAGAGATACCTTGAATGGGAGAGGGCTGTCCAAGAAGGAGGGTAGCAAGTGGAGTCTGGGAAGGTGCCAGGCAGTGGACAGGAATGAAGGTGCCAGGTAAGGAAGGAGTTTGAGGATGGCAGATAGGGCAAGTGGGAGAAGGCTGCCAGGAGGAGCAGGTGGGCAAAGTGCTAGGCAAGAGGGAGGTGCCAGACAGGGACAGGAAGGTGCCAGGCAGCAGGGTGCCAGACAAGGATGGGGGGAGGGGATGCAGGTGGAGGGAGCATAGGAAGGTACCAAGTAGGAATGAGAAGACAGAGTTCCAGGTAGGGATGAGGTGCCAGGATTGGATGGGAGCTCAATAGAAGGGGGTAGGAGAAAGAGATACTAGGTCAGGGAGGATGCCAGGCAAAGGGAATGGAGAACATCAGGAGGGAGGGGAGCACGGGGAGAGAGGGAAGATGTCAGCAAGAAGGAAGGAGGATGCCAGATAGGGAGGAGGGGACTGGCCAGGTAAAGGGAAGATGCCAAGCAAGGGAAAGCAGAGAAATGCCAGGTGGGTAAAGGAAGGGATGCCAGTCAAGGGGAGGAGGGATGACAGGTGAAGGGAGGAGGGATGACAAGTAAAGGGAAGGATGCTAGGCAGAGGGAGGATCAAGGATGCCAGGTAGAAGGAGGAGGGATGCCAGGTAGAAGGAGGAGGGATGCCAGGTAGAGGGAGGAAGGATGCCAGGCAGCAGGAAGAGGAATGCCAGGCAGAAAGAGGAAAAGGAATGCCAGCAGGAGGAGGAGGGATGCCAGGCAAGGGAGGAGGGATGCCAGGGAGCAGAAGGAGGGATGCCAGGCAGGGAAGAGAGGGATGCCAGGCAGAGGGAGGAGGGGGATGCCAGCAGAGGCGAGGCAGCACTGCCAGCAGGAAAGGCGGGGGGCGGGGGCGCTGGCGCAGCGCGGCTGGGCGGCGTGTTCGCCTAGGGCCGTGGGGGCCGCGCGGTGCGGGTCGCTCACCTGCTCCCTTGGGACCCCGGCCCCGGAGCGCGGTTGCCCGCCCTCCGCTCCGAGCTCGGCTCGGCTTGGCGCCTGCGCCGCTACAGCCTGGAACGGGGGAGGCGCAGGGAGCGTCTGCAAAGAGCTAGGCACTTAATAATGAGTTAGGGATCGGAGCAAGAAGCATTGCCCCATCCATCGGTGCGTGTGATCTTCAGCTGTGAGCCCTTGCCAGACCCAGACCCACCCGTGACGAACTTTAAGCTTATGTACATGTATTTTTGAAAATGCACGTGCGTGCCCATCTTCCACAAATCGCCGCAAGCACTCTGTGTTCTCAGAGCTTCACACTATGGGCGTGTATACACACAGCTTTGTGCTCACACACAGCAGGAGCCTTGTAAGGGCTGCAAATGTTACCTACCAAGGAAATGCCCTCCCCTAAGGTAGTGTTCCCTAGCATACTAGGAGAGGAAGGCTTTTGATATGCTTGCAGCACTCAGGACCCAATCAGGATCTCTGGTGGAGCATGGCTAGTGGACACAGACATCAAGGTCCTCCAGAATATACGGTCAGTCAAATCTGGCTCTGGTCACCTGGTCTTCTTAGAGTCCCATCTCTGAAAAACAGATTCCAACTAGCAGAGTATCTGACACTCTGAAGGGTTGACCTCTGACCTGCAGAGCAAATGAGTTCAAAGAGCTGAACCAGGGCCAGCATGTGTGGGAAGAAGCCGGTGAGGATGAAGCAGAGACCAGACTCAGAGAGTGAGCCTCCTGGGTACCTGGGAGCAGTGTCCCCCAAGGACAAAGCAGACAGCAGGTTGTTGTGGAAGAGGCTGAGGTCAAGGCCTTGCCCTGCTGCCTTAGGTTTTCCTGCCACGGAGACCTGGCCACTCTGCTCATATGATGGACACTTTGGAATCTAAGCCCTGAACCCTGCCTGGTTGTGCCGACCCTGGGATCTAGGGGTCTCACAAGCAGACCTTTCCCACCCTTTCTTTTTTCTCTTTTACTGTCTTAAAACTTTATGAAAAAAAAAATAGAGATAATAAAAAATATATCATTTTTAAAAAGATTACTTTTATTTGAAATTGTGTGTATGTGTATGGGTACACTCATGTGTTCAGCTTCCTGGAAAGGCAAAACGCATTGGATCCCCTAGAGCTGGAATTAACAAGGGTCCTGGGGACTAACCTTGGGTCTTCTGTAAGAACAGTACATGACTTAGCTGCTGAGCCAGCCCTCCACCCGCCCCCACCTCCTTTTCAAGAGAGGATGTAATGTAGTCCAGTTTGGCCTCATTCTTGCTATGTAGTACAGTATGCTCTTGGACTCTGGATCCTCCTGCCTCTACCTGAGATCACAGCACAGGCTCCCTATCCTTCTGATCCTTGTCTGTAGGCTGTGGCACCCCTCTTCTGTCCTCCTCGGAGCTGGTAGGGAAGCTACACAGGCACCTCCGTCAGGGGTAAGGTGATGGAGAATGAATCTGGTACTCTGGCACTTCTCAACAAGTCAGCAAGGAACAATGCCAGAAAAGTCAGTAAGATTACCACAGTGTGTACAGTCCTGACTGTGAATTGCTCTTCTGTCTTTCTGTCACTCTGGAGAGGGACTCTGTAATGATACCAGGAGGCCCGGCAGTCTGGGCATCCTGACCACACCCAACATCTGACACCAAATAAGAGGTAGTTGGTTGCCGGGCGGTGGTGGTGCACGCCTTTAATCCCAGCTCTTGGGAGGCAGAGGCAGGCGGATTTCTGAGTTCGAGGCCAGCCTGGTCTACAGAGTGAGTTCCAGGACAGCCAGGGCTGCACAGAGAAACCCTGTCTCAAAAAAACCAAAAAAAAAAAAAAAAAAAAAAAAAGAGGTAGTTGGTTCAGGGAATCGAAACCAGCACCATGCTCCAGATGCCTGTGCTGAGTGAGGCACCTAAGGGGGACAAGGCTGGTGTTGGACTGGGTTACGCTCGGGACCCCAAGACACTGCATTCGTGGTAAGAATTTGGAAACAATCTGAATTTCATCAGCACATAATAGATTAGATTGTCTTAGCTGAGTGACAGGCATAAACAGGTGCCTGGAAGACAAGTCACTTAATGCTTTCTAAGGACATATCAATAAGAAGATATATATTGATCTAGAAGGATTTCAGCTACAAGTCGGGGGCGGGGGGAAGCAACAGGTATAGGACAGTGTGTAAAGAATACCAACGCCGGCGGTGGTGGCGCATGCCTTTAATCCCAGCACTTGGGAGGCAGAGGCAGGCGGATTTCTGAGTTCAAGACCAGCCTGGTCTACAGAGTGAGTTCCAGGACAGCCAGGGCTACACAGAGAAACCCTGTCTCAAAAAAAAAAAAAAAAAAGAATACCAACATCTGTGAGTGCGGGCATGTGCAAACATACACTGTGTGTGCAAGCACATATATGACTTTTGTGCTTCTGTCACATACAGTCTGTACATATGCAAAGCACTCCTCCAGAGAGAAGAGAAGAGCAGGCCACAGTCTGTCACTTTCTTTCTTTCTTTCTTTTTTTTTTTTTTACATTTTTTTATTTATTTACTATTTGTTAGTTCTTAATTTATTTATCTGTGTGTGTTGCGTGTGTGTTTGCATGCCATGGTGTGTATATAGATAAGTTCATTGGAAAAAAAAAAGCCTGTGAATCAGTTTCTCTCCTTCTACAATGTCAGTAGCAGGACTCAGCCTCAAGTCATCAGGCTAGGTAGCAGGGACCTCTACCCTCTGAGTGATAGCACTCTTCCCTCCCTCCCTCCCTCCCTCCCTCCCTCCCTCCCTCCCTTCTGAAATGGAGTCCTATATAGCCCAGGATGGACTCAGACTTGCTATGTAACAGAAGATAACCTTGAACTCCTCATCCTCCTGCCTTTACCTTCTGAGTGCAGGGAATCATAGGCATATTTCAGCAGATCTGTTTTTTGCCATACGAGGATCAAACCCAAGGTCTCACACTCTTCCACTGAGGCAATTCCCAGCCTCCAGTTCTCACTGGCAGTTCCACAAGCTTTGACAAGTGTGTAGTGATATGCACTCACCTCTGTGGTGTTCTATAGAATAGCTTCCCTTGCTTGAAGCCCCACCCCACCCTCATATTCCACATATTCATCCCTCTCTCCCACTCCCAAGCCCCTGGCAACTGCTAATCTTTCACTTTTTCATAAGCCAGTCGAATGCTACAGCACAGTGTACTCCTGGGCTCTTTCATGTCACAAAGCAGCTGTCAATTTTGCTATTTATTTATTTAAGCCTGGAATAAGATTCTATTGCATATATCTACCTCTGTTTGTTTGCTTACTTTCCTGTGTACCATCAAATCAGCTCAAAAGACCTGGGTGACCATGAAAATCCCCCTGAAGGCATCCAGACTCACCAGGCTATCCAGTTGCCTCTGGCCTGATCCCATCATAATGACTCCTTGGCATCATCTGGGAAGTGCCTCCACCTCTCCTCTGTTTATTGGTTAAAAGAGCGCAGTGTCCTTATCAGTAAGATCATTGTTTAGAGTCAGGCAGTAAAGCACACTGAGAACAAAAGGAACCGAGGTGTTTCTGCCCACTGGGAACTTATCAGATAAGAGAGATGGGTAAGAGGCAAGAAAAATACGTGACTTGTCCACCGTACCCATGCAAGACTGGTTCAACATTCAATTTAGGGGGTGGGAATAAGTTAACCAAAACCACACTACTTTGTAAGCTAAGCTAACTGTAAATATAATTTAAAAAGTCAGGTATGGTGGCCCATGCCTTTAATCCCAGCACTCAGGAGGCAGAGGCAGATAGATCTTTGAGTTTGAGGTCAGCCTGATCTATAGAGAAAGTTCTTTCCAGTATGGCCAGGGTTATAAAAAAACAAACAAATAAAAAAAGACTGTCTCAATATACATATACATACACACACATACACACACACACACATATATATACACACACATATATGCACACACACACATATATATACACACACATATACACACACATACACACACACACACACATACACACACACACACACACACACACACACACAAACATATACACCCATACACACACTGCAAGAAAGATGTTTTCAGGTTAGTTCTAGCTTGGTTTCTCTATGTCTTGTGCCTGTATCTAAATGTATAGTATACTCAGAAATATGGTCTTACCATTTATTTCTAGTAGGCAACCAAGAGTAACAGCAATAGCCTGAAACATACATACACACACATAGTGATACAGTGGCTTGAATACAGGCACCCTACATGGATGATGGACAGTGCTTAAAACAGAAGACATAAGTTATTAAATAAAAATCTCAGTGTCAGGTATGGGACACCTCTCTATGAATTATTGGTCAGGGATGCCCCAGAGCGTTAATGTTTATACCCTTGCATTAACACTGCTGTTAACTTCAGTCAGAGACCCTTCCCTCTGCAATGGGCAGCAATCAGTGTAGAAATTCATAGCTGGTCGAGGAGCTGGGAGAAAACAAGTGACTACTGAGTGTATGCTGAGTCCTAAGTTTGAGGAGTACACCGCCACTAGCCCAGACTCGTGGAACGTCACAGAAGATGAATGGAAAGGATGCAGAAGCCAGAGGCCGAGGCTGGGGAGTGCTGTCTTCTGGACATGGCATGGCCGTTGCACTCGTGGACCCATGAAGTCATTGTTATCTGTACAAGCCAGCAAGAACAGTCAACACTCCAGCAGGCTGGGCTAACTGAACTCAGGAGAGAAAGAGAGAGAGAGAGAGAGAGAGAGAGAGAGAGAGAGAGAGATTGATTCACCAGTGATATGGGAAGGGGTGTTAGAGATAGCATGAAGATGTGTTGTGGACTTGTATGAGATTGTCAAAGAATAAAGAAAAGAAATTTTTAAAACTCAGTCAATTTCATCCACCACATTAATGAACTTAAGAAGAAACAGATTTCACCAGCCAATGCAGGCCACGGAGTCAACAAAATTCAATATCCATTCGCAGTGAGAATGCAGAAGAAACTGGATGGGTGGTGGCACATGCCTTTAATCCCTGCACTTGGGAAGCAGAGGCAGGCAGATCTCTGTGAGTTCAAGGTCAGCCTGTTATATATGAAGGGAGGACAACCAGGGCTATATAGAGAAACCCTGTCTCAAAACAAACCAACAAAACCACCCCCAAAAATGCAGAAAGAAGATAACTTCATCACTTGATGAAAGGGCAGCAGCCAAACCCCAGGAGCTGACACCAGACTGAGCTTTCTCCTAAAAGCTTGACTGGTGGTTTTATTCCCTCTATCTGAGCAACAATATAACAAGGCTGGAAAGGGGCCAGGAAAAAGAAGCACAAACGTCCCTGTCTCAGATGAGACTGTGGTACAGGAAACCCCTGTAGGTCTGCAGAAGGACCAAATGAGAAACTCACCAAGGTCCAGGACACAGAAGCATGCAGAACTTGGATATGCATTTCCATACCAGAAAGACCAACTGGATCCTAGAACTGAAATGTGAATTCTACCTTTAATGGCTCAGGGTGATGAAACACTCCACACAAGTCTGTCAGGACCCACACAGGACTTGTCTGTTGACAGATCTACAGGACTAATGAGAGGAAGCAAAGAAGACCTCCAGCATGCAGCCGCAGGGCTCACTACTGCGGGAGACTCAGTATAGGGAACATGAAGATTGTCCTCAGTTTGATACTGACACAGGCTTTTTAAAGGCAGGGTCTCATGTAACCCAGGCTAGCCTTTAAGGCAGGGTCTCATGTAACCCAGGCTAGCCTTTAAGGCAGGGTCTCATGTAGCGCAGGCTAACCCCCGAAGTCACTTATGTAGCAAAGGATGGTTTTTTTTAAACCATTGATTCTTCTACCTACCTCTGTCAAAATCCCAGTGAGTATTTTTGTAGAAACAGAGAAAACTACTCTAAAATGAAAGATGAAGGAAGGGGAGAAATGGCTCAGCAGTTAACAGCACTTGTTGCTCTTTAAGAAGACCCAGGTTCAAGTCCCATCCCTACATGGCAGCTCATGGGGAATCTGATGTCCTCTTCTGATTCCCATGAGCACAGGCCACAAGTATGGTGGGCAGACATACATGTAGGTAAAGCATCCATATACATGAAATAAAAATAAATAAATCTTAAGAAAAAGGAAAGGCAAAGAAACAGATACAATTGAAATAAAAGAATAAAGTAGCTCCAGTGAGATGGCTTAGTGGGTAAAAGCGCTGTCTCGCAAGCTCGGTGACTGAACTCAATTCCTGGAATCAATCAGAGGAGGAAGAAGGGAGCCAACTCCAAAACGGTGTCCTCTGACCTCCAAATGTGCATTTGGCCCACGTGTCCACAAACACGCAACATGTGCATGCACAAACACATTTGGTTGTGAGTCTACCCTTTAATGTCTGAGCCATCTCCCCAGCTGCCCTCCCCACATACAATAAATAAAAGTTAAAAGAATTCAGTTGAAGGACTCAGGTTACCCCAGGCTAATGCTTATTACTCAAGCATCACCTTCAGAACACTGTGTGAGTGGCAGGGAGGTGGACACAGATGAATGGAACAGAGCAAAGAGCCCAGGGACAGAGCCCAGGGACAGACCCCAGCAAATACGCCCACCTGAGCTTAATAAAGATCCTAAGTTATCCATGGAGGAAAGTCAGAATGAGCACACAAAAAAGTCAGTTCTCCCACCCCAGACTCTGTAAAATGTGGACTCAGTGTGTCACAAGCTAGTGCAAAAGAGAAAAGTATGAGACTTTTAGACTTAACCATTCTGTCAACTGCACCTTTGAGGTCAGGGCTCAGTGAAGAGCTCCTAGACTTGATGACTGGGTAAGCAATAAATTGATTTTCATTAAATAGAAAGTTTGTTACAGCCAGGCAGTGGTGGGTGTACACCTTTAATCCCAGCTCTTGGGAGGCAGAGGCAGGTGGATTTCTGAGTTCGAGGCTAGCCTGGTCTACAGAGTGAGTTCCAGGACAGCCAGGGCTACACAGAGAAACCCTGTCTCGAAAAACAAAAACAAAAACAAACAAACAAAAAAACCTCGAAAGTTTGTTTCAGCATAGGAGAGAAAAACAAACAGATGTCATATTAGACAGGAGCTAATTAGTGTACATAAAGAACTCTGAACTCAGAATTCAGAGAGAGAGAGAGAGAGAGAGAGAGAGAGAGAGGAGAGGAAAGAGAGGGGAGGGAGGGAAGAGAGAGAGAGGGAGAACTATATACACACAGAAGAAGCAAGTGCTGGGTGGTGGTGCACAGCTTTAAGCCCAGCACTTGGGAGGCAGAGGCAGGCTGCCTCTCTGTTTGAGGCCAACCTGGTTTACAGAGTGAGTTTCAAGACTGCCAGGCCTTTACAGAGAAACCCTGTCTCAAAAAACAAAAATGAAACAAACAAAGAAAAGAAACAAAAACAGAGATCAGGCGGTGGTGGCACACCCCTTTAATCCCAGCTCTTGGGAGGCGGAGGCAGGCAGAGTTTGAGTTCCAGGACAGCCAGGGCTACACAGAGAAACAAACAAAAACCAACCAACCAAACAAACAAAAGAACCAAAAACAGAAAGAAAAAACAAGAGAGAGGAAGTCAGTTCCACCACAGGGAAGTAGCCCCTGTAAACTCAGGCAGTGAGCACAGCATTTGCACACTGGGCAGAGCAGCCTGCCTTGCCACTAGGACATCAGCAGATGCTGGTTGGATATGGAGACACCATGCCACCACATCCTCCAGACAGGGATGTAACGGACATCGGTCAGCAGAGAGTTTGGCAGTTTCTTATAACTAAGAACTTGTTAACCCAGTGTGTGCAGTCCTCGTTCATCCCAGAGAAATGAACCCTGCCTATGAATATGTTCTCCAGGACAGCTCCAAACTGGAGAGGACCCAAGTGTCCTTTAGTGAGAGAAAGGTAGATGGTTGTACTCACAGGCTGGGGAATATTACCCAGCTAAAAAGGAATGCTCTAATGCTACACATATCTACACAGGGGAACCTCAGGACAACCGAGAACTGGTCTCAATCTTTTGAGTTATTGAAAAGTGTGAAAAAAAAAACCAAGTAAGTAAAGAGAAAAATCACACACTGCATGATTCCATTTATATATCAATCTTGAGATGGCAAAATTATAGAGATAGGGAACAGGTTAGTGGTTGCCAGGAGTTAAGATGGGGTGGTGTGGAATCCTGGAAAAGAAAAAGCCTGTCTACACTGCTGAGCTAGGCTGATGCTGGCTCCTGAAGCCTTGCCCACATCCCAATGCCTAGGACCTGTGCCATCTATTTTGGAAAGGTCTCTCTGACTTGTTACTAAGCTAAACTCTGGAGAGAAGAAGATCCTGGCTTACCTGGGTGAGCCCTAAATGCCATTAGAGTCCTTATAGGGAGAGCAAAGGGCCAAGGAGCTGACTCAGCTGATAAAATGCTTGCCTCACAAATCTGGGGACCTGAGTCGGACTCCCAGAATCCGTATAAAAGATCAAGTGCAGTGATGTACATTTGTAATCCCAGTGATGGTGAGATGGGAGGCAGGACAAGTGGATCCGGGGAAGCTTGCTGGCCGACTAGTCTGGACCTTGTTTCGAACAATAGGTAGAAAGTGCCTGAGAAACGACACACAACAGCTTCTACACACAGGTACTCACATGCACACCCACATGCACACACAAAGAGTGAGGCATGCACACACACACACACACACACACACACACAGAATGAAGACAGAACACAGAGATGGGCCAGGCCCGAAGCTGAAGGAGGTAAAGAACACACTCTGTCTTTGAGCCTCTACAGAGAGCACAGCTTTGTCTATACCTTGACTCCAGTTACCTAGTTCGTGGCCATTACAGGAGCCACAGTGAACTAACTCGAGCATATGGCCAACAGCATGGCCATATGTAGTTTTGCAAAGGGTTACCATTAGGGGACATGAGTAAAGACACACAAGATTGCTTATATTCTCTCTCATAGTTGCATGTGAATCCACAATTATTTCACAATAAAAACACTCAATAAAAAACAAGCCAGGGGGTTGGGGGTGTACTTTAGTTGGGAGAATGCTTGCACAAAGCCCTGTGTCTGATCCTATATAAACTAGCATGATCTTACACACCTGCAATCTGAGGACTGCGGATGTAAAGACAGGAGAATCAGAGGTTCAAGGTTATTCTGGGTTACAGTGAGTTCAAAGGCAAAGCCACCTGGGCCATATGAAACCCTGTATAAAACTACAGAGAGTGGAAGAATGGGCTCTGTGGTTAAGTGCACTTTCTATACAAACATAAGTACCTTGAGTTAGGATTCCAGCACTTAGTGGAACAAGTCGGACGACATCCTATATGTGCCTGTAACCTCAGCTCTCCAGTAACAAGCAGGAGGATAGTTGGGGCTTGCTGGCTTCCTGTCTGGAGGAGAAATGAGAGCCCCGGGTTTAGGAAGAGACCTTGCCTCAAAGGAATAGGTGGGGAGTAATAGAGAAGGGGCACCTGGCACTTTCACAGTCACACCTGTACATACATGTGCACACACAATTCCAAAGACAATAGGCAAATAAGTAATAAAGCAAGGAAGAGAGGGAACTTTTTTTTCTTTTTAATTTTTTAGATAGGGTCTGTAACTTCCGCTGGTCTGGATCTTGCTGTGTGGACCAATCTGACCTCAAAATCACCAAGATTTGCCACAGCATGTGCCAGCACGTTAGGCTTGAGGAGGGTGTGTGTGTGTGTGTGTGTGTGTGTATGTGTGTGTGTGTGTAGCTCTGTATAACAGGTTGACCTTGAATTTAGAGATCCACCTGTCTCTGCCTCCCAAGTGTTAGAATTAAAGGCATGCACCACCACCGCCTGGCTTTTTTTGTTTGTTTGTTTGTTTGTTTTGTTTGTTTGTTTGTTTTCTGTTTTGGGAGGAACGATTTTATATGGATTAGGAAAGGGCTAGCAGCACAAGTTTCTTGGTGTTAGGAGAAACTTGATCTGTCTGTGGTGCCAGAGGAAGACGTCAGATTCCCTGGAGCTGGAATTACAGGTGGTGCTGAGCAGCCCGGTGCAGGTGCTGGGAACAGAGCTCTCATATTCTGCTCTTGACAACTGAGAAAACTCTTTCTTTTCTCTTTTCTTTTCTTTTCCTTTTCTTTCTTTCTTTCATTTTTTTTTTTTTAAACAACAACAAAATCACTTTCTGTGCATCCCAGGCCAGCCTCAAGCTCATTGTATGGTCCAGGCTGGCCTCGAACTCCTGATCTTCCTGCCCCAACCTCTCCAAGTACTGAAATTACAGACGAGCATCACCATAGTCCGGCTAGATTTTCTTTTTATCTTTTTCATTAATTAATTAATTTATTTATTCACTTTATATCCCAATCACAGCCCCCCGCCCTGTCTTCCCCTCATACAACCCCTTCCCCATCCTTCCTCCCATTCTTCTCTGAGAAAGTGGAGGCCTCCTTTGGGTATCACCACACTATGGGACTACAACTAGACATGTCCTCTCCCACTGAGCCAGATAAGGCGGCTCAATTAGGGGACGGGCTCCTCTACAGGCAGGCAACAGATTCAGGGAGAGCCCTTGCTCCAGTTCTTGGGGGACCCACCTGGCTAGTTGTTTTTAAAATAGTGTTTTCCCACTGGGCTGGGGAGACAGCTCAGTGAATACAGCACTTCCATGCAAGTGTGAGGCCTGAGTTTGAATCCCAG
Source organism: Rhabdomys pumilio (assembly GCA_030674055.1). Lineage (NCBI taxonomy): Eukaryota > Metazoa > Chordata > Mammalia > Rodentia > Muridae > Rhabdomys > Rhabdomys pumilio. The sequence goes on from JANHMN010000016.1 coordinate 53,703,908, forward strand.
ACCCCACATACAGCTGGGACATCAGCATGCACCTGTGTTCTGAGTGCTCCAACAGCAGGTGAGATGTAGAGATAGGAGAATCCCCATGTGGAGGTAAGAGCACAACTTCCTTTTATCATGTGGATTCTGGGGATTGAACTCAGGTTGACAGGGTTAGCTATAGTCACCTTTACCTGCTGAGCCCTTCCGACATGCTTGCACCTCATCTTGCTCTGCTCCTCTCACTACTGCAGACAGACCCCTCCCCTCTTCTCACTTTCTCCAGAGTTGCTTTCTCAATCACCAGCTCTGACCTGGAGCCCTCCTCTTTTAAGCCTTCGCTGCAACTCTCCATCAAAAAAAAAAAAAAAAAAAAAAAAACCTATGTAGCATCTGGCTACAGTTTGCCTTGCAGGCGCTGTTTCCAGTGTCCTACGTGTGTTCTTCCACTGTGTCCTCACAGGCTCTCACCAGTGTTGTCCTTGTGTTGTGGGTGATGACTGAGGACTTTGGGATAGATGACTTGTCCAGTCTCCTAGGTGACATCATCACAGCCTTCAGAACTGCCCACCCCACTCCCCCACAACTTCATTTCTTACTTTAAGATTTGTCTTTATTACTTTTAAGATATATATGTGGGGGGCACACATGTGTGGGCTGCCTGCAGGGGTCAGAGACACCAGAGTCCCTGGAGCTGGAGTTACAACTGTGAGAGCTGGGAACTGAATTCTGGTCCTCTGTGACATCAGTGTACTTTTAACTACTGAGCCAGACCTTGGGCTCCTTCCTCGACTCTCTGGTTCAGCAGAGCTGAGTTACTTCAGCTTCCTGGATCGTTAGACTCCTAGAGGAATGTCCTGGGTGTGTAGGCCCTGAAAGAGGGGTGAAGTAGAGAAAAGGAGGGGCCCTTTTGTGAGGTGTGGTTGGGGCTAAGCAACCAAGATGGTCCTGAGGCTCCCAAACCTGTTTTTAGTTGGGAAATTGGGAAGCAAGGAGAGAGAGAGAGAGGCTATGCTACAAAAACCAAGGTCAGGTTAGAGCCTGGGCCTAGGGTCCCCAGCGGAGAGCACAAGTGTAGGGCAAGTGGCTAGTGCCACCAGAAAGGCACAAGAACTGGTGGAATGGTGCATACTCAAAGCCTTGGCATCTCAGAGATCTGTAACTGTAACCACGACCACCAACTGAGAGGACCACGGGGACTGGGGTCATGTAGGGTAGCACCTGGAGGTCTTCTCTATGCTCATGAGGTATCTAGAGGGCCTTAACCTTCAGCCAATGACCTTCCCTTCCTGGATATTCTCACAGCTGTCCCCCCAAAAGTATATATAATCCCTGGGGTCACCACAAATAAAGTGTATGTGTTTCATTCACCCCAATAACGAAATATGAGCAAGCTGAGATCGTCTCAGAGAGCTGCTTCATTAGAGATACACATGGGGAAGGCTTTCGCCTAGAAGAGCCCTTGAAGAAGGCCTTTCTTCTCTCCTGCCCCTCCAGCATTCAGCACTCCCAACTGGACCACATCCTGCTAGACTTAGGCTCTGCTTTCCCCTTCCTGCCTGGCGTGCAGACACCATGAGAGGAAATGTGGACTGTGGACCCCGCTCCTAACTTCCTCTCAGATGTTGCATCCTGGCATTCCAGAGGGGACCTTGGAACCAGAACAGGTCTCTGACCCAGACCCTGCTGTCCCCATTCTGAACTTTGCCCTGCCTTCTCTGTGGTGGTACAGAGGTGACAGACACCTCTGGCAGAGAGGTGGAACATGATACCACACACAAGGGAATGTGGCCATGGCCAAAGTCACCATTATGTTCCCAAATCCACCTTTCTTTCAAATCTCCCATCTCCCATTGACACTGTCATTGGTCAAGTACAACTAGAAACCAGAAAGCAGCAGTGGCCAAGGCAAGGGGGTACCTGCAGAGGTCTACTCTGCAGTACAAGGCTGGTCAGCACACAGCAGAAGGCTGGGGTGTAGGACTTGAAACTGGTACAATGAGAAAGTTTGGCTCTTGCTTAGAGGAACAAACGCCATATCCCCCCAGCCTTTGACCACAGCAAATTGTTTCCTCAGTCCTTCCTTCAGTGAGGACTGACATTAGTGACCAACGTTGCCATGGAGACTTTATTGGGGAAACTGGACCCAGCTGCTCCCCATGAGAAGAACTGTGCTCTCAGCCGGCAGCTGTCCACTCAGTTTGCTTCTACATTCTCCTGACACTGTCCCCAGTTTGGCTTTATTTCCTGTGCAGTCCAGACCTTTATATCCACAAGTTGTTGATGGTCCTGTCCTTTTAGGAGCTACTGCGCTTTCAGCCTGGCCATTGTAATTCTAAAAGAAGAATGTGGGTCTACCAACCTCTGTTGAGCATTAGTAGTCATTCCACTGAATTTGAGGCCCATCAACCTGCCAGTCCAAGGAATGTCTATGCTGTGACTGTTCTGGCTGCAGGAAAAGCCAGAACTGGCCAGCAGGAGTCCCGCCAGTCAGATGAGACCCAGAGTGCGTTCCCTCTACAGAACCATTAAGATGCTTAACACAAATCCTTGGGTTTGATTCTCAGCACCGAATGAGCCATGCTTGGCAGTATACACCTGTGATCTCACACTCAGGAAGCACAGTTAGGACGCAGAGTTAGGAAGCAGAGTTCACAGTCATTCTTGACTGCTTTAGGAAAGCCCAGACCAGCCTGAGCTACATGAAAGTCTGTTTGAAGAAAAGAAAGAAAGAAAAAAAAAAGAAAGGAAGGAAGGACGAAAGAGAGAAAGAGAAAGGAAAGATAATAAATGTATTTTACCTGCACCTTTACAAAAAAAATTGGAAAATTTTCATAGCTACACCTGTTATATGGACTAAAATCAAGAAGTTGGAGCAACAAGGGTACTGAGGAATGGTGAGCAAGCACAGCCCTGTGCACTGCTGGTGGGACCCAGGACTAGCTCATGACCCAGACATTCTATCCTGAGGCATTTACTAAGATGCCTCAGCCTGGGAAGAACTCTCTAGCATGAGGAAAACACTTGAGCTCTGTCCTGAGTTCCTGAGTGGCATCGATCTTCTGTCATTTCTAAAGGGCCTCTTCTCTACTGCCTGCATCTTTACAAATGAAATGACTTAGACACCTCAGCATGGGCCACTCACCGGAAAACTCCAACAACTGGAAGTGTCAGCACTTTCTGTCTGTCCTACCTAGTTGTTGCTGCCCCGAAGAAAGGAGTTGGAGGACAGACTCTTGAACCAACCAGGAGATCTGGGGTCTTCCAGGTGCTAGTTGTGTGGCCTGTTGAGAAGAAGGGTGCAACCCCCACCCTAGGCTTCCCCCAGCTCTAGTGGTGATCATTTTCCTGTCTATCCATCCGCATCCATCTTTGTTGATTAGACTCAGTGTCTTGCAACACAGCTCAAGTTAGTCTTGAACTCACCACCTTACTGCCAGGACAGTTTCAGCCAGGTCTCTTATGCAAGCAGGTAGGTGTAGACAGAGCACTTCCCCAGTTCTGTAAGTTGTCCCAACAAATTAGCCAAGGGAGGGGCAAAGGATGGTCAGTCTGGGTTCAGTGACAGTCTGGGACTTCTTGTTAGCGTCTGTAGTAGAGCAGTTTCATGGGACTGGCCCCTCCAGCTGCAACCTCTGACACTGTATCCTGGTAGACAGTGTGCTTTAGTTAGCTTTCTGTTGCTCTGATAAAATATTCTGAGAAAAGCAACTTGAAGAGCTAGGCGGTGGTGGTGCACACCTTTAGTTGCAGCACTCAGGAGGCAGAGGTAAAAGGATCTCTTGTGAGTTCAAAGCCAACCTGGTCTACAAAGTGAGTTCCAGGACAGCCAGGGCTACATAGAGAAACCCTGTCATGAAAAACAAACAGCCAGGCAGTGGTGGGTCACACTTTTAATTCAGCACTTGGGAGGCAGAGGTAGGCAGATTTCTGAGTTCGAGGCCAGCCTGGTCTACAGAGTGAGTTCCAGGATAGTTAGGGCTACACAGAGAAACCAAAACTAAAAAAAAATAAAAATAAAATAAAAATAAAAAAAGGAAAAAAAAAAGAAAAACAAACAAACAAAGCAACTTGGAGGAAAAAAGGATTATTTCAGCTTACCTTTTCGATGCCCACAGGCCTGCTCCTCCTGCCTTGCTCAGTTTGCTTTCTTCTACTGTCCAGAATCCCTGGCTGGTGGTGGCACCACCCACAGTGGGCTAGGTTCTTTCACATCAATCATCCATCAAGAAAATGCCCCAGAGGCTTGTCTAAAGGTCCACATAGCTGAGGTTCCCGTCTCTCAGTCAAGTTGACAAAGAACCTAACCAGGGCCCAGTGTCAGTCAAGTTCTAATCAAGGGTCCCTGAAGCTGCACAGAGGTGGAGAACTGCCCAGCTGACCTGGTCACAGGCGCTGTGGCAGCTGTTAACTAGAGAGCAGCAGTGTGCGTCTAGCCCATGCATCCCTGAACAGAGATGGTGAGGCTGTCATCCTGGCCGTGGAGATGGCTACAGCACAGTAGGACTGACCATTGGTCTGTGCACCCACACAGGAGGCTATATTTTCTGGGAAAGTGTCCCTCTGGCCCACTGAGCAGAGCTCAAGGTTCTGGGGAATGGAAGCAAACATTTGTAAGATGATTATATGGAGAAATGCTGATTGAGGCATTCCTACCCTAGCCTTGACCCTTGGCTGCTCTGACTCCTAGATGGGTGTTTCTAGCTTCCTCTCTTCAAATCTTTAACATCTCTACCTGGGTTTAGTCTCAGAGCAACAGAATGAGTGTCTCCTGGGATACCCTGTCCACAACCAGACCAGGAACTCTGCTGTGGGGGAAGAAGCCAAGTTGCTTACCATTGCCCTAAGGTCTCTTAGCAGATGAGCAGTGTAATACCAGTGGATTCCACGGGTAACTCATTGCCACATGCATTTTCCCACCATGAATTCTTGGGTTGGAGATGATGTGAGGGTTACCATGACAACATATAGGGCACTCTGAAAATCTTCAGATGGTGGTGCTGACAGAAGCTGTGTGAGTAGGGAGAGAGGGTGTGCCTTCATGGAGGAGTGACACAGTTGTCACCAGCCTGTCCCTGGCTGCCTGGCTGGCTGGTCCTTCCCCTCATGGAAGGTGAAACATCAGGGTTTCACCTGCTGACCTCTGCTCTCCTGTAGCAACCTAGAACTTATGAGGGAAGGGCTGAGCGACAGTCACAGGAGAAAACTGTGACCTCGTGGCCCTGACTGCAGAACGCAGAGAGTGAAGGAAACTGGCCTTACTTCACCTCAGACTTGCTGTCTGCAGCCATCTGGCTGCAAGGCTCCTGGCCATCATGGCAATCTGCTGCCCACTGCTCACCAGTGCAGAGCCACACCCAAACCTTCTTATCTGCAAAGCAAGCTACAGCAGTACTCCTCCATGTGGGTCAGATATGGTGTCACATGCCATTAATTCCAGCATGCTCAGGTCTCTGTGAGTTCAAGACTAGCCTGGCACATATAACAAGCTCTAGGTCAACCAAAGCTACATAGTGAGACCCTGTAGCGATAATTAATTAATTAATTTTAAAAATTTAAGATAAAAATCTCATTGTGCTCAAGATGGCCTCAGACTCTTGACTTAGGAAATCCTCCTGCCTCAGCCTCAGGACTAAGATTATAGACTGGTGCTACCATGCCCATAAAGATTTAAACAAACAAACAAACATTGCTTTTGTGTTGGAAAACAGTTGGGTTACCTCCTCTGTTGAGTAGGAACTCCCAAGAAGCCAGGCTATGATGAGGAAGAGGCCGGTGTCGTCAGCGTCTGAACCACTGCCCTGGGTTTATTTGTGCCTTTTGCTCGAATACATTCTCACAGGTGCAGCTGTCTTTACTAATGCCACACAAACGGCATGTACCCGTTCTGTGATTTAGAGGACCAGAGAGACTCTCTACATGACACACAGCTCTGCCCGACTGGTACTTGCAACCCCAAGAATCCTTTGTTCTTTGTGGGGTCTGGATTCAGACCTTCCCATCCAGTTAAGCTTTCCAAAGCCTATCACTCCTTATTATATGACTGCGTTTCTCTTTCCCTGTTTTCTTTTCTGTTTTCTCTTTCCCCCAAATAAACCCTTGAATGCTGATCTGTTTATGAAAATTCTGTTTGTTTGTTTGTTTGTTTAAATCTTCATGGGCGTGGTAGCACCAGTCTATAATCTCAGTCAAGAGTCTGAGGCAGGAGGATTTCCTGAGTCAAGAGTCTGAGGCCATCTTGAGCATAATGAGATTTTCATCTTAAATTTTAAAAATTAATTAATTAATTATTAATTAATTATTGCTACAGGGTCTCACTATGTAGCTTTGGTTGACCTAGAGCTTGCTATGTGTGCCAGGCTAGTCTTGAACTCACAGAGACCTGAGCAGGCTGGAGTTAATGGCATGTGCCACCATATCTGACCTTTTTTATTTATATATTTTCATTTTTAATTTGCAGCCTTTTACACTTGCAGCTGCATGTTTCCTCTCCTTTGATGTTAGTCTTTCATGTTGGCTTTCGTCAGTATGTGACAGGCAGTACAGGACAGGGTGTGACTTCCATTCTATTTATTCTACTTAGAGGTCATATAGGACGTCATATCTTTATTCTCTTTCTTTCCTCCTTTCTTTTTTTCCAAGTCAAGGTTTCTCTGTATAGCCCTGGCTGTCCTGGAACTCACTCTGTAGACCAGGCCTGCCTCTGCCTCCCAAGTGTGGGATTAAAGGCGTGTGCCACCACTGCCTGTCCTCATATCTTTATGATTTAAAATTTTTCTCTCTTTTTCTGTAAGTGTGTGTGCGTGTGTGTGTGTGTGTGTGTGTGTGTGTGTGTGTGTGTGTGTACACTCCGGTGCATGTGTGTATATATATATATATATATATATATATATATGGCAGAGATCAGCTTTAGCTCTCTTCCTCCATCACCCCTACTTTGGTTTTTGGAGACATGGTCTCTCACTGAACCCAGGTTTGGTTAGCCTCACTGGCCAGTGGACTCCAGGGACCCCAGCCCTGGGATTCAGATGTATACCACCATAGCCAGCTTTGCTGTGGGTGGGTGCTGGGGATCCTAATTCAGGTCCTCAGCCTGCACAGCAGGCACTTAACCAACTCAACCATCTTTCCAGCCCTATGTTTTGAAAATTCTTGGCAGCTGTTTCTTTATATACCATTCCATCATCTTTCTGCTGTGCTGGGGACACCAGCATCATGAAAGCAGACTTCCACTGGGTCCATTCCATTTCTCAAGCTCTTTTCTCTATATGATTTCCTCCATTTAGTGTGTGTGTGTGTGTGTGTGTGTGTGTGTGTGTGTGCTTACAGAGTCATGTGGAGGTCAGTCAACTCTCAGGAGTCAGTTCTCTGCCACTCGATGTGGGGATAGAGGATGGAATCCGGACACCAGGCTTGCAGAGTGAGAACTTCTACTTGCAGAGCCATCTCGTGCCTGTCTTGTCTGCATCTTTGGAGCAACAACACCTTTCATACTGACCTACTGTTAACAGACAGACTCTGACTTGCTCTCCTAGTAGAGTATGCATCCCTCTTCTAGAGTCTTAATTTCAGTTATTATATTTTCGGTTTATTAATCTATTTATGTTTTTTAACTTCTTCATTGATTCTTTGTGCACCATAACCCCACTCATATCCAGTCCCTCTATAACCACCCTCTACCCTTGTTACAACCTCTCAAAATTCTTCTCACTGAGGAAGCTACGGTATGTCCGCGTCTCCCACAGTATACCGTTTTGTTACACATCTTCGCTTACAAATGTTCATTGCAATGAGGCTGGTTGGAGGCCTCTGGATTCTGCTACTCTGTCAACACTGGATCCTCACTGGGACTCCTCTTATTCTGTTGTTGTCTTGTGTCATGGAGATCTTGCAGCTTGAAATCTGTAGGATCAACCCCTTCACAAGCTCTAGCAGTTTATATAAGGGGTAGGGTAGATGCTGGGGTGGGCCAACTCAAACTCCAGGACCTGGGCCTGGGTGGTAGCTGAGTTTGTCAATCTGTCAGCTCTCCAGCACCCATACCACCAGGGCCAGCTTTCCTAGGCCACTCAGGTGAGAGGTGGGGTCAGCTCTCTTGTGCTCACACCATCAGGGCCTGGTCTCCAGGGCCACCCAGGTGAGAGGTGGGATCAGTTCAGCTTAGTCCTCAGACATCAGAATGGCCCCAGGCTGCAGCCCAGACCACAGAAATCCTCATTGTCTTCTGTGGTAGGTAACATGGAACACAGATATATATATAGACCCCTGCAGGGACAGGGCCTGAACATCACCATGACCTCAGGTGGCCACACAGGCTACTCACATCAGGCCTGCTTCTCACCACAGTCACATCTCCAGTTCTACCTCTCTTCATAGTGCACAGACTTCTGCTTTTCTTTCTTCACCAGCCCATCATAGCAGCATGTCCTCTACCCCAGCTCACCGGCACCATGTGGCAGTGGGCAGGCCTCTCTTAATTCACTTTTTAAAACTCCAGTTTCCGATAAAGTTAATTTTCTCTCCTATTTTCTTTTTTAAAGAATTTTTTTGGGTGGCGGTAGTGACAGACACCTTTATTCCCAGTACTCGGAGGCAGAGGCAGGCCAGTCTCTGAGTTTGAGGCCAGTCTGGTCTACAGAGAGGGTTCCAGGATGGTCAGGGTTGCACAGAGAAAATTTTTCTAAACATATTTTTTTGTTATTTTAAAGTATGTGTATGTATATGTTTGTCTCAAATAAATAAACAAACAAATAAAAGGTGGACAGTGCCAGAGGAATGGCACCTTGGTTTGTCCTTATACATATGCATCTGCACACACTTGTGCAAACACACATGTAGACACATATGTATATATATAAATTTACTTTAAATTTTATTTTATGTTTTTCTTCTTAAATTTTTATTTATTTACATATTTGTGTATTAGGAGAATTTGTGGGGGGATTAGGGTTAGGGTCAAGGGACAATTTTATTTTGGTTTGTTTGATTTGGGTTTTTTTTTTTTTTTTTTTTTTTTTTTTGAGACACAGTTTCTCTGTGCAGCTCTGGCTGTTCTAGAACTCTCTCTGTAGACCTGCTGGCCTTGAACTCACAGAGATCTACCTGCCTCTGCCTCCTGAGTGCTGAGATTAAAGACACACATCATTACCAATTGACCAAAAGACAACTTTTTGGAGTTGGTTCTTTCCTTCCACTATGTGGCTCCCGGGGACAGAATTCATGTCATCAGGCTTGGCAGCAAGTGTCTGTACCTGCTGAACCAAGCCATTGGCCTATATTTCTCGTTTTGAACATTAAAAAATTATATATTTTGTAAATGGGGAGGTGTCTCAGTGGTTAAGAGCACTGACTGATCTTCCAGAGGGCCCAGGTTCTATTTACAGCACCCACATGGTGGCTCACAACCATCTGTAACTCTAGCTCCAGGGGGATCTGATGGCCTCTTCTGGCTTCTCCAAGCACCAGGTATGGTACACAAACAAACATGTAGATGAAACATCTGTACATCTATACAGATAAAATCAATCTGTATAAGGTGTATTATTGCTATTGTTTTTGTATGCGGGTTACCTGCATGTATGTCTGAACCACATGCAAGTAAAGTCCCTGGAGGTCAAGGAAAAGATTTGGATTCTCTAGAACTGGAGTCACAGGTGGCTGGGAGCTACCCTGGGGGGGGGGGGGGCTGGCAAAAGAGTATCTGCAAGAGAAGACAGGCTCTTAACTGTTGAGCCACCTTTCTATGTCCTATTCTTTATTTTAACTTTTGTCTTTCTTCCTCTTCTTCTTCTTCTTCTTCTTCTTCTTCTTCTTCTTCTTCTTCTTC
>JANHMN010000016.1:53718623-53744920 GCA_030674055.1 Rhabdomys pumilio
GTGTGTGTGTGTGTGTGTGTGTGTGTGTGTGTGTGTGTGTGTGTGTGCGTAGGAGCTGGGTCATCTGTTAGTGCCCTCCATGCCTTGCTGGCTTTCTCACTCTAATGGTGACATGCTCCCCCATGGGGAAGGACCCTGTATGACTTGCATTTACTCTCAGCAATGGAGTAGTCCCTTCAGCATTCGATTTTGTTGTACTGGCTATTTTTTTTTTAATTATTTATTTATTTATTTATTTATTTATTTATTTATTTATTGTCAACTTGACACAAACTAAGTCACCTGGGAAGAGGGAGAAACTAAGTCACCTGGGAAGAGGGAGTCTCTGCCGAGGAAGTGCCTTCATCAGATTTTTTTGTGAACACATCTGTGTGCATTCTTTTGATTGATCACTGATGTGGGAGGGTCCAGGCCACTGTGTGTGGTCCCATACCTGGGCTGGTGGTTCTGTTCTGGTTTGTTTAAGAAAGCAGGTTGAGCAAATCGTTAGGACCAAGCCAGTAAGTACCCTTCTTCCACGGTTTCTGCCTCTGAACCTGCTGGATTCCTGTCCCGACTTCCACAATGAGGGGCTGCAATCAGGACAGAAGCTAAGTAATCCTTTTCATCTGTAATTTGGTTTTGGTCAGTATTTTATCACAGCAGCAGAAAGAAAACCAGGACAGAAATTGGTACCAGACACAGACTTGCTGTGGCAGACTTGACCATATTGTTTTGGGAGAAATTGTGAAACATTTGGAACTTTGGGCTAGAAAGGCCACTGAGTACTCAGCATGGGAAATAAAGCTGAGAGTAATGTAGACCATGGAGGCCTGGCCTGTGACGGTTCTGAGGGAAGCAAAGACTCCATTGGTAGTTTGTCAGGTGACAGCAGCGCAAGGCCTTTAATTCCAGCACTCAGGATGCAGAGGCAAGTGGATCTCTGTGAGCCTGAGGTCAGCTTGGTCTGTAGAGTTCAAGGACAGCCAGGGCTACACAGAGAAACCCTGTCTCAAATACACATATAGACATAGATACAGATGACATATAGATGACATAGATTTAGATATATTACTGGGGTAAAATCTTTTACAGAGGGTGCCAAGACTGCACCTCTAGCTGGTGGCTAAACTTGGTAACTTGTAAGAGTCTCCCACATGTTCCTGGTTTTAAAGGCATGGGGGGGGGGAGGGTCATGGAGAGTAGTTGAGGCTTGGCATGGTGTTGCAGAGTTGGAATCCTGAAGAGAAGCTAAGAGAAACCCCTGGTAAGGGTGAAGGCTCAGTTGTGAAGATCTCAGGGTGAGAGGTGTCATGTGGAGAAGTTAAGGCTTGGTACCACGTGATGGGATCAGAGTCACTGCACTAGGTGAGGCCACTGTTGAACAGCAGCCTCAGATGGAGTTAAGGCCTCTGCTTTTTGAGGGATTAAAAAAGGGCACCACCATGCCCATCTGACTGTGGGACCTTAAAGTTGGACAATGTTTCATACTGTGATATTAACATGAAATCTTTGGGGTAAACAAGAAAGGAAAGGTTATAGTTTAGTAGTGATATGTGTGTCAAGCTGACAAAGGAGCAATTATGCTGGTTAGGTTTTTTTTTTTGTCAGTTGAACACTTGGGAAGAGGGAGCCTCACCTGAGGAATTGCCTTCATCAGATTTGCCTGTGAGAATGTCTGTGGGGCGTTTTCTTGATTGATGGTTGATATCGGAGAGCCCAGACCATTATGGGCTTTGCCCACCAGGCAGGTGGTCCTGGATTGTATAAGAAATAAAGACAAGAAAGCCATGAAAAGCAAGTCAGCAAAGTTCCCGTATGCTTCCTGCTTTTCTACCTGCTTGAGTCCTTGCCCTGAATTTTCTTTATGATGGATAACAACTGTAATCTGAAATGAATCCTTTCCCAAGTTGGTTTTGGCCATGGTGTTTATTCCAGCAGTAGAAAGAAAATAAAGGACAGAGGTTCTCAGGCTTTGATTGCCTTCGTAGCTCTCCTTTTATTGATACGAGAGGGGGAGGAAGCAGGGCCCTTGGAGTCCTCGATCCTCTCTCCCAAGCCTTCATCCTGGTTTTTCTACACCTGCTTCAATGAAGAGCAATTAGATTGTTTCTCAGTTCTTCTCTTCTATCCTAGCATGACAGACCCACTGGCCTGTGCAACACTGTGTGGATAGACGCCTACAGACCAAGGAGGAACGGGTTAATATGGTAACAGACTGCACCGCACGGCAGCTGACCTTGCGGGTAACTGGTTCCCACTGGTGAGAGAGCTACCACTCCAACAGTGAGACTTTTCTGGTGTACACCACCTCATGTGGCCAGACTGACTGTCTTGACGAGGAACAGGGGGTGAAGGCATGGTGTTGAGGGTGTAGGTTTCTCAGTCTGGAAAACCTGAGCTCAAATAACTTCACCATTGACTCATCTACACACCTTCTCTCTCATAATCTCATAATCTGAGGCTTGTGGCTCCCAAACACCCCAGGGCCTAACAGCTTGGACGTTGCCGGCTTGGAAAAAGTTGTTTGCAGTCAAGATTAAGTTAAGGACGTTGTCATGGAGAGATTAGTCTGGATTGTCCAGGTGGATTTTAAATGTCACAAAGAATGGCCTTGAAAGACATGCTGAGGGGAATCTCTGTCTCTGTCTCTCTCTCTCTCACACACACACACACACACACACACACTGTAAAAGTGGGGGGGGGGGAGGTGCTTGTTTTATTGAGTTAGGAACTGAGACATTTACGGATAAAACAATGAATAGCTGGGGCTTTTAGAGATGAACAGGGGCTCAGGCTGAGGTCTAGGTAAACCGGGTTAGCCTTTTCACCGTACTATTCTGTCTGCTTTTGTGTATAAGAATTTCTCCTTGGAAAACAATGCTTCTCCATTGCAGGGCAGAATTTGCTTGAGACTTGCTGCAGCGGGCTGCGCGGGCTCTGGCACCACCTGGTGTCGATCCCGGAAATGACACCTTAGTGCACTCCAGACCCACTTGGCCGCTGCTTGGCTTTTTCACCAGCCAAGTTGAAGTGAGGCGGCAGCTCAGCTGCAGCCTCGGGCCCACTCCGTGCTGCCCGGCACTATAGACGCCTCTTTGGCACTCTGGCCCAGCCACGTTCTCCCAGGAGCGTCTGATCCTCAGGCCCCATTGCTGGCCGGACTAGCATAACTCCTATCTCACTGTCTGAAGACTTGCTTTTTTTTTTTTTTTTTTTTTTTTTCCCAGAGACAAGGGCTCTTTGTGTATCCTTGGCTGTCCTAGACCCAGCTCTGTAGACCAGGCTGGACTCAGACTCTTCAAACTCCATCTCTGCCTCCCAAGTGCTGGGATTAAAGACGTGCACCACCACCACCACCGCAGAAGACTTGGTTTTGAGTTGATCTGATTTGGAACAAAGACTGTCTTCCTTTCAATAGACCTCACAGCCTCCGACTCTGCAAATCTGAGAGGAGACAAAAGCAGAAGATAAATCCATGTTGTACAAATTGGAATTTTGAAAACAAGGACAATGATTTTAAAAGCAGGAGATAAAATTAAAAAATAAGACATCTCTAAGATATATAAAAATTTCCCAGAACTAATTATCTTAAGAGTGTAGACTGAAAAGTCCTAGCCAGGCAGTGGTGGCACACGCTTTTGATCCCCGCACTTGAGAGGCAGAGGCAGGCAGATTTCTGAGTTCGAGGTCAGCCTGGTCTACAGAATGGGTTCCAGGACAGCCAGAGCTATACAGAGAAACCCTGTCTCGAAAATCAAACAAAAAACCAAACAAACAAAAAAAAAGAGAGAGAGAGAAAAGTCCTGGACAGTACTCTGTAAAAAAGACTCATTACATGGCATGTGACAGTGGCGTTTTGACTAGTCGCAACCTACCTACAAGTGAACAAAGACTGCTAGGTGGATTTCCTTCCATAGTCTGGGTAGCTAGTGCTATGGATATGTTGGGATGCATCCTGCATGGAGAAGCCAGCTAGCTTGCAAAGTCTGGGATGCACGCTGCACCTCAGTCAGCTTGTAATGACCTCAAGATGCTTGTACTCACCACACCCTGAGCTGGGAGACCTTGCTGAGGTCCCTGGAAGGTGGTGCCTAACTTGAGACTGGTCCAGATCCATCTGTAACAGCTAGGTTCCTTATCTGAGACTTGTACAGATACACAATACTTCACCCCATGTGCGACCTGAAACCAGTTACACCACAGGGGTCAAGGGGCCTCAGGTACCAGGTACAGCTAGCAATAAGCAGGCAAAGCCCTTTCTCATTACCTGCTTACTGAAGAGCTGCCAGGTAGGGGACCAGGTAGGGGAGTGGGGGATCCTGCTTAGGAGTTCTCTTAGACCCTACCTGCTGTTCCTGATACAGTCTAAGTCTTGTCATGAGAAGGGACCTCAGAGTCACTAACCAAGCAGAGCCAGTACCCAGATGGGATTGACCCATAGTTCCCCTCCACAGGACAGGACAGGTGGTTTTTAGGAGCAAATTCACGAGACACTCCCATCCAGAGGTCACCTACCTACACATGCTCAGTTCTGGAGACTTTACAGGGTATTATCCAGTTGTAGAAAGATGTATACACACACACACACACACACACACACACACACGCACACGCACACGCACAGGCACGCGTGTGTGTGTGTGTGTGTGTGTGTGTGTGTGTGTGTGTATGGGGGGGTGCTGTTTGCCGAGTGGGACTTAACAGCTGTGATTAACTGTGTTTTAAGCTTTCACCAAAGGGGCAAATTCTAAGGATTGTCACCTTGACTCTCCAGGTCAGGTCCTTAGGCCCAGTCCCTCCCAGCGACTACAGGAAGGTCTCAGAGAGGATGCATGGGCTTCTACTAGCCACAAAGATTGGCTGATAAGTGGAGCAGCCAGTGAGTGCTCTTTGGGGCTGGATCAGCTCTTGCAGGCTACTGTGCCTGTCTCATGCCTGCCCCACTGTGGCTGGTGCTGTTTTGTTTTGGTTTGCTTGTGGGAGTTTTCTTTTTTGGTTTCTTGTTTGTTTTTGTTTGTTTATTTTTGAGTCAGAGTTTCCCTGTGTGGCCCTGGCTGTCCCGGAACTCACTCTGTAGACCAGGCTGGCCTTGAACTCAGATCTCGGCCTCTGGAGTGTGGAAATCAAAGGCATGTGCCGCCTCGATTGGATTTTTTATTTTTTTTTTTAATTTGAAGGTTGTTTGTGTGTGTTCACATATGTACATACATGCAGGTCAGCACAAGTGTACAATGTCTAGACGTTGATGTCCAGTGTCTTCCTCATAGAATTTTAAAACATTTTTTAAATGTTTGTTTTGAGACAAGATTTCTCTGTGTAGCCCTGGCTGTCCTGGAATGCTCTATAGTCCAGGCTGGCCTTGAACTTAGAGACCTGCCTACCTCTGTCTCTCAAGTATTAAAGGCATGGGCCATCATATCAGGCTTGTTTTATTTTATTTTTGTAATTATCTGTATGTATGCGTGTGTCTGGAGGCCAGAGCTGTGAGACTCTCCCTGGAGTTGGGATTATGGGCAGTTGTGAGCTACCTAGGATAAGAGCTGGGAACAGAACTCAGGTCTTGTGCCAGGGCAGAATGCACACGTACCCATGAGCCATCTCTCCATCCCCTTTCCAGCTTCCTTTTGGAATAAGCTCTCACCTGGAACTGGCCAACCCCAGGCATCCTGCTGTCTCCACTTTCCTGGTGCTGGGATCACAGGTGCATGCTGCCACGCACGTGGGTACTGGAGTCCTGTAATACATGGTCAGTGTAGATGTGGCATCTGTTGTGCTAGAGCCCCAAGTTGCCACACTGTGGGCTGGGCATGCTGCCTTAGTTTGCTTTTTATTTCTGTGATAAAATCATGACCAAAAGTAATTCACAGTAGAAAAGGGTTGCTTGGCTCACAGGTCCTAACCACAGGCTCACTGAAGTTAGTCAGGGCAGGAACTCACACAGAGCAGGATCCTGGAGGCAGGAACTGAAGCAGAGGCCATGGAGGGGTGCTGCTTACTGGCTTGTTTCCTGTGGCTTGCTCAGCTGCCTTCTTACAGTACCCAGGACCTGCCTTGAGGTGGCCCCACCCACAGTGTGCTGAGCCCTCTCTTAAGAATCATCAAGAGAAAGTCTATAGGTAGGCTTGCCTACAGGCCATTCTGACAAAGGCTTTTACTCAGTTGAAGTTTCCTCTTCCTACAGGGCCCTCCCCTTCTCCCCTGCTTTTGTCAAGCTGACAGCAAACTACCACAATCCCTCTAGCCTTCCTCGGGCCCCATGATTCTGCTCTGACCACCATTTTTGTCTCTGAGAAAAGATGATCGCTCTTGTTCTAGTCTGGCCCTTGCTGGTTTCATGTCGTTTGCATCTGCAGCCTTTTAGGTTATTTAACTTGTAAATTTCCTGAAATGATTCCAGCTCATGACTCTCAGAGTTCTGATTGCAGCATTTAAATCTTTTAGTATTCTGTGCACCACGTCTGAGAGGTGTGGGTGCCACCCTCGCCAGGGCAGCCAGAAGGCACGGAGAGCGCAGATGGGCACGGCGCTGCTTGCTCCCTTCCTTACTCTGTCAAAACACCTGACAAAAGCAGCTCAAGTGCAGGAGGGTTTATTAGGCTCGTGGTTTGGCATCCAGTGCCCATGATGGGTGGCCGGAGGCAGAAGCAGCCTTTCTACCACTTTCTATCCTCAATCAGGAGCAGAGATGAGAGTTCCTGTTCGGCTCACTTCCTCCTTGTTGCCCATATTCCCAGTTTTCATTGTGTGGCCTGAATCCATCACGAGGTGACATCCACATCCAGGGTGAGTCTTCCCTCAGAGAAACCTCTCTGGAAACATCCTCACAGACAGGCACTGAAGTGTATTGCCTAAAAGACTTTTAGTTCTGTCCAGTTGATAAGGAAGGTTACCCATTAAGGGTGTCTGCACGCCCCATCCTTAGTTGTACTTGGGACATCTGGCAAGCTCCTCCTAGACCACTCTAGCTGCACAGTGCCATTTCTTGCACTGGGTTCAACATCGGAGTAACTGCCCTTCTTTAGTAAAGGATACTGGCTACATGTGACCACACTTACCAGTCCCATGGGACAATGACCGTCTCATATGGTCATTCCCTTCCTTCCTTCCTACCTTGGAAGGCAGCTCAGTGTGGAAAGACATGTGTTTCTACATCTCTGTCCTCCTCCATGACTATCTCCCTTGAGATGCCCACGATGCTGCCCTTCCAATCTTCAGGCCTCTCATCCCCCAAATCCAGGGTTATAGTTCTCTGTGCTAATAAACACTAGCTCCTCTTTCAGGCCCAGGGGAGCTCACCATGGCTGCTCCACATCCCGGCCTCTCTTAAGTCCCCCAGACTTACCAACTCAGACTTACTAACACCCAGTAACTACTATCTTGTGCTCTCAAGGGTCAGGAATAATGAGAGGGCAGAGGGAGGGGCTAGTTGTCCCTGCTCTGGGAAGCCTGGAAGAGAAGACTATGTGTGTGCATGTGTGTGTGAGTGTGTTTGTGTGTGTGTGTGTGTCTATGTGTCTGTGTGGCTGGGAGCACGTGGAACCATCTTCTCTCACATACGGTCTGGCAGCTGGGGCTGACAGTCAGCCAGAACCCTGCATATGGCCTCTTCACAAGCTTGGTGTGTACCAGCTGGCTTGGGCTTCCTCATAAGCTGGTGGCTGAATTCCCAGAGACAGGGCCCCAAGGACAGTACAGGAGGAGTCCCTGTGTTTTTATGCTGCAGCCTGGGCAGTTACATAGTGTCCCTTACACCACGCCTCCCAATTTCAGGAAACCAAGATTGCTACTGTAGTCACTCAGACATGACCCAGCTACACCAAGGGCTCCAGCTTGGCTGTTCTGAAGCTGCTGGGAACACTAGAAGGGTGAGTTTCTGCATTTTCTTCTTCTGGACAGGTGAGTTTGCTTGAAGAAAAGATTTCCCTAGATCTATGAAGACGGGTGTTTGATGATCCAGGAAGAGCAACAAGTTATGGGCCAGCACTGAGCCCAGAGGAAGGAGGCCAGAGAAAACTCATTACCTTCTGGTCTGTCTGTGGGTGGTAATGTTGGGGACACCATGTCTGCACCCCTTCAGAGAGGATAGAATTAAAGGCAGTGTGTATTTTTCTTTCTTCTTTTTCAAATAAGGAGGCTAATTTGGGTGCATGGTCCCAGGAAGTTAAAGGGCTACAGCTGGCAATGACCTTCTTGCTGGTAGCGTCCTGTAGACATCCTGTGCACAGCAAACAGCGTGTGCTCGTGAACTCTCCTCTCATTTTCTTTCTAACCCATTTATTTCTTTTTTTTTTCTCTTTTTATAGGAATGCAATGCTTTGTAGAATTTTAACATTGCTTTTTAACGGCTGTTTCCAGCCTCGTTTCACAATATTTTAATAAGTCAGAAATTATGAATTTCGGGTATGGGGTGTATATCAATGGCATCTTCTTTTGTTGTTTTTAAATTCAACTTGAGATGAATAGGACGCGAAATAGAAGCAGTAACAGAACAGAGCTGATTCTGACACTGAGAAGTTACTCTGCGAGAACCTTTAGCTCTCACAAAAGGCACCGACAGGTTCAGGACATGGTGAGATTTAACAGAAACCATGGATCAGTTTTGGGGTTTTGTTTTGTTTTTTTCTTCCTTGAGATGCTGGGAACTGATGGATTGTTTGAGAATCCAATCAGTGAGTCAGGTGAATATAAACTGGAGTTAGAGACAATTGTGAGCGACCTCACATGAGTGCCTGCCTATGTTTAACTACAGGAAAGGAACACCGCATTTAATTATATCTTATTACTAGGGGAGCTGAACATCGTGTGTGTGTGTGTGTGTGTGTGTGTGTGTGTGTGTGTGTGTGTGTGCATGCACATGCACTTGTGTTTTTGAGTCTGTGAGTGCATATATGTGCTTATATAGAAAGGACAGACAGACAGATGTAGGGGGTCATTCCTCACATGCTATCCACTTTCGGTTGTTTGGTTTGGTTTGGTTCTCTGAGACACAATCTCTCACTGACCTGAAGATGGCTGGCCAGTGAGTCCAACAGATCTACCTACCTCTGCCTCTCCACTGTAAGGACTACAAGCACATACCTGATGCCGAACTTTTTCCTGTGGCTTTGGAATTCAGGTCTCTATGCTTGCATGGCAAGCACTAAACAGGCTGAGTTATTTCCCCAGCCCCTTGAACATAATTTTAAAAACAATGCCTGTGGTTCTTAGTTATTGTCAGGCCCTTCTTTTTATTTAAGAATGTCTTCAGGGGCTGGGCATGCAGGCAGAGGCAGGTGGATCTCTGTGAGTTCAAGGCCAATCTTCCCTACAAATCAAATTGCAGGCCATTTAGAACTACGTAGACAGATCCAGTCTCAAAACAAAACAAAAGGGTTTTCAGGGTTGGAGAGATGCTCAATGGTTAAAAACACTGTCTCTTCTTCCAGTGGACTCAGGTTTTTATCCCTGCACCCACCTAGTGGTTCACAACCATCTGTAACTCCAGATCCAAGGAACCCAACACCTTCCTCTGGCCTGTGAGGAAACCAGGAACACAATTGGTGCACAGACTTACATGTGGGCAAACCACCCATGCACATTAAAATAAAATAAATTAATAAATTTAAATTGGCCTTTATAAGACAGAAATCGAGGAATCCTACCCATGTGGAGAATCATGCCTGGCGCACAGTGGCCGCTCTGTAATTGGGTTGTCAGATAGATGGTGGACGCTTCAGGGTGGGGCTTGGTATGCATGTAATGTTTTCTTCAGTTCTGTCCTCTTTTCCCCTTTTGATACCCTCTCTCTCTCTCTCTCTCTCTCTCTCTCTCTCTCTCTCTCTCTCTCTCTGGGTGTGTGTGTGTGTGTGTGTGTGTGTGTATACAGCTTAACTAATCCTGTTCAACTCAAGTTTTTTGGTTTTTGGGTTTGTTTGTTTTTTTTCCCAAAGATACCAGAGAATACATGAGGAAGGGTTTGGCTTGCTAGCTGCTTTACTTGAGCTGTGAGCCAAGATAAATTCTAGTGCTCACCTCCCCCTTCAGGAGTCCTAAACTCAGGAAGATTCCAAAGCAGCCCTGCCAGAGGTTTTTGTTGTTGCTTTATTTGGGGGGTAGGGGGTTGTTTTGGTTTGGTTTTTGGTTTCTTTGTGTAGCCCTGGCTGTCTTGGAACTCACTATGTAGACCAGGCTGGCCTCAAGGAAATCATCTGCCTCTGCTTCCTGAATGCTGGGATTAGAGCCAAGTGCTGTCACTGCCTCTAATCTAAACCCAGCTAGTTTTATGTTTTAAATTGAAAATAGATTAACTTTTGTTTCAAATAATAATCCTGATTATGGTTTTCCATCCCTCCACTCCTCCTAGCTCCTCCCCAGCCCCCTCTCATCTGAAGCCACCTGTTTTTGTCTCTCATTAGAAAACAGCCTTCTAGGGGATAATAATAAAATCGACTTGAATTAAGTTAAATTAAAAAGATAAGATTAAAAACAAAACCAAGCACATTGGAATTGGACAAAACAAACAAAAGGGAAAAGAGCTCAAGAGAAGGCGAGGGAATCGGAGACCCACTTGTATGAGCAACTGGGAATCCCATAAAAAAATGCTAAACTAGAAGTTATACACACCGATGAGCTAGTGCAGAGCCATGCAGGCCCTGTGCATGCTGCCTCAGTCTGGGAGTTCATAGGAGTTTTGATCATGTTGGCTTAGAGGATCTGTTCTCCTGGTGTCCTTCACAGGCTAACATGGTAGCAGAAGCGGCTGGAGAGATGGCTCAGTTAAGAGCACTGATTGTTCTTCCAGAGGTCCTGAGTTCAATTCCCAGCAACCACATGGTGGCTCACAACCATCTGTAATGGGATCCAATGCCCTCTTCTGGTGTGTCTGAAGACAGCTACAGTGTACTCATACATATAAAACTAAATAAATAATATTTTTTAAAAATGGTAGCAAAAGACATAGCTCCAGCTTACTGTAAATACAAATATTTTGAAATGAGACTATTATGCAATCCATGGCTATGTTCCAAGTATCATACCATACAAGTACCATAATCTGATACCTGGAGAAGCTGAGGCAGGAGGATTGCTTTGAGTTCAGGCTAGATTAAAATACATAGCAAGACCCTGTTTCAAAACATAATTTAAAAAATTACATGAGTAAGTTCTTCTCTAGCCTTCTTTTTTCTTCACATGCACATTCTTCTCCTATACATTTTTCTCATATAATTTCGTTTGAATGTATCTAATACAAGGTTATTCTCATGATACCTCTAAGCAACAAAACTGTTTATAAATTGACATTTTATGTATGGGGTCCTGTGATCACATATCTGCTGAAAAGCTGTCTTTGAACTGAGTTATCATCATTAGTAAAAAATATATTGTGAGAGAAATGCAGAGCCAGCAAGAGAGCTCAAGAAATAAAGGTGCTTGCCACCAAGCCTAACAACGTGAGTTCGATTCCAGGGACCCATGTGATAGAAAAGAACATACCATCATCTTCTTTGAGGTAGAAATGGGGTTGCTGCCAGAAACAGACCAGTCTCATTGTCAAGAAAGCCTTTCGCTAATAAAACATCCTTAAGTGCCATTTTCTGTGGATCTCTGAGGTTTCTGAAGACCATTGATCTATCTATAATATAAATAGGCAAACATTGCTTGTTTCTAGCTATTATCTGTTCAGCTTTGAAAACATCTTACTATAATTCACTAGACTAATATCTTACATGACCATGAGTTTGATCATCGGATTACCAACCGGCATTTTTTAATTATCCTGAACAGTTTGAAAAAGCAGCTTTCAAGAACTAGAACTTCACATTACATAGATATTAATACCTTAAAGAAGAGATGAAAAAATATATGTATAAATGCATATATACTTATATATTTTTTAAATCTTTATCAATATACAAACTCCATACCAATGTAAAAATGTTTATCCTGTTAATATTTATTGGTCTAAAAGTAGATTCAATAATTACCTTTTCTTTAATTTTATTATTCCTATATCCTCCCTTTTTCCTTTTCAAACCTTCTCCCCTCTTTCCCCTTAGGATAAGAAAGAAAGGATGATAGAGGAAAGAAAAAGGAGAGAAATTCCTGAGTTTAATTTCCTATGTTTTGTTTCCTCCCTGATCAAGACAATTAATGACTTGTAACCAGTCCCCTTTAAATGATGACAAGCATCCATCGTCCATTGATGACCACATCCCACCTGCCCACCTCTTGGGAATGGGGGCATCACTCTCTTAAAATTGCTCCCTGCTGTCTAGAGGCATCGATTTCTTTTGGAGGCCCAAAGAAAATTGGGATATTGGTTAATCTTAAGAAAGCTAGCTGTATCCAGTCTCTGTGTGTTGAGAAAGTGCAGGCTTAAATCCTGACTGGAACAATCTGAGAGGCTGGACCAAGTGGAGTCGTTTGGGGTGAGCAGCTATCTTTGAAGCTGTCCTGGAAGCAAGTTTTGATGAAACAGCTATTAAGGCAGTGTGAGGTCACATCAAGTAGGACACCAGAGCAATCATGTCTCGGCATCTCAGCGTCCTCCAGGATGAATCTTGTCAGGGCCACTTCACCTTCTTCAGCGCCTGTAAACATATAAATGTTCACAGGCAATATACATCTTTGTAGTAAACAAGAGTATGGAATGAGTGGTGGCATAGTCAGCTAAAGCTATGCCCTGCTCTCTGTTAGAGCAGGTAAGGCATCAGCCTGTGCAAGTTAGTTTGGGCTGTGTAACTAAAGTGTAACTTAATTTTCTATCTATACCATTTGAAAGGACGGCATGGTAAGTCCTGAGGATCCCGTAGCCAACAAGATTTATTGGCTGTGCTTAGTGGAAGTTCAGCCTGGAGAGATTTTCATGGCTCAGCCAGTCTCAGAGCTGTTCCCACTTAGAGGGATCAGCAATTTATTTATTTATTTATTTATTTATTTATTTATTTATTTATTATTATTATTTTTAAATTTTATTTTATTTATTTTATTTATTTATTTTTTTTTTTTTTGGTTTTTCGAGACAGGGTTTCTCTGTGTAGCCCTGGATGTCCTAGAACTCACTCTGTAGACCAGGCTGGCCTCGAACTCAGAAATCCACCTGCCTCTGCCTCCCAAGTGCTGGGATTAAAGGCGTGCGCCACCACTGCCCGGCGGGATCAGCAATTTATGTTACCTGTTTCATCTTCTTGTTTCTTGGATTCTTCCTTTCAGATACCAAAGAAGACAAGTGATCCAGGTTATCCTACCTCTGACTGCTTCAGTGCTGTTTCTTCAAAAATCTACATCCAGAACAAAGTCAAAACAGCTGGCTAGTCTGGCATCACAGACTGTTCTTGGCTTCTTTCTTCATGGGTGCAGCCTAGATCTTCAGGGATCTGCCCCTGTCAAATCTGGTTTTTATCAATCTGGAAGGAATCCACAGCTTTTATTTCCTGTGGAAAGAAAGAAATGCAAAATCTCTCCCCAAAAGTAACATATTTCCTTCCTCTCATTCTGAGTTTTAGGACATCCTTAATATAAACAAGCTGATTTAATTCAGCAGTTTTTCTTTTCTTTCTTTCTTTCTTCCTTTTTTTCTTTCTTTCTTTTTTACATAATCCAATGTCTCTCAGCAGCTGTGTTATCTGTCTCATTGACATTTTAAGAACTTTAAGTCAATAAGGCATTATTTACCCTATCTCTCTCATATCGCCCTTTTGCACTGTAAGCATTTCCTTTAAATTCCTGTTAGATCTCTCCTTAATTGCTTGACCTGTAAGATATGTTGTAAGATATGTCTATAACATATTTTATGCCATAATGTTTTTTTAAAATGCTGTATTCTGATGGATATGTATGTTGAAGTATCAGCAGCTTCAGTCTGCAAAGACATTTCCAAGGTAGCTGCCATCTCTGTGCAATCTAAGAGAAAGCCTTCCAAGGTAGCTGCCATCTCTGTGCAATCTAAGAGACAGCCTTTCCAGAACTCAAGGCAGAAGCCCACATGGAAGTCTACACATGTACCAATAGTATAGCATATCAACATGTGCACATATCTAAATTCCTCAAACTCTACAAAATGAAACACGTAATAATCTATTGTATGACATTGCTCTAAGATAGCATCAAGCATAATTTGAACTCTTAATTCAATATATTGCATTGAGGCATTTTAATTCCTCAAGGCTTTGTGGATTTTTCTCATCTGGAACTACCCTTTTTTGCTGCTATTGTAGGTTCCAGATTGGATTTTTCTGAAGGTCCTTTATTGTGATTTAAAGAATCCTCCAGTATCTGTTCTATGTTCTGTAACCCAGAATTCCACTTGTCAGTCCTCTCCTCTAAGTCTGCTTTATTCTGATACCTTTCTTAAAGAGGATGTATATAAAATTATAATCATTATTTGTATGCTGATGAATGGAACAAAATCCTATGGGATCAGATGCATTGTGTCATTGCATTTTCCATTTTAACATAGAAAATATTTTTCTTTTTAATCTCTAACTCTCTCCTTAAGGACTTTCTCACTTTCAAACTAAATATTTCTTCCTATGATTTTTTTTTTTTTTTTTTTTTTGATTTTCGAGACAGGGTTTCTCTGTGTCACCCTGGCTGTCCTGGAACTCACTCTGTAGACCAGGCTGGCCTCGAACTCAGAAATTTGCCTACCTCTGCCTCTCAAGTGCTGGGATTAAAGGCGCGCAGCCACCACTGCCCAGCCCTATGATTTTTTTTTTTTTTTTTTTTTTTTGTACCACAGTTTCTTTTCTTTCTTATTGTTTTCAAACTCAATACCTCACCAGTTCAGAAGTTTGGGGTCTTTCAGTCCCATTGAATCTCTGGAAAAATGTTTGCTCTGGCCCTTCTGAGTGTTTGCAGGCTCCTGAAGCCAGCATGTGCCTGTACACTGCCCTCTTATTTCAGTCTAGCAGGCTGCTGTAGCCAGTTTGCTAAAGATCTACCTGCTTCAGGTCCCTTCCTTCCTTTCTTTGGATGGCCATTGGCTTTTCCTGTGTGGCTGTCTAGCTCCCTAGTGAGCTTTTTGACTGTTCTCTGGAGCCATGCTGGGCTTGGGAGAAGCTAAGCTACTGTGCCCTCAGACTCTGGTCCAAGAAAGACTATGGTGCAACATTTCCTACCAGATGATAACTTCTTAGCCTTGGGTGGGGGTGAGGGATAGTGGAATAGTGGATTCTTGATCAAGTCAGAATAGACCTCTCTCCTGACTTACTTCCCTCTTCTCCACACTTCTGCTTCCTCTAAGGTTTCTCACTCTCCAGTCTGTGGCTTACCAATGTGGCCAGATTGTCTAGCCAACAATCCTCCAGGGACCCTGTGGTAGCTGCCTCCCAGGGCTAGGATTAGGAGTGTGTGTCACTGTTTGGGAGTGCCTTTTTTTGTTTCTGTTATTTGTTATTATGATGATGATGATGATGATGATGATGATGATGATGATGATGTGTTCTGGAAACTAAACTCAGGTCCTCCTGCTTGTACACTAAGTGCCAACTAAACAACCCACCCAGAGTACCAGAGCCGAGCTTGCCTCCATGCCTCCCTTCTTGGCCATGGGCGGCGGGCTGAGGGAGCAACTCAGAGCTCCAAGGCAAACTCTGGTACAGGTGAGTTATAATCCAATCCAGCAGGTTAAGGTCTCAAAAAATGTTTGAGATTGATAAATGCAAGTGATAAAGGTTAGAGGACCTTATATGATGATGATTTAGAAATTAAAAAATGCTTCAGATAATGATGTTTAAGGTTGGTAAATGCAAGTGAGAAATGTCGGAGGGTCTAAGATGTTTTAAGGTATATAAATGTAAGTTATAGAGATATAAGAAATTACTTTTTATAAAAATGGGATATTCCTCCCACATGCTATTGTTATTTCAAAGCTCAGAATTTTAACATTGATCAATAGAGTTCGGATAAGTTAATGGAACACTGGCAGTTTACAATTCAGTCAGAACCTCAAGACTTTAATTTCTGTCAAGGGCAGCCTTGCTTATACACTGAAAGCCTAAAATTAGGCCTAAGTCAGCTTGCTAACACAAAGTCTCGGGTCTCTGTGGAAAAACACTGAAACAGATAGCTATAAGATACTGTAAACAGGCAGCTTTGGTGGAAATTTACCAGCCTGGATGAGAACAAGTAGTCATAGGTCTTGTGGATAGTCATAGACCTTGGGTAGCCTTGGTGGATAATACCAACTTAGATAAGGACAAGTGAATCATGGGCGGAGTCATGGTGACCTGTCCCCTGAACCTTCGCCCAGCTGATCTCTGTTCTGGAAGATATCTGTACTCCCCCTGAACACCTACACACCTGCGTCATCCCCTTCCCCACATCCTGCCTCTATGTGCATATAACCCCTGTGTGAAAGAAGTAACATCAGCAGTTTGATCAGCCTACAGACAAGCCGCTCTTCTTTGCAGCTGCCTGTCTACTCCCTTCTCTCAGGTGACCTCCCTGGACCCCTGGTTAATGCCCTGCTGGACGGGACAAATTTCCCTTTGGTTATCTTCTGAATATAGATTTAAAGGTGCTTTTCATCATGCTAAAAGCATCTTGTTCAATCTGTGTATCTATAACTGTAAGTCTATAGTTTTACTAGGTCTCTAAGGCATGAGCCTACTCCTGTAGTCTAACAGACACCTGTTAACTCCTTTTTCTGAAATATGGATTTCAATTCAATTTGTAAATACTAATATTCATCCTTCTGTAAACTAAAGTTCACATAAGGCTCAGGGAATCATGAGTCCTAAGACTTGGACTTGCCTGTCACAGATCAAATAAACTCCAGATAAGTACACTTGCCTGTTCTGATCCAATCCAGCAGGTGTTCCCAAATGAGAATTATATATATGTTAAATATAAATAATATATGTTAAAATGTAAATTAAATGAGTTACATCTATAAAATATAAGTTATAATCTATATGATATACATAATTTTACAAATTATATAAACTAATATGTATCAGAAGTTAGAAATTATATACATTGAAACATGTATAGAAAATGTATATTTTTTTCACATGTCATCAGAAGATGACCTGTCCTTAATAACTACATACATATTCACACATGCATGTGTATATATAAATTATTAAATTAAATATAAATTATATATCAAATACAAATTATATAAGTTAAATACAAATGATATATATTAAATATGATTTATATGTTAATATATTATATATAGTCAATATAAATCATGTGCTAAATATTAATTATATGTTTTAAATTAAAATCATACATTAAATATTAATTATATACGTTAAAATATAAATTAAATATGATATAAATATATAAAATATGTTATATATTTTATTAATACAAATTATATACATTGGATATGACTTATAGGTGTTAATGTAGTATATATGATAAATATAAATCATATGCATTAAATATCAATTGTGCATTTTAAATGAGAATTATATATGCTAAATATAAATCATATATGTTAAAATGTAAATTAAATATGAGTTAAATCTATAAAACATAAGTTACAATCTATATAATATACATAATTTTGCATGTCCTCAAGGACAGGGAATTATGGAATGAACACATGGAACTCTAAAAATCCATTTACAAAAAATAAAAATAGGAGTTGTATGCTCCTTCACTACAAAATTCTATTTTGAAATTTTTGACCTTGGACACCAAGGGACTCTCTGCTGCTAAGAGTCTACGACATCCTCTGCCGAGTTGGCACAAGTTAGCAGAAGTGACCAAGAGCAGCAGTGATGCCAGGAGAGTTTCCCTACCATGCCTTTCTCAGTGAAGTGAAGATGAGCAAAGACGAAAATGTGAGATCAAGAAGTGTTGCAAAGCTAGCTATGTGAGCCTCCATCACTGTCCACTGAGTCCTATTTATACTTGCTCCAAACATTGTGTGTCCTTCCATGGATCTTGCCTAAACATGTGAGTCTTAGCAAAACTCCATGTGAGTCTGTATCAGCTGACATAACTCTGTCAATCAGCCTGAGTCCATGGAACCAGCAAGAAGCCAACAGAGCACCACCAGAAGTTTTGTGGCCCATTTCTTCCTGTGAAGACACAACAAGCAAAGCCCAGTAACGCAATGTAAAGTGAACCAATACATGCGTATCATTAGACATCCTTTCACGTGTTTGTTTTTAGCAAAACATCCTTTCACCTGTGTCTGCTTTGGCAAAACATCATATAACATAACTCAGTTTCCAAAGAAACCAGAAGTTTCCACTTCATCTCTCCTGAGTCTGTGAGCTGTTGCCCTTACCAATAAGTCTTTAGGTATGTGTTCATAAACTATTCCTGTCTGACTGAGGTCTGTGGGCCGCTATCATCCTTTCAGCCATCTTGAGCCATATACCCTGATAAGAGACTTGATTACAATAGCCTGCAACAGCTGAGTACACTCTGATAACATCTTGCTTTAGATACCCAGGATCTTCCCTTGGGTGTGTGAGACTTAAAGGTGTGATTTAGAACTGAGACTTAAGGGCGTGACTTAGAGATCAGATTTAGAGACAAGACCTAAGGGCATGACCTAAGGGCGTGACTTAGAGGCGTGGCTTAGAAGTGAGACATATAAAAGGCAAGAGGCAGACAGAAGAGTTGAGTACAACTTGGAACAGAGAATTAGGTATTAGGCACTTGGCACTTGGAGGAAGAACTTGGAATTAGACATTAGCCATTCAGCACTTGGAAGAAGAAACTTGGAACTTGGAGGCACTAGGGACTAGGAACTAGGGACTAGGAACTAGGGACTTGGAGAGAAGAAGAGAGACTGAAGAATAAATGGGATTGAATCACACTCTGTCTGGTCTCCATTCTTCGAGTCCATCCTCACACTCTCTCTTGCTGAACCCTGACCAGCAGAATGGAGCAGCTTGGGGCAGTGCAGGCTCTAACAACTTAGCCCCCAAGGCTTTTGGCAGTGTGGGTCCAACACTGACAGAGCGGTCCACGACATTTTTGGCACCCAACATGGGGCAGCTCAGGCCGCAACAGAGGTCGGCATTTGTGTGGTTTGTAGAGTGACTCCTGAACCCCAACTAACTATCTAGGATTTAAATTAAGTCAACAAAAAATTTAACCACAAAAAGTACAGATCAGAAGAGATCAGTTACAAATTCTTAATGACTTTTATAAGCTATTCGAAGATAGTAACAGGTTATAGCCTACTATTAGATTAACTACTTAAGAGTTGAGTAATTTGTTACAAACTTTACAAGGTGATTACAACTTAGACAGTCATAGACAATTAATAGCTGAAGCAGGAAAAGAATTGATTCACGCAGAGCAAAAATTACAGGATGCACATGTGGACTGCCTGGATCCTAGACTTGATTATATTCTAGTTAGCTTGCCTTTTACTCAAAACCCTATGGGACTCATTATGCACAGGGAAGACAATATTTTAGGATGGATCTTCTTAGCACATAAACAGTAAAAAAACTAAACATTTATGTCGAAAAAGTATCTGATCTAATTGTAAAAGGAAGAATAAGACTTTGTCAATTATCAGGGACAGACCCAGCAAAAATCATAGTAACGTATACTAATGCTGAATTTATCTCATGAGAAATTAATGGAGACTGGCAAAGAACTTGTAGCAATTATTTGTGAGAAATTAACAACAAATATCCCAAAAGCAAACAACTGTTTATAAAAAGAACTAATTGGATTCTTCCCCATATAGTAAAAGGGACACCAATTTCTGAAGCTCCTACATTTTATACTGATGCAAATAAATCTTTAATGGCAGGCTATATATCAGAAAATATAAGTAAATAAATTCAAAGCCCATATGCTTTGGTTTAAAAATCAGAGCTATATGCAATTCTTATGGTTTTATTAAATTTCTCTGAACCTAACAATATAATTACTGACTCATAGTATGCATAGAGAGTTGTGTTATATATAGAAACAGCTGAACTTATTCCTGATAATTCAAAATTATTATTTATACAACTGCAAAAGACAATTCAAAACAGAAATTATTATATACCAATCATATTTGATCTCATATGAAATTGCTTGGTCTAATGGCACAAGGAAATGAAGAGATTGATCAATTAATAGGAAATATGCTAGAAGCCTCAGAATTTCATTTAAAAAACTATCATGTTAACAGCAAAGGTTTAAAGAGAAATGTCTTTTTATTACTTGGCAACAAGCCAAAGAAATTATTTTTTAAAAAAAGTTCTACTTGTTCTTTGTTTAATCTTTGTTTAATCAAGTTTCATTACTGGCTGGAAGTAATTATATAGGTACCCAAAGAAATGAAATTTGGCAGGTGGATGTGTTTGACTTTGCAGAATTTGGGAAACTAAAATCTATACATCATACCATTGATATATATACAGTATTTCAATGGGTTTCTGCTTTGAGTTTTGGAAAGGCTGATTCTGTAATTGCACATTTGTTGGACGTGATGGTGTCTTAGTCAAGGTTTTATTCCTACAACAAAACACCATGACCAAGAATCTTTCCAGATTTCCAGATCACAATCCATCATTGGAGGAAGAAAGGATAAGAACTCAAGCAGTACTGAACTGGGAGGCAGGAGCTGAAGCTGAGGCCATGAGGGGCATGCATCCCTGGCTTGCTCAGCTTGATTTCTTATAGAACCCAGGCCTACCAGCCCAGAGATGGCACCACACACAATGGGTTGGGCCCTCCCGCATTGATCACTAATTGAGAAATTGTCATACAGCTGGATTTCATGGAGGCATTTCCTCAACTGAAGCTCCTTTCTCTGTGATAAGTCCAGCTTGTGTCAAGTTAACACAAAACCAGCCAGTACAGATGCTATGGGGATACTCTTACAAACTAAGATTGATAATGCCCCCTCTTATGTTACCATTAAAATGAAATGGGGTTTTGCATATTATAACATAAAACATTTTATAAGTACACCATACAATCCAACAGGTCAAGCAGTTAAAGCAGATGACACAAAAAGCTGACACCCCCCACCACCTCCAGTATGCATGGATCCTCTAGTAAAGGATCACATCCAAAGGTGATCTAGGTCTATATGATCAGGCTGGAATACAGACACATGCTTAGTACACAGCTAATCCCTAACAATGAAGGTAAGGTTAGTTAGTAGAAGGAAGCAGCCACATTTGAAAGTGGTATCTCATTGAGGAACAGACACAGTGATGAATCAGAGAAAGATTTGACAGAATGAGAGATGTGATACACCCAACTCACATGAAAGGAGATAGGAAAGACAGACTACTTAAGAGCAGTGTGTGTGTAAGAGAGAGTGAGTTTTAAAGAGACAGGTTACAGAGAGAATAAGCTAGACATAAATGAAGACAGAAAGAACAGAGAATGAGAAGAAGCCAGAAGATTAGAATGTATTGACAAAGTATGAGACCAGGCAGAACAATTCAGTCAGAAGCCAAGAGAAGCAGGACTGAATCAGTCAGCTTGGAAGATTGGATTGTATGAAGGCTAGAAGTTTCCAGGCCTGGGTCTAGGGAATAGTTAGAACAGAGAAGGAAACACTCTGGGCTCAGCCCAAACCCTGTATTCACACAGCTTGGGTATGGCTCTCATCACATCATCTGAGGAAATTAAAGTGACATTTACACATCATGGCCTTGGTACAGTTCAAATGGCCGAAACTGGCATACTTGATTTTCAGTGATGACAACTTCTGTCACTGCACAAACAAATGACCCAAAAGAAACCTTTTTCAATTCTAATTAATGACCCATGGCACCCCTGATGGGAGAGGGGTCATTGGTAAACCTTACTATAGCATTAATTACAGCCACCCATCAGGCACAATCAAAGTACAGAGGTTACACACCCCACTCTCTCAAACCCTAGGTATAGACATGGTAGACGAAGTGGTCTGGAGCTATCAAAGGTCCTCTATCCCTAAAATCACCCCTTGTGGACAGATGATATTGATCCCACTCCCTATCACACCATCTCTTGTTTCAGACCTTTACCTCTGCATATCAGCTATTGAATAATGCTCTGCCTGACTCTTTGGAGAATGTCGTTGGTGCATCCTTCCTGAGACAAACTCATGGCCACCATCTGTGGCTTTGCCCATTGTCTTATTAGACTCTTACCTTACCACTAATTAATTGCTCTAAGCCAAATGTCACTACCACCCCTTATCTGTCCCACATTGCTCTCTTTGGTATCACAAACTGTTTAAGTCCTCAGCAACAAGCTTTGTGCGTGCACTGGATTCAGTAGTCTGTAATAATGTCTTAACTCTTAGTGCTACTACTCCACCCCTATGTCCAAAGATTCAAAATGCCTCAAGAATACCACTGATTACCCACGGGGTGGTCTGGGATTTGTGCCCTGGTGTTCTTTTTTCTAAGACTAGTGGTGGTACCTGGTAAAGAACCCTTGCCAGTTCCTGTCACTGGGTTTATAGCAGCACAGCATGATAAAGGAGTGGTTCATGTCATAACCTTCCTAGCAGTCCTATACCGCTGGTGTTAACACAGGAACAGCAGGATTGACTATGTCCCTAGCTATTTACCTCAGCTTTATCTACGGTCTTCCAGGATCTCCAACAGGTGGCTTAAACCATTCTCATCCTCCAGAGCCAAATATATTCACTGGCCATCATAGTGCTATATAATCAGCGAGGATTATATTTATTAACAGCAGAGGGACCTGGTCTCTGACTCTCCCTCTGAGAGGAATGTTGCTTTTATGTCGACCAGTCAGGAATAGTAAAAGATAGTATCTGAAAACTCCACATGGAACTACAGAAGCTTAAAGAACAGCTCTATTCTTCTGGCCATTGGCTCACTGACAGTCTGAATGGAATTGGACACTACCCCTCTTAACCCCGATTCTCCTCCTTTTCTTAATTCTACTACTAGTCACACCCTGCCTTATAAACTTCTTGTCATTATATTCTAAGAAAAAAGTTTTATTTTAACAAGAACGGTGATATGTAGGAGGAGCTAAGGTGGGAGGAGCAAGGAGAGGAAGATAAGGAGTAAGGAGAGGAGGAGGAGAGGAGGAGCTAGGTGACAAGAGGTGGGGGGACACTGAGGTGGATGTTTGCATGTCCCCTCCAGTCAAAGATAGATAATATATCTAGGTTGGGTATTGGGTTACACTTCTGATTGATATTGAGCATTACCAAACTTATAAAGCCTTTGATTAACATTAAAAAAAATAGTATAAATGCAAAAAGGAGAAGTGGGGGTGGGATAAGGGTTTTCTAGGGAGGGAAAAGGGGATGGTATCTAAAATGTAAATAAAATATTCAATAAAGATTTTCACACACAAAAAAATAAACTTCTTGTCTTGATTTTTTTTTCAAAAGATCTCTAAGTAGACTTTTAATCAGTTCCTATTACAGAATTTCTGGCCCCTAGATACAGAGCCAGAGGACTGCAACTCAGTAAACGTGAAGGTCAAATTCACCCAAAGGACTTCAATGCCCCCATTCAGCAGGAAGTAATCTAATGATAAAATTGCCCCTTTCCCCCACCTGAGCTGAGCACAAGCGAGCAAGGATGTACTCATGTCTTTCTTTCTGCTCACGACTATGGATGTAATATGAGCAGCCGTTTAAAGTTCCTGCCTTAACTTCCCCCCAGTGACAGACTGTAACTTGGAAACGCAAGACAGACAACGCCTTCCTCCCCTACGATGCTTTTTATCAGGTTATTTTATCACAGCCACGGGTATGAAACTAGGACATAGAATAAAACTGAACGTCCACCAGACTGAAAACTGATTCATTTCACCAATCTCCTCAAAATTCCACCTTCTAGCTACTACCTGCAACTCTTATTTTGTAAGCAGCAAAGTCAAGGATGGACTTTACTTTTTAAGTCTGTTTCCTCTTTTATACAAAATTATCTTTTTGTACAACTTTATCCTGTGCAAATATATTGTTCTCTCAGAATCAGCTATCGATGGAGACAGACAGACAGACAGACAGACAGCATTCTGTCACTTTTCATTCTTCAAGCAAAAAATCAACTCCCAGGGTTAAACTATGCTGCGGTGAAATGTTTGATTAAGGATTTCCTGATGGTAGGTAAAAGCAGAAGTAAAATCAGATTTGCCTAAGTTCCTTAGTTACCACTATGAAACCATGGCAACACAAACACCAATGTACAAGGAAGGGTGTGTTTGGGAGGAGGTCAGGTAAAAGCACTGACTGCTCTTTCAGAGGACTCAGGTTCAATTCCTAGCACTCCTATGATGGCTTACAACTGCCTGTAACTCAAGTTCCAAGGGTCCAATACTATCTTCTGGACTCTATGAATACTGCACCTGTTTATGGCGCATAAACATATATACAGGCAAAACACTCAGACATGTAAAATAAAATTTTTGAGAAAAAAAACCAAACCAATGCAAAGCATGACTGCTTCATTTGTAAAAAGTCCAGTTGGAGCCACTAAATATCCACTTTGGAGAGGAATCTGTCAAATTCAATAGCTATGCCTGCAATGCCAGCACTTGGGAAGCTGAGGCAGGAGGACTGACCTGAATTCCAGGCCAAACTGGGCTACACAGTGAATTCTAGGCTGGTCTATCTTAAACAGCAGAAACCACCAGACTGAAATACAAAACAAAAACACATTGGTCCCTCACGGGAAGTCTAGTATACAGATGCCAGCGAAGTCGTCTTCTTGCTGTGTTCTGACATGATGATGTCACACAGGACAGTCTCTATGTCAGGCCATATTACACAGGCCATAATTCCATTCCTGAGAGCAGAGCCCTCAGGGTCCAAAGGCACTGCCTCCCATCATCTTGGTTGGGGGTAGACTCAAGATAATGACTGTTTGTGGCTGGAAAGATGGCCCAGAGGTTAAGAGCACAGACTAGTCTTCAATTCCTGAGTTCAATTCCCATGGTGGTTCACAAACATCTGTAACAAGATCTGATGCCCTTTTTTGATATACAAGACAGAACACTATATACATAATAAATAATTCAATCTTTAAAAAAAGATATGTTTTCTTTCTTTTTCCTTTCCTTTATTTCTTTTCCATTTGTTTGTTTGGTTGGTTGATTTGGTTTGCTGTTTTAGACAGGGTTTCTCTGTGCAGCCTTAGCTGTCCTGCAACTCACTCTGTAGACCAGGCTGGCCTCAAACTCAGAAATCCGCCTGCCTCTGCCTCCCAAGTGCTGGGATTACAGGTGTTCGATACCACTGCCAGAAGACGGTTTTTTTGTTTGTTTGTTTGTTTGTTTGTTCGTTTTTGTTTTTTTTTTTAAATATTTCAATTAAATCATTAACTAGTTTTTTTGAGCTAGGGTTTCTCTGGTGTAGTCTCAGCCCTCCTGAAGCTCATTCTGTAGAGGAGGCTGGCCTTGAACTCACAGATCCACCTACCTGCCTTCTGAGTGCTAGGACTAAAGTAGCGCAGCACAGAGCCCAACTGCGTGTTTTCAAGTCGTAGGGTATTGCCTTGTACTCACAGGCAAGCACTGAGGAGACCAGGAATTTTAAACTCAGAAGGTTGTTTCTTCAAAGGCAGAGATGTGTAACCTGTTTTTTACCCAGGATGCTAGGCGTGGAGATGTTATCCACCTTGTGTTTTTTGTATACTGAGACCATACCAGCTCCTCCCTCAGACCTTACAGTGTCTGACATAGTCAGTCTATAGACCCCATCTTTATGGAGGAGGTCATATGAATTTTGTAAAGAATTTAATGTAAACATGCCTTAAGCTTTGCTGTGCTGAAAGACCAGATCTTGGGTTCAGACTCCATCTTAGAGAACCTGACCTAAGGTTGAACTGTCTAGCAGCAGTTTCCAGGTTACCCCCAACAAACCTGCTCCTCAAAGTTACAAGCCTGCCCCTGGCACTTCACTTCCTAACAACTACCAATCAGGAGGAAAGCAGAAGCTAAGTTTACAGTTTGGCTCCTAGAACCAGCCAATTATTTTAAAGGGCAACAAAATTCCATAATATCTCCCAATCAGATGTGTGTCAGGCTAGAACCCCCCCTTGCTTACTTGCCATTTCTTATAAAACCTTGTCCCATTGAGAGCTCGGGGCTTCACCTGCTTATTCTGCAATGTCAGAGACAGTGGTGTGTCCCAAGCTCCAGCTTGAATAAAGAGACCCTAGTGTGATTGCTTCAGAGCCAGCCTTGAATCTGTCAGAGGGGGCTACAGTGGATACAGTGGAAGGCTGCAACCATGCAGGGGCTAAAAGATGTCCCAGATGATCAGGAGACCTAGTGTCTCAGTCTGGGTGCTGGGCTTGGAGAGCTGTGAGCATGGTTAATGCTAGTTATTTCTTGTTCCCTCCTGACAGGAGAGGATGAGGATGATTTTTTTCTTGTGTGTGTGTGTGTGTGTGTGTGTGTGTGTGTGTGTGTGTGTGTGT
>JANHMN010000016.1:53744930-53810867 GCA_030674055.1 Rhabdomys pumilio
TGTGTGTGTGTGTGTGTGTGTGTGTGTGTGTGTGTGTGTGTGTGTGTTCTTGAGTTTCTCATTACAGGGAGACTTTGACTCTGACAGATGCTGACATAGGACAGGTCTTTTCAACTCCACTAGAATTGTTCCTTAGTCATTTTAAGGATGTTAATATTAGGGGACAGATCTCTCTGTTATTAGGAAAGATAAACTAACCACATTATACGGGTTGTAATGACCCACTTTCAACACTGCTTGACCCATGAAAGGATCCTTTTACCTGGGATTGGTCCAAGGGATTAATCAAGAAAGTCATTGTCAAACCCAAATTTGGCCTTCCAGACCAAATACCCTATGTGGTGATCTGGCAGAACCTCTTTGAGGACTGGCCTTCTTGACTTAAAGTTTTTCTCCCCAAACAACAGGCAGTTTTTACCTTGGCTAGCAAAAAGCCCAAGGATACAGAGGAAGAGACAAGGAACCACCCATCTCCTCCTGCAGCATCCCTTTACCCAGCCCTCCAAGGAGGAATGAAAGAGGATGTTGTCTTTCCACCTTCAGCCTTTATTCAGCCCCCCAGGCAGAAGGCAGCTGCCACAGGAAGCTTTGCCATAGGCAGCCACACCACAAACCTGGGAGGGGGCCCTGCTGCAGGGACACAAAGCCCTGGGGGCTTCCTCCTGAGTTAGGTGTCTGCACTTGCATGTTGTGGGGCTGGTCGATGATCAAGGAAACAAACCTCCTCACTGTTGGCCTTTTGCCACTGTATAACTGGAGATCAGAACTCTCCCATTTCAGACAACTCCTGAGATATAATTAATCTCTTGGAGACAGTCCTTTTCACCCACCAGCCCACTTGGGATGACTGCCAACAGCCTTTGCAAGTTATCTTCACCACAGAAGAGAGGAAGAAAATCCAGACAGAGACCAGGAAACTGGTTCCTGGCCCCACTGGGCAACCCACTAGTAACTAGGCAGTAATCAATGATGGCTTTCCCTTATAACCCACCCAGATTGGAGCTTTAATACCATTGAAGATAAGGTTGGTCTACCAACAGGCTCTGTTAGCCCCAGATGGCCCATGTTGTATTGGAATGGTAGCTCTTGTCCAGATAGACCACACCAGGCCAAAGCAGTTCCATGGGGCAGAGGTTTTATTAGGAAAGAATAAAGAGACAAAGAGGAGAGAGAGAAAGACAAGGGAAAAAAGGGTGGAAGGTGGGGAAAGGTTTGCCTTTTATCTAGGCTGTGATGTAGGCAGTTCCCAGGTGAATGTGAGGAGTGGGCTCCAAGAAGGTATGCAGGGTTGTCATGGCAACAGATGTCACCTATGTGTGACATTCCTGTATTTGGAGCTGGTTTGCCAAGCTGGCTCTGGATACCAAACGCCCACTAATCTGGTCAAAGTATATGACATTAGTTAGGGAGACAATGAGAGCCCTGAAGCTTCTTAAAGAGAGGGCCATGGAGACATTCTGACAACACACCACATGGACCCTAAATACCACAGACAAAAGTACCAGAAGCTCTGTCCTTTATTAATCAGGCAGCACCAGATATCAAGAGAAAGCTCGAGAGGTTGAGAGGTTAGAAGAAGAGTCTGAGAGACTTAGTCATAACGGCCGAGAAAGGCCGAGAGGCAATGGAGGAAAGACAGGTGAAACAATAGAGGCAACAGACTGGCAACCTGGAAAGACCCTGTTGGCAGCCACAGCTGAGCCAGCAGACCAAAGGAGACGCCTAAAACAGATGGCTTCCAGAGAATGGGCTGAGAGGCCCTAAGGATCCAGAACTTCCCTGTTTGGGAAAGAATCAATGTGCCTATTGTGAAGAAGAGGTCCACTGGACCAGAGAGTGCCCCGAGAAAAAGAAGCCTATTCAAACTATGGCCCTGAAAGATGGAAATAGACATGAAGAATAGGGTGATGGGGTTCAGATGTCCTCCCCAAGCCCAGGGTAACCCTAAAAGTGGAGGGGAAACCCACCAGTTTCTTTGTTGACAGCAGAGCCCAACATTCTGTCTTGCTGAAACCTGAGGGTAAAGTTTCTTCAAAAAAATCCTGGGTCCCAGAGGCAACAGGAATTAAACAGTACTCATAGACTAGCCAAAAAACAGTGGACTTGGGAGTGGGCAGAATGGTCCACTCATTCCTGTTGTACCTGAGTGTCCATACCCTCTACTGGGAAGAGATTTGTTGACGAAAATGAGATAACTACATTTATCTCCAGAAGGAGCCAAACTATTAGATTCAGAGGGGAAGCCTATTCATGTCCTGACCACCTGTCTAGCTGAAGAGTACTGGTTGTTTGAGCCCCTCCCCACTTCAGAGGATGAGCTTACTAATTGTCTAGATCACTTCCCCAACACTTGGGCAGAGACAAGAGGAGTCAGGATGACTAAACATTAGACCACAATATGGAGTGAGCTCAAACCAGGGGTGGAGCCTGTATAGGTCCAACAGTACCCCCATGTCTCTGATTGCCAGGGAAGGCATAAACCCCCATATCAGGAGGCTGATAAATGTGGGGATACTGACACCATCCCTTTTGGCCTAAAACATCCCCCTCCTGCAAGTCAAGAAGGTCAGAACTAATGACTATAGACCAGTTCAAGACATAAGAGAGGTAAACAAATGTGTTATCGATATCCACCCAACAATTCCTAATCCCTATAACCTCCTGAGTGCAGTTCCTCCTGAGTGCCAGTGGTATACGGTGCTAGATTTAAAGGATGCTTTCTTCAGATTACTCTCGGCACCCAACAGCCAAGACCTCTTTTCCTTTGAATGGCATGATCCAGAGTGCAGGATTAGCAGACAGCTGACCTGTCTGTCCCCAAGGATTTAAAGATTCACCTACCATCTTCGATGAGGCCATCCATGAAGATTTGAGTGAGTACAGAACCCAGCAGCCTAGCCTGACTCTCTTGAAGTATACAGATGACCTCCTGGTGGCAGCAAAGACCAAACAAGAATGCCTGCAGGAAACCCAGGACCTCTTGCAGACCCTGGGAAATATGGGCTACTGAGCCTCTGCTAAGAAAGCACAACTCTGCCAACCACAGGTGACCTATTTAGGGTACATATTAAAGATAGGTCGGAGATGGCTCTCTGCGGCCAAGATGGAAACTGTCCTGTGCTTTCCAACACCCAAGACTCCCTGACAGGCAAGGGAATTTTTGGGGTCCACTGGATTCTGCAGAATATTGATACCAGGCTTTGCAGAAAGAGCTAAACCCCTTTATGAGGTCACCAATGGGGCTACTGAGAATTTTATGTGGACAGAGAAACATAAGAAAGCCTTTGATGCCTTAAAGGAGACCTTAATTTCTGCAACAGCCTTGGGGTTGCCAGATGTGACTAAGCCTTTTCATCTCTTCATGAATGAGAGATCTGGGATAGCAAAAGGGGTATTGACTCAGACTTTTGGGGCCTGGTGTTGGTCAGTGGTCTACCTCTCAAAGAAATTAGATCCAGTAGCCAGAGGCTGGCCCCCTTGCTTATACATCCTGGCCCTCCTGGTCAAGGATGCTGACAAACTGTCATTGGGTGCTGCCACCACAGATCCAGACAAGACCAACAGCCATGTCCTTGGACCTGCCTGGAACAATGAAGCTATCTTCCTCCAGATACCTCATATGACTGAAGATTCCCAAGACACTCACTGAGATCCACAGACGATAACTGAGACCCGTAGAGGACAGACTTGCGACCTTCCAGCTACAGATAAACTCTCTTGCTAAAGTCAAATGGCTACTGAACTTAGGGAAATTTGCACGATACTTAGGAAAACATGATGTCTATAGGTTAATCAGATGTTGTTTAAAACCGATGTTAATACCCTCACAAACTGTTCAATTCATGGGATAATTAATTGGTTCAATAATCCCTTGTGTTCCTAGCCCCAACCTTGTTACCTCTCTGGCTTATGTTGTGCTACTCCTCTAGCCTGTATTGTATTTTATTTTGATACTTCTGCCCCACCCAAAACTTTCACTACAAATGACACAGTTGCTCCAGTGACGCCTTTCTTTTATTAAAGGAAAAAGGAGGGACTGTGGGATATAAAACCATGCCAGGAAGTTTGGTAAGGTAGAGCAGGTTGAAACCTAGAGACTGAAGTGGGCACACACCTGAGGCTTAGGTGACTCCCAACTCCCGGCCAGACTCTTGACTTGGATCATCTGCCAAGCTTGTCATATAAAAGATATGTGTCCTAGGGTCACATAGGCTCAGAGCAGAGTTCCCCATGCTAACTCAGGAATAAGCGTAAACAAAAAAACCTAGCTGGGTGAAATCTCCTTCGATCACCACTCTCTAAGTCTCTTTCCTCCTTCCTTAGTGTCTTTCTTCTGTTCCCTTAGATTTGTGAAGCCCCTTATATAATTCATATTGTATCCTTATATTTCGCATAGTTGAGAAATTGTATATTTTTGAACTCATGTTTTCAAGTCTTATGTCTGCAGCAGCCACCAACACTCATGGATTCTGACACCTGCTGGCCCTGTCCTAGGGGCAGAACCATATCATTCTGT
This sequence comes from Rhabdomys pumilio, assembly GCA_030674055.1. NCBI lineage: Eukaryota > Metazoa > Chordata > Mammalia > Rodentia > Muridae > Rhabdomys > Rhabdomys pumilio. Next base: position 53,749,447 of record JANHMN010000016.1, read on the forward strand.
CCCTACCAAGGCCATGCTGGACTTTGTTGGTCCCTTGTTCTGGAGGGTGTCCCATGACGATCTCCCGGCTGGGGACAGGGTGAGAGCAGGGAGGGTTTGCTACTGTCTCTGCACTGCCTCCAGCATGCATCTCCACTGTCTATAGGTCTCCAGCCCAGCCTGATGCAGGAGATCCGGGCCAAAGGACACAGAGTGCGAGCAGGAGGGGAGATTGCCTGCCCTCACTGCCTCCTCGGATCGATCATGATCACTGCCGCTGTCTCTCACCAGTCTCTCACAGGTGCTGCACCTGTCTTTCCGAGCTCAGCCGGTCCAGGCCCGGGCTGGGCTGATAAGAAGCCAGCTAGCTGACAAGGAGGCAGGTGTCCTCCTGCTGGTGTTCCAGGCAGGTTCCAGGAGAGCAGAGCTCTCCCTAAGTGTTACAGATCTTGTGACAAAAACTCTCGGACACCAGGATGATTCTTGAGCACTTTACTTCCCCTAAATAGAGCCCTTATATACAGTTTCAGTGTGGTTAGGGTCTGGCAGCAGATAATGCCTATTGGCTTGGTCTGAGAGCTTGGAGATACCTCATCTGAGATGTGGGACAGCCTGAGGCACTGTGCCTTGGTGACGGTCAGCAACCTCTCTGTGGGACTGGTTGTTGGAGGGCTGAAGCTAAATGAAAAGAACCAGGGCCCAGGAGCAGAGCTGAACTCTTGCTGTCCAGTTAAGGTTCCAAGGTTCGAAACTCATGCTCGACCAAGCACCCAGCTGCTTCTCACAGCCCACCACCCCACAGAACTTTGTATAAATATGCCTAAAATATATTGCCTGGTGTCAGATTCTCCAAGTTTGAACCAACACCAGCTAAATTAACACTCTGTTGTCTGTCGTGTTTGCAGAGAGGAGGAGATACAAACATTCCACACATACCCCTGTCTCACATCCAAATGCTAGGCACTGAGCTGTGGTCTTTTGCGAGAGCAGCAAAAGCTCTGAACTGCTGGGCCATCTCTCCATCCCCTTAGATTAGTATTCTATGAGCATCGCCTTCCCATATCAGCCCAGATAAAAGGATGTCAAAAGATTTATTTAAAAAGAGAAAAGAGAAAGAAGGAGGAGAAGAAAAAGTAGTGGTGGTGGTAGTGTAAGACTCTGGGGAGCCTTAGCTTACTGAGGACCCCCGAGTGAACCATGTGGAGTTGTGAATCGATACAAAAAGCAAGAGGAATTTATTGTCCCAGCATGCTGGGGTCATCACCCTGCATCCAACAGGAGAGGCAGCCCCTCACAGCTCGTTCAGCAGACATTTATACAGTTTCCAGGGGTAGCATAGAGAAACAGCAGCTAGGCACACTGTGATTGGCAGAACACTGTGACTGATTGGTCTTTAGGGAATGAGGTGGCAGGGACTTCCCTTGTCTGCGGGTGGCCAACGGTCTATCCTGTGGGATGTGTTGGGCCTCCCCCACCCACAGTTTGGTCTTTTCCCCTGTTGTCTGAGGAATGTTGATTGGTCTCTCTCTTCCTGGGGCCTTTCCTGAGCTGACCAGGAATGTTAATTAGCTTCTCCATTCCTGAGCTGACCCCTTTAGTAGTAGCAGCAGCAGTATAGTAGTACTTTGCTTTTGACTGCTTACTTCCGCTCTTGCTGGTAAATTCTTCTACCTTATCGGTGGCTCTGCTTCTGCAGCATTCTTTCACTGACATCAGAACCTATTCTATTTGTCTTCCAGCATGGGCTAAAAACCAGCAGCTATCTAGGATAGGAATCCTCTAAGCCCTCAATACCAGGTTGAGACTGCTGAGGTACCCAGCCTAATGGACTGAGTAGTAACTGGGTTTTCAGCTTCCCCAATGTGATTAGACTACCCAGACAATATCATGGGAGCAGATATGAACCTTTTAATAGATCTTCTTTTTGTTTAGAGAACCCTGATAACACTCTGTAAATAGGAAAAGGTTCTAAACAGACATTTCTTTGAAGGAGACAATAAGGAAAACGCCAACAAAAAGATGCCATTGTCTGTAACCAGTAAGGAAAAGCACCCCAAAACACAGTGTAGTGCCACTGCCTAATCATGAGGGTGGCTAAAATAAAAAAGGAGAAATATTTGTGAAAGTGTGGACAAGCCAGGACTCTTCCACCTTGTTCATGTGAATATAAAACAGGAAGTTGCCACGGACAGTGGTGTGGTAGTTTAAACGATTAATGTGGGGCTGGCGAGATGGCTCAGTTGATTAGATTACTTGCTGTGAACTCAAGAGGACCTGAGTTTAAGTCCCCAGCATCCACACAAAAGCCTGGCATGGCCACACTTGCTTATAACCTAAGCATGTGGGATGGAGGTGAAGACAAGTAGATGTCAGGAGATAAATATCGAGCTAGCTTAGTCTAAATGGAGGCCTTCATGTTCTGTGAGACTGTGTGTAATGGTTCATGCTAATTTCCAATGCCACAAAATCTAGAGTCACCTGGGAGGTGGACCTCTGAGGATGTCTGGGTAAGATTATTCTGCTTGTGTTAACTGAGGTGGCACCATTCCCTGACTGGTATCCTGGAGAACATAAATGGAGAGGGAGCTTAGCATTCATTGCTCTCTCTTCCGTGCAGTGTGTGCAGCAACTCCATGCTCCCGATGCCATGTTTTTGCTACTGTGCTGGTCTATATTGAAATCTAGACTAAACCCTTTGCTGCTTCGGTCAGATTTTTTGTCTGTTTTGGTTTTGGTTTATCATAATAGGACAAGTAACTAAGGCTCTCCTGTAGGCATGATGTAATTATATTCTGTGTATATATCCTTGTATTCAAATGCTGGTTTCTATGCTCCCATATCTGGTTACAAAACATTTCTCCCCAGTTATTCCCTGATTGTCAATAAAGAAGTTGATCAGCCAATGACTGAACAAGGATAAGAATAGGGCTGGACTTCCTCCCAGTCAGGGAAAGTAGGAAGGAAAGAGAGGAAGTGGGGATTCTCCAGAGAGAAAGAGAGAGTCCAAGAGACACCATGAGAAAACACCTGTAGTCCATAGAGCCAGATCAGTACTAAAATGCAAGTATCGCTGGAATTTTGACTGGGAGGTAGCCAGATTAGTTTAGAGGATTAAAATCAAGTAATACTGCTCAGTTGTTGTGCCCTTAACACTTGTTAAATAAATATAACAGTTTAGTCTCAATTATTTGGGAGCTAATTTGGTTAAGAGGAAAACTTCAATATACTTATTAAAAGCCCCTAACCAAAAAAAAAAAAAAAAAAAAAAAAAGGAACAAAGTACCAACATGCGCCACAACGTGGGTTAACTCTGAAAATGTTCAAGTCAGTGAAAGACTTCAGCTGAAGAAGACTGTAAGGCTGGAACCTCTGCTCACACCTGCACAATTTGGGACACTCCATCTGCCCTCCCCCCAGACCCACCCACATTGAGAGACAACCCACCCAAAAGTGCCAGCCCAGGGGCTCAGTTTTTGACCACATGTAGGCATAATCCCAGCTCCTAGCTGACATGTCATTCTCCATACCTAAACTCTATAAACCCCCTGCTTTAGGCTGGATATGCAACACCACTGATTTCCTTCTGTAAGATCAATGAATACACCCAAGAGCTGCCTCCTAATACATCCTTTATGTACTTTTAATCTGGTCTAATCTGGCCTATATCTGAATCATGGAGGGAGATAAAAAGCATATTGTTATTATTTATTATATGATGCCATTTGTTTGTTCTTTTGAGACAGGGACTCCCCACATGGATCAGGCTGGCCTCAGACTGCAAGCACAAATATGCAGCGTATCCCTGGTTCTATATGATACCATTTTTATAAAATGTCCAAACTAAGCAACGTTATAAGAACAGAGAGTAGTTTAGGGGCCTCAGGTTCTGGGTGAAGACAGAGATAAGGAGGTAAGGGGTAAGCAAGGTCTGACTTGGGGGAATAAAACATTCTGCAATGTGTTCAGATTTCTGTTGTTGTTAAGACTGTGTCAAACTGTGTAGGGCAGTGGGCTGTGAGAAGCAGCTGGGTGTTTGGTTGAGCACCAGTTTTGAACTCCAGAACCTTTATTGGATGGCAGGAGTTCAGCTCTGCTCCCAGGCCCTGGTTCTTTTCACTTAGCTTCAGTCCTCCAACAACCCCTCCCACAGAGAGGTTTATGACCATCAGTCACAAGGAACGGTCCCTCAGGCTCTCCCACATGCAGATGAGGTATCTCCAAGCTCTCAGGTCAAGCCAATAGACATTATCTGCTGTCAGACCCTAACCCACCCCAAAACTGTATGTATATAAGGGCTCTATTTAGGCGAAGTAAAGGCACGCGCTCAAGAATCATCCTGGCGTCTGAGAGTTTCTGTAACAGGAGCTGTAACACTTGGGGAGAGCTCTGCTCTCCCAGAACCTGCCTGGGACACCAAGCTGCCTCCTTGCCAGCTAGCCGGCTCCTTATCAGGCCAGCCTGGGCCTAGACCGGCTCAGCGCAGAGAGGCAGGTGCAGCACCTGGGAGAGACAGGTCAGCGACAACGAGCAGAGGCAGCGAGGCAGCGGCAGGAGCAGGCAATCTCCCCTCCAGCTTGAACTCTGTGTCCTTTGGCCCAGACCTCCCACATCAGGCTGGGCCAGAGATCTACAGACGGTGGAGACGCAGGCCGGAGGCAGTATGGAGACAGTATGGAGCCCTCCCTACTCTCACCCTGTCCACAGTCAGGAGATCTCACCCTCCAGAACAAGGGACCCACAAAGCTGCCCTTGAATTAGAAATCTTCTTGCCTCTGCCTCTACATTCTGGAATTATAGACAAATGTCACTGTGCTTGTGGGTTCTGGGTTCATTTTGAAAGTGATGAAATGGGCTGGAGAGATGTCTCAGAGCATAAGAGTACTGGCTACTCTTCCAGAGGCCCTGAGTTCAATTTCCAGCAACCACATGTTGGCTCATAACCATCTATAATGAGATCTGGTACCCTCTTCTGGCCTGTAGATACACATATAAGCAGACTACATACATAATAAATAAATCTTTTTCAAAAATCGAAGAAATGTTTTAAAATTATTTGTGGTTATGTATGGACAACTCTTCAAATATACTGAAAATCACTGAGTCATATAACTCAAATTTGAATATTATAAGCCATATGCATTATATCACAATAATATTGTTTTAAAAATGAAAATACATGCTATCTTAACCTAATGAAAAAACTTTAAATTCTGTACAGAAAGACCAATCTACAGAAAGATTGAATGGCAGCAGATCTTTGGGAGGTAAGAATCAAGTTTCAGTTTGCTCAGTAAATCTGTTATTTAGTTGCAAAGAAGGAAAGGTAATGCCTTAACAATTTCTTGAGAGTGTAAACAGTTACCAACAGATAGCATTTTCTTGGGTTTACACTCACTTTCTTTTGCTTGGTTCTGAAAGCTGTGTCAGTTTGGAGGGCATAATAAAGAACTTGCAAACCTGAACTTTATAATAATAACAACTTGATTCGCTCCTGCCTGATTCCAGAGGACAGACATTTTTGGACTGACTCAACAGGTCTGTGCTGGGCTCTTCCATATGTGCACTGGAAGTAGGTGTTGAATGATGGATGTAGCTTCACTGGCAGGCTGGCAGTTGGCAAGCTCCTTGTTGGGGTTCCTGGTTGCTTATGCTCCTGCAGGCTCAGGCCTCCTCACACAGTCTGCAGCAAGATGGGCTCAACACCAGAACATTGTTCCTTTGTCATAGTATTTTTAAAAAGGCCTCATTTTTTTTATGCCTGTTTGGATTGTTTCCTTACCTAGACATAAGGACACATGCCAGTTCATAGACATTGGTATTTTTCACAGTGCTGAGCAAAGCATATGTCCCTACTTACTGTATTCATGGTGGAAGTGGGCAGAAATGAGTAGTGGTAGCCGTTGGAGGCATGGGTAGCCTAACTAACTTCACTAGTAGGGGGGAATCCTGCTGGGATTATGGAGGGTGGTGTGAGCATCCATCAGTTTAGGGGGACCTCCTATGCCTAGCAGAGGGAAGACAAGAAAAGGTTCAGGAAGACAGGTCTTGTTGTCAAGACGTTTGGGGAATAAAGCCAGATTCATTTTCTTCTGACCTCAGAAAAACTGGGTCTGGGAGTGGTCCGAAGACCTGGTGCCTGAAGACTTGCATTGCCTCACCTCCATTCCTCACCATGCCTCTTCCCCTCCTCCCCCGACAGCAGTCCCCCCACCTCTCTTGACTAGTTTTAGCCCTGTCTTTCCACCTAACAACTCCACCTACAACCCGCCCTGACTCCATCTTCTTCCTCTCCCCTTCCCACATCAGGTCCATCGGCAAACTACCAGCCCCGCCCACAGATCTCCTGACTCTCACATCACGGCCCTCGCCCCACCCACTTAGCCCCCCACCGCCACATCAGACTGGACATCACTCTCCCTATTTCCATCTACGCCGTTATCCCGCCCCAATCAGCCCCGCCCACTAAGTACTAGCCCCGCCCACACCCGCGTTTTGCCAGCTTCCTTCCTTCCCCACCGCCTACTGCTTGCCTTACAAGCCCCTCGGCCCCACCCCTCCGTGCAGCTCCCGCCCATGACCCGCCTTCCGGAGGGCGCGAGGGGGCGGAGCCGGGGGCGGGGCCGGCCTCACCCGGAATGAAAACAAACGGCGGCCTCTGCAGCATCCGGGTACTCGGCAGGTCGCGGCTGGCTCGGCGGTGGCGCAGGTGAGACAGCTGTGGCGGGCACCGACCCGGACTTGGGCCTCGGCCTGGCAGCGCGGCCGAGGCGGCCGTCGGCTCGGTGGGCAGGAGCGCTCGGGCGGAGGCGGCTGGGGTGGAAGCGGGAGGAGATCGCAGCGGGGCTGAGGGAAAGGGCTGGGCCCCGGCTGTCAGCCCGAGCTGAGATGAGCTGATTGCTGGGGCTGACGTGCGGATCGCAGTGGGTGAGAACGCGAGCTTTCTGGGCCCACACTGGGCCCGCCTCCTTCCCTTGCTCTTACTTTCAGAAAGGAGGCCGTAATCGCATTTCTGTTGAATGTGCGTAAGGCTCTACGCAAGCTCGATTGATCTATTCCACAAGTGAAAGTGATACTTTCAACGTTGATTCCTAACGTTTCACTTTCGGTTCAGAGCGCTGGTATGACTTAAGTGTTTTCCGCTTTACGATGTGCAACGCCCAGCGACAGACATGAAACAACAGTTCTGCAGATAAAATTCAAAAACTGGGCTGTTAGCTTTTCTTCCTTTTGACCTAATGTGTCATCCTGTTGCCTGTAACTGGAGTTCCATACGTTTGAATGCAGTGGTTTAATTTTTTTTTTTTTTTTTTGAGACAGTGTCTCACTATGTAGCAGTGACTGTCCTGGGATTCGCTAAAGGCGAGCAAAACATGGTCGGCTTCAGTGGTTTAATTTTGTTAAACATTAAATCTTATGTTAATCTGGGCGTGGCATACCTTTAGTCCCAGCACTTGGGAGGCAGAGACAGGCGATGTCTGTGAGTTCAAGTCCCCCCCTGGTCGACATAGTGAGTTCAAAGACAGCCAGAGCTGAGTAGTGAGACTCTGTCATGGTTATGAAAGAAAACAACAAACAAACAAACAAAACAAAGGAAAAATATCTTATGTGATGCAGACCTGGCAACAGTGTGGGGCACAAATGAAGGGTTCTGATAACATTGGCTCTTGAAAGGCTGTTTTCAACCTTCTGAATAGCTGGGTACTAGTAAATTATCCCTGCCACTCTCCTTAGGAGATGACAGTGATGTTTGTCTCAGAATTTCTATAGATTTGAATCCTGTATCTGGTGGTTTAAGAGATCTGTATTTGCAAAACTCCTAAGTGCCTTGTGATGAGCTTGTGAGTGAGTAAAACAGCATATTCTCTCCCTCTCACTTCCTCCCTTCTTTCTCCCACCTTCCCCCTCCTCCCCTCCCCCCCCTCTGATTTACATACACACAATGTTCACTCCATGTGCCATCCCGATGACCTGTTTCTCACTGTCAGGTAGATCTGAGCATCCTTTTAAACGTGTGGTTGTGGAATAATGCTTAAGTTTTACACTTGGCTTAAAGAGCAGGTGGATTACGTTTAGAAGGCCAAAATTTAAGTTACATTAATCCACATATTTTTGCACTCCCTGGAATTCATGTTCACCAGTGAGGAGTGAGTGGCTTCCTACTTTGTTTGCTTTGGCAGTCCTTGAAACACTTTACTACCAGTTCCAGCTGCCACAGGCTCTCAGCAGCCTCGCCCGCCCTGTGGAATAGCTGTGCTCATGTGTGGTGCCATTAGACCTTCTATGTAAGAACGGGGAAGATAAATGCTGAGGACACACGGCATGGGATTTGTGAGACAAACTAGAGTCCATATTGTAGGCAGTTGTCTCATCCCAGTTCTGGCCCAGGCTTTTTTTTGGTTTTACAAACCTGGGGCCTGGGGTTTCCCAGCAGTAAAGTGATTTCACAGTCTACGTCAATCTAGTTATATTGAACAACTGATGTGCTATTGTGCTCTCAGAAGTACCAGTGAGAACAAAACCAAGAAACAAATCATAAAGACAAACAAATCCCAAACTAAACCAAATAAAGCCACAAAAAGTGAAATGGTGCAGTGCTATAAATTCTTTTATTGATTTATTGGTTGGTTGATTGATTTTCTGAGAGCCTGGCCTGTAACTCAGAGGTCTACCTGTCTGTGCCCTCCAAGTGCTTGGATTAAAGGTGTGTATCATCATACCTAGGTAACTTTTTATCTTCAGAGTTCAATAATATAAACATTTATTCCTGATGTCTCTTAGTTCAGACTAGCTTTTCTTTGTGCTTAGTCTTAGGTTTTGAATTAAAGTGACCAAGTGTGAGAGAGAATTTACAAAGTTTAGATTGGGTTACTAAAGGGTTTGTCTTGTCATATATATATATATATATATATATATATATATATATATTTACCTTTTTTATGTGTTTTTAAGTAAGGTGTTTTGCCTGTATGTATATATGTATGTATGTATGTATAACAGAAAAGGGCCTTGGATTCCCCTGGAACTGAAGTTACAGATGATTGTGAACTGCCATGGGGGTATTTTAGAACCAGACTGACTTCAGGAAGTATAGCCAGTGATCTAACCCCTGAGCTGTCTGGCCAGCCCCTTTCCTTGTCTTTCTGAGAATAACAGAGTAAGAAGTAGAGAGATATGCCCCTGAGTAGACCAGAGGTCTAGCACTCATAATGCAGAGTGCCCTGCATTCCTTCTTCCACAAGAAACAGGAGAGTATGCTTCTCCTTGCTACATATTAGCAAGTTGAAAGTAGACATTGTACACTGGGCTGGTTATAGATACTTTTAATCCTAGTACTCAGAAGGCAAAGGAAGGCAGATCTCTGTTCCAGGGCGGCTTGGTCTACAGAACAAGTTCCAAGACAGGCAGGGCTACACAAAGAAACCCTATCTTAAAACAAACAAACAAACCAAAAACAACAATAAAAATATATTGCCTTACATATAATTGGACAAAATAGCTTAGGTTAAGCTAACTGAGGTAGGGAGGGGAAACTCTGCTTACTTGGTGGATTAAGTCATGTGTAAAGCATTTTAAAATGTGATGTGGGCTTCATTGATTTACAGTTTTACTTTCAAGGATGGCGCAGAAGAAATATCTTCAAGCAAAACTGACCCAGTTTCTAAGGGAAGACAAAATTCAACTTTGGAAACCTCCATATACTGAAGAAAATAAAGAAGTTGGTTTGGCCTTAAAGGTATTTTTTTTTTTTAACATGTAAATCTTTTGCAGTGTCAAAACCTATTTAGTAAATACTATTCTGAAGTCACCAGAAATTAGTAGGCACAGCAGTGGAAATTTTGAGAAGCACGAAAACCATTAGTAATGAACAAATTCCTACTTAATTTTTTTCAGCACCAGAGGTACAGCCCGGGGATTACCCAGGTTTATTTTCCCTGACTCTGCAGGCATTGTGTTAATCATATTAACTATAATACAGTATCTAGGAAAATAAAGTTATAAAGAGAAAAAGGTTATTTTGGTCCATGATTCTGGAGGTTCCTTAAGCTTGAGTGGTCCTGAAGCTGTGGGATTTTGGGGTGGCACATTGTGACAAGCCTCAAGGCAGAGATGAGGACAGTGGTGCCAGGACAAACAGTCATGCACAGCATGTGCTGTTTCATAGTGAGAACAAACATGACTGCAGTACCAGCCTTGGTTTGCTTAGTGTATGCTCCTCTGACTTTTCTGAAATAATTTACTCTGAAGTGTGTGGAGGCAGCAGCAACTCAGAGGCCTGTGAATCACTTAACCAGGTGTGACTCAAACTCCTGCCTCAGGCCAGGCATATCACCCAACCACAGAGCCCAGTGGTAAAGGAAGTCTCTCATTTCCTAAACCAGGAAACTGAAAGGGATGATGTATCCAGAGGGTCCTCTAACCATCCCAAGGACCTTCTACCATGCAAAGGTTCTACCACCTACCAGTAGTAGTAGCATTAAACCTTTAGCACAGCCTTTGGAAGACATTGAACCCTGGACATGAATGTGCTGTTCTTAATGCCATTTGGACTTGCTGCTATGGTGTCTGGGCTTGAGAATTAGTGAGACATTATCAAAAAGATCTTATCTCCAGTTCCTGGCAGAGCTAAAACTCTTGAGAATGGCCAAGACATCAGGGGTATCTTACCTCCTAACGAGGCTTGGAGGCCCTAACAGCTTTGAGGGGAAGGTGGCTGCTAGAAGGAAAAGGCTTTGATTAGGAGCTTTGAACTTCCCATCCCACCCTCCAGGGACTAATCATGGCTCTCCTCCGTAGACCCAGATTTAATCAGTCATATCTGATAGCATGCTTCCATTAAAGATATGTAAATGATGGGCTCCCTAGAGCTGTGAGAGTGACTTAGGGTCCAGGGCAGGGACTCCACCCAGGGGTTTACAGACCACACCCTGTCCCTCTATCTCTGTTCACTTGTATCCTTGTGGGAAGTTAGAATCACAGATCTTGTTCTGACTTCTGAGTCACTGTAGCAAATTGTCAAACATGAAAACCCTGTACTTTGTAGGCAGTCAGTGAGGGTAACCTGGAGACTAGTGCTTGGGCTTGGTACCTGACATGGGGTATCTATAGGACTGCACCAAACCTGTTGAGCTGTTAGTTCCCAAGTTAATATTAGAATAACCTGCTATCAGGAGAAAAAAATACCCTTTCTAGGTAACTAGGGTTTCGGTGGGTTGGTTGGTTATTAGGTTGGTTTGGTATGTGTTCTGTTTTAGCTTTTTGAAACAGGTCTCATGCAGCCTAGATTGGCCTCAAAGTCCCTAGGACCTTGAACTCCCAATATTCCTTCTCTGCCTCTGAGTGCTTAGATTGAAGTGTGCTCCACCATGCTCTGGAGTCATTATAAGTTTCAGAAAGTGACTTTTGTACATTTATTTACTTGTGGGGGGAGGAACTCGGGTGCACATGGCGATTCAGACCCTATCTCAAAAACAAACAGCCCCCCCCAAAAAAAAATTCCCATCCAGTGACAATTAATAGCTCACTATTTTAAGAAGTCTTTTTATAGTTATTTATGTATGAGTGCATGTATTTATGTGCCTGTGTGTATGTATATGTGCCCCGGCCCTCAGGGAATTCAACAAGAACCTAGGGAGGGGGGGCAAAAGAATGAAGGGACAAGAGACACAAAGAAGTGCAAGTCTAAAAGTCCTGATCTAGTGCTCAAATTTTATTTTCAGGCACAGGTTATAAAGACATAGTAAAACAGGAAGTTTAGACAAGGACCTTTGCTTAAGGCTATCCCACTTTCATATCCTCATTGCCTAAGACCATCCCACTATGTAGCCGGCTTCCAGGAAATACCAGACATTCTTTAAGTTCCTGGGGACTGAGACTGTGAGAACATCCTTTCCTAACCTTGTACTTTAACTGAGTAGGTTTTCTAAGAACAGCAGGTAATTTCATGGCTTTGTCTCCCTGAATCCCCTCCCTTTTTTCAATATTTAATGAGGCTAGCAAGTGAAGGTGGACCTTAGGAGATCTCATCGACAGATGAGTGGGCATTAACCAGAGGGGGAAGTATTGACCTGATCCTCTTAGTATCATTTGTAGTGGTGTCTTTTTGGGGAGGAGAGGGTTATTTGTCTCATGGGTTGCATAGGATTTTGGGGGGTCCTATTCTGAGACACAAGAAGTCAACATCAACCTCTGTGTAATCAGTTTTGCTTCTGGGGTACTCAGAATCGAGAAGCGCACTATAAGCCCTCCCCCTGCAGTGCTTAGCACTTAGTACCTGTCAGGTACTCATGTTGTGTATGTGCCACGCCAAACCAACGTGCACAGATCTGAGTTCTATGCAGCTCCTAAAGGAGATATATCATTGCAAGGCTTAGCCAAGCCTCCATCAGCCAGATCAAATCTATGATAATGTACTTGTAGAGGTTTAGATGCCAAGGAGTCAATTGGTTGTTTTATAAAGCCCATAAGTCTATTAAAGAGAAAAGGTCCTAAGGATAACAATACTAGCAGACCAACTACTGGCCCACGATGGAAGGGAGAAGGGTGGTAAACCAAGGAGAGGCAAAGAAACAGTTTTTAAGCCACCCTTCTTGTTCCTGCTGTTTTTTTGCCATCCTAATCTCTCTCTGATCTTGGCCATTCTATCTCTAACTACCCTGGTGTGGTCAGTATTAAAACAGCATTCTTCCTTGAGGGCAGCACAGAGCCCTCCTTGCTGAAGGAAAAGCAGATCGAGCCCTCTGCATTTTTGGAGGACCACTTAGGACGGCGAAACGAGGGATTCTTCCAGATTATTGATGCCAATCTCTAGCTGTTCGATGTCCTTGTCAATGGACGTCCCATTGAAGTTCTGAGCAGTGCAAGTCCCGAGGCTGAGGCTGGTATCAGGATCATAACCTTCAATAGCAAACACCACGGCTGGCTCATTTTCATCTGGAAAGGGAAGAAAAGGGAAAGAATTCTCAGGGAGATCTTTCTTCCCTGGATCTCAGTTGTTAGTCATCTTATCTACAGTTGGGCCTGGCTTTGTGTAGGTATCAGTTTGTTTCACTAATCTTTCTGGCAGCCATCTAGCTGCGCCTTCTTTGGTATCAAAACAGACATATCGATCCCCAGCCCCATATGAGAACTGGGTCTGGGCTATTCCATTTAAAGGTAAGAGGGTCCTTCCACATAACTGTGGCATAATTATTAGTCTCAGGGTGCCAGAAGTGATTGGCAGCAGATTTGCCATGAGTGTCCAGATTTAGAAAATTGAGAACAAATAAGGCATAATGGAGAATATTTTTAAGGGATCCCTTCTGGGGGTATAACTCCCCCTTCTTTAACTTATGTAGAGTATATTTGATAGTCCAGTGGGCACTTTCAACAATGCTCTGTTCTTGGGGATTATAAGGAATGCCAGTAATATGTCTTATTTGTAACTGGCAGCAAAACTTTGAAAAAATTTTCCAGAATAGCCAGGACCATTATCAATAATTTTAGGCTTACCCATGACAGAGAGACAATTTAAAACATGGGCTATAACATTTTTGGAAAGCCTCTCAGTATGTAAGGTAGCAAAAATAAATCCACTAAAAGTATCTATGGTAATATGAAGATATTTAAGATTGCCAAATTCAGGAATGTGTGTGACATCCATTTGCCATATTTCATTTGGAACCAAACCTCTGGAGTTAACTCCTAGGTTGGAGTTGGGCAAAAGTGTGACACAGGTGGGGCATTGTTTAACAGTTTGGCATGCCTGTTCATGAGTACACATGAGTAAAAAAGTAGGCGAAGGGTCTGAGCATTTAAATGATGCAAAGCATGACTCTTTGGGCCTGTTCTTCAGAGCCTGTCAAAGCAGGAAGGTCAAGCGGGCAGCAGCATCTGCACAGGCATTTCCTCTAGAAAGGGGGACAAGGCAAATCAGAATGAGCACAGAGATGTCCAACAAAAAAGGAGTGACATCTAGAGGCAATCAATTTTTGAAGCTGAGAAAAAAGAGGGGCAGCATTTGTGGAGGGTCTAATGTATGGGACCGTCTCAAGAATGGGAACAGGGTGAGCAATATAGGCACTGCCAGTATACAAATTAAAGGGGTGATCTATCAATAACTGAAAAATATTACTGCTAAAAGTTCTGCAAGTTGGGCTGATTTAAAGGGAGAACAAATAGGTGTAGCCTGTCCATCTAGAATGTAACTAATCCATTGGAGGAGCCATCAGTAAACACCAAGCAAGCATTTAATATTGGTTGAGGGGAGTTAAACTTTGGGAAAATAAAGGGATAAATTTTAGCAAACTGAAGCAATTTATCAGCAGAATAATGATTATCAGTTATTCCCAAGGAAGGAGGAACAAACTATGGGCCACTCATTTGTGGTTTGCATGAACCAATCTAGTTGATTTTTAGAATATGGCACAGTTACCTTATCAGGATCTTTACCAAAAAACTGATGTCTGTTCTTGCCCCAAAAGAATAAGCTTAGCAACCAAGGAGGTATAAGGGACGAGTACTTTGGGGGGGAAGCTGAAAGGTGAACCCAGAGGAGAGGGCTACATTGCCAAAACACTCCTGTAGGTGTATTCGAGGTGGCACAAATAACAAACAGGAGTGGTTTTGTAAGAGATAAAGGAAGCTCCCTGTTCTTGGATGGCTTTTTCTACCAACCATAAGGTTCATGTAGCTGCAGGGGTCAAGGAACTGGGTGGGGAGTGGGGAGGATTGGAGTCTTCCTTAAGAACATCAAAAAGTGGCAAGTTTTCTTGTGATGAGCTTAAGGTGAAGTCTTAGCTAATATCTCCTAACAACTTATGAAAATCATTAAAAGTAAACTTTTTTTTTTTTTTTGCATGTACACCTGCAAGTCAAAAGAGGGCACTAGATCCCATTACAGATGGTTGTGAGCCTAGCCTTTAATGGCCGAGTCATCTCTCCAGTCCTGTCTTTTCTTAATGGAATTTTCTGTGCCACAATCTGCTTAGGATATAACTGAGGTCCCAAATATTGAAAAGATACTGCATTTGAATCTTTTCTGTAGCAACAAACACTCTCCAAAAATTTAAAGCTCGTTGTCTGAGAGCAAAGGCTTGCAGTAAAACTCTTTCAGAAAAGATCAGCTAAAAAAATAACATACAATGAATAATATACACTGAACAATTTAAACTCATAACTTCATGTATAAAAGCAACAGCAAATTTTATATATAATGTAAGGCTATTAGCCACTTGAGGCAAAACTTTCCAATGATACTGATTCATGGGCTCTCCAAAATTACAAGCAAACTCACTGAATGCAAACCTCCCTCCTTTACCAGGATGTAAAGGAAAGATATAAAAACAATCTTCTAAATCCATAATAATTTTATATGCATTTTCTGGAATGGCAGCTGGAGTAGGCAAGTCAGGCTGTAATGCCCCACAAGTTTCATAAATCTTAAGTTTGAACTTTGTTTTGGATTAATTGAATAACCAATTCCTTGTAACTGAGTGAGAGTATCAGATAAAGGCCAGGTTGAAGGCCAATCTTGTTCTCTCTTTGAGCAATTTTTTTATTAGCAGGCATAGCTTATAATGCCATGGAGGAAGCAGGCATAATTTTAATTTCTCCAGCATAATCATTATCCATAACTCCTGGCCCATAAGCTATCAGTTGTGAATGTCTTTGGGTCTGAGGCTGACCTTTCCTCCCCAAGGAGGAAGCAAGGCAATAAACACATTCCTGGAAAACATCTTTTTTGGGGCTGGTCAGGATGACCAAGACAAAAGGAATGTCACACAAGCTTCAAATGTAAAAGTTCTTAATCTGGGCCTATTTCCTGAGGCCTGGCCCAGCGATTATCCTTCCTGCACTGAGGACAGATTCTAGGGGAGTGATTCTGCTGTCTTGTCTATGCCTCTATTTTTTGGACCGTCTTTCCTAAAATGACCTATGCTCTCATACTTAGAGCATTCCTTATCACCTCAGCGCTGTTAAAGCATGGCTTGGACTGTAGTAAGCCAATTGTGTAACAAAAGGAACTCCTGTCTGAGGGTCTCTAAAATTTCTACCAGTCGGGTTCAGCAGCTTATTCACAAATTCAAGAAATGGTTTCATCAGGGCTGTGTATAATCTCAGATAAAACTTCCACTGAGATTTCCTTTTCAATCTTGGGGGACTAAATTTGCCTCTACCACTGTATCTAATAAAGCTGTAAATGTGGCAGCAAGGCTGTACTATGCTACAGCTGTTTTTAACTCTTATTACTCTTGGAATCATCTTCACCTGCTTGAGCCTCTATATGACTATAAACATGGGTAAGTCAAAAATCTCGAACTCACAATTGAACTGCCAACTGCAGCCAATGGAACATTGGCAATTTAACCATACTTTTAAGTTTCTTTTGCAATATTAGAGTTAACAGTGTAAACAATTCATTCTCTCTAAAATCAACACCAAGTGCATCAATCTCATTTTACAAAGTTTGGCTGCCAGTTCTTATATATGAATGCATGATAGTGCAGCTTTTAATATCTCATTAAAAGACATTGTTTTAAATCCTGTCCTTTATACATCTGGTTTCTGAATGACTCCAACCTTGAGTTACCAGTTTTAAGCCAGCTTTCTGTTACTAAAGTTGCAAATTTTTAATCATACTCAATGACTTATAGGCCAGTAATCTATAACCAAGACATGCAGAACATATTTATACTTTTAAAGCCAGTCAGAAACAAAAATGAAGTGGCTAAGCATCTTAAATATTTTATTCAAACAAAATTTTCTTACTTTTTCTAGCTGTAATTTCAAGAGAAAAACACCTTGTCATTTGTTGAACCCAATAAGCACTGTACAGAGATTTTTCTAGGAAAAACAACTATCAGCTTCCTTATCATAGAAGCCAAAAAGCTGCTGGCCCCTTTAAGAGCAGTTTATGCAGACAATCAGACCCTGGAAAGGCTTCTCCAGCTGAGGTTGACCCCCTAGTTACAGGTGCAGGGTAACTTATCAGCTTCTGCTGTGCACATTAAAACTGCCTTTTAAACAAGTTAAACTACATCAAAGGGTGGATAGCTAGCAGGTAAAGTTTTAACCATTTTTTTCTTTTGAACATGAAACAGAATAACATCATTCAAACAACAAAACAAAAACAGACAATTGACACACCTGGACATATTGCCAAGGACAGACGGTAGACAGAGAAAGCAGAACTATGGAGTTTTTTCCTTCTCTTTCTCATCAATAGTCTCCTCTTGGGAAAATCATGGGCAAACATCCTTGATGAAGGAAAAGAATTTTTTAAGATCTTTTTTCTAAACCCACATTCCTCGGGTCTTGAGGGACTCCTTGAGACCCTTTTTTTTTTTTTTTTTTTTTTTTGGTTTTTCGAGACAGGGTTTTTCTGTGTAGCCCTGGCTGTCCTGGCACTCACTCTGTAGACCAGGCTGGCCTCGAACTCAGAAATCCGCCTGCCTCTGCCTCCCAAGTGCTGGGATTAAAGGTGTGCGCCACCACCGCCCGGCGTCCTTGAGACCCTTTAAACAAATCATGCTTACTTAATGCTTGTCCCAAGATTGCGTTGCTCTATTTTACCTTAAACAGATCAGTCTCACAGGTGGGCGGCTCTGTGGCCATCACAATGTGGATCTTCTCTCGAATTCACAGTGAAGCGGTGATCCTATGGGTGACGGACGTCCATGTGGGGGCAACATTCGTCAGGTCTTCTGTACCCCAAGCCCCAAAATGTTGGGCACCAGTTGCCCTGGCCCATGGGGAATTCAGTGAGAACATTGAGGAGGGCGAAAGAATGAAGGGACAAGAGACACAAAGAAGTGCAAGTCTAAAAGTCCAGATCTAGTGCTCAAATTTTAATTTCAGGCACAGGTTATAAAGACATAGTAAAACAGGAAGTTTAGACAAGGACCATTGCTTAAGGCTATCCCACTTTCATATCCTCATTGCCTAAGACCATCCCACTATCATAACGGGCTTCCAGGAAATACCAGACATTCTTTAAGCTCCTGTGGGCTGAGACTGCTAGAATGTTCTTTCTAACCCTGTACTTTAACTGACTGGGTTTTCCCAGAATAGCAGGTAATTTTATGAGTTTGGCTTTCAGCATATACATGACTGGGACACTTGGAAGTCAGAGGAAAAACATTGGAACCTCCAGAACAGGAGTTATGGGTGGTGGTAAACTACCATGTGGGTACTGGGAACCAAACCCAGGTCCTCTGTAAGAATGGAAGATGCTCATAGCCACTAAGCCACCTCTCCAGCCTTCACTACTTTGAAACAAAAAAGTGTGTGTGTGTGTGTGATACTTGTGGAGGTTAGAATTCAATTTTAAGCCTTGGTTCTCTCCCACCACCTTGTAAGATTGAGCTCAAGGTGTCAGGCTTGGCCACAAGTGACTTTACTTGCTGAGCCGTTGTCTTCATGGCCCTAGTTCACTGCTTCCTAAAGTAATTTCTTAGTCTGTTACGGTCACAGGAGTCTCAGCCCTCCCTCCATCTCTGTGGAACAGTCCCAGTTACTCCCATGCTGACCAGCAAGCCTACTTTTACTATTTATAAGTGTTAATTTCTTCCTGAGAGTCCAGATCGAGTTTCAGTACAGTAGGGGCATCTGCTTGTAAGAATTATGTTTCTTTGGGGAAGAAAAAAAGAATATATATTTTATATACACACACAGTTTTTTTTCTTTTTTGCTCTGGCCCTCCGCTGAGCTGTGTCTGGTTCCTCCTCATAGGACCTTGCTAAGAAGTACTCTGAGCGGCTGGAGTGCTGTGAAAATGAAGTGGAAAACATAATAGAGGAAATCCGATGCAAAGCAATTGAGCGCGGCACCGGGAATGAACACTACCGAACAACTGGGATCGCCACGATTGAGGTGTTCCTGCCTCCAAGGCTCCGGAAGGTGAGGGACTTTGAGACTGCTGTGCTGTACTCAGACGAGCTGTGGTTGTGTTGTTGCTTTGCTTTTTTTTTTTTTTTTTTTTTTTTTTTTTTTTTTTTTTTTGAGACAGGATCTTTTTGTGTGGTTCTGTCTGTCTTGGAACTCCATGTATAGACCAGGTTACTGCTTTTGCCTCAAAAGTGCTGGGCTTAAAGGCACGTGCTACCATGCCCAGCGAGCTGTTGTTTTTGTAAACCTACAAGCAGTGTGCTTAACAAACTCCATGGGTTGAATGGTTGATGCTGTAGACTTATCTTCACACATTTAAGGTAGGTTTGTTCTTGTCTGACCTTCAAAGCATGGGCCACAGAAGTGAGGCATGATATGTATATTATAATTGCAGCCCTTGGGAGGCAGAGGCCTCCCTGTAGTTTAAGGTTGTCTTCGGCCTATGTGGTGAGTTCAGAGTCAGCCCATGTGACCCTCTCTTTTGAAAAGTAAAACAAAACAATGTCACATGGGCCAGGGAGATGATGTAGCAGATAAAGGCTCTTCTCTTCAAGCCTAGTGACCAGGGTTTACTACACAAAACCCAAGTACTAGACTCAAGTCAGTAAAAGTGCCTGCCATGCAAACATGAGTACCTGATTGGATCCTTGGGACCCATGTAAAAAACCAGATATGTAAGGGTTCCTGTAACCCCAGCTCTGACTGATACGGCATCAAGGGGATGTGTATGGAGCTCTGAAGCTCATTGGCCAGCAGAGTCAATGAATCAATGAGAGACTCTATTACAAAAAGAAAACATGGAAAATAATCAAGAAAAGACACCTGTCATCAACCTGTGGATTTCACACATGCTTGTGTACACATGCACACCCACACTAGCAAGTACACCCACCACACACCAGCTCTTGTAAGAATAAACTGATGGTGAGCATTCACAGCAGGCTAAGGTAGACACAGCCGAGCATCCATCAGTGAATGTGTGGATGAGCAGATATAACTACACCACAGAAGACAACTGGTGGAACAGATACACGATACTAATTGTCTGTTAATAGGAGAGAACCTCAAAAACATGCAGAAGAGACCTGATACTATATGGTCCTGTGTTGGGTGTAATTATTAAGAACAATCCATGCTAATAGCAGCTGCTCCCTGGCCTTGGTAGTCTCCCCACCTCATGGTTATCCCCATGTGGTGGTCCGCCCAACTTCTTTGCCCCTGGGCCATCTGCCTCCTGTGCCTAGCTGTTACAAATCTTTGTAACCCAATAAAATCAAAACTCTAGAAGCTTGTAATTTAATCAGTCAGATTTATATCAATAAATTCTCAACCAACCCCCAAAATGCCCACACAAAGAACTGAAAACTCAGTTGATATAAACACAAGCCGCACCCCTAGATGGGGCGAATGTACCCTACATCACTCTTTTGTCCTTCTGTGATAGCCATGGCTGCCTGTGGCTATTTCAGGACATGTGCATCAGGTTCATCTTCCTTTCCGATAAGTTCCATCTTGTCTCTTTCTCCCTGTCTCTCTCCCCATCTTTCCCTCCCTCTCTCTCTGTCCCCACTCTAAAACTCTCAGCTCACCTTCCTTTTCCACTGCCCAATCACAGGCTCTAACCTTACATTTTGCCTGCCCTCACCTGCATATAGGCAGAAATCCACAGTCCTGCTTATGTGAAATGTCCAAAACAGACAACTCCGGAGATAGGAAATTAATGGTTTCAAGTTTGGAGGAAAGAGGGATAGGGTGCAGGACATGGTGCCTTGTGAGGTGTGATGAGATGGGAGGGTTCACAAATTCCATTAAACATTTTCTTCATTTAAGATTTTATTTTTGCTGGATGGTGGTGGCACAAGCCTTTAATCCCAGCACTCAGGAGGCTGAGGCAGGTGGACCTCTGAGAGCTCGAGGGAATGGGTGCTAGAAAGAAAGCTTAGGTCCTCTGTAAGAGGAGTATATACTCTTGACCACTGAGCCATCTCTCCATTTGATTAGAATGGTGGCTGGCATGTATCAGATCCCACTGAGCAGCCCTACCTATTGCACCCATAGGACAATCAGATCACCCTGTTGGTCTGTGCTGGACTGTTCAGCATGCTCCTCCATACAGGCAGTGTTTTGATCCTTAAGTAGAACCCTGTGTTTGCATTCTGACAGCACCTTACAACTTCACATGCAGAATGTCACACTCAAGTATATTTTGTTTTTCTCTTTTTGCGACAGGATAAAAAAAGCTTGTTGGAAACCCGTTTGCATGTCACTGGTAGAGACCTGAGGCGTAAGTGAGTATCTGAGCTGTGTCCCTGCAGGTCTGCCCCTCTTACCCTACTTCTGGATGCTCTCAAGCCATCCTGTAAGCTAGGCAGCTGGCCCTTACAACAGAGAAAGGAAGCCTGGAGGGCACACTGGGCTCACACTGCTACAAGAGAGGCAACATGGAGCTTCTTAGATGTGGTGCAGCTTTCAGAGGGCTGCTGCTTGGTGCCCACAGAGGAAATGCCCAGCTGTACTGGAGTGAGTGGCTGAGTGTGGAAGCAGGAGCCAGTCATGCACCATGAAAGGAATTTCATTTCTTTGGGCGCTAGTCACTTCACCTTCAGCGAAGGCTAGCCATTCAAGTATCCCTTTAGCTTGTTTGTCTCACTTTACCTCACTCCATCGAGGTTAAGGATAACCAGGAAGTGCTACTCATTCAGTGCCCTCAAGTAGACAGTGGTGTGGGATAACCCTAGTTAGTTTCAGGGTTCTGTAGTCCTCAACTCAGAAACAAGCTTAGAACGGGCTTGTCAGCACGCCCTTCCAGCAGCCACCCACTTACAGCTCTATTGTAAAGTGACGTTCACTGGTCAGTGGGTGGAGGGCCTAGGTGTTTGTGGGTAGAAAGTATAAAGCAGCAAAGTGGACCTCATAATCCAAGTCTCCGTGGTAGGGCAGCAAGTGACAAGCTTGCTCTTCTGTAGCTCACTCTGTGTTTATTTTATAGAATAGCTGAAACTTTCGGATTTCAAGAAAATTACATCAAGATCGTAATAAATAAGAAACAGCTTCAACTAGGTATGTCGTAGCAAAGTGTGCATCTGACGCAGACATAATGACTGTTTCTATGTTTTATGTCAATTTGTTTTGCTTTTCTTCTATTGAAACCTTCTTGGCCTTGTTGCATTAATTCTCCACAGTTGATTCTGTTAGAAGTTTGCCATAATAAAAATGTTAGGCAGAAAAAATCAGTAAATAGTCACTGGCTTGCTCTGGCTAGTGGGAAAGGGAGACACTGCAGGAAAAGGAGTTCATTGCAGTCTCATAGAATGTTCCAGAGTGGAAGTTTATGCTGAGGGGAGGATCAGAGTTACTCATAGTTCTGCCTGTGAGAAGATGGAACCCTGAGAGAGACAGATGAACAAGGCCAGGCTGAAGCACTCTGCTAACAGCCAAGAGAACTGAGTGGGGTCTAGTGTGGGGTGGAGACCTTTCTGATTGCAGAGGGCAGACAGGAGCCATGTGAGTCTTCCAGCAGGGACTCTCAGCCAGGAAAAACTTCCTTGTCCAGAAGACAGTTGACTTTGTGAGGAGATAATTATTGCGGGAGGGCTGCACTTCTGTTGTTTCCTGAGTCAAGGTCAGAGTTACTGCTAAATACAAGACAGAACCCAAAATGCCCATGGCACAGGCTGCTGAGAGGCTGGTGGACATGAGCCTTGTTCGGTATGGAGTTTGTCATCAGAGAAATGGGAGATGCCAATGCTGCAGGGTGGCACAGGGACATGTGTGGCTCACACACCCCTAGGAGCAATCTGCAGGAGGCATGAGTGGAACTGGACAGGCATTAGCTCTTGAGCAGCCCAGGGTCCCTCAGGGATCTAAGGTTTGAGTTTCTAAACACAGCCTTCCCAGTCTCTTAGCAGCTCTAGCTGACTCCCTTGTATACTCTTAGCTGACATCCCATCCCTGTGTACGGCTCTTCACTGGACAGAAATTCTTAATTTTGATGCTGATCAAATCATTGCCTTATATTTTGTGTTTGTGGAAGATGCTCTGCCCAAGCCCAGGACCACAAGGGTGTTCTCCACTTGTCCACTAGAGTCTCCCTTTGTCCCTGAAGGGTCAGCTTGGTGTTCCTTCAGTGTCAACTGCTAACAGCCGGTAGGCGCTGCTGGTTTAGGAGGTCTGTCCTTCCTGCACTTCTGCTCTTCCCACACTTCTACAGGGTTCCCCTTCCTGTGGTTTGTTTCTTTTGTAATCTTAAAATGCAGTGAGGTGCTGGATGATGGCCCAGTGAGTGAAATACTTTCTGCCTAGGTGTATGGGAACCTGAGGTTGGGTCTGTAGCACTCTTGCATGTTGGGTGTGGTGGCACACCTCTGTAACCCCAGTTCCATGAGATACAGATTGGTGGAGATGGGTACATCCCAGGGCTCTTTGGCCAGCAGCTTAACTGAAGTAGTGGACTCCAGATTCAGTGAAAGACCCTGCTACAGAAAACAATGTAGGCACTGGAGAGGTGGCTTAGAAGTTATGAGCACTTACTGCTCTTGCTAAGAACCCAAGTTCTACGCCTAGCATCCGTACGGTGGCTCACAATCATCCATAACCCAATGCTAGGGGATCCAACAGGCAGCGCACATGTGGTCTACGTACAACGTGCAGGCCAAAATATTCACTTATACCAAGTAAAATAAATAGTCCTGAAAATCATTTAAAAGAATAATGTGGAGGAGCAGTGAAGGAGGACCCTTGATGTTGACCTGTGACCTTCATACCCACCCTACACAAAAAGTTATCAAGTGGGCAGGGCGGTGGTGGCACACACCTCTAGTCCCAGCCCTGGAAGCAGAGACAGGCAAATCTCTGAGTTCAAGATCAGCTCACTTGATTACTTTTTTGTGTAGGGTGGGTATGAAGGTCACAGGTCAACATTAAGGCTAACTTCCCCTCTTGCCAACTCTCTTGGGTGGGTGGAACTTGATTTTTGAATTTGAATTTAGAATGGTTGTCAAGTTTCTAAAGCACAAAGAAGCTGGTGTCTGTCTGGGCTGGCCTCCCTTCTTTTGTTGGTGGGCATTTCAGCTCCCTTCTTTCTAGGTGTGTCTGTTGCATTTAGCTAACCTTTCCCTGGGCTGGCTACACTCTTCTTTGTTCTCTTTCATGGGTTTCTGTTCTTGTCTTTATTTTTACCTATTACCAGAGAAAACGGTCCTAGAAAAGCAGGTGAGTTAGGTCTGTAGGGTGGGAAAATAGGCAGGTGCCTGTGGTCTCTGGTTTTCACCATGGCCAGGCTGGCCCTGTTGTCCTTACCTTGAGTTAGTTTTTTTCTCAATTAGAGGATAGGAGAGTCTGTGTATTGATCACACTTTCTCAGTTTCCTTTTATCCTGCCTGGTGTAGTGCACTCAGATATTCATTGCTTAAGGCTGGTCTTAGGGTAAAGAGAAAGGAAACAGGGAAGAGTGAATGTCCTGCTGGTCTCCCAAGTGGGAATGAGTGCAGGGTTTGAATCCTGTTTTCCAGGCTGGTGGAGTGGTTCAATGGGGAGACAGCACTGCCTGCCAAGCCTGGTGACTTGAGTTTGGTTCTGGGATCCCACATGGAAGAAGCAGAAAAATGGCTTCATGCATGTTGTTCATAAATGCACTCATGCGTGCATGTGCACTTGTACACACATACACGTACACACAAGCTTATTCCAAAGTAAATAATTATCTAATTAAAAAAAGGACTCCATTTACCACAGGAAATGGACTGTTGCCCAGGAAGTTTGTGTGACAGGCAATTCTGCTGTTCCCAGGGAAAAGCCTTGAAGAACAAGGAGTTACTCACAATGTGAAAGCCATGGTACTGGAGCTGAAACAGTCTGAAGAGGATGTGAGGAAAAACCTTCAGCTAGAGGAAGAGGAACAGAACGAGGCTGAGCTGAAGGAGAAACGCATTCAGAGGACCAAAAGGGGGCTGGAGATCCTGGCGGAGAGAGGTACACCATTTTGGCTTGTCACCTCCCTCGATGTACCCAGGCAGCACACAGATGAGTGTTGAGCCTCTCCACAGTCTGGCATCTTCAGAGTAGGTACTGCTGTTTGCCCTGAATTAACGAGGCTTCTGTGGCTTTGTTGCAGCTGAGATGGTGGTAGATCCAGAAACGACGCCTTACTTAGACATTGCGAACCAGACAGGCAGGTCAATCAGAATTCCCCCTGCAGAAAGAAAAGTAAGTCCGGTTTGGGAGGCTTGCCCTAGGGCCGGCTCACTGGGGGTTTGTGTGTGTTCTTTGGAGTCAGGAGCTTCTTAGGATGAAGAGCTCTGATTCACTTGGGATCAAGTTCATTTTCGGGTATTTGTTTCATTTTGTATCTTTTTGGTACTTAAATGACAATTTGGGGTAAGCCTCACTACTTGAATTATTCTGTTTAAAATGAAGAATTCGGAGACTGGAGGGACGGCAGCAGGTAAAGGCTCTTGCTGTCAGCCTGCTGACCTGCTGTCGTCCTCAGAACCTACATGGTGGAAGCAGAGAGCTGGCTCCCTCTTACATTCATATGCACTGTGACAAGCTGTACCCATGACTCAGACCCATGCACATATACAATAATTAGAGATTATATAATGAGGTTGTAAGCTGGACATGGTGGTACATATCTGTATCCCTACACCTGGGGAGGCTGGGGACCAAGCCCTCATTTAGTACACAGTCTAAGCCATTATAACTTTTAAAAAATGGCTTTGGAGGGCCAGCAAAATGGCTGAGCAGGTCAAGGTGCTTGCTATCAAGCATAGCGACCCAAGTTCTATCTCGAGAAATGCCATGGTAGAAAAAGAATCCTGAAATTTGTGCTATGGCACAAATGCACACGCATGCCCACATACACACAAATAAATGTTTTTAAAAGTTGTCTAGGAAATGCTGGCGTTGTCAGATAAGTTAAGTGTGTGGTAATACTTGTAAAAGTGGAGGATGAGAGACTGATGTAGGAGTCTGATAAGTGAGGACCTCAAATGAAAAGCAAAACCACAACCAAAGCTGTGCTTAATGGACTTAGGTTCTTACTTGGACAGTCTTGCTGCTTAGGGCAGGCTGGCCTCCATCCTGTCTCCTTCCTCCTCAGCATCCCAGATGTGACCACAGCCCACAGCACTACACCTGCAGTGCTTCTTAGGAAGGCCACAAGAATTCCTGGCTGCTCATCTTCTAGTCTTAAAACTGAAACAGATGTGGCTCAGCAGGTGGAAGAAGAGCCTGAAGAAAGGAGTGGGGGCTGGTGCCACTCAGTGTGGCGTGTTTTATTATTCATGCTGTACTAACTTGTTTGAAAGTACGAATTTTAAAAATTTACCTTCTTTCCTAGGCTCTTATGTTGGCTATGGGATACCATGAGAAGGGCAGAGCTTTCCTGAAAAGAAAAGAGTATGGAATAGCTTTGCCTTGCCTCCTGGACGCCGACAGATACTTCTGGTAGGTGGTTTTGCAGTCAGCAGATACTAGTGTAAGGGGAGGCCCCCAGCACCCTCCTGCCTGTAACTGGTTTCTGGGAGCAAAGAGTTAAGGCACAGAGCAGTGGGTGGTGGTTCCTCCTTTGTGTTTCTAACTAGCCCCCTTGCCTGTGTAGAACACCCACTCACTTCAACCTTAGTCTGTAGGTTCAGCCCCGCAGGGTGGGGAGCTGTCCTCACACTGCTCCCACCTTATGAGTGGTGCCAGTGTGGATGGTGCTGGCTCGAACTCCACTGCCCTGCAGATTGCAGATGTGACCCCAGTACTCTTCTGCAGTTGCTGCTGGATTTCGAGGAAAAGAAGCTTTTGCCTCATGAGCTGTCTGGTGTTGCTGAGGTGCAGTATGTGCAGGAAGAAAGAGAAATGCCTGACTCCTTTCACCTTATTTCCTAGTTTGCAGATTTAGTTGGTTCCTCAAAGGTGATCAAAATAAGGCTTGCTTTTTTTTTTTTTCTTTCATCAATATTAACTGGTGAAGCCAAGAGTGAATTCTGCTATCTCAGCACAAGTTGTAGGCCAGCCTGGGCTACCCTGCAAGAACTTCTCTCCTGGGGGTGGGTGGAGATATGGAGATATATACATACACACATACATTGTAACATGAGCTTTTACACATCTGATGTGCTTCACACATCTGTGCTTAGTTTCTCCACTTGTGGCTGGCCCGTATCCTTTTGCCCTAATGCTGGTAGTTTCTGAAGTTTCCCAGGGTTTCTAGTTCCTGTTCATGGAAATGGTAGAGAATGTAATCTGGGCACGTTGGATGCTGAGATAGACTTGTTCTGGAAAATGATCAAAGCCTCAGTGTGGACTTTCTGTTTAGTGAATTTTCATGACAGTCTTCTGTATGTCGAACACACACACACACACACACAAATGTTTTCAGTGCTTTTGGGTCTTAAATGTATAATCTCAAGCTAACTTATTACAAAGAGACTTACTGTCCCAAATGTTTGGAGGAGATGGAAAAGCCCAGGCTGGGAGGAGCAGGCCCTCTGTCACTACTGCTTTGTTCTCTTCTACAAATGCTGGGACTAAGTTTAGTTCTTAGAGGTAAGGAAAGGGATGTGTGAGGGAGAGCAGAGCTGTAGGTAGAGCTGTAATGAGCTTCGGAAGGCTCAGTTTGGCTGTAGTGGGTGTCTAGATTCCTCTGTGGAGGCCTTTTCAACCTTCTCTCCCTGGACCAATCATTTAAGTGATTTCAGATCTCAGAAGACTTCAATGAAAGTATCCATGTCATCATCGTGATACACAAAGACATTCATTAAGTAGCAAGCATAATAATTAAATAATAAGTGTCAGTGCCTTTAAAGTATGTGTAGTCAGTCATCTTTCCTCTATGGTTGTGAATATACAAGGCCTGACAGGTTTTTAGAGGCTCTAGCTTGTGACCAGTTGACCCTATT
Organism: Rhabdomys pumilio; assembly: GCA_030674055.1. Classification (NCBI taxonomy): domain Eukaryota; kingdom Metazoa; phylum Chordata; class Mammalia; order Rodentia; family Muridae; genus Rhabdomys; species Rhabdomys pumilio. The sequence continues at coordinate 53,777,181 of JANHMN010000016.1, forward strand.
GCTTCCATGTCCCTCTGTTTCTACTGCTTTGTGGTGTGAGTGCATGGCTGGGGAACTGTGCTGTGTACCTCAGGGTGGCTGTAATACAGAGACAGACAGACAGACAGAGAGACAGACAGACTGACTGACTGACTGACTGACTGACTGACTAGCCACCAGTATTTCCTTCAAGGACACCCACGGAGAAAACAAACCTTGTACTGTGTACCACTTCCTGAAGATTTCACTTCAGTGTGACCATGCTTAGGCCCAAGCTGTCATACATGGCCCCTAGGGAACATTCCAGATATAATGGTAGAGAATGACTGCTTTCATGTATGAATCTGTTCATTGTGGCCCATCTATCTGTGCACTTGTATGATTTCTCTTCATGGAGGAAGTCCACTGTAACAGGAGCCCCAATGCTGATGGAAACCTTGGCCTTCCATTTCTTTCCTTATTTTCCCCCCTTACCCAAAGTAAACAGAAGTTCATGACTTTTTACACATCTTATGTACAGTGGCTACTATGCCAAGAACAGTTTCTTTTCCCACTGTGTGTGTGTGTGTGTCTGTCTATCTGTCTGTCTGTCTGTCTGTGTCTGGAAATCAACCAGGTCTTGTGCTTTACCATGAGCCATACCCCTTTTTGCCTGATAGAGCAACAAACTGGGTTTACTGTGTCATGTGAAGGATCTAAAAAGCCTGGCAAAATAAAGTAATCACCCGCTCCCAGAAGTTCAGGGTGGGCAAAGACAGGTAGGGCCTCACCCTAAGTTCAAGTAGAGCTAGGTGTCCAGGCAGACAGGGAGGCCAGCGAGAGGACCTAAGGCTCCCTTGGGTGTCCAGTGAGATGAGCAGCATCACATGGGGAGAAACCACCCACTTGAGGCTAGGGACCACTTGGAAGAAATAGCAGGTGGACCCTTGGTGCCCACAGAGGATGAGGAGCAGTTGTGTCTGCACCAACAGGAATAGACAGCCCTGGTCACAGGGCAGCAAGGGGAGCTTTTGAAATGGATTGTCTCTGCAAGGAGCCCAGAGACCACTGTGGTCCCCAGCCCAGCCTAAAGGTTTTCATGAACAGGAAGCCTCAGTTATTGTTATCATGTAACTTTAATGCATCCCTAATAAGACTCAATGTTTAGTTACCAAAAATACACAGTTCCCAATGACAAATCTGTAGCTCACAGTGACGTGAAGAAGGGAGTCAGTGAGCAGAAGCAGTTTGAGACACTGCAGAGGCAGACTGCAGTTAGTCGTCGGGGCAGAAGCAGTAGCTAAGTGCCTTGGGTACAAGAAGGCTTGAGCAGGCCACAGGGTGGTGTGGGAGCTGTGCAGAGGCTCACAGAGACACCTCAGATGAAGAGAAGGGAGTGTCCACAGGGGAAGTGCACAGGGTGTAGAGTAACGTGGCAGAAACGATGAAAGTGTGAAGGAAGAGCAGTAGAAGTCTTCCAACATGACATACGTAAATTATTTATTTGTACTTTATGATAATGCCCCCACTCTCTCTGTGTGTCTCTCTCTGTGTGTGTGTGTGTGTGTGTGTGTGTGTGTGTGTGTGTGTGTGTGTGTAACAGCATGGCATGCATGTTGTCAGACATTAATGACTAACAGGAGTGCTAGAAGAGGCAGGGAAGAAAGCTTGCAGACCACTGCTCTGTGTCCTTCCCCCATTGGACTGTGTGCAGCCTTGTAGGGTGATGACAAAGTCTATTTCATCAGGCTTTTGGATGAACATGTCTTAATAGGCAAGGTCAAAAAAAGGCTTATATTTAACAGCATCCCATTGGAAGTAGGTGGACAGAGCTTTGGAGTTATCTATGTGGACTGTGGTTGTATATATTTTTCTGTGTTGAGGACTAGGTCTTCACTATGCATTGAGCATTGTCATAAAGTACAAATAAATAATTTATGAATTGTGTCTTCATTCCTTTCCTTGTGTCTAGCTCAGCCTGTTCATGGGCCCTCATGAGTCAGCTAGGCATTTAGCCTGGTATTTTCCAGACTTTTCCCCCAATGAGAAAGTCCCTGAGCATGACAGAACTGCCATCAACTGGGGCATTCTTAGGAAGTTGCAGGTTTCGGGTTGTTTTTAAAGCCATGTGTCAACCTTTTATTCATGTTAGAATCTCCTGGGGAGATTTTAGCAATAAGATATCCAGCTCCTGTCATGGAGAGCTTTGTTACACTTAGTCCCCATCATCAGTATCCCCAGAGAAAGACTGCTGTGGCTAGGTGTTTGTAGTTCACAGCCAGGGCTGGAAGCCACCATCCTGGGCCAGATGCCACCATGCTGCTGTCAAGGACCCTCCTTCTCTTTATCCATTCAGAGGATCCATGTTGTAAATAAAAGCCCTGGTAGTTAATCCTAGAAACACACTAAGAGCTAAAAGGCTTTCCAGGGACCCCTGAAGGGCTGGAGGACTCAGCCATGACAAGCTTCCTTCTCTTGTAGTGAGTGCAAAGAGCTGCTGGACACCGTGGACAACTATGCGGTCCTCCAGCTGGACATCGTGTGGTGCTACTTCCGCCTGGAACAACTCGAATGCCTTGATGATGCAGAGAAAAAGCTGAACTTGGCCCAGAAGTGCTTTAAAAACTGTTATGGAGAGAATCACCAGAGACTGGTCCACATAAAAGTATGTCACTGTGATTGGTTGTGTCAGCTCACTTCTGGGGCACATCTGCCTAGATGAGGGAACTGCTGCCAGGGGTGATTCATCTGGGCCGCAGCACATAGTTCCTCTTTGTAAACCAGAGCAGGTATTAAGAGTTTTAGGAGTCTGGCTGGGTTTTTGTTGTGTTTTGTTTCCTTGTTGTTGTGGTTTTGGTTGGTTGGTTGGTTTTTGGTTTTGTTTGAGACAGTCTCATGTAACCCAGGCTGTTCCTGAATACTTTTGTTTGTTTGTTTGTTTGTTTGTTTGTTTTTGGTTTGTTGTGTGCGTGCGTGTGCGTGTGTGCACACACGCGCATGTATTCCTGAATTCTTAATCCTCTTGCTTCAGCCACTGGAGTGCTGGAGTTACATTATGTACCACCATGCTCAGTTTAGCCTTGCTGCTTCTGTGGTGGTTTTTAAAGATTGAGCTTAGTAATTGTAGACTGATAGTCTCAATCAGTCTGACCCAGAGAGAGCCAGTGACTTAGTCATGGCCCGTGGTGGCCAGAGTCAGGTGTCCCAACTGACCCCTTCCATATGGAAGACATACTGCTTAGAAGTTGTCCCAATGACAGCAGTGATGCCCTGGGCATTCTAGTGCTGCCACCTTGCTACTTGGGAGACACAGCACAGTTACAGCAGTGACCTCGTGACCCTTTAATTAGAAATAAGACTGCTAATTCTTTTTCTCCCAATAATTTCAGGGAAATTGTGGGAAAGAGAAGGTGTTGTTTTTAAGACTCTACTTGCTTCAGGGAATCCGAAACTATCACAGTGGAAATGGAGAGGAGGCTCGGGAATATCTCAACAAGGTAAGGAAGGCCTTGGCTGCAGCATCGGAGTGCTCTGAGTCATGCTCACAGGTCTGTCAGTGCCCTGCACCTGCCTCCCATGAACATGAACACTTGTGTCTGTGAGGGCTCAGGCAAGAACTGGAATGAAGACTCTTCAAAATGGCAGAGTGACTTTAAGTGGGTAGTTTGTGCCCTGCCCCAGCATGAGCAGTCCAGGCTAGAGCTCTGTGGGCCTTGGCTCCCATTGTTCCTGCTGGTCCATCTGCTAGAGCAGAGAGGGCCAGAGGTCAGAGCAGACCTGTACATCAGAGATTGCCAGGGCTAGAGAGATGGCTCAGCAGTTAAGAGCTCTGAGTACTTACTTTTCCAAAGGTCCTGAATTCAATTCCCAGCAAACACATACTGGCTCACAACCTTCTATAGTGGGATCCAGTGCCTTCTTCTAGTGTGTCTGAAGACAGCAACTGTGTACTCATACAAATAAACAAATAAATAAATCTATCTATCTTTAAAAAAGAGAGAGAGAGACTGCCTACAATTGCCCTAGCAACCACCCAGCCAGCCCAGCTACAAGGGAGAGAGATAGATGCCACTTGCAGCCTGTTTTGAGATAGGGTCTGCTGTGAAGACCAGGTGAGCTTTGCCTCCTTGTTGCTGATTACAGGCCCACACCACCACCACCAGCTAAACTCAGAATGCAAGAAAGAAAGAAAGTCACTCTGGCATTCCTACAACATGGGTATGTTACACAGGCAAAGGTAGTGTTTGTTTCATTCCTTATGGTAGACAGGTTAGACAAGCTTAGTGTCTGTCTGAATCTCATACACAGTAATTCACATTTGATAGCCTGACTCCTGGGCTTTAGCTTTGCCAAGCTTTAATGTTGCTACTGTGTCTTCTGCTTCTTCCTGTTTGTAGGCACGTCAGCTCTTTAAAGAGCTTTACATTGATCCATCAAAAGTTCACAACTTGTTACAGTTGGGGTTCACAGCCCAGGAAGCACGGCTGGGCCTGCGGGCCTGTGATGGGAACGTGGACCATGCAGCCACTCACATTTCCAACCGCAGAGAGGTGAGTTTTCATTTCTCTCTGCAGCACCCAGGAGGCTATGACCCTTTGAGAAGGTTAAGAAACAAAGACATTGTAACTATTTCTCAACTGAGTAGGAAAAGACCAGACAGAAGGCCAGAAGAGGCTTGAAGGAGCTCAGGGTCAGGAGAGCAGGGGTAATGTTGTCTTCCTTTTTTCTGAGGTGGGCTCATGTAATCCAGGTTAACCTCAAACTTGCTTTAAAACCATGAGTAACCGTGCTCTGCTGATCCTTGCTGGTACCTACAAGGGCTAGGATTACTGTCGTTCATCACTCGTGGTTTTGTTGCAGTGCTGGGGAGGAAAAAAACCTGGGGCTTCACTGATGCTAGGCAGGTGTCTCTGCAGGGCCACACCCCCACCCCCAAGAATGTCTTAATCCTGTCAGCTTGAACCAGAACCAAGGTGGCCTCCTGTCATGGTGGCAGGTTATGCCTCTAGTCTCCTCTCAAGATCTTGCTTAACACCATATTCTGTTTCTGGAGGTTTTTTCAAAGGCAGCTGAGAGGCCACTATGATAATTTAGGATTGCCTTCTTGCCTGGAGACATGTCAGATCATAAAAATGAGGTCTTAAAAGCCACAGTCTTTAGAACAAGTACACACACACACACACACACACACACACAAAGGTTTAGTATTCTAAAGTCAAAATAAATGGATCTTGTTATACCCAGTTGGTACAGTGAAGAACCTGAGGTCCAGAGAGCTGGTGATGTGGTCAGTGTTTTCTCAAAGCTAGAAAGTAAGAGTCTCCTGGGACTTTTTAGCCAGAGACTCTGACTGTACGAGAGAATCTTCCCATTTCCCTGAAGTACAGCAGTCTGTGGGGTAGGAGAAGCCACTAGTGATTGTAGGCGTGGCGCTGCGGGTTGGTTGTGTAGTGACTTGTCAGCAGGGCTGTGTGAATGTCTCCTTCAGCACAGTCAGCCTCAGTTGGTCCAGTCGCGGTCCCTGGTCCTTGAAGCAGAAGTCAGGGACAGGTCAGGTGAAGCTGGCTCTGTACCGTGTAGTTGGGGACCGTAGGAAGGGAGCCTCCCTGATGGTGTTCCCACCTGCTGCTGCTCTTCCACCCGCAGGGTCTCGGGGAAGCCGCTGCTTTTAAGGGATTTCTTCAGAACTATGGAGTAATGCTTGTTATCCCAGTTTTGACACAGTTCAGCTCTCTCTCCCCATGACTGGTTCTGTCACAGATGAGGTGGGCAGTGGCTTAGACTGCAGACTGCCATCCCAGTGTGGATGAGCCAGGATGGTGACTCAAGCCAATCTGAGTTCTGTCCTTTGGCCCTATGATAGGAGAGAACTGACTCCTTCCTACAGCTCGTCCTCTGACACACACATACATAAAACCAATTAAAATGTAATAAAAATATTGCAGAATGCTGGAGTATATAAGACACTGGGCCCTTGCACCACTGAAATCAATGAGCATGTGTGCATGTATGTGTGTAAGCATGTGCGTGGCATACATGTGTGAATTAACTTGTAATCATCAGAGAAAAGGCCCTGAAGATAGTTAGGAGAATTGGTTACCATATTACCGAGGACCTGGTTCTGTTTCTGTTTCCCCCTTTGAGTCTGATCACATCCTGAATCACTAGTCCTTGAACTTTGTGCCGATGAGCCAGCTACCCTTGGACTGAGGCTGGTATGAGCTGAGACCATTCAGAGTCCAGCTGGGAGCTGGCCAGGGCAAGGTGGTGTTGGGAAGGCACACCTGGTGTGGCACAGAAGAGGCCCTCCCAAGGGAGCTACTGTCTCAGTTCCTGTAGCTCTTTGTCACAGAACTAAATGGAATCAGGGGTTTGGGTTTTTTTTTTTTTTTCTTTTTCTCCTGATAAGGGATAGAACCAGAGTACCCTAAGTGACATTCTTAGCCCCTTGATATGAATCCCTGGGTAGGTAACTTGAGGCTGGGATGACCTTCCACCCTAGCAGGAAACTCTCCTGCCTCCTAAGCATAAGAACCGGCTGTTCTTAGGAAGTACTGTGCTGACTGTTTCCACTCCTGGGCCTCAGCCCAACCTTAGCCCTGTCCCTGTGCCTCCGGCACTTGTCTTGGCAGGATAGGCAGCTGTCCCTTTCTGTTCAGTTGTTCTCCAGCCCAGAGACCCTGACACACCCTGCAGATTCCTGTGCTGCCTCCACCTCTAACTCACAGAGCCTTGTTTTCCTCAAGGAACTGGCCCAAATACGAAAGGAAGAGAAGGAGAAGAGGAGACGCCGTCTGGAAAATGTTAACACTTTGAGAGGAATGGGCTACTCCACACAGGCTGCCAAACAAGCCCTTCACCAGGCCAGGGGCAACCTGGACGAGGCCCTGAAGGTAATGCGTCCCAGCTTGAGTGTGCGTGCTGGGTATACCCCACCAGCCTGGCTCCTGGGCCTCACAGCCTTCCTGTGATATCCCTCCTAAGTCTTAGGATAGTTGGGGATGAGGTGCAGTCAGGTCTGTGCTCCTCCAGCAGAGCCAGAGTGATGGCCCTAGACATCTAGCCTGGGGCTTTAGTGACTGGCCTTCCCAACTTGAAGGGATTGGTTACATCTCAGTGGTGTTTGAATAAAATGCTTGTTTGCATATCTGCCTGTACTCTCTTGGTACATTTTGGCAAAGGTTTTAAAAGAAATATGCAAAGTAACAGTGCAGGAGCAGCCTTTCCTGGCTGATCTTGGTCAAGAGGCACAGGGAGCTCTGTGCTACAGCTTGGACACTGCCCTCGAGTGCCACAAACTAGTGGTAGTCAGAGATGGATGCACAGGGCCAGAGGACAGTTGACCTGGAGCTCTTGGGATGGGGAATATCGCTGGTGATGGGGCTGGCCAGGCAGGGACCAAGGTTACCATGTGCTTCATGCAACAGAGCTCACTGCACCCATCCTCTGCCTCGGGAAGCCTCGCTTTGTTATTTTTTTACTTGTGTGTGCATGTGACATATTTGTGTGTATTTGTTTTATTTTTTGAGACAGGGTCTCATTATGTAGCTCAGGCTGTCCTGGAACTCATTATGTAGACCATAGACCAGGCTGGTACTCAACTTAGAAATCTGCTTGCCTCTGCCTCCTAAGTGTAGGGTTAAAGGTGTATACCACCATGCCCAGCTCATACACATGTTAAGTTATAATGTGATTTGAATATGAAGCTTGCAGTTTTGTGTTGGACAAATATGAAAAACAGGGAAGTCTAACCATCTGAAGAAACTAGTGAAATTCAAACTGTTAATTCAAGAAGGGCATGAAGCTGGAGAGATGCCAGTTATAAAGTACTTACCTTGCAAGCATGAGGACCCGAATTTGATCCCCAGAACCCAAGTAAAAATACCAGGTGTGGTGGGCCACGTCCTGGTACTGGGAAGGTAAAACAGGAGGATCCTGGCCAGCTGAGAGCCCCATTCCCTGCTTCAAGGCAGACTGTATAGCCTGCTGCAACATTCTGTACTCATTTGTCCCCCAAGTGGATGGTCTAGGCTGTGTGCCTGCATGTGAGATGGTGGTTAGGTGAGTAAAGAATGTCTCTGTGCTTGCAGGTTCTCCTCAGTAACCCCCACATGTGGTGGTTACAGGATTCAGACTCTGAAAACAGCAGCCGTCAAGCAAGTCCTTCCCAGGAAAGCATCGACCAGGTGAACGTGGTGTCTGTCACCCTGGGCAGGGCTGGCTGGAGCTGTGGGATGGTGGCAGGAGGAGTGCAGCTGCTTCTAGGCTTTAAGCAGGACCTGCCATCTCTGGGAGGACCTCAGGCATGTGCAGCAAGGAAGATGTGGTTAGGGGCCAGGTTGTTGAATGAGAGTTGCTTCTGTAGAAGGGAAAGGGGATGGGCATGATCGTGCACACCTTTAATCCTACCAAGCACCTAGAAACAGAGGCAGGTGGGTCTTTTAATTCAAGGCCAGCCTGATCTATATAGTGAGTGCCAGGCCAGGGCTACATAGTGAGACTCTGGTCCCTGAAAACAGCAAGAAGCACTGCAGCGGGAGGTTCCCTTTGCCTTCAGTTCTCATTTGCCCCTTCCCCATGTTCCAGCATTCTGTCGGTCCTATTCCTCTGCCTGGGACCTAAGAGGATGTCACTGTGTCCTTTGAAATTCAGTTCACCATAGTGTACCACATGTTAGCATGTAACCACTTAACTTGTGGTTAGATTTTTATATACTTGCTTTCAGCCCCAAGGCGGCCAATCCTGAAGTGAGTGCTTAGGACCTGTCGGACCAGGTCTTCAGAGGCCCGTTCTACATGGCCTGGTGTCTGTGGGGGCTCTAGAGGGCCTTGTCAGAAAGAAAGGCCAGAGGATGCATGCTGCATTCTTTAATTATATATCGATACCCAGGAAGTTGTCCTTGCTGTGCCAAGCTGACAGAAGCAGATGTGGTCATCCACATGGCTGTGTGGGCAGAGCTCATGGTCAGTCCTAACCCTGGGATCTCTCCTAGCTGGTGTACATGGGCTTTGACACAGTGGTGGCTGAAGCTGCACTAAGGGTGTTTGGAGGCAATGTCCAGCTGGCAGCTCAGACCCTTGCACACCATGGAGGAAGCCTCCCTCCTGATCTGCAGTTCTCAGGAGAAGACTCCTCCCCCACACCGTCCACATCCCCGTCTGACTCTGCAGGTAGGCCTGAGGTCTGGGTGCCTCACTCATGGCTACACTCTGCCCAGTGTGAGCCTGAGGCAGAGGCTAAGCTGGAGGCTGAGGGGTCATCCCTAGGGTTCTGCCAGGACAAGGTGGCTACCAAAGGCACTGTCGTGCACCTCTCCTCTGGTGACCTGTTGTGTTCACTGCAGGGACCTCTAGTGCCTCGACAGATGAAGACATGGAGACAGAGGCTGTCAACGAAATCCTGGAAGACATCCCGGAGCACGAGGAGGACTACCTTGACTCCACGCTGGAGGATGAGGAAGTCATTATTGCTGAATACCTGTCCTACGTAGAAAGTATAAGTTCTGCTGCAAAGAAATAAGTGCTACATTTCCGCTATAAATGGTTGAATGCTGCTTTGCGTTCCTCTTGCTTTTCAACAGTTTTGCTCTAAGTAGGCCTTCCTCCTCAGATACAGGGCCCAGCGTAGTGAAGAGACTTTGTAGGTCAGAGGACAGTCTAGGAAAGGGAATTCCCCAGCCCAACTCTGCTGTTCCCCTTCCTTCTCTAGGTCTGCATCCCTGACTGCTACTCTGCTGGTTTTCCATCCAGAACAGGGAATAGGTCCCCTGGAGGTCCCTGGGGACGATGTGCAGAGGGTCTGGGACCCTGTCTCCTGTCTCCTTAGCTAGCCCTCCTGTGCACTCCCCTCCCCCCCACCCCCACCCCCGCCCCCATCTTGCTGCTTGAAACTGCTGTCCTCCACTACTACCCCTGCTGTGCAAGCTTACCTCAGCCCTGGCTGCCCTGCCCCACCCCTTGAATCTTCATTCCAAGTGCTGTGAAGCGCAGCAGTGAGGTACTGGCTGCCATCGCCACGGCAGATGGTACAGATACCTTGATCTAGAAATGTCAGTGTTTTGTGCTCTCAGATCAGTAAAATCTGTACTTAAAATTCAAGGTTGCGAAATCAGAGTTTATATGGATTCTAAATTCCTCATACAAAATGAAAATCTTTTATTAAATGGAAAAGTTTTAAATGCTAACCACAGCAAGTTATTTTTAATTAACATTTCTAGACTGAAAGCTTACTGACAGCCAAGAGACCTGAGATTGTGATCTGCTTTCTCAAGTGTCTCCCTGGGTCACATGGCTGGGTCACAGAAGACTGTTGCTGCAGAAGGGGCTGTCAGCCTTTGGTTGCTTAGTCCTGGGTGTGGACCAGACAGCCTTCTAGCACCCAGGTGGTAGCAGCCAATGTGGCGTGGGCCAAGTGCCACTGTGTTTCTGAGAACGTTTCATTTTACCTGAAGCCTTGGCAGGAGACTGAGCTGGACAAGTCTGATCGTCTCTAGCTGTTCATTTGTAAAGTACACATGCATCTGTGTGGGGGATGGGGCTGACGCACCACAACACAAGTCTAGGGGTTCAGAAGACAATGTGTGGAAATTGGTTCTCTCTTTGCACCACACAGATGCCAGAGACTGAACTAAGGTTGTCAGTTTTGGTGACAAGCCCTGCTCCCTAATGCTCTTACTGGCCCCCTTGCTGTTCTTTGGAAGTGAATGATGCTGATGGAAATAAACGTGGGGAATGCACTTGAATGTCTTCCGTGTAGCAGTGAATTGCCTCCCAGTTGTTGTGTGATCATTCCATTCTGTGTTGGGAGTGAGTGGAGTATAGCCCTCAAAAGCAGCATGGGAAGCTGGAGTGTGGCTCTGCACCAGAGCCTGCGTTGGGCTGGTGTGGGCTATATCTCCAGCATCAGCGGGGAAAATCAGAGTTCGGGTATGACCAGGAATGAGCAAGTCTCAGCAAAGGGCTGTGAAGCAGGCCACCAGAGTCTGTCTTCACAAGTGCAGGGTGAGAGGTGTTGCCTTGAAACCGCTGGCCAGCCAGTTACTGCCCTGGGCATGGTGCCACCTGTGCTTGCTGGCTTCCCAGCTGTTTAAATGCTGATGGAGAACACTAGAAACCAGGGTGGCCCCGCCATGCCAGCAGGCCCTGACCACATGTGTACCTTTGGAGGTACACACTGTTGGGGGAGGTCCATGAGCAGGTACCACCAGCAGACACTCTGGCTTGGAGACTGGAGTGGCCATACAGAATAGCTGAAGCTGGAGAGTTAGCAGCCACCAGGGTGGGGTTAGAGAGAATTGGTACAAATTCTGTTCTGGACAGGATAGGGGAAAGAGACAGCAGAGAGGGATTTATGAGTTGGAGGGAAATGGTTCTGGGTGCACCAGGAGGGTGTGTTGTCAGGAGAAGAATGAAGGGAAAAAAAGCTACCAAGGCCTTTCTCGGAGCCCCACAAAGCAGGGAGAAACTGGACTGGATGTGGCAGAACACCCAGAGGCTGGAGGACTGGACAGGCATGAGGGATGGTTATGGGGGATGAAGTCAGCCTGAAGCTGTACAGTGAGATCCTGGGTTTGGTGTCACTGATGCTGATTATGTCACTTGTTAAATTGTCCTGCCCTGGTCACACCACCATACCAGTCTGTTCTCATGGCCAGGCATCTGGCAGAAAGTTCCTGTTCCTTCCTCTCAAAGGCTTAGCATATACTCTACCACGGACCTACACTCTTCCTGGTGTGTCCACAGGAGCCTGAAGAGCACGGGGCACCTTCATGTCCTCAGCATGAAACCAAGGTCTCTGCTAGAGAAGTAGAAACCCAATCGTGTTGGACCAATGCAAATGCCCCAGTGCTTTCCCAAAACCACTCAGCAACCCATCACAGGCTCTCCCATCTGGCTCCCAGACAGTCCGAGTCCATCCTTTCTGCCAGCCCTCCTAGAAGGGTTCTTATCTAAGGAAGATAACAATAGGTTAAAAAAAAATAGTGTTGTGCACCTTTTATCCTAGCACTAGGGAGGCAGAGGCAGGTGGAGTCTACAGAGTGAGTTCCAGGACATCTGGAGCTACACAGAGAAACCCTGTCTCAAGCAATAAACCAACAGGGAAAAATATATTTTCACTTTTAAATTGTATGTGTGTGTATTATGGGTGCAGGTGCCCGTGGACACCAGGAGAGGGCATTTGATCTGCTGGAACCAGAGTCACTGATGGTTGTGACAGATTAACATGGCTGCTGGGAATCAAACTCTGGTCCTCTGTAAGAACAATGCACACATGCTCTTAACCAGGGAGCCATCTCTTCAGCCCCCGTGGCTCCTACGTATGTCTAATGACTCCCACGTCTGGCATATTGCTAGCATTTCTGCACAAGACCAGAGGGCCCTACCAAGCTTTTCAACTCCAGACCACAACAGAAGATAGCTCTTGGATTAATCTCCAAAAATGGGTGGGTGCTCCAAGCCAGAAATACCTCCTGTCAAATAGGCTGGTTGAAAAGCTGGTCCCTTGCTTCCTGTCCTAAGGTCACTGCTGTATAGATGACCTTGTTTCAGAAGCCCTTTTCTCAGTCAGAAGGGAGATGACCAGGCAGGTCCTGGAGGCCACAGCTGTGGCAGAAGGCCTCCAGAAGGAAACCAAAGACAACTTAAAGCACTTTGAGAGTGTATTTGAATTCTTCAGGAGGGTCCTCATGGCACATGATTTGCCAGTATGACAGTCTAGCTCCGTGGCTTTTGTAAGAAGTCCCCATTTTCTCTCAGCTGAGAGAACCTGGCAGCCAGGGGTTCAGCTATCAGAATTGGAGGCCCTGCCTTGGCTAGAAGTATCCAGGTAGCAAGGCCTTGGTTCAGAGCAAGGACAAGAGGCAACTTCCCTTCCTCCACAGTAGGAAAGATTGTGAGGACGGGTACATGCCCTGCCACAGGCCACCGCAAAACAAGCCAGGCCTCAGTCAAACCGTTTCCTCTCCAGGCTCTCAGGCTGGCTGTAGGGGCACTGGAGCTGCACAGGCCACCTTGTTGCTAAAGAGACGTGATAGGCTGCGCTTGGCTGCTGGCCTACGTGGCAAAGGTGGCACTGACTGGAGACCACGTACGTCCCAGAGGCGCAGAGCACCATCATGAGATGCTGTGTAGAGCACCTGGCCGTGCACCTGTGGGCAGGCAGTACAGCAGTCAGCCATGAGCAGACCCCTGGCGTTTCCTCCCTGTGGGAGGCCCCTTGCTTCCCTGGGGCAGTAGGGAGCTGGGCAGGGAGAATCCTACCTGGAGACAGTTGATGACGAAGGTATGGCCTCGGAACACCCTCTGCAGCACTCCTGACTGGGCATCAAAGGCCCGGGCGCAGGCATCCCCACTGCCTGTGAACACTGCGGACACACAGCGGTACACTGGGCCCTTCCTGGCTGCCACTCTGCCACCTCCCCAAAATAGGGACAGGGTGAGAAAGTAGCGTGACCTCCTAAGGGTCAGATGGTAAACATCTGGAAGCTTTCTGAAGGGAAACTTGCAGTCCTATGAAGTCAGGGAGGTCACTGAGGGCCCTAGAAGTATGACTGTCATGCGTTCCTTGATTTCAGGTCAGCCTGTGCTGTCCTGAGTGGCCCTGTCTCTCAAGGACCTCTCAGAACCAGGTACCCATCTCATACCCTACTGGGTTAGTCAGGTTTCTCTGCCTCGTGGTTCTAGGCCAGTCACTACATCCTGCAGGCTCTCCACCCGGCCCACTCATCCACTATACCCACTAGACCAGCAAGAGCTCATCCACCTCCTCAGAGGGATGTGGCCTTGAAGCAGAGCCCAGGCTCTCTGTCACTCTCCTGCACCCGACAGCCCATCTGACTCCCTCCTTGGGGGGGTCTTCCTCTGTTGTTACTTGGTTTGGTGGTGTTCTGGCGTCAAGGACACCAGAGTCCCTGGAATTCTTGGTAGGACAGATGTCTGAGTGCCACCCCGTGCTTTCTGCTGCAGAGAGGGACTGTGACTCCGTTTGAACAGTACGAGTAAGGCCAGTGATGAGGCCCACTTGGAGTAGCCACTGAGGGAACTGAGTGGTTTATCACCATCCTACACTAACTTCCCCAGAAGCTGCCCTGCCCTGAGCAAGAGGCCAGCAGTTCACACAGCAGACAATGCAGGAAGCACAGACATAATAGAGAAGACCGGAAGAAAAAGCATACGGGGCCTGTTAGTGAGCACAGAACTACTGCAGGTGGCTGGGATAGGGGTGGGGAAACTGTTAGGTCCAGCTAAGAGGTAAGGATGCTGGGCCACTATGTACCCTTCAATACCCCTGGTGAGGGAGCACTCCTGGGTATTGCCTCCTGGCAATCCTATTTGCTCCATTTTAGCTGTCAACTTGATACAACCTAGACTCTCCTGGGAAGAGAATCTCTGTGCAGAATTATCTAGGTCAGGGTAACCTGAGGCATTTCCTGGTTGTTAACTGAGGTTGAAAGACTTGGAATGTGGGAGCACCATTTCATGGGCTGGGGGCATGATTTCTGAGCTTGGCTCTGAATGGCATGAGTGAAGAAAGTGAGCTGAGCAGAAGCCAGTAGTAGGCAGCATGGTTGTGCTGACTCACTCCTCTCTTGACTCAGAATGCGCTGAAACCAGCATACTCAAGCTCTTGCTACAACCTCCCTGCAACCTGGAATTGTGAGACAAACCCTTTCTTTCCTCCTGTGTTGCCCTGTCGGGGCATTTAGCTACAGGAGAACCCCCAAGGCCACATTGTATTTGCCACTGTGCATCTGGCTAAAGCCGATACCTCTAGGCTGCTCCCTGGTACACTGCCTTTGACTGTACTACTTCCCCTCTGGGTCCTGGGGAGTTTCTTTGCTGGGTTTCCTCAGTCCCTTCCTTGTCTCTCCCCAAACTCAGTAGCAGGGTTCCAACCCCATGTGGCTGCTGGGGCCCCTGAGCAGGCAGAGTCAGGAGCAAAGCCTATTCGTAGCCTTGTAGGCAAAGACCAAGAGCCAAGCTCTGTCATAGTGGGAGGGGTCATGGAGAGTGACTTCAGCACAGCTGTGCCAGTTGCCGCCAAAGGGAGGGGCACAGGAGGCCACCTGGCAGTGTCTGGGGGCTAACCATTCTGTGCTCGGTTAAGAGAGAGGTCCCTGCTGAGGGAGCAGAGCTATGCCCATACTAAGGCTCAAACGTGGGAGGAAGGAAAACCAGCTTTCCCGAGTCGGGCTATCTGCCTAGGGCTCACATACCCATGCTTTCTTCCCTCAGCTCCTAATTTACAGAAGTCCAGTTCACTTTCCACTAGGAAGATCCTCACAGGCCCATCCCTATGGGAGTCTAACATTTGCTTCTGTTAGGAGCTCAGAAACAAGATAGGAAGGGGGACAGCCATCAGTGAAGCTGAGAAAGTGATGAAGGCCCAGGTGTGTGACCATCTGGGACCTGAAAGACAAAAAGCTTCCTCCCTATCCAACAAGCCATTCTATCCAGAGTAACCAGGATTCATCTCTATAGCTGTGTCCCACCTTAGACTGGGATCCCACCTTTCCTGCACAGAGTGGTCAAAACTGCACAAGGCACCCGAGGGTGGGGTTCCTTGATCTCAAAGGGACCTACTCAGGTTAAAAAAAGAAAAAAAAATGTTCTTAGCTCTTCCCTCTGCCTGCCTGCCTCAAAGACCACACAATTGCTGATTTTCCAAGAACTACCTTGATCCATGTTGCCCCACTTAAGATAAAAGATGTGTGCCATATGGGAGTCATGGATTCCAGCATAAACTATCAGTCTCTGGAACAAAAAACTCATTTCATCCACTATCACCTAAGGCCAAGTGAGATCAAACCCATGGGCCTTCTAGCCTGGCCACATTAAGGAAATGTTTCTGTCTCACCTGGAGATTAGAATGGAACCAGTTAGCTCAGTCAGCACAGCATGAGGTACTTAAAATGTGTCCTTGAGACACACTTTTGACTCAAGGACCCTGAGTGTCTAGGTCTCCCACATTCTCATAAAGGTGAGAAGGAAGTTGTAAGCCCTTAACTTGAACCTTCTGTGCAACCCTCTTGGGAAGCAGGTGCCTGGAGAGGAGGCTGTCTTCACCTTAGGCCACCAATGAAGTGGAAAGTTATCGGGACTCAGTGTTAGCAAACCATGCAGGCATGAGATGCAAGAGACAAACCAGGAAAAAGAAGATAGGGTAGGCAGCCTGAGACGGCCAGGACAAATCACTTACAGGTGCCTGCGTGGTACTTGAGGGCACTCACACTGTGTCTGTGTGCTGGGAAGGTGCGTACCCTCTCCCCAGTATCAGCCAGCCAGCACTTGACAGTCCTGTCTGCACTGCCCGAGTACAGGAGTCGGTCTGTGAGCTGTAGGAAAAGCAAAAGGGTCAGCCCACTGGCCTTGATAGCTGAGCAAACATCAAACTGTTCTCTATAAAGTAGGAAATATTAGCAGGTCTCAATGGGAAAAATCAGGGTGACCCCAGAAGGTACTCCCCACCTCCACTGCAGCACTGGATAGTGCTGGCTCCTCTCCACTGGTTCACTTGGACCCCAAAGGCAGAGCACCCTCAGCCCTAGAAAACCCTGCAGTCCCCACACAGAAACTGCTAGACCTTATTAAATAGCCCTACAGACTCCAGAGCCATGCACCCACACAGAGCATGCAAACTCAGACAGAACCCTGAAGACCCAAACAGAACCTGCAGACCAAGACAGAGGCTTCAGACCCCAGGCAGAGCTCTGCAGACCCAGACAGAGGTTATAGACCCAGACAGAACCCTGCAGACTCAGACAAAGCTCTGCAGACCCAGACAGAACCTGCACATGCCAAACAGAGCCCTGCAGACCCAGACAGAGACTTCCATCCCCATACAGCCCCACAGCTCAGAGAGCTGCCACAGACTCAAGAGTTCCTCTCTACTATCTGGCTGTTCTTCCCCACAGGCTCACTAGTGAAGCCTTGGTTCCCAGCTGATGACACTCAGAGGTAGCAGAGCCTCTGGAGGATACTAAGAAGCTGGCAAGTTCAATGTTCAAACATAAACAGAAGCCCTCTGCCTATACACTCTCCTCATCCACAGCAGTGGCTCCCCAGAACTCCACGCAACGGGGACACACTGAGTCATGCTCAGGTGAGGGTCACGTTACTTTCACACTTACAGCCCCCAAGAGACCTAGAAGGAAGGCTCTTGTCACCACTAGCATATTAAGTGAGAAAATTAGTGCCCAAGAATATGAAGGCTGATGATACACTACCCCAAATCCAGCAGCAGAGGCGGTGTGTTTTTAGACTCTCCTTGCATGCTAAATAAAAAGCTGAGAAAGTCCTGTCTCCGGGGGGAAGAAAAAGGTTATCACCAAAGACAGAAGCTCAGGCTCAGAAAATACAGACACAGGACAGGCCTTCAGGATTATTGTTGATGTTGTTTTTATGTGTGTATGTATGTATGTTGTATGTATGTATGTATGTATGTATGTATGTATGTGAGTTCATGTTTCTAGCATGTGTGCATGTGTATGTGTGCATATATGTGAGTATTGTGCATGTATGTCCATGTATGTGGAGAATTCATGTTCCTAGCATGTATATGTATGTGCAAGTGTGTATATGTATGCATGTGTATGCATGTGCAAGCACACATGCATGTGGAGGGGCCAGTGGTCAACCTCTGCTCTCCTTCCTTTGATGGTGATCTGAGCTCACAAGATTAGGCTGTCTGGGCAGCAAGTCATAGGGACCCTCCTGTCCCTCTGTCTCCAGAGCTGGGATTACACTCACATGCCACCACACCCAGCTTTTCTGCTTGGTGCTGGGATGAACTTGGGTCCTTAGCTTGCATAGCAAGCCTCTGAAACACCTCCCCAGCCCTGTTTTTCCAGACAGGGCTTTGAAGCTGGCTTCAGATTTCCTTCTGGCCTCTACAACACTAGGATTCCAGGTGTTCTCAATTACACCCAGCTCACACCGTCCCTTTCTCTGTCAGGTCACTTCAGTGGCACTATCTCCCCTTTGTCTGGACATTTTCACGAATCTTCCTCTTCAGCCAACCTAGGGTCTTTTCCTGGCAAGGTCTGCACTTCTGGGATCTGAACATGTCTCCCCCAAAGCACAGACCGCACACTTTCCTCAGAGCACAAGGGTGTGGGTGGTCTGGGGTCAGGTGTAGTGAACACCTTTAATCTCAGCACTCGAGAGGCAGAGGCAGAGATCTCTGTGAGTTCAATGCCAGCCTGTCTACATACAGAGTGAGTCCTAGAACATCTACGGCTGTGACACAAAGAGATCCTGTCTTGAAAAAACAAAACAAACAAACAAACAAACAAACAAACGTTTAGACCATGAGAACTCCACCCACTCCACATCTGAAAGGATGCACAGCCTGATGCTCTGAACAGGCTGGCACTAGAACTGGGCCTACCAAAGGCCTGATACTATGGGTAGGCTTCAGTTTCCTCTGTTCCCACCCTCCAGCAATACCACAGGGCAGCAGTTGGACAGGTCTCACCTCCAGACAGATGACAGAGCCCTGGTGCTCCCGGAAAACCCGCAGCTGTTCCCCAGTCAGGATGTCCCAAGCACGGACGGTGGCGTCAGTGCTACCTGTGAAGGCTGTGTGGCTGGAGACATCCAGCACCAGGCACAGCACTGCACCTGTGTGGCCCCGAAGTGTCTGGTGGCAGCAGCCACTGGCCACCTGCCACACCTTGGCTGTGTCGTCTGAGCTGCCAGTCACTAGGAGCCCACCACCCATGGCTGCCTCCAAGCAGGGATCTCTGGGCAGGTCCTTGGGAGCAGAGTAGGCTATTGTCAGTACACAGTTACGGTGGCCCCGGAACTCTTGGGACACTTGTCCTTTGTCCACAGTCCACACACGAGCTGTCCGGTCATAGGAACTGCTGAAGAGCTGGTTATTGGCAACTAGGATCCTGTGGGTAAGAGAGGAGGAGGCTCAGGCTCAGAACACTCAGGGGTGAAGAAATCCACCCAGCCTTCATGGGCTAGCTTTGGCACTTCAGCTGACACAGCTTCTAGTTTCTGCCCTGCTCCACACTCAAATTCCAAACATCACTCTCCTGCTCTGTCTCTTCCTCAGTCACCCACTCATCCTCCACTCTTTCCCTCGGTGACAAACCTGCTGGCCTGACCTTTGTTCCAGCAAGGAACATGTCAAGTGCATGAATCTATATAACATTCTATCTAGGCCAGATGCATAGGAGGAAGAGGGGAAGAGAGGAGGGAGGGGACACAAGTTTTCTGTTTAAAATAGGAAGAAAAAAAATCCACCCAGGAAGCTGCAGCTGGAGGATTGCTTTGAATTCAAAGCCAGTCTGAGTTACACAGTGAGTTTAGGGCAAGCCCAGACTAAAGAACAAGAGCATGCCTCAAAGAGCAAAACAAAAGCAACGAAGAAAGTCTAGGGCTATGTGAGACCAATAGCCTCCTTAGGACAGTCTGGTAAGGCCTATCTGGAGGGCTACAAGGAATCTGGGAGCCCCTCTGCCACTCTGGCACCAGAGTGTACTCAGAGGTGGCCGAGGGAGACACACAGGCAAGCTGCTCTTCAGAGTAAGCCTCTGCTGTCAACAGGAGAGACCCTGCCACTCCAGGGAAGGCCAGACTCCAGACACATGACTGGTAGGGGCAGGCACATGGCCACAGGGAACTCTGGATATGAGGTTTCAGAAAGGCAATCATGCAGCAGGCTGGCTCACCACCGCATGGAGCTGGGGTGAGGGGTAACTATTGACAGCGTGCTCTCACACGGCTAAATGCTACAACCTTGCCAGAGAGCACATTTATCTTTGAACTTTGCACAAAACTTCCAAGTCTGCGTTTACACATCTTTGTTAAGAAGTCTAGACTAACCTACCAGGTATGTCCCATGCCTGGGATCCTGGCATTTAGGGGTCAGAGGCAGGCAGCTCTCCAAGTTTGAGACCAGCCTGGTCTAATTCCTGATCTGTTGAGAGTCAGAACCATGATGCTTTGAGGGAGCAGGCTGTTCTATGCTCACTCTATAGTGTGTGTTCTGGAGACACTGGGGTTTGCAATGGTTAATCTTGATTGTCAAATTGATAAGATCTGGAGTCACCATGGAAACAAGCCTCTGGCACATCTGTGGGAGTTTCTAGGTGAGGTTAACTAAAGTGGGAAGTCATCCTAGTTGGGTAACACCCCATTCCATGAACTGTGGTCCTGGGCTGAGTATAAAGGAGTGAGCTGAGCCCGGACCTGAGCTCTCTGCTCCCTGGCTGTGGACATTACGTGACCAGCTGCTTCATAGTCCTGTCACCATGCTTTCCCCACCATGAAAGGCTGTCGTAGTAGGTTGGTCTGGTGCTGCTATGTATTCAAAAGCTGAACAGTGCACCCCAAGACCTGGTTGCCCCAAGAGGAGCAAATCCTCATGTATACCCACCCGCTTTTATTGTGTAAATCTTACCTCCCAAGTTATCCTTGATTGGTTAATAAAGATGCCTACAGTCCGTAGCTTGGCAGAAGAGAGGTGGGTGGGGCTTGAGAGCCTCAGTCTGGGTTTTAGGCAGGGACCATGAGGAGGAGAAGAAAAGAGGAAGAAGGAAGAAGCTACTATGGGGTAGGTGGATCGTGAGCGCCTGGCCATGAGAGGCAGCCTGTGGATTAGGAACAGCTCAGGGAGGTATCCATAGAGGGTGGATACCTGCCCAGCTCTAGTGCTTTAAGGCTTATTATAAATATAAAGGCTTCTGTGTCTTTTATTTGGGAACTAACAATACAAAGTGGGATAGAAACCCACAAATACTATTTACTACAATAGACTATACCCACTTAACTGGCTCCCTTACATTGCTTTGGGGGAGGGAGTCAAAGCAGTAAGAAAACAAAGTAATCCAGGGCTTAAGTGGGTCCCATGCAGATGTAGCACAATAGAAACAGTAGCTCACACACACAGCCTAGATCTCAAAACGGAAGTGAGCTCCAGGCTCTCACGCATTTGAGAACATCCTTGGTGTTGTGGGTTTGGAACAGCTACTGATGGAACACAGTGTATGTATTTGTGTGTTTGTATATGTTCTGTCTGCCCATGTGGATCAGATACGTATTGCACATACATGTGGACATTTCTACGTATATGTGCTTGAACACATCTCAGTTATGTACGTGATATGTATATGTATGTTTATAGGAATCTTCTTATTCATACGTGTGCATGTTACATGTATGTTGTATGTACATGTATGTCCATGTGCTGTGCCTTTGTGTGTGTTATGTATATTGCCTGTGTGAACAGTAGATACTAAACCTTGTATGGCATAGTTTCTGCCTTGCTTAAAGAAGCAGGTGACGGCTCCCTGATCAGTAACTAAGGATGAGCTGGTCGTCTGAGGGTATGGACTCTCACTCACCTAGGTTGGCTCCTAATTGATGCCAGTTTCCTTCAACTTGTTTTTTGTGGAGGGGGGAGGGGGTATCCTGAGACAGGGCCTAGCTCTAAGCTAAGCTAATCTGGAGCTTACTCTGTAACTGAGGCCAGCCTGGAAATCACAGAGATCAGCCTACCTCAGCTTCCCAAGTGCTGGGACAACAAACCAAAGCTACCACATCTGGCAGTGACAGACATCTTCCTGTGAGAAGCCAATTTGAAGTGTGAAAGCTGAGTCCTTGTAGATCTACTGGCTCCTGCAGACACCTCCAGGCTGTCAGGCTACTGTCTGTGGTGGAGCTAGAGTAGCAGGTGGGTTGCGTAGCTAATCTGCCTGTCACTCAGAGTCCCCTGCCTACAGCCCCTCCTGTGTCCATACAGAAAGACCCTTGGGCCCAAGCAGGGCCAGTCTTATCAACATGACCTTAAGGGTCCCTGTGCTAGGCATCTACTTGGGACTTGGGAGCCCAAGGCAACCATCCTGTGTCATAAAAATAACATCAAGTTGATCTGGTCAGCAAACAAATTTCCACTGCTCAGGTCCAATCTAAATTCAACAAGGAAAAAATTCAGACCTTGAAGAAGCCCTTCAGCAGTCACACGAAAGGAAGTTTTAAAAATAACACCAACTGTGTCTTCCTCCTTTTCCGAGTCCCTGTTTTACCATGGGGTCATGGAAGCAGTCTCCTCTGGAACTTGCTCCCCACACACAGAACAGCAGTTATGGCATGCGGGTCCCCGAAGAGCACAGACTAATATATATTATCGATAACGCTTTCCTGTGGCTCCTATGTCCACACAACTTCCTCCCACAAGCAGTTAGCTACACTACTCAACTCAGTCCTACACAGCTGTTGTCTTGATCCATGTCACTAAGCTTCACTGACCTGTTCACGATGGATGTGTGCCCTCGATACACCTGCAGACACTGCCCAGTCTTCACGTCCCACCTCCGGATGGTGCAGTCAGCACTACAAGTAAAGGCGGCCTCATCCTCCAGTTGACAGAAGGTCACATAGCTCTCATGTCCTACAACGAGAGAAAATGTGAGCCAACCAGGTACTGACTCTTATCTTCCTGTGTGCAAGCATATAAAGGAGGGGCAGCAGCAGAGAACAAGCATGTGAGGCAAGTCTACAAGAGACTAGCACTCCCCTCTATTAAATGGACAGAGACTTAATTTGTAGTCCAGACTGGGCTTGAACTCACAATCCTGCCTCAGCCTCCAGGGTACTCAGATCCTAGGACAAAACCACCATGCCCAGTGAGGCTGTCCCTTTTGTGAGTGAGTGTGTGTGTGTGTGTGTGTGTGAGAGAGAGAGAGAGAGAGAGAGAGAGACAGAGAGAGACAGAGAGTGAGAGAGAGAGAGAGAGAGAGAGAGAGAGAGAGAGAGATGCATATGTGAACGTGAACATGGAAACGATGTCATATTCTACCACTTTCTGTGTTCCCTTGAGAGTCTCTTACTGAACCTGGGGCTAGGCTGAGGATGAGCCTGACAGTGATCCTCCTGTCTCTCTATCTTCCACAGCACTGGGATTATAGTAGTTTGCAAAATAAAATAAAATAAAATAAAATAAAATAAAATAAAATAAAATAAAATAAAATGTTCTCCATTTTTTATTAGGGTTCTGGGAATTGGAACTCAGGTCCTCCATGTGTAAGCACCAAGCACTCTCACCCACTGAGCCATGTCCCCAGTGACCCACTCCTCCTCTGGTCTGAGATGTTTTCATGTAGCCCAGGCTGGCTTTGGACTCCTGATTCTCCTGCATCTACCTCCCCCCTTTGGGATTAAAAGCATGTGCCACCACACCCAGGTCTTTAATCTCCTTCGAGAATTTCCATTTTGCGGCTGGAGTCAGGCAAACAGGAATTTTAGCAATCCCCCGCCCCCTCCCCAAGCAGGATCGAGCTGATTAACTTTTATTTTAGGTCTTGGGTTAAGCTTAGCTTGGAAAAACATGACTTCCTGGGTTCTAAGAAACAGAATTTTAATAAAGAAAATTGTTCACTCTTCCTGGAGAGCACATGCCAGGCTGCTCTGAAAACAGTGCAAGATTAAGTAAACTTAAGAAACAGCAGATTGTGTTTCCCCGAATACACAAGTTGATAAAAAAAAGTTGAGGGCAAATCTGTTTGGCAAAACACAGTCAGGGTTTTGCCAGAGTTTATAAATATTTCTTAAAGTTGTCAACAAACTTTCCCTGAGACCAATCTGCCCCCCCTCAATGGCTCTTAGGGCCTGAGATACCCCAAGAAGGGTAGCCAAGGTGAGCCACGCCTATCAGGTTCTGGCATAGGCTTGACTCCAGGGTCCCCTAATAACCCTGGATGGGCATCACCACCCATGACCCCTAAGGACCCTGAGCCAAGGCTGGCTGAGGCCCAGAGCGGACTGCCCCAGCAGCGCCCAGCTGCTGACACCCCATCTACACAATGGGTCAAGTGCAGGAGTGAATCAGAAATTGAACCATGAAGAGGTACTTGAGAGCTAAGGATAGCTATTAAGAAATGGCACCTGATTCTGAGGCACCACAGACAGCCTGCCTGCTGAAGACCTGAGGTGCAGGTGGCTTTGTGGCCTGTCAGGGAGCGAGGAACTGAGCACACAGACCACAAAGAAAAGAGGCAAAAAACGAAAGCACCAGTTTTCATTGTAAAACACCCTTATATAGAACTGCAAGCCAGGCTGACCTGGCAGCCTCTGCCCCCTGCAGCCAGGCAATGAGCCAAGTAAGGCTCCATAGCACTGCAAAAAGCAGGCCCCTTTCCACTCTACGGCTCACTCCCCAATCAGCGAACGCTCCCACTTGGGTCATGGGTCAGAGCCTGCCAGCAGAGGCCCTGGACTCAGCTGTGCCTTTCCCTTGCCCACTCCCCCAAGCCCCCACCCCACCCCAGTATACTACCAAAAGACAGATGGGCCAGACCCAGGGCTGGTGGGGTCACCACAGAGGGTGGGAGGAGCTGTCTGCCAGCTCTCGGCCTATCACCTCCAGGGACCTCGTCTGGCTTTCAGCTGTTGGAATTGTGCAGAATAAGCAAAAACTCCAAGCTGAAAGTAAACATTTGAAGGGATGAAGAATGCAGATAAGATACAGTTACTGCACTCAGCAAAGCAGCTCCGGGGCTCCTGCTGAGGCAGCAGCCCTCCTCGCCTGCCTGGGCACCCACCAAAGGCTTGCCTACATCTGTCGTTCCCTCAGCACAAAGGAAAAGTGGTCCAGGACCCAGGGCTGCAGCGGTCCCCCAACTGCAACAAGCCTCTGACACAGCATGAAACAAGGCCTCCCTTCCCTGCCACTTCCTCCCAGAGTACAAGCAGGTATTGCAGTTTGTGGAGAGAGGTACACTACCATGTGGCCCGGTCTTCTCACCTCCAGTTGGGTTCACACAGTGGGAGAATCACTAGGCCAGAATGTTACCCTGGGCTCTGACACAAGGCCGCCTCGGGCTGGCGGTGGCCCTGCAGTAAAGGTCCCCTGGCCCCAGAGGAAACCTCTCCACAGCTGTCTCCTGGGGAGAAGTGACGGCCAGTTGCTCCAATCTGTCCACTCCACTGTTGCTGTCTTAGAGGCTCATGAGTTACTCTATGGAAAGGAAGCCAGGACTCTGAAATACAGCCCTTCAGCAGGTGACATCTAGCACTCAGATGTGCCAGAGTTGTCCTTGTCAAAGGCACCAAAACCTATGGTCTATCTGCAGGCTGTCATTCAGAACTAAGAATCACACAGGGCTTCTGTGAGGAACTCAGACCTGTCTGTTCCCAGCTACCCACCATCAGCAGCATGAGACCGAGCCTACTCCTTTAGCACCAGCCCAGCCTGGCCCCTCCCACTGCCTCACTCACCACTCTGCCACCTTCCCCTTGGCATTCTGAACAGGACAGGGAGCCTACCACTCATGCAACAGCAGACTCCAAGATGCTAAAGACAAGTACCTCCTGCTGTGACTAAAACAGAGGCCATTTTTGTGGAATTCTTTCTTGAGCAGACACTGCTTTGTCTACGTGTAGCAGCCTTCTGGGCATGTAAGGGCACAGAGAGCTCAGCAGTTAAGGGCACTGGCTGCTCTTCCAGAGGACCTGGGTTCAATTCCCAGAATCCGCATGGCAGCTCATAACTATCTGTAACTTCAGTCCCACGGGATCTGACTTCCTCTCTGACATCAGGCCATGTGGTAAAAAGACATTACATCCAGGCAAAACATTCATATACATAAAATTTAAAAATTAAAATTTAAATGCATATGAGTTGTTAGCTCGCAAGAAAAAACCAGGTACCTCATTCCCTCATTCAGCCCCTGCCCACATGACTCTTTTTAGTTAGCACTTTGCTTGGGCCCTCTCCTAGGCCAGCGTCCTGCTCTGGAGCTTGCAACCAGGGCTCACAGAGCATGCTGAGGCCAAAGGACATAAATATCCACAGTGGGCTAGAACCACCCATCCAAGTCTCTTACTCAATTGGGAACCACACACGACAGCACTGACTTCCCCGGAAGGTTTTCTCAGGTGAGAACCCAGTGAAGTGTCATCAAGACATGGATACTCCACAGTATATGAAGAGAGGTTAGAGACCACCACCATCCCATAATCTTTCCTAACATTAGCTTTTGCCAATCGCATTTTCCACCAGAGTTCACCCACTGCATCTCCAAGCTGTCTGTCTGTCTGCAGCGGGGAAGCCTGAGTGGTCCAGCTCCACTGATGCTGTTCTATAATGACCTGCCCAGCAGTCCCTGAGAGACAACCCCCTTTATTTCATCTCCATCCCAGTTCCCCCAACCCCCACCCAAGTTTACCCACGTTCTGCAAAATACTCAGAGAAGCCTCCATTCAAGACAGACTGAGAACTGAAAAGGAAGCCTGAACCCGCAGCAGTCAGTCACCCCAACTACTCTGCACAAGAAACCAAGGACTACCCAACAAATGTCCTTTGATCCCAAGATCGAACGCTACATGAGGGGTCAGCCCTCCACAGGAGCAGAATGAATGCTTGCATTAACAGGGATGTAGGCTGCCTCTGGTTGGCCATGTGGCCAGGGCACAACTTTCCTGTAGCAAGACCCTGAGAAAAAGTAGTAGCCATAAGCAACAGGCTGCTATGGACCAGCCTTGCAACCTTGGACAAGTCCTCTAGTTTCAGTCCAGCTTGGGGGATGCTGAGGCTTCACTCACTACTGAACAGCATCCAGAAAACACAAGATGTTCTGCATCAATAATTAAGTCTGCATTTGTCCATTTCTGGTTCATAAACTGGTGTCAACAGGTCTTGCAGAGATGGCTCCGCAGCTAAGAGCACTAGATGTTTTTACAGAGGACCCAGGTTTCATTCTTAGCACCCACAGGTGGCTCACAACCATCTGTATGTCCATTTCCAGAGTATCTGGTGCCCTCTTCTGGCCTCCTTGGGGACCAGGTACACACTTGGTGCACAGATATACACAGGTAAAACACCTGGATACATAAAGTAAAATCAGTAATTAAAAAACTGGTGTTGATCCTAGTCTATAAAATATAATCACATAATAAGGTGTACAGACATACATCTTAAAATGTAAGTTGTGAAACAAGTATTGAGTTATCTTTACTGGGGCTGGAGAGATGGCTCAGCAATAAAGAGCACTGAGTGCTCTTCCAGAGGTCCAGAGTTCAAATCCCAGCAACCACACGGTGGCTTACAACCATCTGTAATGGAATCAGATGTCCTCTTCTGGTGTGTCTGAAGACAGCTACAGTGTACTTACATACATAAAGTAAATAAATCTTTTTGTTTTTTTTTTAAAGATCTCTCTCTTAAACCAGGCAGTGGTGGCACACGCCTTTAATCCCAGCACTTGGGAGGCAGAGGCAGGCAGATTTCTGAGTTTGAGGCCAGCCTGGTCTATAGAGTGAGTTCCAGGACAGCCAGGGCTACACAGAGAAACCCTGTCTGGAAAAACAAAGCAAAACAAAACAAAACAAAACAAAAGATCTCTTTACTAATTGAGTGTGTTGGCACATACCTCTAGTCCTAGTAGCTAGAGAAGGAAGCATGAAGACCACAAATTCAAGGCCAGCCTGATCTACAGTCCCAGGCCAGCCTCGGCTAAACAAGGAAACACTGTCTCAGACAGGCAGCACCTTGGAAGCAGAGGCAAGCGGATCTCAAAGCTCGACCACAGCCTGGTCTACAGACAGGATGGCCAGGGCTACACCTGTCTCAGCAGATGGGGGCGGGGTGGGGGGTAGGGGAGGGAGAAGAGGGGAGGTTATGAAGACAGCCTAGGGTAGCTGCTCCAGCACCTGGACCTGAGTTTGATCTCCAGACATGCTGCTGTATGCGTGTAATCCTGGAGAATGGGAGGCAGAGACAGGCAGATTGCCTAGTTAGCCCAGCCTACATGGCAAGTTCCCAGGCAATGATAGACTAACCCCAAAACAAAAAAGAAAGCAGTTCCCGAGGAACAACACCTAGGTTAATCTCTGGCCTCAGTGCACTTGAACTCATGTGCCAAAACAAAAGGCACTGGGGCAACTAGGGGAGTCAATCCTACAAATATCTCAGGGAGGTAGGAAAGCTCGGCAGACTTTGTTTTTTGTTTTGTTTTTCTAGGAAGGGGTGGTCACAGAAGCCAAACAAACCAACATGTTAACTCATGAAAATTCAGTCATAATCAAGATCTTATAATAAAGAAAAAAAGAGAGAAAGAGAAAGAGAAAGAGAAAGAGAAAGAGAAAGAGAAAGAGAAAGAGAAAGAGAAAGAGAAAGAGAAAGAGAAAGAGAGAGATTATCTCTATCCATTTTATCCTTGCAGGTTTTTAGAGTTTTGTTTGGTTGGTTGCTTTTGGTTTTTTGAGACAGGGTTTCTCTGTGCAACCATGGTTGTCCTAGAACTTGCTCTGTAGACCAGGCTAGCCCAGAACTCACAGAGACCCACCTGCCTCTGCCTGGGATTAGAGGGCTGGGATTAGAGGTGTGTACCACCACCCCTGGGCCCCTTGCAGTTTAGAAACCAGGCTTCAAGGCAAGAACAAGCCGAGCAGGGAATCTCCAACAGTTTCCCCTTCAGTGGGGCGGCTCTCCACTAGTCCAGGTCAGGCATTCCTCACTGGAATGTTGTGTTAGATTTAGGGGACACACAGCTGTGAGGGATGCTAGGTGCCAGCCAGAGCTGGGTGCAAGGGTGAACCTGGTGGTCCTGGAAACTTGGCAGGACTCCAGAGCTCCAGTGGGACAAGACCCTGGGCCAGAACCAGCCTGGAAAGCCTAGACTTTTTCTGAAGAGAAGCCTCCTTGACAAACAGGAGTTACCCACAAGTCATGGGCATAAGGGGCCCACAGGCTGTCTGTGCACTACCTACAGAAGGCCTGGTGAACATCAATTGGAAACACCAAGCCTAGTAAGGGATAGCACATCTATCTCAGGTATTTGGGATGTGGAGTCAGGAGGATCACAGGCATAAAGTGCTGGATGGTTTTAGGTCAACGAAACACAAGCCAAAGTCACCTGAGGAACCTCAGTTAAGAAAATTCATCCATAAGATTGAGCTGTAGGCAACCTTAAAGGACATTTTTTAAATTAGTGATTGATGGGGGAGGGCCCAGCCTATTTTGCCAGGTGCCATCCTGGGTTGGTGGTCCTGGGTTCTATAAGAAAGCAGGTTGAGCAAGCCATGGTGAGTAAGCCAGTAAGCAGCATCCCTCTACGGCCTCTGCATCAGCTCCTGCCTCCAGGTTCCTGTACTGTTTGAGTTCCTGTCCTGACTTCCTTCTGTGATAAAGTTTCCTCTCCAAATTGCTTTTGGCTGTGATGCTTCATTGTAGCAGCAGTGACCCCAGCTAAGACAGTGAGTTTGAGACCTGAGGGTAACATGAAACCCTGACTTAAGAAACCAAAATCAAACAAACAGCCAATTCTAAGGTTCTCCTTGGGGGGAATCCTGGGAACCAGTCCTAAGAACCTGAACTCTTGAAAACCCCAGACAGTCTTCCCTTGGGGAGGAACACATTTTACTTAAGCTAACAGCTCTCCTCCTTCGTGGGGCCTGTCAGTGAGCACTGGTTGTGTGTGAGGAAGAATGTGGACTACTTGATAGCCAATTCCCCATCTTCACACCAGCTCCCAAGTACCTATCAATTCAGTCTTCCTCCCTTTGGGGCCACTAGCTGGCTACCTTATACTGTTTTCATGTCAAACTGACAGTGTAGGGATGAAGCAGCTTTGAAGCTAACTGTCTCACTGGAAGGCTTAGGCCAGGCCACCCAGCATTTGCTGATCATGGTGGAAAAGCTGGAAATAACAAACTGTACCTTGTGCAAAAAGGTTGGCATGCCTCCTCTAGTCTGAATGTGCTACTGCAGAGGCCAACAGCCGGCCTGGGTCACCCCATAATGCAGGGTGGGAGCACCCAAGACAAGGCTGCCCAGAATGTGAACAGAAGATGAATCAACAGGTGGATACAAAAGAGTATCCGTTTTCTTGCATGATAGTTCTCGTTGCATTTCAAATATGCAAGATAAACCTGACACTATTCCCTAGGAGTTTAAATCAATCCTTCTTCTGGCCATACTGAGATGAAGCCAAAAATGAGCTTGGGATTGTGGCGGAGTGGGGGTCAAATCTCAAGGGTGCCCCTCAGTCCTGGGCAAGTCCCTAACAAGGTAACATTAGTTCCGCGGAAGGATCGCATGGGACTGGTTGACAAAAGGATCTTGCATTGGGGTCGCCCCTTGGTCACCCACAGTCAAGCATTCTTGGACTCTTACTCACGGCTTCCCGCCAAGAGCTCAAGGACGGGGGTGGGGGGTGGGGTCCTGGATGAGCAGGAGCTAGAGCCCTACTCTTCCAGAAGGGGGCTGCGGGGCCCAGAAGAGTGAGGTCCCGGGTGCGGTGCAGGTGAGCGTGAAGAGGCGGGAAGGGTCGCGAGCACGCGCGCCCGTCTACCTTGCAGGAGCGCGTAGCACTGGCCGTCCACGGTGCTCCAGAGGCGGGCCGTGCCGTCCTCGCTGCCGGTCAGCAGGCGCTGCCCGTCGGGGCTCAGGCTCAGCCAGTTGATGCCCCCGCGGTGGTCCGCACAGACCCTCAGGGCCGACCCGCTGCTCCCCATCGCCGGCCCGGGGTAAAGAGGCGCGGAGCCTAGCTAGAGAACGGGGCTCCAGCGTCCGCTCGTGGTTCTGGCGGGGCTCGGCGGGGCAGTGGCCATCGCGGGGGGTTGGGGAGCCCGGGCGCCCAGCTCCTGCAAAGGGTCGAGGTGCGGCGGGGAACAAGGACTCTGAGTCTCCACCGGTATCCTCCGGTCCCTTAGCACCGATGCAGGGACTCAGATGAGAGCTCCCCTACTCAGAACCTTCTCGGGACTTCGGGACCGGGTGTGTGGGCGCCTCTGCCTCAGGGTGCGCCCACCAGGTCTGAAGCCAACTGAAGAACCCGGGAAGCGGAGCGCGAAACAATACAATCCAGCCTGGCTCCTCCTCAGAGACCACCCCCCAACCTGTTCCCTCCCACTTTTCGGGCCGCGCGCCAACCCCCACCCCAAGACTCCCTGGCCGTCCTCCGGGAACAGACTCAGAAGCTATCCCGGTCTCTAGTTGGGGACCACTTCCACGTGCTTCATGTTCGACCCTCCGAACTTCCTAGGCTGGGTTCTGTTCCCTGCCACTCCCGCTGCCCTTGTCCCCAGAGCCCAAGGCGAGGAGGTGGACAGAAGAATCTGGAGTTTTGGGGGACCCCCAATGAAGGGCAGAAACTGTGGAGCCCCGAGTCTGCCCTTCCTGGGAAATCGCGGGCACACCCCGAATTCTACTTGGGCCAGGCAGGAGAGGGCTGGATCTTGGCGGTTGGGGGTTGGAGGTAAGACCAGAGGTCAGGTTCGCCCTCCCTCCACCCATTACCACCCCACCCCCTACGCCCTCAGCTGGGCGCGCGCCTTTGAGGTCCCATTGAGGTCTGCAGGAATCCTATACCCAGCCCGCAGCCCTCCTGGAGCGCAGTCGGCTGGTTCCTATTAGAGCAGTTCCGGGTGCTGACTTTGCTGGGGGGCGGGGAGGGTGACCCCCCACTCGGATCTTCCAGGTCCTAAAGATAGCAGAGTTTCTCGAACCCTCCAGGGCTCTTTTTGGAGTCCAGAAAGGCCGGAAAGAGATGGTTTCCAGGAGCCGGCCCCTTGGGTGATGTGATGACCTGCCTTAATCACTCTGGATAACCCCACTCAATTCCAAGAAAACCCCAGAATAGGACAGACGACTTTATTCCCCCGAGTGACAATGGCGCAACCAAATACACGTATTTTTTTTCCTTTCCCGAAACTCTCAAATCAGCTTAGGAGATGGTACTTTGCAGACACTGAGGAGCCAGCTGAGAGTGTTACCGAGTGTTTTGATGGGCTCTGGAATGTGGAGGCAGG
Source organism: Rhabdomys pumilio (assembly GCA_030674055.1). Classification (NCBI taxonomy): domain Eukaryota; kingdom Metazoa; phylum Chordata; class Mammalia; order Rodentia; family Muridae; genus Rhabdomys; species Rhabdomys pumilio. The sequence goes on from JANHMN010000016.1 coordinate 53,808,899, forward strand.
AGGCTGCTGGTGACTACAGAAAGGGTAGAGGACTCAGGAGCCAGAGTGCTCTCTGAGAGCCCATCCTGAGTTCATCTAGTATGCTGGCCTTTAGAAGGTATTAGCATCATCCAGGTGCAAAGACTGGTGGGTAGCTGGCTGCACAAGTGAGGTCAGCGGCCGTAAGGGTGTGTGAGCAATGGGCACCCTAGAGCAACCATCCTGCAAACTGAGGTGTGGGATGAGGAGACCAACTTGCTCAACTAGAGAGGAGCCAGAGGGTGCCTGGGAAACCTGCATTCTCAGAAGGAAGTAAAGAAGCTTGGGGACCAGCCAGGACTAGGTGAACACATTCACAGCGTCAGAGAGCTTGGTTAGCAGGGGATAAGGCAGGACAGCTACCTGGGGGAGCTACAGTGGCAAGGGGGGTCACGTGGTGTGTACTATGCGTGTAAAGCAGCGGCAGCGAGAGTAAGGGGATCCATGGCAAGGTGTGCCCCTGAGAAATCACACCATGAGGCAAACCTGGTATGAGAGGTTTATTTTGGGGTAAGGGAGGGAAGCAAGGACCTGGAGAAGGGGTAAAGCCAGACAGAGCCACAGGGGCAGAAAAGTGAGCACAAAGAAAGGCAGAAGAGGCAGGCGGCCAACACGTGGGAACAGAGAAAGAAAGGGGGGCACTGAGGTAATGAGCAGTCCTCTTACACGCTGCCAGGCCACCCGAGGGTGATGACTTCTCTGTCCCTAGGTCCCTGGAAGGAGAAGTCTAGTGGGATTGTCTGTAAGCCAATAGTATGAGAAAAATGTGTCTCCTACACTTCTGGTTTGTCCTCCAATCCCCATCTGTGTGCTTCCTCAGCCCCTAGCCTGCAGAGGACCCAAATGCTATCAATTCCAGAGCCCGCAGATTATAGTCAGCTGCCTCCATCCAAGATGAAGAGTTCTTATTCTTGCTCTCTTGAATCCTCATAGTTGGGCACATCTGTGGATGTTAGAAATAAGTTCAGGGTGGCAAAGAAAAAGACCACCATTCCAACCAGCGTGTCCAGACAAGTCAGGCTTTTATCAAGAGCGTGTGCTTAGGAAGACAAGTGCAGTTGGTTTTTACTCTGACTCTGCTGGTGACTCTCTTGTTCCCTACTGGCTGCGGTCCGACTTTATTCACCTGGCTAGTCTGAAAAGAACTGACCCATGGTGAATAACAGAGAAAGGGGAAGGAGGACACTGCTGTGGGAGAAAGGGGTCAATGCTCTCGGCGGCGTCAAACTCCTAGAATGGAGCAGTGGGCCTCTGTGTACATGAAGGTTTTACTAAGTAGAGAGGATTAAAGTATTTGCGTAAGAGTCTTACAAAAAGAAAAAAAAAATATTCCTTATCTTAAAAACAAGTGTTATCATATTGGAAAGAAAAGACTCAGGTTTGATATTTCTTCCAGTGGAGTTGAACTTCGAGAGTTTTATCATTTCCAGAAGGCCCAGTGTACCCAGTGTACCCAGTGTATCCAGTGTACCCAGTGGCCATGTGGTTGCGTAGTTACTATGGTGGCTTGGGCCATGTCTTTGCCCCTTTCCTTTACTGAGTAGCTGGGAAATCCAGTAGAATATCTCTGGAGACGAGAAAGTTGGGAAGCAGCAGCCAGTCTCTCTCAGCCTGGAGTCCACTCCACCTAGAACCAACAAAACCTGAGCTCCAGAAGCCAGGTGGGTCTGAAGATACTAGCAAACACAGAGTGAGTGTGTGTGTCTATGTGTGTGTGTCTGTGTCTGTGTGTGTCTCTATGTGTGTCTGTGTGTGTGTGTCCGTGTCTGTGTGTCTGTGTCTGTGTGTGTGTCTGTGTGTGTGTGTGTCTGTGTCTGTGTGTGTCTCTATGTGTGTCTATGTGTGTGTGTCCGTGTCTGTGTGTCTGTTGTGTCTGTGTGTCTGTGTGTGTGTGTGTGTGTGTGTGTGTCTGTGTCTGTGTCTGTGTCTGTGTCTGTGTCTGTGTCTGTGT
>JANHMN010000016.1:53810877-53823882 GCA_030674055.1 Rhabdomys pumilio
TGTGTCTGTGTCTGTGTCTGTGTCTGTGTCTGTGTCTGTGTCTGTGTCTGTGTGTGTGTGTCTCCCTGCAGGAGCCTGAAATACTGTGGACTTGGAGAGCTAATCATTTGTGGAATGTAAAGAACCATCAGCAGAGGCCCTGGGGAGTGGGGGAAGGGACTACCACATTCCAAGAGGCAGAAGGAAAGGGCAGAGTGTTCGGAAGAACCACTGCATCAATAAAAGTGACCATTTAGTGCCAGGTAGTGCCCATCTCCAAAGCTATGCAGATAGCTGCAATGTCACCCTCCCAACTCAACTCTGAGGACTCTGAGAAACATCTAGAACTGACAATCCCAAGATGAGAGACGACAGAGGGAAGCACCTTTTGGAGTCCCTGTCATGAGCTCACACTGTCAGAAACATAAACGATACGTTGTGTCATCTCAAAATGTCAGAATTTATTACATAACAAAAAAAAAAATCCACAAGGTGTGCAAGTGGAGCAATTTGTCAGATTTTCCCTCCCACCAGGCTCTCCTTGATAGTCTTGAATGTGGCAGACACAAGCTTTTATTCAGTCTTAATTATTAATATTAACTTTCAGATTATATAGTAATCTAAATGTGTATATACATGACACCTGGATACATACATATATATGTTATAGAATGGATATGAAAGAGTTAAAGAGGCAAGACGTTTCAAAGAGGTCTGAGAAGCCAAAGCTGGGTAACTGATAGCCATGTTGACCCTGTGGGGGAGAGATATTAGACCAGCTGGCGCTCTCTGGAGAGGGCCTGCAGCTGCTGTCGCAGTGTCCAGCTGCAAGGTCAGAGTTGAGCTCTTATAGAGCTGAGTCCAGCTGTAGATGTGGCAGGGCAGGAGTGGGCACGGAGTCACTGATGGGTGTGGGTGGAAGGACAGTCGATCTAGACAAGATCTAGCGAGAGAGAAAATCCAGAGTAGGCTGTGTCAACAGTCGGGCTGAGCAAAGCTGAAAGAAGCCCATGCACAGGAAGCAGCAGGGAGTTCTGTGCTTGTCTGCCAGTTTGTGCACACCAGGTGGGCAGTAGGGGCGTTGCCAGGCCCCTGGGAGATAGCTACACTGTTTTCTTGTATATGCAATAAGTTCTCGGCCTGCTTTTCCTGATATGGTTTCAATATGCTCCTGTGCCCAGCTATCCTAAATAGAATCATACAGTGGCCCCCTCTCTACTCCTAGAGTGTCATTTTTCAGAGTGTATTTTATGACTTGTGCCAGACAGATATACAATCATCCTCGGTTCTCAAAATGGATCCAAAACTGCTTGTAAAATGGAATCTTTCAGGGCAAGGCAAGTCTGAAAAGCCATTGTTAGACAAACTCACAATATGAATTAATTTAGGGCAGGGCCCAGCTGGATCTTGCCAGTACCCACAGGGAGCCTCATAGTCTTGTGACAACTGTTCTTACCCTTGTGGTACCAGCTGCATTGCTGAAGGTGAAAGGGACCATTATCATCGTCTTCACTTGGGTACTGACTCTGTTCTAGGTACTGTGCTAAGTACTAATACTTTTCAAGAAAGTGTAGAAGTCTTTCTGCTTTGTGAGTTATTCCCAGGAGGAGAGCTCAGGTACTCCAGAAGGAAACTGGAAGCCCCTGTATAGTTCCCACCAGGCTGAAAGTGCACAAGCCAAGAAGTATTTTAGCAAGATGGGGCTTATGGTGGCACCAAAGTTGGCTGGAAAAAAGACAGGCTCGACCTACAGGGTATAATGGAAGAACAGAAGAAGGGATGGAGAGGTTGTGGTTAAATATTGCTGAGAAGGGACCAGTAGAGGGAGAAGTTGAATATACAGAAGAGAGTAGAGGACTCTGTAATGGAGGAGGGAAACACCAGAAGGAGGGGTTGGCCTGAAGCAAGAGCTCCTAGGGTAGGGGTGGGGACCTCATCCGTTTCGTCGTGGTTCTTCGTCTCAGGTGAAACACTGGTCGCATGCACACACGGTTTCCTTGTTATTCTTTACTGTCTATATTTGAAATGTAAACTTTTGTTTGTTTGTGAGACAGGGTTTCTTTGTAAAGCCCTAGCTGTCCTGGAACTCACTCCATAGACCAGGCTGGCCTTGAACTCACAGAGATCCACTTGCCTCTGCCTAGGATTAAAGGCGTGCACCACCACCTGGCTAAAATGTAAACCTTTAAAAAGTATGTGCAGTTGGCTTTCAAATTGAGGTCAGCTTATGAAGAGAACTGGTTTATTTTGGCTCACCGTGTTGGAGGCTCTGCACCCTGATCTGCTGATCTGTTGCTATGGGCCTGTGGTTTGTGGAATGAGGGAAGCATATGGAGAAGCTGAATTTCTCATTTCACTGTGAGTCAGACAACACAGGGAAAGACCCCATCCCGTAGCATCACTCTAGGGGCCAACCCTTTTCTTTTTTTTTTTTTTTTTTTTTTTTGGTTTTTCAAGACAGGGTTTCTCTGTGTAGCCCTGGCTGTCCTGGAACTCACTCTGTAGACCAGGCTAGCCTCAAACTCAGAAATCCGCCTGCCTCTGCCTCCCAAGTGCTGGGATTAAAGGCGTGCACCATCACCGCCTGGCGAGGCCAACCCTTAACACACAGGGTTATGGGGAATACTCAAAATCCAAACTTTTGTCTGTCAAAAGGCAGTTATAAAGCCTACAACTGTAATCTTAGCAGTTAGGAGGCCGAGGCAGGAGGCTTGTGATTCCTAGGCTGTCTTGGGGAGCTGAGAGAGACCCTTCCTCAAAAACAATGTGGAGCCATCAAAGGTATGTTGAGAAATTGAAAGTGACCGTTAGAACAAAAGAATCTTACAGAGCTGATAAAAGTGAATACACCAAAAATCCCAAAAATCCTTCAGTCAGCACCCAGCTTTAAAATAAAGAGGCCTAGGGGCTGGGGAAATGGCTCAATGGTTAAGAATGTAGAAAGACCAGAGTCCACTTCCCAGCACTTGGGCATGAAGACAGGAAGATGAGTGGGGCTTGCTGCCTTCCAGCCTGAAGAGACCTTCATCAAAGCAAGAAGGTAGAGAGTTGGGGAGGGGCAGGCTCTCCACACCCTGCATGCACACTCATACACACATGTGTGCACCTCATGTGCATACTTGCACACACACACACAACTTGTATTTTCCCAAATAAAATAAACAAATGACTAATGGGCACATTCTGTTTATATCCAAGGGAAACAAACAGGCAGCAGGTTGAGGTGGCTCAGAGGGTTAGAGTTTGCCACCAAACACATCTGCAGGACCCAGGTGCTGAAAAGATAGAACTGGTTCCCTCAAGCTCTCCTCTGACCCCTGTACTGTGGCCTGTTGTACCCCTGTGGACAGGAAGATAGAGGGAAAGCTGTAACTAATGGCCAAAGGATAGAAACACCTCAAACAAGGGTCAGGTCCATCAGCTGCTGAGTGGGTGAGCATGAGAATGTGCCAGTGCTGACACACACTATAGCATGATGAACTCATACGTATTTTTCTTTATGGCATTGTGCCCCGGCCCACGGGGATTCGACGAGACCCTAGGGAAGGGGGCAAAAGAATGAAGGGACAAAAGACACAAAAAATGAGAGCTAGTCTGGGGTTCTGATCAAGCTCTGAAACTTTAGTTTCGGGAGCAGGTTATAAAGACACAGCAAACCGGGAATTCTAGGCAAGGGTCATTGCTTAGAGCTCTCCTACTATTGAATCCTTATTGCCCTAGACCATCCCACTGTCTTAACTGGCTCCAAGGAAATGCCAGACATTCAAGTTCCTGAGACCTGAGACTAGGCTTCCCAGAACAGCAGGTAATTTCCTGGGTTTGGCTCCTGGCAGTATCGGGGCTCAAACCCAGGACTTTATGCATGCTAGGCAAGTGTTCTTCCACTAAGCTGTACCCTTATCCCAGAAATGTTAAGGGAGAGAAGTCAGTCTTGCATGACAGCCATGGCAGAGGATCTATCTGGACATAAAGAACTGATGGATCACCTATAGCTGGAGGAAGTTTGAGAGAGTGGGGAGTTGGTCCACTCAGGGTTTCTGTTGCTTTAGGAAACAGCATGACCAAAAGCAACTTAGGGAGGAAGGGGCTTATTTCAGCTTACACTTGCAGGTCACAGTTCATCACTGAGGGATGTCAGGCAGGGATTCAAGCAGAACCAAGAGGCAGGAACTGATGCAGAAGCCATGGAGGAATGTTGCTTACTGACTTTCTCCCTGTGGTTTCCTCAGCCTGCTTTCTTTCGCCACCCAGGACCACTATGCCCTGATCCTTCCAACATCAGTCACCAATCAAGAAAATACCTCTACAGACTTTTTCACAGACCAGTCTTAGGGGAGCTTTTCTCAGTTGAAATTTCTCTTTTCAGATGACTCTGGGTTCTGTCAAGTTGGACAAAAACAAAACACAACACAACTAACCAGGATAAGAGTGATGAATAAACATTCTGGATTTTCCTTTTGGGTGATAGAATGTTCTAAAATGGCTCTGTTGATGGTACACACAGCTATGAATATACCACACACCACTGGGTTGTACATGCTACAACATCTCAATAAAGGGGTTTTTCTGACACAAGCTGCCACGTTGCCTCCACAAGGATGCCCATAGTTTAAAAACAGAGAATCACAAGTGTTGACAAGAACGTGAGACAGTGCAGCCACTTCAGAAAGCTGTCTGGTTCCCTCCCTGAGGCCCAGTACCTTGACTCTGCTCCTAGGAGTTACCTCAGAGAACTGAACACATGTCCAAACCCAAAGTGTGGACGTGAATTTTGCAGTGGCAGAGGGTGGAAACTACTCAGGTGCCATCAGCAGATGAACAGGTAAGCAGATGCTGTGCTCACACAGGGAGGTTTTATTCAGCTAGGGAAGAAAGGAAAGATTGGTTCAGGCCATGGTACGGATGAACCTAGAGAGTATTCTGCTATGGGATGGAAGCCAGAGTCAAAAGAACCAGAGGCAGACAGACGGACAGCAGGTTGCAGTTGCTAGAGACTTGAAGGAGGGCCTGGGGCACAACTGTGTAATGTACAGCAGGTTTTGAAGATGACTTCTTTACAAACAATGGGGAAGGCTGGGTGACATGGTGAATAGGCTTAATGCCCTCAAATAGCACAGAGTAAAATGGTTACTATGGTAATTTTATTTAGATCTCTTTTTTTTAAAGACAGGTTCTCATGTAGCCCAGGCTAGCCTCAAACTCACCACCTAGCCTCAGATAACCTTGAATTTCTGAACCTCATGCCATTACCTCCCAAATACAGGGATTACTTGTTTATGTGGTGCTGGGGACAGAATCTGGGCTTTCTGCATACTAAGCAGAAGTTCATCTCTGGCCCGCTGTGTGTATTTTAGTGTGCACACACACACCAACTTTTTAAAAAAGATGTTTAATGAACCTGCTAGATTATTATTATTACTGAATAATCACCAGAAAATAAAATTAATGTTTGGAGCATGTGGTGGTTAAAATATGCTTGTCCCACAGGAAGTGGCACTATTAAGAGGTGTGGCCTTATTGGAGGAGGAGGGGCCTTGTTAGAGGAAGTGTGTCACTCTGGAAGCAGGGCTTCAAGGTTTCATATATTTGCTTAAGTCTGACCGGCATGATCCAGGCCCTCCTCCCAGCTGCCTGCGGATCAAGAAGTAGACTCTCAGGGGAGAGGGGCCATGTGACGGGGAGACTGGGAGGAGTGGGGGCTGCAATCCAGATGTAATAAATAAATGTGAGTATATTAATTAATAAAAAAACAAACTAATAATAAAAAAAGAAGAAGTAGCACTCTTGGCTTCTCCAGTACCATGTCTGCCTGGATGCTACCATGTTTCTTGCCATGATGATAATGGACAGAACCTTTGAATCTGTAAGACAGACCCAATTAAATGTTGTCCTTTATAAGGCTGTATTGGTCATGATGTCTCTTTACTTTACAACAGTAAAACCCTAAGTAAGACAGACAGAGTGGCTGGAAGGATGGCTTAGCTGATGCCGATGTGTACTGGAATCTCAGCACCTGGAGATAGAGGCAGGAGGATCCCTGGAGCTCGATGGCAGCCAGTCAAGGCCAAATCAGTGAGCTCCAGCTTCAGTGAGAGACCCTGTCTCAAAAATTGAGACAAAGAGGGATTGAGGAAAGCTATGTCAGCCTCTGGCCCCTACATGCATATGTGCCTGTCCACTGTCACCTGCTTAAATCTGTGCATATACGTGCTGGGGCCCCTGAAAGCACCATGGTTGGCAGGGAAATGATTCTTCACCTCCATGTAAAACATTTAAGCACGGTAAAACTTTAGGGAAAGGTTTCCATGTGATAATTATAGTTAAGATTCAGAGATGACTACATCGAAATTTCCCTGCAAAGTACATCTATATAACAAATCACCTGTGACCCGCACCATAATAAACAGTGCTCAGGATTAGCGCCTGAAACAAATGTTCAGGATTTGGGTGATCTAGGAGAAGGGTGACTCCACAGAATAGCAAAAGATTCCCAGACAACAAACACTCTATCCTTTTGGATGTAAAAGCATCAATTCCTTTGGGGGCCGAGGGAAGAACCTGCATGTTTCACAATTCTGGTTCCTCCAATGCTTTCTCTGAGCTGTGCCTTCTACACACATGAACATGTGCACATAAAAGATCAATAGAGCCTAACACGTGGTCATCAACCTTTGGTATCCAGTACATACATGAGGGTATTGCTGGGGTACAGAGGAGCCTATTACAGAACCCATCAGCCTTCAGTTAATCCCAGGACCAGGCCTGAGCCGACTCCCTTAGCACATTGCCCACTCCTCACCCCCTCCCCCATTCCTTCAGCTTGGCTAGAGGGATCACATCATTCCTCTCAGATTCAAAATATAAAAAGAGGCAGCATTAAAAAACCCACTCTTAGGCTGATGATGAAATTTGCCATAATCACTGACAAGCCTGATAAACTGAGTTTGACACCCGATCGCATAGTAAGAGAGAACTGACGCCCACACCCACAGGTAATCCCAGTACTTATGAAGCAGAGGCAGGCCCATCTCTGTGAATTGAAGCTAGCCTGATCTACGAGTGAATTCCAGAGTAACCAGGGCTACATAGAGAAACCCTGTCTCAGAAAAAAAAAAAAAAAAAAAAAAAGTCTCATCTCTTTCGTACGCCCACCACTGATGGCCCCTCTGGGCATGAGACCTGTGGGCACGGGGTGTAGTCTGCACATGCGCAGGACTTTCTGTGGTCGCCCACATCCGGCCCTGGAGTGTCAGCCCTTTCTGGTCTCTGACCTGAGTTGTGTTCTGTAGAAGCAAGCCAGCTGGCTAAACTCCCACCATCTACCCCAGATTCCCCCTTTATCTCCTGCAGCCTCTTCCCGGGGAACTTCTGAGAATGCAGAGCTAACTGCAGAGGGCTGCAAAGCTTCCAACAGAGAGCTCCCATTTCCGGCCAAGAGGGACTGACAAGGACCTGCTTGCCCTCCTGCCTTTCAAAACAACCAAAACCAGACATACAAAACACTCAGAGCAGTTGTTTTCAAGACATCAGGCAATGGAGGATAGTAATTCCGAGGGACGGGGAAAATGAGGTCCAGTCTACCGCCGGCCTGAAGGACTTCCAGACCACAGAGCAGGAAGGGGATCCTACAGGGTCCAGGGGACTTCCTGAGTCCGGGAAACAGCAGAGTATTTGGGGCAGCGAGGTAGGACAGCACAGTAAAGAGAGAACCCCCAAGTGTGTGTTTCATGCCGGGAGAACCCCTGTCCAGCAGTTATTAATTGCATTCCACACGTTGAAAAACTTATGTAGGGACAGCTAAGTGGCAGAGGATGTGTCCAGAACACTGGAGGCTCCAGGTTCAAACCTCAGACCCCATCCCCCTCCCTCCCAAAAACATTGAAAATATGAGCCAGAGATAAACATGATGTCTGAAGTTAAGCACCAACTCTGGACGGGATTGACAGCTTATTAGGCGTTATAGAAGAACATGGACTCAGAAACAGCACAGTGCAAACTTCAGGGAATGAAATTAAAGGAAAAAAATATTTGAATAAAAAAGGGGAGACCATTAAAAATACAGTAAACGAAAAGAAAACCAGTGACCCAGAACGACTTCAACCAATCTGAACAGTGTTATTGGGAGTCTTAGGAAAGAGAACAGAGGGAGGAAAAACCGTTAGAGGAATCTGTGGTAGAAAGTTACCACATTGGACGATGAGATTAAAGTCCAGAGTTCCAAAGATTTCATTGAACCTCCAGCACAAGAAGCAAGAAAAAACAGGCCAGCAAAGACTGACTGCCATGCCTGATGACAGGAGTCTAGTCACTGGGACTCACACAGTAAAAGGGAACTGACTGGCACTCACTCACACAGACACACACACATAATAAAAATAAGACTGTGTAGAGGCTAGAGAAATGTATCACCAGTTAAGAGCACTGATTGCTCTTGCAGAGGACCTGGGTTTGGGTACCAGCATCTATATGATGGCTCATAACCGTCTATAAATCTAGTTATGTACAGAAAATCTGATGTCCTCTTCTGTGTCCATGGGCACCAGGCATGCACACAGCACATACATACGTGCAACTAAGACACTCATGAACATAAAATAAATGAATGTATAAACACATACATGCATGAATAATACTAGGGCTGCAAGATGATTCATCAGGTACAGCACTTGCTACCAAGCTTGAAGACCTTAGTCCAGTCTCTGGACTCAGGTGAGAGGAGAGAACAGTCTCCCACAGGGTGTCCTCTGACCTTTACACACACATTTTGGCATGCGTATACCCAATTTCAAATAAATAAGTGGTTTTTTTGTTTGGTTGTTTGTTTGGTTGATTTTTGTTTTTTGTTCTTGTTTTTGCTTTTGTTTTGTTTCTCCGTGATAGGGTTCTTCTATGTAGCTCGTGCTGCCCTGGAACTCTCTCTGTAAACCAGGCTAGCTTCAAACTAACAAAGATCCACCTGCCTCTGTCTCCCAAGAGCTGGGATCATGTGTCAGTGCTGCTTAGCCAAAATAAGTAAGTGTAAACACTCTTTAAAGAAACTGCCCAGATCAGGTATGTGATGTACGCCTGCTATCCTTGCACTGGAGAGGCGGGGTTTAAGCAGCTTGATCTACATCATGAGTTCCAGGCCTGCTGAGGCTGCATACTGAGATCCTGTCTCAAAAGAAAAGGGAAAAAGCAAACAAAAACTCAGAAGAAACAACTCAGAAGTCACTAGTTCACTCTCTGCACAGTGGTGATTGTTTCCCAAGTGTGTGCATCTGTCAAAACACGTCCAAATTCCATCCCAGGCACAGCTGTCTCCCACTCTTCATACACTCTTCATACTCTCAGCAGACACAGTGAGGTTTCTGGTTAGAAGAAATACGTGTAAGAGACTGTGTGCCAGCATGCACGAGAGAAGCAACTGTTAGCATGTGAGTGTCCACGTGTGTGCAGCAAAGTGAGAATGTGCTTGCATGTCTGGATGCATGCATGCTTGAGGGCTCCTGTGAGAGTGCATGCATAGTGGGCAGTGATGGCGCAAGCCTTTAATCCCAGCACTTGGGAGGTAGAGACAGGTGGATTTCTGAGTTCCAGCCTGGTCTACAGAGTGAGTTCCAGGACAGCCAAGGCTATACAGAAAAATCCTGTCTCAAAAAACCAGAGAGAGAGAGAGAGAGAGAGAGAGAGAGAGAGAGAGAGGGAGGGAGGGAGAGAATGCATGTGTGCACATATGCATGTTTGTGGGCATGTGCATGAGAGTGTGAAAGCATTTGTGTGCACATGTGTATCTGAATATCAGTGTACCTTTATGTGAGTGTGTGTGAGCACCTGGGAGGGTTTAGGAAGGAGCCCTGTGAACAACATCTGCTTCCACTCATTCCAGAAGCTGTCACAGCCCATAGAACAATGTTGTGGCTTGCTCTCTGTGGAAGTTCTGAGCACAGCTTCATGCTGCTAGGCTGCTCAGAGTTTTCTCTCTGCACTCAGTGTCCTCTGCACAGAGCCAGGGCAGCAGAGTCACCACTGTCACCAAGCTACCACTATCACCATGCCTGCCTTTTGAAGCAGAAGGCATTACAGGACTCTTGGGTGGTGGCGGCAGAAAGCTGAGCTCAGTGAGCATGAGACAAAAAGGAGCTTTGCTAAAAGGCTACTGAAGGCAAGCAAGGAGAGTGTCTGGTGACCCAGAGGATAAGGGAAGGAGACCATCACAGTCCAACATGGGTGCTGGGAACCAAACTCAGGGCTTCCTAAAGAGCAGTATGTGCTCTTAATTGTGAGCTATCTCTCCAGCTCTGGTAAGTTTCACCTTTGACAAAAAACTTCAAGGATTCTGTGAGCCATACCAGCTTGTTCGTTTTTAATTTGTGTGTGTGCGCGCGTGCACATGGGCTTGCACGTGTGCACACGCAAGTGCACAGGTATATGCATGATGTGTGCAAGTTCATATGTGTGCATGTTTGTGTGTGCGCATGCCAGCGCGCACATGCCACAGTGCATGTGTGCAGGTCAGAGAACAATCTCAGATGCAGGTCCTCACCTACCTTGTTTGAAGCAGTCTCAGTCAATGCTGCTTAAGCCAGATCTCTCAGCTTTGGGAGAGCTTCTGGTCTCTGCCTCCCATCTTGCTAGAGGAGTTCTAGGATTGCGGCTGCCATGAGTCTAGCTCTTGTTGGGGACTCGAACTCAAGCCCTTGTGAGGTGCACAGCAAGCATTTTACACATTCAGTTTTCCTGGGACTCGGTTTTGTTGCAATGGTGCACACATTAAGGGGCAGCAGCTGGACAAGCGGAGGATCAAAGAAGCAGTACAGTTGCTACACATCACAGGGTCCCAGAGCATGAGGGCAGTTTGAACTCCATGGGACAGTGAGTGTGGGTCGGGCACCTTGCCAATGACCAGAGATTTGGGTTCAGTGATGTTCTAACATGCTAATGGTTTCATGGAGTTCCTACTGGTAAGAAAACCAAGAAAGTCGTAGATGAAGATGCCCTTCAGATACATCAGGCATGTGGGTGGCTGTTAGTCTTGGAACTTGATAGGTTTAGAATCAGCATGGAAACAAACCTCTGGGCATGGTGTGAGGGAGTTTCTAGACTAGGTTAACTGAGATGGGAAGGCAGAGCCACTGTGGATGGCACCGTGCCCTGGCTGGGGTCCTGGACTGAGTAAGGAAGAGAAGGCAACTTAAATACCAGCATTCATGTCTGCTCCACTCATGTCATTTCTTCCAAGAAGATGGGTTCTAGAGCTAGGCTATGTGTGCTAGCTTAAGGGACTAAGGAAGGATCTTGCCTTGTCTGTCACATAGATACCGTAGAGGTCATTTGGGTTATTGGCCACCTCTGGTTCATGTTGTGGGAGCTTAGGGAAGCCTCTGACTATCCAGACAATGTAAGGGTCATTCAAGGAAGCCCCTGACTGTAAGGGTCACTTGGATTGCTTGCTACCTCTGGTCCTGATTCTAGAAGCTTGATATGGCCTGGGCCAACAGATAATGCTGATCTCCAGGCCATGAATCAATCACCTCCAATTCCCAGCTCTCTGGATGGAAAGAACAGGTTTTACATCCATTCCTTTGTGTGCTTAACTTTTGGTTTTCCTGGAGATCTATGGGCACAAGGACCTTCATGTTGTGCTCCTAAGAACCCTCTGCTTCTTTTTGGGGGGACAAAAATCTCCTGGTGAACCTTGAATTTAGCAATTTGGTAAGACTGGCTGGTCAGCAAGTTTTGAGTATCCTCCTGTCTCCACCTCCCCAGTGCTGAGATCATGGCCATGCACCATCACACCTGGCTGCTGAGATCATTGGTTCTGCTCTTACAGAGGACTTGAGTTCAGTTTCCAACACCCCCACTTCATGGCTCACAGCTATCTGCAACTCCAGTGCCAGTGGGGCTGAGGGTTCTGGGATCCATAGGCATTTTCACTAGATGAGCAGAAACTCACATACGCATGCACACATTCACAAGTGCACGCGCGCGTGTGCGCACACACACACGCACACGCACACACACACACACACGCAGATGCATAATTAAAAACAGGTCTTTATAAAGCCAGGCAATGGTGTCAGAGGCAGGCAGATTTCTGAGTTTGAGACCAGCCTGGTCTACAGAGTGAGTTCCAAGATTGAGTTGAGTTTCAATGTAATTATGCTTCTGTGTGAACCAGGGGTTGTACTACACCAGGATACTGTGTTTGAATCTGTTGGGAACAAACTGCCTGGCATCAGACTCCTTAGAAGGTCTGAAAGATACAGACGGCATAGAGCTGATATGCGGCCATTCTCAGAATGTCATTCTCTTCACTGGAGGATCACTGGCTGGGCTTGTGACCATCAGCCTGGATCCAGATGCCCTCAGGAGAAGCTTCTATCTGGCCCACATCCCAGGAATCACTGTGTGTGGAGAAAACTCATGCTTTTATTATTCAGACTCAGAGAGCCGTGCAGTCCATGCTACTTGTGTGTTAGCTGAGTCTTCTCCACAAAGAACTCGACTGTGATGAACTGCTCACCCAGTCTGGTCTTTCCTGTTACTGTTTTGAGCTTCTCTGCTCCAGAGACCTCTTTAAAGACTATTTTATTTTACGCTGTTTTTTAGATAAGGATTTATCATTCTATTCTAAGCTGACCTCAAACTCATGATCTTCCTGCCTCAGTCTCCCAATTTATATGTACTCTGAGACTCTGAGGCTCTGAGACTCTGAATATTCAGCAAGAGTGAAGCCTTTGTTCTGTGCAAAATCCAATCCACCACAGCCACTGTGGCTGGGTGCAGGGATCCATGGCAGAGGAAGCATTCACACTGCTGAGTACACATTCAAAGTCCCATGAACACATTCACACTGCCGTGCACACATTCACACCCACACATCCACACTGTGTACATATTCACACTGGTGTGCACACATCCACACCACTGTGCACACATTCACACCACTGTGCACACATCCACACTATGTACATATTCACACTGGTGTGTACACATCCACACTGCTGTGCACACTTTCTCACTGCTGTGCACACATTCACACTG
>JANHMN010000016.1:53843875-53854790 GCA_030674055.1 Rhabdomys pumilio
AAAAAAAAAAAAAAAAAAAAAAACAAAAAAAAAAAAAAACAAAAAACTGCTGGTCTTTACACAAGAACACATAGGTAAACACAGATGCACGCACGTGCGCGTGTACACACACACACACACACACACACACACACACATCACTCAATATGTTGGGCAACTTTCATTGGCAACTAAAACTGAAACTGCACCATTCAACATGAAGCCTCCATTAGCCCTTCCTGCAGTTCTCTGGCACCACAATTTTTTTTTTTTAAATTTTGCTTTTTGAGACAGTTTCTCTGTGTAACAGTCCCTGCTGTTTTAGAGCAAGCTGGCCAGAGATCTGCCTGCCTCTGCCTTCTGAGTGCTGGGATTAAAGGCATGAGCCACCATATCTGGTTTCTCTCCTCTCTCTCTCTCTCTCTCTCTCTCTCTCTCTCTCTCTCTCTCTCTGTATTTTCTAAAACAAGGTTTCTCTACATAGCCCTGACTGTCCTGGAACTCTCTGTAAATGAGGCTGACCTCAAACTCAAGAGATCTGCTTCCCACAAAGCTGTTGGGATTAAAGATGTAAACCACAACCACTAGGCTTGTGGCTGGTTTACTTCACAGAGGACACTATCTTCCAAACTAAGAGATACAGAGATGTGAGTGTGTCCTGTGTGAACAAGAGCGGATATCTCAGGGAGCCCTATGAAACTATGGAGCATCAACCAAGAGTAACAGCAAAATAGAACTATTCCAGATTGCAATACCACTCTCATTTAGCACCCCCAGACTGTCACTAAACGCATCAGAGAAAGAAGTACATAAGAGGGAGCCCAGATGGAGGGAGTGGGATCTGAGAGACAATAGCTCAGACAGTGATAAAATATGCTGGTCACAACTGGCTGGTGGCTGTCTCTCTAAAAAAAGAATAGTGTGTTCTTATAAAAGGGAAAATTAAAACTATGGAGCTTAATACATAGTGGGGGGGGGGAGCTCTATTTTAGTGTCTGATGCTTGGGGTGTGAAACTCAGGGTTTTGTGTGAGCCAGGCAATGCTCCCCACTGAACTACATACCCAGTTTCTGCAATAACTGTTTTTAAATGCATAGTTAACCATGAATGATAGAAGTTTGAGGGTCACCACAGCATGACCTGGATTCCAAATGTTCAGAGGGAAAGGAGACTTTATAGATGCCTTCATCAGCCAAACAGAATGTTAGCAAGAGCAAGCAGTGAAATTAGGCAAGCAAAGGAACAACAGACCCCAGGGCCAGTGAATGGCACCACAGGAAAGAGCCTCCCCCAAGCCTGACCACCTGTGGTGGATTGAATGAGCCTGATCCCCACAGGTTCATGAGTTGAATACTTCATGAACAGTTCCCAGGTGTTAGAACTACTTGGGAAGAATTAGGGGGTGTGGTCTACTTGGTTCCCAGGTGTTAGAACTACTTGGGAAGGATTAGGGGGTGTGGTCTTGTTGGGGGAGGTGTGCCACTGGGGCTGTGCTTTGCGTTTTCAAAAGTCAATACCATTCACTTTACCTCATGATTGTGGAACAAGATGTGAGATCTCAGCTACTGCTCCTGCACCATGCCTGCCTGCCTGTCTGTCTGCTGCCATGTTCGCTGATATACCATCACACGACGGTATATCATTCTGAAACTGTAAGCCCCAAATAAACACTTACTTTTCTAAGTTTCCTTGTTCGTGGATCTATGTTGTGGGATATTTGATCATGGTGTGGACCCCAAAATTGTGTTATTTACTGGAATAAAACCCTGATTCTAGTTGTTATATGGCTCAGTCCTTAGCATACACCTTTCATCCTTCTGATTAGAATACAGATGAGCCCTTAGTACTCATCTTTAATAACAAAGAAAACAGTAAAGTTAATTTGTAGGGGGAAGTACCCATGTTTAAAATTAATGTCTACTTGAGTTTTAGAAAAAAAAGGATGAATCAGAGAAAGATTTGACAGAATAGGGTATGACCATAAAAGAGTTAAAAATTTTTTAAACGTTTCACAGATGGAGTCAAGAGTGCAGATCAGCTTGTTCTGTGATCTGGGTCCTAGAAAACTAGCTATCCACAAGACAAAATAGATAAGAGTTCAGAGCTGGGAGTTCAGGTCAGCGTGACTGTGCACCCTGGATACCAAGAACTGAACTGACCACAAGATAAACTGAATAGGGTTTGATTCAGAAGAGAAGAAAGACTTGTATGAGATATTTCTCCCCTGACCATTTCTTGAACCTGTCATGGAAGCTGAACACTGGACAGGTACTTTCTATAGATACTTAATCATGATTCCCCCCCTCATCTCCCTGGGTTGTGGTTTTTCCCTTTAAAAGCTCTACCTCTTCTCTAAGGGGGAGAGGATCGTACTTCATTGCTTGCCTCTGCGTAGGACAGGCTAGAAGTGCGGCCTCAACGCATTGAATCAAATATACCTCTTGTTAATTGCATCAAGTTTGGTGTCTTGCAGTTATTGGGGTGGCCGTGAATTCCCGAGAACAGGGAGGGAGTTCCTCCCTTTCTGGCGGGCCTTACAACCAACTCTCACATAAAGAGGAAGAAAAAGCTACTTAAAAGAGAGCAGGACAGAGTTTTACGGGGAGTTTTTACAGGGATATCTTGAAGAGAGAACAAGCTATGTACAGGTAAAGACAGAAGAAGACAGAGAATGAGAAGGAGCCGGAAGATCAGACCAGATTGCTAGAGTTAGTGTGAAACCAAGCAGAGCAATTCAGGAGAGGTGGAGAGAAGCCAGATTGAATCAGTCAGCTTGCACAGGAGTTTGAGCCGGCATAGCCAAGATGAACCAGCCAATCAGAGCTCAGAAATGACTAGGAGCTTATCCAGCAGTAAGTCTCAGAGGCTGAAAACATTCTAGACTTCCATAAGATTTTATGGAGACTGGAAGCTCCCCAGGAGTAGGTTAGAAGACTGAGGCAGTAAGCATTAGAGACAATAATTAAACCAGGATAATAAAAGGTGTGTTTACAGATGTCAGTGTTGGGAACCAAATCTTCCTTGCAGAGCATCAAGCTCTCAAGTGCTGAACCGTCTGTCTGGGCTCATACGCTGAATTTGTTACAGGTGATATTTTCGCTTTATGGATCATTCTTGTGATTCTTAGTGTAGGATTCAAGGGTAGCATATGCAAAACCATTATGACAGTCATATAAATGAAGATAGAAGTAAAGATAGTAATTAAATTTATAGAGAAAAGAAGTCTAAGCCAATTATTTGAATAACTATTATTTTTCAATATATATAAAATCAAATCTACATACGGTGCCAAATATTAAAATATATTTCAGCCTCAAAAAACTTATGAAAAATGACAATATTTCCAAGTTTTTAAGATGTAATTGGAAAAACCGACTTCCTCGGTCAAAATATAATAAAAAACTGTGACTAAAATTGAGCATTAATTAAAACTAAATGTCTCCTATGCCCAAATACAATTTAAAAATTATACCAGCAAATAAAAAGTTAAAAAATATGATATTGCACAGACATATTGAAAATTGGTGTTAATAATGTCTCAAAATGCATATTAAAGTACTAGAATCAATTTGTGGAAAAGAGATAATTTCATTAAGGAACAATTATCAGAAAAAAATGCAGCCACTTTAGCACTAAATGGTATACATTCAGACTAGTCATTACAGAAACAGATGAAAACTACAGTGTTCTTCTTTGAAATTATTTGACATGACTTCACCTAGTTATATGGTAGGAAGGACTGGCTAGCCCTAATAGTTGGATAAGCTGTCCAG
Organism: Rhabdomys pumilio; assembly: GCA_030674055.1. Classification (NCBI taxonomy): domain Eukaryota; kingdom Metazoa; phylum Chordata; class Mammalia; order Rodentia; family Muridae; genus Rhabdomys; species Rhabdomys pumilio. Next base: position 53,847,628 of record JANHMN010000016.1, read on the forward strand.
GTGGCACTTCAGCAAGGCTGGAAGTTGCTAGGAGCCTTTCTAACATGTTTTCACAGCTCAGATTACAGAAATTTATTCAAGTGATATGCAAGTATTCTGATTGAGAAATAACTTAGACAAATTTGAAAAAAGTAATAACAGAACATCTTTATTTAGTACATACTAACCTGTATATGTCACATGGATAATTTTATTTCAGTACAAAAATATATTTTAATACAAAAAGGGCTACAATGAGTTATTTAAAAATATTTCAAACATGCAGCTGAGCAACAGAAAAAGTGCATGAAACATATTGTTCAGTAAAATAAGGTACAGGAGTGCTAGAAGGAACCATGGGTACTAAAAACTCCTATTAGTCATAAAATCAAGAGAGCAAATCCTATAACTGGTGCTAATTATTTTTGTTTGTATCCTCTTTAGTTAAAGTCTTTTCATATAATATATTTTTATGGTGCTGGGAGACACTCTGGATGTTACCATAGGAGAAAGATATCCATCAATATCACCCCGATACAAACCTGTGACTTGTAACAGTGACCTGAATGTAGTATACACTGGTGCATAGTGGCACACATATTATGGAAATAACCAACCACTTTAAAAATTGGATTTAAGGCACACACTGTGAGATGAAACTCATATCTGAAACTGCTAATGTGGGCAGGTGTTGGGAGCTGACTTTAAGCAGAAAGCGGCTAGAAAGCAGCTATCAGCTTTGCAGCCATCTTGAGCCATATACCCTGACATGAGACTTGGTTTTCAACAGCCTACAACAGCTGAAGCACACTCTGATATCCCACATAGCTTGTTTTGCTGTTAAGTGCCTCCAGCTGCAAGGAGCACGTGGTATCCACGCCTACAAGGCATGCGGTGCACGTGTTGTCCACATGCTATCTACGCCATACATGCCTGTAAGGCGCATGTGCTGTCCACGCCTGTAAGGCTTACGTCATATCCACACCTGCAAGGCACGTGGTATCCACGCGCCTACAAGGCACATGGCAAAAGCATATAAATACCCAGGATTTCCTTGTTGTAATGTGTATAAGTATATATATGTATGTATGTGTGTATATGTATGTATGTATGTGTGTGTATGTGTGGTGTAGTAGTAGTAGGTGTAGTGGTGTGTGTATGGTGGAGACAGTAAAGAAGACTTTACTACAGATCCTCTGGCTTGTTTCTATTCTTCGCGGCTCTTCCTCTTCTTCCCCCCACTCTCTCTCTTGCTAAACCCGGACCTGCAGAACAGAGCGGGCCGCTATAGTTTGGCCCCCAAATGTGGACAAGAGTGGTCCTTTACAATTACCTCAGGGCTTTTACAGTTTACAGCTCGGGGGTTTTTTACAGTTTGGCGCCTGAACAGGGGCTCCAGTAAGTGGGGCTTTTACAGTTTTGGCGCCAAGCGTGGGGCAGAAAGGTCCTTTACAGGCAGGAACCTCAGAATAGAGAGGTCATGGGTCAGTGGGAAAACCTAATAGGAATAAAGTGTAAAATAATTTATTTTTTTAAAAGATTTATGTATTTATTTTATGTATATGACAAGTACACTGTAGCTGTCTTCAGACACACCAGAAGAGGGCATCGGATCCCATTACAGATGGTTGTGAGTCACCATGTGGTTGCTGAGATTTGAACTCAGGACCTTTGGAAGAGCAGTCAGTGCTCTTAACTGCTGAGCCATCTCTCTAGCCTGTAATATAATTTCCTTAATTTTCTTTTTTTCATTATCAACATTTTTAATGCTTCTTAAAACAAGGCATATTACCTTGTAATACAATTAATTACAAAATTATTTATGCAAAACCTTTACTAACATGATAAAATGCTCTTTATATCGTGACCAGTATTATGCCTGAGGTACATGTGTGTATGTATTTGTGTGAAATTGAAATAAAATATATCAAAATTTTAATAGATTGTATATGCAATAATTTTATTTTAACTATTTAAAAATTTCATGATTTTTAAATAAAACATTACATATTACATAATTATTTTTTTAAAAAATGTGCACAACCAATTCAGAAAAAAATCTAAAATTATTTAGATAAATCAAAAAAATTTTTTGACTGACACATTAACCCATAAATACTGCACATACTTCTTAGCTAACATATGTTTCATTTAATGTATATTTATTTCCTCATAATAAGAACATACAAAAATTTCAAAATTAAACTGAAAAGGAAATTAAAACAAAAACTAATGAGGAACCAATAAGTAATTACAAACCTAAAAACAAACCTAAAAAAATTACTGACAGCTGGAATCCACCAAGTAAAAAATTCTGTATCTCATGCTGGTTTTTAGTGTTCAGAATTTTCCAAAATCTTGACTAATTGGAACATGCTTTTGTTTATTTAAGTTATCTTAACATGCAGTACATATATCTAATGCCTGCCAAGCATGTGTCTCTGCTGCTACACTCTCATCTTGCCCTTCTTCCTGTTTGCATCCTTTTCTCCACAAGTTATATTTGTATTTTCAATTTACGTCTGCATTCATGATATCATGAAATTATATGTAGTGTAAAAAGAAAAAAAGTGATATGTGCTTTTCTGAGACTGGCTTAATCTACATGATATGACTACATCTAAGTGCATCCATTTTCTGTAAAATGACGTAACTCTGCATTTGTATATACTATATTATCTTTATTTTTTCCATCTTATGTTGTTAGTACCATACCTTAACTGGGCTGCAATAAATTCTGACTCAACACCCTGGTCAAATTCCAGGAGTGGCATAACAGAGCTGTATGATAGAATAGATCTGTCTTTAGTTTTAGAGAAACACTGTTTACTGAGTTCTTACTGGCTGGACTGCTCTGCATTTCCATCAGCTGTGTGTGCAGTGTCTTCTGTTTACATTCCCAGTAGACTTGCTCAGACTTGTTTGTCTAATGATGGGCATTCTGAGTGTACATGTTTTAAAAGAAAATGAGAGGCAAGAAACAAACTGAAAATCAAACGTTGATAACTTAAAGCAAACCCCCTGTGACAATCTCACAATCAAGTGCCATTTTCACAGTGAGAAATGCGCCCTCTGGCACAGTAAAATGTAGATTTTCAGACTCAAATTGGTAAATTGGTAAAATAGAAAATTCACCTATATAATTTTATAACAACTTATAAACTCTTGCATGGCTTTGAAAGTTTGTGACCCAAAATCATAACATGGACTATTCAAACCTACAAATTAGAAAATGAATTTTAATTTTTTACTGTTGATTATACATTATGGTGTTTCCAAAAGTAAAAATTAACACACTCTGAGAAATGTCTTAGTAGTCATGGTTCAAAGGTTACAGGAAACTCACATTTACACTCAAAGTGACAAAAACCCTATGAGTGAGAATCACTGACATAAGTGGAAGTACCAGATTTGTAAGGTTATATGATGATAAAATACTCTGACAAGGAACTAAATTTAATATGATTTATACAAAAAAATATATATTTGAACCATTGAACAATGCAAAAGTAATTTTATATTACCCAAAAGAAACTTTAATATATAAGTATTAAGTAGTTCTAAAATATGACAAAATTATACTTATATTAAAAAGTCACATTAAAAACTGGAAAAAAATATCTACACAGATAGCTTGGGACATAAAACTAAGAAACGAAGGAATGACGCAGATGAAATTAAAGAAAATTGTCATGCTGGATAGAAAAAAGAAGCTTTCATATATCTAATGAAGATCCCAGAGGGAACAATATAGAGACTGAGAAAGAATTGTGAAATAAATCTAATTATTGAGAATTTACTGAAATAAGTAAAAGCCATGAGTCTGTATGTCAAAATCTCTGAGGGAATAATTTTAAATCTATAACTAAGGTATATTGAATATTGCATGGATTCAACAACAAATAAATCCCCTATCACAGATAAGGGAATCTGAAACTGATAGATAAAATGTACTTTTCAAAGTCACGAGAACTATATGGTCAAGCAGAGAGTTGAGTCTGGGATCTGAATAAGTTTAGTTTGTCTCTAGTGTTCTTTCTTTTACCTCTTCCAATTTCTTCATTTTATTTGTTTGTTGTTTTGACATGTAGTTTTGGTACTTGTTTGGTTTTCGGTGTTTTGTTTTATTTGTTTGTTTATTTGTGGTATATTAAATAACACCTCAGAAAATAATTGATTCTTTTTTTTTTTTTTTTTTTTGGTTTTTCGAGACAGGGTTTCTCTGTGTAGCCCTGGCTGTCCTGGAACTCACTCTATAGACCAGGCTGGCCTCGAACTCAGAAATCCGCCTGTCTCTGCCTCCCAAGTGCTGGGATTAAAGGCGTGCACCACCACCGCCCAGCAAAATAATTGATTCTTAAATGAATGGATGAAAATTGGGCTATCAACTGATGTCTTCAGATGAAAGTGAAATTAAACAGAGTAGAATAGTATATTTCATGGTTACATAGGAACTAACTCTCAATCATGGATTCAAACTCCACGAAAACACTTACCTTTGAATTAAGAAAAAAACAATGAAGAGATGATATTAAATACAAGCCAAATATTTTAAATAATACTCAAAAGAAATACTTGAGACGGGAAATTCAGGATGGAACAGATAGCAAGCAATAGGAAAATGATTACATGTGATAAAAACGCAATAGAAAGGACCGATTTATACATGGTTGAATCAGAAATAAAAGAATAATTTCACAAAAACATTATTGTGAGCATGCAAGTTTTTAAAGAAATTAGCAAATAATATACAATAAAAAATTTCATAGGCTTGAAGACAAGTAAATTGCCAAAATCTGTGCCATTCCTGTTGATCTTTTATTATTGGTAATATAAGGACACTAAACACATACACTCCAAAAACAATGTTAAATAGACTCTGCAGTCCCAAGTTTAGGCACTATGCCGCAGAGCAGATCTCTGGGACTTACTGTTTAACTAACATCTTGTTCCTTTAGATTAATTCCTCCTCCGGTGCCCTTCTTCTCAATTTCTGGGAACCATCATTTCACTGTTCACCTCTCCATATTTAACTATTTTAAATGTAACATGTAGGTGATATCATAAGATATTTGTCTCCGTGTGTCTGAGTATTATATCACTTGACATCTTCCAGGTTTCTCAATGGTGCAATTGAAAGTTTTTATTCATTTTTTTAAGGATTAAAAGTCTCATCCTCTTTCCCATCGTCAAATAATATAAATTCATTCCTTTGGAGAACTTTTGTTGCTAACTATAATATGGCTAGTATAACATAAGTTTTCTTGCAAACATTCCTTTTGGATCAAGTTTTCTGTTTCTGTATTATGTGGTAGTACTAAGTTTACCTTTTAATGAAACGACATACTGTTTTATCGTAGTTTTCCACCTTACATCTCCATCAAAAGTGTGCAAGGATTTCCTTGTCCTCCATTAACATTTGCTGTGGATTGCTGTTTGTATTTTCTGCTCCCACAAGAGGGCTGCCCTGAAGGTGATGTCAGGTGAAATATTAATTGGTCAAATGAGGCTAGAGCCTGTGATTGGGCAGAGAAAGGAAAAGGCGGAGCTGAAAGTTTTAGAGAGGGAAGAAGAAAGGAGGCGGGAGAAGAAAATGGAGGAAGCAGAGGTTGAAGATAAAGCAGGCCGACGTGGCCTGGAGGAGTCACACGTAGCTAGGGATTTCATAGCTGGGCAATAGAGTAGTGTAGGGTATGTTTGCCCAATCTAAGCGTGACGCTTGTAATTATATTATTGAATTTTGTGTTCTTTGCACGGGCATTTTGAGGTTGGAGATTTACCATTATAAATCTGGCTGGTATAAGTCTCTAGTGCTTTTATTTCATGGGGCTAAGGGAAACGAAGTGAGCTGTAGCTGGCGTTCGGCAGGCCCTCCACAGGGGGTGGATGGCCTGAGAAATGCGAGCTGCAGCTCCAGGCATTTCAGGTAAAACTGGTTTCCTTAGTTTAGCAAGCCAGCCTTGGGAACTAGGGCAAGCTATGGGGGATGGGCAAAACCACCAAAGTTAGCGCAATAGAAAGGGCCAGGTTTAGTGGTGGCGCACGCCTTTAATCCCAGCGCTTGGGAAGCAGAGGCAGGCGGATTTCTGAGTTCAAGGCCAGACTGGTCTACAGAGTGAGTTCCAGGACAGCCAGGGCTACACAGAGAAACCCTGTCTCGGAAAATAAATAAATAAATAAATAAATAAATAAATAAAAGCCAGGTTTAGCGTGGAATTTATTTACACACAACAAACATTTACCTTATTTTTATTGAAAAATCGTCTTAACAGGAATGAGATGCTATATAACACGGATTATTGATTTCCACGATGGTTATAAATGTGACATCTTTTTACATAGATTTACTAGCCTGCCTTCATATGTTTTTTCATTTTAAAAATATGTATTCAGTTCCTTTGCATATTTTAAAATTGGGTGATTTGAGATTTTCCTATTGAGCTGTAAGTATAGAACGTTACCATATTTTGAATGTTAACTTCATCAGACAGATCATTTCCTAGTGTTTTCTCTCATTTTGTAGGCATTGTCCTCACGTTTGGGTATTCGTTTCACTGTTTGGTTTCATGTAAAATCGTTTGTCACTTGTTTCCTTTATGTTTATCTGTACTTTTGGTCTTTTATTTGTACTTTTGACCATGTAATGAAACAAGGCCAAACTTAATGCCTTTTTCCTCAATTTTCTCCTGGGATTTTTATGATTTCGTGTTTTACATTGTAATTTTTAAATGGTTGAGATGATTTTGTTTATGCACAATTGACTAATTCTTCATATGACTATTCAATGTTGTTAATATTATTTATTTAAAGTACTATGTCTTGCTAATTATACACTGTCATAAAGTTTTCAAAGGTAGTTGATCACAGATCTGTTTTTATTCCTGGAAGTTGCATTCTGCATTTCCAGTCTAAATGTCTGTTTTTATTTCAGTGTTATGCTATTTGGGTTATTTCAGCTTTGGGATACATATAGGCATTATGAAATATGTTATTTCTAGATATTTCTACAACAGATATACTGTTCTGCTTTGTAAACTTTGATTTTAATATTTGAGGGCCTTTTTGGATCTATATAAAATTAAGGATAATTTTTCACTTTCTGAAATAAAAACAAAAATTTTGAGGGGATTGTACTAAATACATAGGTTTGAGAGAAGGATTGTACTGGATACATAGGTTTGAGA
>JANHMN010000016.1:53854800-53951897 GCA_030674055.1 Rhabdomys pumilio
AGGTTTGAGAGAAGGATTGTACTGGATACATAGGTTTGAGAGAAGGACTGTACTGGATACATAGGTTTGAGAAGGATTGTACTGAATACATAGGTTGCCATTAGTAGGTAGGGATGACATTGATTCGTCCAATCCATAAACATGGCATATCTTTCCAGTCAAACACTTTTCCATAATTCCAACCATTTTTTTTTATATTCTGTTACTTTGTTTGATGTTATATTTTTGTCAACAAGTTATTTGTATATAAATTCTCATTTGATATGTCCAGTGAGTAATATTAAAGTGATACGTTCACATGCCTTCTCTTTAACACTTTATAACACTAGGCACAATAATGCACTCCTGTCGGACACGATATGTATTTCAAGGATTCTAAAGTGAGCATATACAACTGCATCACATAAATCCTGTTCAATAGTGAATGGAGTATATGCTGTATCCACATTCACCTGGTGAGTTTCACTTTCTGTCTTAAGGAAAGAGGGATAACTGCAATTTTTAGGGCAGACAAAGTTTAAAGTGTTGTTTAAGACTTGTTTCCTGAGGGCACTGGTGGCGCACGCCTTTAATCCCAGCACTTGGGAGGCAGAGGCAGGCGGATTTCTGAGTTCGAGGCCAGCCTGGTCTACAGAGTGAGTTCCAGGACAGCCAGGACTACACAGAGAAACCCTGTCTTGAAAAACCAAAAAAAAAAAAAAAAAAAAAAAAGACTTGTTTCCTGGGATAAATTTGCCTTTGTAAAGAACCGTTCTGTGTTTAGACAATTGGCAGCTCTTTTTAGTGCATGGTAATAAACTATGGCTCCAATGTAAGTCAAACTATCATCTGTTCTTCTTTAACCTCAAAACTATAAAGGTAGATTTAAACTTAATTATTTTCACATTTTGTATTCTTGGAAGTTGGTCAGGAAGTTGGTTTATTCTACAAAATGAGACAATAGTTTCACATTATAACTCCTGGTATCAGTGAACTCTTAGCTCTGTAAACAAACAAAATCTGCTATCTGTGCTTTATTATTTGTTTAAAAAAAGGAACTTAAAACACCATTTTTTTTTTAGCAGTGATAGTACAGCCTTGAAGCTATAGACATAGCTTAGACAGTCCAGAGTATGAGCTTGACAAAATATCAACTTTACTTACGTTTCTGCTATTACATTACAAAATAACCAAGGGATCACATGTTAATGTCACTATTTACCTTTTCTAAGCTTCTAGAACATTGCCTATTCAAGAAGTATGTCTGGTTCTGAGCTCCACTGGTAACAAGTACTATTGATAACATAGATGCTGTTTCCATGAGATGCGATATCGTACACCACCTATCTCATCGTCTTCCCTTGTCCACGTACCACCTTCACCATGGGAGATTCTGAGCCACACTGTGTCAATATTCTAGTTGTAAACTTTGGGTCTATTGATTAACTAGGAGCCACTGGGCTTGTAAAATAGCATATCCATACAGTTTAATTCAGCAATATGTCACATAATAAAATCAATAAGAATAATACAAACGTGACTGAATTCTAGCAGAAACCGAGTCTCAGCTTCTAAGTGTTCAGTTCCTGTAGATTCACAAGAGTGCTGAGATTTAATCCCCACTGTAGTGACCAGGAGAGCCTGAATGCACTTTAGTATGCAATGCTCACATGATATACTGACTCCAGTATCCAGATAAAAAATGGGCATTTTTCATAAATCATACTGTTAGCATAAGTTCTTTGACCAAACTAACATCAGTTGGTGAAAGGCCTCAAACATACAAAACATTTTTGATCAGAATATTTGAAAGATTTATTGCTCAATACTTAAGTGCTGAAGAAGTTATGAAGATATGTTTTTCTTACAGGTAAATAGAAATTTAACAGCTCATATATGCTTCCATGCCATAATCTCAGTACACACACACACACACACACACACACACACACACACACACATGCTTGTAGGAAGCAGCCTCCCTGACTCATTGTCTCCTCCTAGCAGCTGGCATGAGTTGTACAGAAAGGGCTCCCAGCTTCTCTGCTTAAGGTCTTTGTATTAGTTTTGAACCACAGGAGGAAATTCCCACATAGCTTGGGCAAAATCTGTATATTCTTAAAATGTCCTTAAAATCAAATCAAATCTATAAAACCCTATCATTTATTCATCTGGTGGCTGGAGCCAGCGGCAGTTACTGACCGCTTCTCACTGCATTCCTTCTAGTCCCTGGTCAGGGAACCAATCAGTTTCTTTGCATAGCAGCAGGAGCTCCCGGTGTCTCTGAGCTGAGGCTCTCTGTGGTAATGGCTGTGTTCTGTTCTAGTTTTGCATGCTGGAACCACTTGACTCAGTTTCGCTTGCTCAGAAACCATTTATTCCCCCCTCGCCCCCAGACTTATATCATTTGCATGTGTGTGTTCCAGTCCAGAACCCCTAATTATTTTTCATAGTGGTCTCTTGCCTGTCATGCTGTATACTATATGTAGCATGGAGTTTTTAGGTACCCTGCTTTATTGCTCCTGGTGGGTCACACGACTAGCTACTGCCCCACCCCCACCCCCAGCATTTCTGGATCCTCGAACACACACACATTAGTTTATTTTTGAAATGCCTTTGCTAATTCAATGACTGAACACTTCTAACCCTCCGCCTACTTCTCTAGGCTCAATCAGAGGAGTGGCCAGTTGCTACTTTCCTGAAATCTCAGTGGCTGGTTGGCTTTACCTCTTGCAGTTTTTATGTACATTCATCTCTCTCTTCCAAATCATTGCAAATTCTTTTCTCCTCCCTCCTGTATCCTGGCCCACACAACTCTATGGTCCACCCTGTCCCCCTTGCCCAGACATTGGCCACTGGCATCTTTATTAAGTGATCAAAAACCAATTGGGGAAAAAGACCTTTAGCGTTTGGACACACAGATCACTGGTTGAATCAAAGCATTTGAACGAATCTTCAACAGGCCCTAGTTGACCAGTCCTGGGTATAAGCTCAATAAACTATCCCTGTCTGACTGGAATTGGTGTCTGTGAGGTTCAGGAGGTAATTCCTGGACCCAAGAGTTGAAGGCTTAACTACTTATAGGCAGAGAAAGATGGTCAGGATTCAGATTCAAATTAGGAACTCAACATTACTAATAAAAATGAAACCGGGCAGTGGTGGCGCACGCCTTTAATCCCAGCACTTGGGAGGCAGAGGCAGGCAGATTTCTGAGTTCAAGGCCAGCCTGGTCTACAGAGTGAGTTCCAGGACAGCCAGGGCTATACAGAAAAACCCTGTCTCAAAAAATAAATAAATAAATAAATAAATAAATAAATAAATAAATAAAAATAAATAAAACTGAAATTCTTATATTGATTCTTGGTAAACTAGACTTTTATATGTATTATTTTTTATCTAGGCAGCAGTAAGTCTTTATATGTTTTTAAAAAGTAGGTAAACTAAGGGTTTAAGTGGCTCAAGAACATTCCCATTTTGAATTTTCCTCTGCTTTTTTTTTTTTGTCTTATATTTATTTATATTGAGTGGAAACAAGACTATCCTTATTTTGCAAATTCACCTGTGAGACTCATGTCCTACTTTATATTCTCTAAGAGATATTTTCTTTCTATAATCTTAGTTACTCTTTGTTTTCCTGTTCAGGACAATCTCTAAGTTATTTCTCTCTGTATTGTTACCAAAGTACCTGATGAAACATTTAGAGGTGTTTATTTTGGGCCATGGTTTAAAACATCACGCTCATTGTGTCAGAGAAGTCAGGAACGCTGACAAGCATGACTGTCAATGTGTGTGGTAGTAGATTTCTACATCATGGCTGAACAGAAAGCAGAGAGAATTGAACTAGAGACATTACCAATAAGCCTCTGCCATAGTGTCTCACTTCTACTCATCAGACCCTGCCACCTTAATTCTCTACAGCCTTTAAAACAATGTCACAACCTATGGAACAAGGGCATGAAACAAAGCCTATGTAGGGCATTTCAGATTCAATCAATTACATTTTTTTATTAGTACTGCTTAAAAATAAACTATTCTTACACTTAAACTCTTACAACTTATATGTTTCGAAGACACTGGTATTTATTTGTTGATTTATTTCCTGAACTGGGATTGAATCTGGGGCTCACATATGCTTTTCAAATGTTCCACCACTGAATGTGAGCCTCCACTTCATTGTATAGAAAGTCATATAATGTCATCGTCATCAAGACCTATATTCTCTAGCAACACAATTAAACACAGTTAGATTGTTTTAATTTTGTTCCCTCTCCTTTAAGGTGTATTTTGATATTATGTTTTTGTGCATATAAACTGGAAAGCTATAGAGACTCAGGGTTTTTGTTTGCTTTGTTTATTCTTCTGCTATCATCTTTGACCTTTAAAAACTTTACTGTGGTGAGCCTAATTTTCAGAATATGACTAGATAATCATAAGACAGCTTCCCTAGACTTTTGGTCAGATCAGTCTGAGATGTTTGTATTTTGATTGATGAGAAGAGCTTCAGACTATTTTTTTTTTTCTGAACAGTGTCAAGCTTTTATCTAATAAAGTATGCAAGGCAAAAATAAACAAATATGTTCTCTATTAGTGAGAAAATACAAAAATGTTTTTATAAGAGAGTTACTGTTTTGATGAAATATGAAAAATAAAGGTTGATAAAATAATTTTAGTAGAATCCTTTAAGAATAAAAGAAAGAACAATTCAAAATGCCAACTGTATCTTTTGCTTACATGTTCTGCATACTGTGTGTTACAATAAAAACAAGGCATAAGAAACCTGACTCTTTTCCATTGAGAAAAGGCATAACATTAATATTAATACAGCCTGTCATATTGGAATAGTTGCAGCAATGAATATCACAACTCATACAAACATCTGTCACCTAATATCTAGGCAATCTATGTCTCATTTAAGTTCATGAATAGAATTAACCTTCAAAAATACAAAAGACAAATGGAGAAATGAAGTATCAAAGGTTTATTTTCAGTTTTGTACAGTTAACAAAATAGCAGACACAACTGAAGGAAATCCAAGAAGAGTTTAGCAAAGGTATGTACAGGGTGTAGGGAAAACATAAGGCTTCCAGAAACATCCCTGAAGAGTGTTGATTATGAGGAAACTGTTACTGAAGGACTGAATGGAATTTCAGCAAAGGATCTAGGTTAGTAAGCGCTCAGCCTCCCTGACCTTGGCTATCCTGGTGGAGCTCCATAAGAATGAGTAAAAAGCACAGGTAAAGGGGTCTCACTACTGAAGACCAGATTACTCTCTTCAGGTGCACAGCATACTAAGTAGCCAATTTAGGAAAATAACCAAGTTATTTATATATTTGCAATAAAAATGCTTTGAGTAAAAGTAACCAATGTTTTCTACAAAAATCACTTATAATAATTGATAAGGATAAAGTGTATAAGATGAATAAAATTAAACATTTAACCCACAACTACGAGTTTTATTATTAAAACTCCAGGAAAAAGCAATTAAATTCAGGACCCTTCAGTACCATTTTCATACGATGATGATTTGTCCTTCGGATGCTAAGCTAAGAAGTAGATTTTTTTTAAGGCATTGAATTTGAATAGTTTGCTACTCTGACCGTATGTAAATTAAGGGCTAGAAGACAAGTACTTACAGAGAATAAGGCCAGCATCTGGGGTGGGGATGGGGAAGGATGAAAACCTCTCTGACTTTATTTACATCCCTATTTTATGGCAACCTCTCCCCCATTAACATCCCCATGTCTTTGTGCACATGAAGCCTGGACCTCATAGGAACCTCCCACTTAGTAGAGCCAGTAAATGCCTTCTTACTTAAATTGGGTTAAGTAAAGTTCTATGTCAACAGATTTCTTGTTAAATCCTCTTCCGGGTGTTAGGCCTGGGATAGCTATTAGCAGAACTCTGCACAGCAGGAAAACTTCTCAGCTATCAGCCTTCTTAAAAGATTAATGTGGATTAAGGTGAGTCGTAGGAAGTTGAAATTCACTTTAGTTCACAAAGGGGTTTGTTCCATTTTTTTTTCTTGTGAGAAAAATTATATGTCAAAACTGTATATTTTTGGGTTAATTCTAGTGAAAGGAAAACCACACAAAGAAGAAAAAGAAGTTTAACTTTGACTCTAAGATCAAAGGTTACTAGCAATGAATGTAAGTTGCATAGTTGTTTTTGTTTGCATTGTAGGTTTTTTTCTTAATGACATTATAATTTCTGAATTCATTTAAGAATGAGACTTATATTTGAAATACCTAAGGAAGTTGTTGAGTTAATTTTATGAGAGCTAGAAAAGGAAAGGCTTTAGTTAAAGCTGTAGTTAAATTTACCTTTAACTACAAGTTCAACAGTTTTCCTCACAGACAGAGCTTTATTAAGCCATTTCTTAGATTAAAAAAATCAAGAAGAAAAATTTGTCTTCCATTCCTATCATCTCACTATTTATTTCCACTTCCATATTTTTATAATTCTATTAGAACCACTTAAATAAATATATCTCAGTATTTCCACAACTCTAAGGAAATAAATAATCCATTGACATAGTGTTGTAAAAATGATGCTATATTCTATTCCCATGGGAGGAAAAAAAATCAAGAAACATGTACTAAATCATGATGACAAAAGTGTCACGAAAGTGACTGTAGAGTGAAAATTATAAAAATCATATATATATATATATATATATATATATATATATATATATATATATATTCTTTCTTAGGTTTCTTTGAAGGGCATGAAAAATTTTCTCTGAAACAAGCCAAGACTGTAGCCAGGCCAGTTTCAGGAACTGGCTATACAGAAAGGAAAGTAAAGAATGTGAGTCATTTAGGTACCACAATGACTGGGCAGGGCTGTGTCTGGAGCAAGTGAGAAATAGTTAATCAGAAATAATTGGGCAAGTGACAGGGCAACAACGGAGAAATAGTTGAGCAAGTGACATGGCAAGACCACATTTTTGAGAGGAATGGGTGTGCAGAGTATTTTCCACACGACCCTGATTCACTTAGGTTGGGTTCCTCTGGAATGTTCTGCTATTTTTATGTTATGTATCCTTGACAACCCTTACCCCCCCTCACTCCCTTGGTTTGTGGTTTGCCCCTTTAAAAGCCCCTTAGCCCGCCACTCTGGGTCAATTCAGCTCCTGCGTGGGCAAACGAATTGACCGTTGGCCAGCCAACTCTCCCTAATAAACCTCTGGTGATTGCATCCAGGTACGGTGTCTTGTGATTTTTGGGTGGCCGTGACTTCCCGAGACTTGAGTAAGGGTCTCCTGAGTTTGGGGGTCTTCAGTGACAAAGGAAGGGACAGTCCCTTGTTCCTCAGTCCATGTGAAACAAGATGTCAAGTCAATCTACAGAAATGCTGCATCACTTTCATCAAGTAGAACCAACCCCCTGTTGTTCAACAGTAAAGCCCACAAAAATGGACTAATTAAAAAGCTATTACAGTTTATTACCTAAAATGACAAAGTTTTATTAATTGTTTAATTATCTAACAAAGTATTAGGTTTTCAAATGGATTCATACATATTTAATTTTAGTTGACAAGCCCTTTCTCCTTACTTCACCAAGTCACCTACATCTTCCTCTGTATTCGCTCTCTTCTGCTTTTTTTATGTGTTCTGTATCTGCCTCTCTATTTTCCCACTCATGGGCTCGTAGATTCTTGGCTTCTCATATCTATGGCCTCTCACTCACACATAGATATGCATAGAAGTTAGGAGCTTGGATCCACATTTGAGTGAGAACACTCAATTATTTGTCTTCCTGAACCTGGATTTCCTCATTTAATATGGTAGAGAAAAATTATATGTCAAAACTCTATATTTTTGGGTTAATTTCATCTACTTCCTATAACTTCATGTTTTATAGTTTCTTACTACTGAATAAAATTCCATTGTGTGTATGTATGACAGTTTCCTTATCTGTGTATTTACTGATTGACGTGATGTTGGAATCTTTTTGTGACTTGAACAGCAAGGAATAGTATATCCATGCCTTAATGTCACAAAAAGTTACTTAAAGGGTAATGTGATGTCCATGCCATTGCTAAAAAAAAAAAAAAAAAAAAAAAAAAAAAAAGAGTTTAACTCTTTCTTTTGACAGGCTTTAAATTGGCAATCCAGAAAACTAGGCCTAAGAACTGGGCAAGTCAAACCCCAGGCTTCAGGCAGCTAGTCAAAAACTGCCTTGCGTTCAAAACTAAGTGTTCTAGTCAAGAGAGACGACAGAGGTTCTGGTTAGTCAACAAAAGGATGGACTGGGTATTAAGACTATCTTGTACCTCACTGATACAAATAGGAATAATTATGCTCTAATTGTATTTTGAGAGAAAAGTTTTATTTTAACAGGAAGGGTGATATGTAGGAGGAGCTAAGGGGGAAGGAGCACCGAGAGGAAAAGATGGAGTAAGGAGAGGAGAAGATGAAGTAGATGAGAAGCTATGTAATGAGAGAGAGAAAGAGAGAGGGGGCATGGAGGCAGAAGTTCACATGTCTCCACTAGTCAAAGATAGTTTACATAGCTAGACTGGGTATTAGGTTACACTTCTGATTGAGCATTACCATACTTATAAAGCCTTTGATTAACATTTAAAAAAATTGTATAAAAGCAAAATGGAAAAGGGGGCACGGGATAAGGGTTTTCTAGGGAGGGGAAATGGGGAAAGGGGTTGGCATCTGAAATGTAAATAAAATATCCAATAAAAAAAAATTACAGTTAAAAAAAAAACAAAACAAAAAAAAACTGCCTTGCAATCAGAAGCTGCCCAGCCACTTGACCTGAAGGAAGGGCAATGAATTAGAAACAGTTTTCATACCTCCCCAACAACAGTTTCCAGCCCCCATACCCCAGTAAATGTCCCTAGAAATGGAACTAAATAAAGGTCACCTAACCCAAAATACCTTAATGTGCCTTCAATCTGGCCTGTGTACTCACTTGGTTGTTTATCTTGGCAATGAGAGGCCCCAGCATGCTGGACTTTTTTTTTTTTTTTTTGGTTTTTCGAGACAGGGTTTCTCTGTGTAGCCCTTGGCTGTCCTGGAACTCACTCTGTAGACCAGGCTGGCCTTGAACTCAGAAATCTGCCTGCCTCTGCCTCCCAAGTGCTGGGATTAAAGGCATGCGCCGCCACCGCCTGGCCGCTGGACTTCTGTAGAATAAAACACTCTTTGTGTTTACACACTATTTGAGTCCAGGGTATTATTCTTCAGCAAATCATGGACCCTTATAATTCCAGAATATTATTTTAAAATAAGAATACTCAGGGCTTGAAAAGAGCTATGCAGTTACTACTTGTCCAGAGAACCTGACCTTAGTTCCCAGCACCCACATTAGGCCTCTCATACCAATGTGAAATTCCACCTTCAATATCTCAGACTCCTCTGCCTTTCTAGGACACTTGCATTCAATTGTGCATACCTGCACACTGGCACTATATCCAGTTTTATAATCACAAAGAAATACATGAATACATTTAAAGTTACGTATATGGAAAAGTTAAAAATCTCATATCCATTTTAGTCTTAGTTTATTAAATAATTCTAAGTTTCCAAGTTGTAATGTATGTCTTTCTATAATTTATTCTATGCTTATAAAAATACATACAATCTTATAAAAACAAATTTCTTTATTTTAAATGCTTACTTTCTTCTTTTTTTGTTAATAGATCAAAATCAGGTTCGTGTTGGATATCAACTCATATGGCAATTCTTCCTCTGCAGATTATTATACCAATTGATGTAACTACCACATATTCATTGTTTTATATCTTTTTATATGATCCTATAGATATTCCTCTACCTCAATCATATTATTGTATTAGAGGAAGTAGTTTCCTACATAATATTTGAATTGAAACAAATTTATTGTGATAAAACATTCCATGACGTAATGACAAATTTCTGAAATAATAAAATGGTACTTTTGTCACATATCCTATAAAGAATATTACATTAGTCAAGTAAAATATATTATAGCTGGGAATGGTGGTACATGTTTTTAATCCACCCTTTGGGAGGCTGAAACATGTTGATCTCTGTGAGTTCAAGGCCAGCCTGGTTTACAGGGCTACTTTCAGAACAGCCAAGGCTACACAAAGAAATTATGTCTCAAGGAGAGAGAGAGAGAGAGAGAGCAAGAGAGAGAGAGAGAGAGAGAGAGAGAGAGAGAGAGAGAGAGAAGAAAACCAAAGTGTCTTCAGTTTTCTGGCTGAAACTAAGAATTTATGCCTGTCTTACAGTGAATTTGACATGTAAAGAACTGAAGAGTTTTATAAGAAAAACAGCAAAATACCAGCTGTGCGTGCAGAACATAGTAGTCTGTGCTTCCTCGGTGAATAGCTCCTCTTCTCTGTCCTCTTCCTCCTAAGAGGGTGCTATGCCGTGGTGAAGTGTGGGGCCCTGAGGACTAAGTGCTCCTCTCCAAACAAGGAGACATGAAAACAGATGGAAGAAAAGGTTGCTGTGCTGCTGTTGTCACAATGCTAAAGAAATATGAATGAGAAACTTCTCTAGCAGATTGTAAGATAAAAGGTACATAAGTTTGCTTTCTTTTCATTAAATCAGAAATTATTCATCTTCATGAATGCAAATTAAAGCTTTCCAAATGGTGGGGTCATAACATAGTAATTAGATGCCTGAGTGCCAACCAGATTCTTCATTTACCTAAATTATAATTATTACAATTGACCATCACCGATAATTGCAGTGATCAGAGTCAAATTCTGATTTTGCATTCTCTTCTGTAATGAATGCATATCTTCCTTCCAATGAAACCATCACATTTTCTACTTTGCCAAAATCCTTTCTTGCCATTTGCCCCACATATACCCAGAGGGAGAGCTCTTGTTTCATGTCCTCCAGTATCTGTACTTATGTTTGCTGTTTGTGTTTCTCCCAGAGTCTAATCAGAAGGTGTTATGATATTTAAGCACTGTATTAAGGTAGAATTAAATATGCAAATTTTCTCAAAAGAGATTCTATCTACTCTGAAGGACAGAATCTTTATATCCTCTTATTATTCCTGTAATTAAGGAGGGAGCCGGCAATCAGAGAGACTCACAGTTCACCTGAAGAGAGCATTACAAGTTCAAAAGAGAAATGGCTGCTGATGCTTTAAGTTTCCCAAGAGCATGAAGTCCCCACACTTTTGGTCTGAAAGCTGTGTTTTGTTGTCATATTCAAGAAGACTCTCTTAAATAATGTTTTTAATTTTTTCTTATCAATTAATGCATTTGCTTAGCCCAGTTTTGCCCATATATACCTATAACTAGCCCCCAGCATTAGTTTATTAACTTGTTTTTTTTTGGGGGGGGGAGGAGGTTAATTCAGAACAAGGGTTTAGAACATCACAAAGATCCTGTGGCAATATGCATCAAAATTTTAATGCTTAGAACATAGTCTTGAAACAATAGCTATTAAGAAAACACAGGTAAATAAATGCTTATCCGTGTGTTTATTGATTATTTTAAAGTCCCAATTAATGGCTATGTCAATCTGTAATAGAATCATCACTTAAACTGTGGTACAAATATATAATAAAAAGTATTTAGATTCTATTAAATAATGTCATTTAAAGACTCACATACAGATACTGATAAGAGAAGGATACGTAAGTGCATTTAATTCCACTTTATGTAAAAGAATGACTCTTCATCAACTTGTCTGCTCCTCTGAAGACCCCACAGACTGAAGGCTTCCCAGGAGATCTGCTGCATACAGGAAAACAGGTAAGAGACCCTCCCAAATAACTGCAACAGCTGCGAACCTTGAGGAGCCCAATTGACTTTGGACCCATCCCCCCCTCAAAATCCACTCAGCCTGCACCTTCCACTAGGGCAGATCATCAGCTTGTCTGCTCTTCTGAAGACCCAACAGTTTGAAGGCCTCCCAGGAGATCTGCTGTACCCAGGGCAATAGACACCACAGTCTGAAGGTATCCCAAGAGATTTGCTTGGGCAACAGATCACCAGCATGCACACTCCTCTGAAGACCCCAGAGTCTGAAGGCTTCCCAGGAGTTCTGTTCCAGCCAGGGCCACAGGCCATGCAGGAGGCCTGCAGCAACCCAGAGACAAAGGAAGCAGGCTCTAGACAGAGAAACCCAGACCAGTTAACACCAGAGATAACCAAATGGCAAGAGGCAAGCACAAGACCACAAGTAACAGAAGACAATATACTTTTGTATCCTCAGAACTCAGTTCTCTCACCACAGCAAGTCCTGGATATACTGACACACCTGAAAACCAGGATGCTGATCTAAAATCCTAATTCATGAAGGTAATAGATTCCTTTAAGGAGGATATACATCTCTCTCTCTCTCTCTCTCTCTCTCTCTCTATATATATATATATATATATATGTGTGTGTGTGTGTGTGTATGATGTATATATATACATATATGTATATATATGTGTGTGTGTATATATATATATATATATGTATATACACACACATATATATATACAGGAAATACAGGAAAACACAGGTAAACAGGTAGAATCCCTTAAAGAGAAAAAAATAAATCCCTTAAAGAAATACAGGAAAACACATTCAAACACATGAAGGAATTGAGCAAAACCATTCAAGACCTAAAAGTGGAAATAGAAACAATAAAGAAAACACAAATGGAAGCAACCTTGGAAATAGAAATCCTAGGAAAAGGTCAGGAACTACAGATGCAAGCATCAACAACAGAATACAAGAGATAGAAGAGAGATTCTCAGGCATAGAAAGTACTTTAGGGGATATTGACACATGATCAAGGAAAATTCAAAACATAAAAAACTCCTAACCAAAACCATCCAGGAAATTCAGGACACAATGAAAAGACCAAATCTAAGAATAATAGGAATAGAAGAGAATGAAAATTCCAAGCTCAAAGGACCCGAGAACTTCTTTGACAAAAACATAGAAGAAAACTTTCCCAGCCTAAAGAAAGAAAGGTTCATAAGTGTACAAGAAGTCTATAGAACATCAAATATATTGGACCAGAAAAGAAAATCTCTTGTCACATAATAATCAAAACATTAAATGCACAAAACAAAGAAAGAATATTAAAAGCTATAAGGAAAAAAGTCCAAGTAACATATAAAGGCAGACCTATCAAATTCACTGCAGACTTTATAGCAGAGACCATAAAAGCCAGAAGAGCCTCGACAGAGGGCATACAGACCCAAATAGAACACAAACTCCAGCCTAGGCTACTGTACCCAGCAAAATTCAATCATCACAGATGGAGAAACCAAAATATTCCAGGACAAAACCAAATTTAAACAATAACTATCTAACAGTCCAGCCCTACAGAGGGTTCTAGAAGGAAAACTTCAGCACAAGGAGGGCACCTACACCAAAGAAAAAACAAGATATTAATTATCTTAAAACCAAAAAGAGAGAATCACATACATGTAATGTGATCTACAACAACAATCATTTCTGTTGAGACTAACAATCCTCTGTCTTTAATATCCCTCAATACATGTGGACTCAATTCCCCAATAAAGAGAGAAAAGCTAACAGACAAGATACCTAAGCAGGATCCAGCATTGTACTGCATACAAGAAACCCACCTCAATAAAAAAGTCAGACACTACCTCAGAGTGAAAGGCTGAAAATAAGTCTTCCAAGCAAATGGTCCCAAGAAACGGACAGGAGTTGCCATTCTAATATCCAATAAAACAGACTTTCAACCAAAAGTTATCAATCAAGAAGAAAGGACACTTCATATTCATCAAAGGAAAAATCCACCAAGAGAAATCTCAATTTTAAACATTTATGCCCCAAATGTAAGGGCACCCTTATTCATAAAAGAAAATTTACTAAAGCTCAAAACACACATTGAACACCCCACAATAATAGTGGGAGATTTCAACACCCTACTCTCACTAATGGACAGATCATGGAAACAGAAACTAAACAATGACACAGTGAAACTAATAAAGGCAACAATCCAAATGGATTTAACAGATATCTACAGAACATTTCACCCTAAAGCAAAAGAATACACCTTCTCATCACCTCATGATACCTTCTCCAAAACTGACCATATAATCAGTCAAAAACAAGCCTCAACTGATACAAGAAGATTGAAATAATCCTTGCATCCTATCAGAACATCATGGCCTAACGCTGGTCTTCAATAACAACAAAACCAACAGAAAACCCACATACCCATGGAAGCTGAACAATACTCTACTCAATGATGACTTGGTTAGGGAAGAAATAAAGAAAGAAATTAAAGACTTCCTAGAATTCAATGAAAATGAGGACACAGCATACCCAAACTTATGGGACACAATGAAAGCAATGCTAAGAGGAAAATTCATAGCTCTAAGTGCCCTGGTAAAGAAACTGGAGAGATCCTACACTAGCAACTTAACAGCACACTTGAAAGCTCTAGAACAAAAAGAAGCAAATATACCCAAGAGGAGTAGAGGGCAGGAAATAGTCAAACTCAGGGCTGAAATCAACCAAATGGAAACAAGGAGAGCTATACAAAGAATCAACAAAACCAAAAGCTGATTGTTTGAGAAAATCAACAAGATACATAAACCCCTAGCCAAAGTAACTAAAGTGCCCAGAGACAGTATCCGAATTAACAAAATCAGATATGAAAAGGGAGACATAACAAAAACTGGGGAAATTCAAAATCATTATCAGATCCCCTTGAAAAAGTCTATACTTGACAAAACTGGAAAATCTAGATGAAATGGATGGTTTTCTAGACAGATAACACATACCAAAGTTAATTTAAGAGCAGGTAATCTATCTAAAGTTCCATATCCCTTAAGGAAATAGAAGAAGTCATTAACCGCCCCCCTCCCCCCAAAAAAAGCCCAGGGCCAGGAGGCTTTCACGCAGAATTGTACCAGATCTTCAGAGAGGAGCTAATACCAACACTCCTCAAACTATTCTATAAAATAGAAACAAAAGAAACATTACTTAATTCATCCTATAAATCCAAAATTGCTCTGATACCTATACCACACAAAGGCCCAACAAAGAAAGAGAACTTCAGACCAATTTTGCTTATGAATATTGATGCAAAAATATTCAATAAAATTTTTACAAACCAAATCCAAGAACACATCAAAAACCATCATTCACCACAATCAAGTAGGATTCATCCCAGGGATGCAAGGTTGGTTCAATATACAAAAATCCAAAACAACCTTATCAAAAAATGGGGTATAAAACTAAATAGAGATTTCACATCAGAGGACTATCAAAAGGCCAAGAAACAGTTAAAGAAATGTTCAAAGTCCTTAGTGATCAGGAAAATGTAAATCAAAACGACCCTGAGATTCTACCTCACACAATCAGAGTGGCTAAGATCAAAAACTCAGGTGACAACTGATGCTGGTGAGGATGTGGAGAAAGAGAAACACTCCTCCATTTCTGGTGGGGTTGCAAACTGGCACAACCATTCTGGAAGTCAACCCCAAGGTTCAGAAAATTCAAAATAGATCTACCTGAAGACGCAGCTATACCACTCTTGGGCATATACCCAAAACATGCCCCAGCATGCCACAGGGGCACGTGTTCCGCTATGCTCATAGTGGCCTTATTTGTGATAGCCAGAAGCTGAAAACAACCCAGATGTCCCATGACAGAAGAATAGATACAGAAAATGTAGTTCATTTACACAATGTAATACTACTCAGCTCTTAAAAACGAGGACATCCTGAGTTTTACAGGCAAATGGATGGAACTACAAAATATCATCTTGAGTGAGGTAACTCAGACCCAAAAGGACATGTATGGTATGTACTCATTAATAAGTAGATACTAGCCAAAAAATTACAGAATACCCAGGACGCAATTCACAGAACTGAAGATAGTTAACAAGCCAAAGGACTCAAGTGAGGATGCCTCAATCCCACTTTGGAAGGAGAAAAAAGCAATCACAGGGGTGCGGGGGTGAGGGGTGTAGTTAGGAAGGGACCTGCATGGGAGATGGGTGGAGGAGAGGAAGAGGGGAACATGATCAAGTATGGGAGAGACAGGATTGAATCCTTAAGGGCCAGCAGAATGAATGGAAACAGGCAGCCTTGGGAGGTGGGAGGTGGTGTTCCCTCTAGAGTGTACCAGAGACCTGGGAGGTGAGAGACTCTCAGGACTCAAAGAGACTGCCCTTAGATGAAATTCCTACTGTGGGGAGAGGGAACTTGTAGAGTCCACCTCCTGTAGAAAGACAGGGCATCAAGTGGAAGGATGAGGTAGCCATCCCACGGTCAGAAACTCTGACCCAGAATTGTTCCTGTCTGAAAGAACTGCAGGGACAAAAATGGAGAAGAGACTGAGGGAAAAGTGGTCCATTGACTGGGCCAAAGTGGGATCCATCTCAAGGAGAGGCTCCAAGGCCTGACACTATTACAGATTCTCTGGTGTGCTTACAGACAGGAGCTTAGCATGGATCTCCTCTGAGAGACTCAACAAGCAGCTAACTGAGACAGATGCATATGCTTACACCCAACCAGTCCACACATACAGGAATAAAGGTTAACTTCCCAAAAGACAGGACATGTGTAACATTTGTCTGTTTTAAATGACAGGGACACGAGCTCATCATTCGAGGGGTTCATTCCCGAGCTGAGCTGACAGCTCTGCAGAAGTACAGGAGCAGTCTCACTGAGTGCAGAGGTGATTTGATGATGTAAGATTTTGCCAAGTTACCTTCCTAGAAAAAAGCAACCATTTTTTGTCAATGAATTAAATTTATGTTTACCTTCATGCATAGGACCAGAAAGCGTAGGATGAACTTGAGCATGTCCAATAGAGAAAATGCAATTTCTAAATCGAAGCAAGACTTGTAATTCTGAAAGTTGGGGGCAAAAATTGTAAAATAGCTGTAAAACAGTTAGAGAGGTTTTTTAAAAGGGGGTTTGTCCTTAGTATTTAAAAGACAATAGCTATTGTCATTAGTTCTGTTCGTTATGCAAAGATTTCTTGTGTGAGGAAAATTTCTTTTAAGGTAATCTGTTTGAGGAGGAGTCATGAGTAAATATTTTTGTGGAGGCTCAGTCCTGTGCTGCCTGGGGTTGCCTGCTGCAGCTGTTGGATGGTCCTTCTCTGACAAATGGATTGGTCACCTGACGCTGTTGAATTATCTCTGTTGTTTGAGGGGCCTGAGGTAGGTCCCTCACACAGTTTCCCTGGTTTGACAAGACTCCTGTATATTTAGGGATTATAGTAGCACCGGATAAGGCAGTACCATTTTAATGAGAGCTAGTTTGGCACTCTTTATGCCAGTGGTACCCTTTCAGACAAGGATGACACTCTGTTGGATTTCTGCTTTGGGTGGGGCCAGGAGCATTAAAATTTATGGCACCTCCTGCCTTACCAAGGACAATGTTTGCTGATAAGTCCAGGCTTCTTATTTGAATAACTTTTTCCGAGCTAAGCCTGATTAAATTTTTTTCTGTCCTTGATTAGTAAGATTTTGGATAGTGTTTTGGCCTTGTGTGGTTGTGTTAACGGGTACACCTTGAAAATATGAAGTAGCATGGGAGTGGGGGAGGGGCACATCCTCATAGAAGCAGGAGGAGGAGGGATGGGATAGGAGGTTCCTGGGTGGTTGGGGAATGGGGTAAGGGGATAAAATCTGAAATGTAGATATAATATCCAATAATAAAAAAAAAAGAAAATATGAAGTAGCAACCTCAACACATGCTTTAAATAAATTCCCAGATTTTTAAATTGTCTTTAGAAGAGACTGACAAGCGAGTGCAACATTCTTAAGGACCAGATGTTTTAAAACTGTCTTTTGCTTCATAGCTGAGAACTATTTTTTCTATAGCCTCTGTTAGCCGAGCAACAGATTCTTTAAAAAGTTTTTCTGGCTTCTGTATTAATATTAGCAAGCCTTTTGATTTTTTATCTCTGTTAGGCAAGCATCTCCGTGCTTCTAGAGCTACACCTGATATTTTTTACTAGAGTTTCCCTTTCTCATTTTTTGTTGTTTCTTCAAACCATTTCTCCATACCATAAACATTTCATATGTCTCTTTCACTCTCCTCTTTTTTCTTCAGACATCATACATAACTCTTTTTGAGCCAAGTTCTTATATATATATATATCCATCCACAGTAAAGTTCACCTTTAGTTAGATAGGCTCTGGCTATTTTAAACCAATCCTGAGGATTCATGAGCAATTTAAATGCGAAAGGTTCCCATAAGAGATCCTTATTCTCTTTGTTATTCTTCATACTCACTGGAAAACAGTCTAATGATTTATCACTGAGCTTAAAGTACACCAGCAGCAGGTCTGATAGGCCCCTTTCTTTTTAAGTTTTTCAGGGGGCTTTTTGGAATGACATATTTAAATGATGCATAGTAGGCTATTTATGTTTATAACATTTTGTTAATTTCTTTTTTGAGTCAGATTCCTCCTCTGAGGTTGATTTTTCTTTCTGATTCACTACTACCCTCTCCTGAGCTACTTTTCTCAGACTTTTCTGTCAAAGAATAAACATTGTTTTTAGATCTTGAGCAAGACTGTATTAATTGAGTTACTCACAAGGAGGTGAATCTACCGTCTCCTGAGCACATATGGCTTTTTTGTCATCTGCCAGTGCCTTCATAAGCACATTCCAAATAGCAAACACTGTAAAGGGCATGCCTAATCCTTTATTCTCTGTAAACCATTTTTTAATATCTAACCCTACATTCTCCCATGTATCCACAACTAAAGTATTTTTTCCTGGAAGCCAAGGACTGACCATTTGTACAAACTGAAGAAAGTCTGTCAGCTGGCTAGTGCTAACCTCAATGCCTTTTTCTTTAAGAGTATGCTTAATAACATCTGTAAAGAACTCTCTGCCTGTAGATTCACGTTGTCCCATCCTGAGAGATACCCAGAAAATGCACACAACTCAGAATTGATGTCTCTTGACCTAAGATGGGTGATGATAGCTTCCAACAGAATAGCTAGGCACTGTTGGCACCTAGTATCAGCCTCTGCTGATGGCAGCAGGTGATAAAAGCCAGAGCTGATGGCTCCTGGTGTTGGTATCAAGCTCTGAACCCAGTGACATCACATCTAGGCAACCCTCACATCGTTGCCAAGGCAACCACCATACATTCCCAGAATCCACATGGCTACCTTCTACCTTTACCTGGGAGAGGCTACGTCACGTCACGGCCCATATAAAACAGGCAGAACCCACTGACCTCACTCTCTTCTTCCATCTTCTTCTCTGTCCCCCCGTCTTTGTCCTATCTCCTGAATAAACCCCACTTGGAACCATTTGGTCTGGTGTGGTCTGTTCTAAGCTGTGAATGGACGTATATCACCTGGCATAACCTGGGTACTGGTGGTACCCAATATCAATCACTGCTGATGGCAGTAGGCAATATCAACTATTTCTCACCCTCCATAACCACATACTCCTGGCCAAGGGGTTTACAAGACCCAGTTGAGAGTCTTATCTGTTCTACTTACCTCCTTTAAATTCCCTGTTCCAAGGTATCAATTTAAAATGCTGGGAGCTCCCTGGCCTGGAGAGGGTAGTGGCAGGGGCACAGCGTAGGATTCTTGTGATGGCTTTAAAGTCTGAGGGTCTCATGATATTCTAGTTCTCTAGCTGTACTGAAATGCTGATGATAACTTCTAAAAAGTCCTAAAAACTTTCTTGCTCTTTTGGAGGGTAAAAAGCTGCTGGCTTAGGTGATTAACAGCTGTAGTCTAAACAGCTGAGGATTGAGTAACATGGCCTTTGTTCTCAGCAGGAACTGCAGGGTCCTAACTTTAGCTCTGCTAATAGGGAGTCACAGGAAGAAAAGGGACACTGAAAAGTGATTATACTGTTTATTACTAAGTTGTAAAGTTTCCTATGAAAGCTATCTAAGTGGAAAAGCAGAAAGAAAGAGAGAAAGAAAGAAAGAAAGAAAGAAAAGGAAAAAATCTCTAAGTGGAGAAAGGCAAAAAATTCTACTAAGGGAAACAATTCTTCTCTATCTGCTTCTCATCTCTTTGTCCTCAGTACTTATACATCTTTCAGAATACATCATCACATGTTACAAAGCATCACAAGCTCACAAAAAAGTCAAATCATAAATTGAAATAGAAGCTTACAACACAGAATGTTTACATGCATATCTATTAGGAGTAATTATCTGGCTAAACATCCATCACCTGTCTCACCTCCACAGGTTCCCTGAAGGTTTAAAACCATAACTAAGTATTAGTGAAGTTTTGTATAGATAAACCTAGTCACTATTTTATCTTCTGTTCTAGCATCATTAGTTCCTTTTTTATGACCTTTGGTTAATTGTTTTACAACCTCTTGGAATGTGCTCTGAGTAGGAGAAAGTCTGGTTATCTAAGAGCAATTAACTGGTGACACTTGAGAAACTGGCAGAGTTCTCACTGCTGTTTTGATTATCAGAAGAGACCTAATAGCAGTTCCACTATAAAAAAACCTTAATAATCACAAGTGTAATTTTAGGAATTCTTATAGGATCAACATTAAGACTAAAGAAGTCATCTATTTGTCTATATAGAATCACTACAAGACAGTACATCTGCATGATCTGCAGAGATCTGCTCCAAAGGGTGTGATATTACTTAGTGATTGTTATATATGTTTAATAATAACAAGAAAAGCATATAAATAGCAGGAATCTTTCCTAAAATGAATTCCCTTACAGCCTTGCTTAATAAGGAAGACCCTGTCGCAGATGGTGTAATAATCTGAAGCAGGCCATCTCAGAAAGATCACCTGCTAGTTATTAGCTTGTCCCATTATGGCTCCTGACATCTCTTCCCTTCAAATAATATAAATGAAACATATATATCTTCCTTTGAGCAGTCCTGACAGCAGTCCCTAAGTGCTTGAAGGTGACTAGAAGAAGAAACAGAAGCAGAATAAAAATCCTATAATAATTTCCAAATCTATAAGAAATTTTCATAAAGAATTATTTTTAACAAAATTTACGATTTCAAAAATAATCAGCCAATTCTGCTGCTGAAGAACTCTTCAGTCTGATGGCACTGATCTGGGAATGTAAAGTATACATGTCAACAGCAATTTGTGAATTGTTCCACACACCATGCAGATGTGCTTGTACCTGTTTCCGGGACATTTCTGACTGATTGTAGGACAGAGAGTAACACAAATCCATTAGTATAACATGAGGTAGCTAAACGTGTTTTAATATTTTGAACCTGAGTTCCTATGTGGCTTCCTCTAAAGCACTGATTCTATCTGTCAAACCTCTATCAAGAAATATTTTTTGTCAAGGAATTTATGTGATTAGCATTGAGTACCTGTTGGACTATGGAGGCATCAGAAGCTGCAACTGACCTTAAGGTAGCAATTAAGGTTGTAGCAATCATGAAAGATCATTTGTTTGCCTGTACCAAGGCAAACAAAGCAAGAGCATTACATCAGGGTTGTGAGAAAGTAATTGGTGACAAAGCAGACAATGAAAAAAGTCACTATGACCATACGTGGTGAAGTTATACAATTGGTCAAACAGCATTCTGGTAGGAAATTATACATATAGATTTATATTTAACATGTGATCTAACATATAATACACATAGATTTATTTACACATATTTACACATGTATTTATTTACACATAGATGGTTATGACTATTAAGACCAGTTCTATCTGGTTCAGACTGGTTCAGACTGGTTCAAACTTGTTCAGACTTGTCCAAACTGGTTTCTAAACCAGTCTAGACTGGTTTAAACCAGTTCTGACCTGGTTCAATCCAGTTTGGACTGATTTAGACCAGTTCAGACTAGTTCATTCAGGTCAATTGGTTCAGACCATTCTGACCAGTTTAGACCACTGTTTAGATTACTTAGAACTGGTTCAGACCAGTTCAAACAGGTTTGGACCAGTTTTAGACCAGATCAATTCAGTTTAGATTGTTTTGGCCCAACTTAGACCGGTTCTATCCAGTTCAAACCAGTTTAGATCGATGCTGACTAGTTCAGTCTGGTTTGGGCCAGTTCAGACCAGCTCTATCTGGATCAGACAGGTTTAGACCGATTCAAACTTGTCCAGACAGGCTCTGACTGGTTCGATCTGGCTTAGACTGGTTCAGACCAGCTTAACCTAGTTTTATCTGGTTCTAACTAGTTTAGACAGCTTTGAACTAATTCAGACCGGTTTAGACCACTTCTAGCTAGTTCAGACTGGTTTGAACCAGTTTAGACCAATTCAATCCAGCTTAGAATGGTTTAGACTGGTTCAAACTGGTTCAGACCGGTTCAACCCAACTCCAGCTCATTCTGGTTCATTCTGGTTCAGTCCAGTTAATTCTGGAATTTTCTGTCCTCCCCTAATCTTGCCTGTTCCCTTGCCTACTTGCTGGTCTCTCCATGTCCTGGGGCGTTTTCCAGTGGGGGAAATGGTGTGACCTGGGTGTGAACTCATGACATCATGTGATTGTGGGCTTGGAGGGGCTTGTGGTGTAAAATTGAATTTGTGACCCAGTTCACAGGCCCATCTGTTTTTGAGAGGTTGTTCATTCTCCATGCAGCATTGGGTGGTGGGGGAATATCTTGTGGTGTGTCTCATGCTCTCACTTGTAGTTGTAGTAGAGCAAAGGCAAGGATGTAGAGGAAGAGCATCACGCTGTCAGGTCCCTCAAGTAATCGAGCCTGAAGTCTGGGTGGTCTCAAACCCACAGTAAAGGAGGACTCAGACTCAGAGGTTGACATCTTGGCAGGGTTCTGCAGACAGCCACTAGGCAAGAATCACCTCTTTTCATCTACAGACAAATCACTGTCCAGAAAAGGACACACTTGCAGAATAGTCGACTGATTATATCTGCCAAGACAGAGTAATCAGCCCTTAACAATTCTGCATTACTAGGTCTGTCAGATGATCCTGGGCCAGAAGGCTGAAGATCAGATGCTCCAACATCTTGTAGTATAGGAACTGTCTAGGTGTTCAGTGGTCTCTATAAATTGGCTAAGTTTTAGAAGCTATACTTTGTGCTTTCCATAATTTCAGTTAATTCAGTCATTCTGGATTTCTGATGGAATTGAAGACTTATAGTCTCATAGCCAATCCAAGCTATTTACTTTGAGAGAAAAGATTTGAGAGGATGGTTTTCAGCTGACATTCATTCTCAACCCAAGAAAAAAGCCAAGTTCAGAACTAAGTCTTCTGGTTAGGAGAGATGACAGAGGTTCTGTTTAGTCAACAAAATGATGGACTGGGTATTAGGTCTATCTTGTACCTTACTGACACATATTGGTATAGTTATGCGCTAATTGTATTTTGAGAGAAAAGTTCTTTTTTTTTTTTTTTTTTTTGACAGGAAGGGTGATATGTAGGAGGAGCTAAGGTGGGAGGAGTAAGGAGAGGAAGAAGAGGAGTAAGGAAAGGAGGAGAGGAGGAACTAGGAGATGGGGAGGGGGTGGTTAGGAGAGAGGAACATGTACACATGTCTCCGCCAGTCAAAGGTAGTTGGTATATCTAGGTTGGGTATTGGGTTACACTTCTGATTGTATGGGCATCTTGTTATTAAGCATTACCAAACTCATGAAGTCTTTGATTAACATTTAAAAAAGTTACTAATAAAAATAATAAATAAAAAAATATAAGAATGGCACCTGTAGGCACATGTATCTGAATGGTTAGTCATCAGGGAGTAGAAGTGTTTGAAAGGATTTGAGGGATACGGATAAGGCCTTGTTGGAGAAAGTGTGTCACTGGGAGTGGGTCAGAAATTTCAAAAGATCATGCTATGCCAGTTTCTCACAGGTTGCTGCCTGTGGATCAGCATGTAGTTCTTAGCAACTGCTTCAAAGCCATGAATGTCACCGTGTCCCTCCCTTAATAATAATGAACTAATTCTCTGAAAATGTAAACAAGTCCCCAAATATTTTCTTTTATAAGAGATTTTTTGGTCATGGGGTCCCTCCACAACAATAGAACAGTGTTGAAGAAAGTAGAAAACCAGTCTTAAGAAGGAAGCATCTTCAACAAATGGTGCCAGTCTAACTAAAGTTATACATGAAGACCATTGATGCACATTTATTACCTTGTACAAAGCTCAAGTCTACGTGGATCAAGGACCTCAACATAAAACCAGATACACTGGACTAAATGAAGAGACAATGTAAAATAGCCTCAAATGTATTAGCACAGGGGAAAGTTTCCTAAACAAAACACCAATGACCAAGGCTCTAAGATCAACAATTGACAAATGGGACCTCATGAAACTGTAAAGCTTCTGTAAGCCAAAGGACACTGTTAATAAGACAAAAAGGGCAACATACAGATTGGGGGGGGAAATCACTAGTCCTATAACCAATAGAGAGCTATTATCCAAAATATATAATGAACTCAAGAAATTAGACTCTACAAAAACCAAATAATGCAATTAATGGGGTACATTGCTAAACAGAGAATTCTCAACAAAGAAATCTTGAATGGCTGAGAAGAGCTTGAAGAAATGTTAAACATCATTAGTCATCAGGGAAATGCAAATAAAAATGTTCCAGAAATTCCACCTTATACCAATCAGAATGGCTAAGATCAAAAACTCAAGTGACAGCAGATGCTGGCAAGGATGTGGAAGAAGAGGAACATTATTCCATTGCTGGTGGGATTACAAACTGGTACAACCACTCTGAAGATTAATCTGGCAGTTTGGACAGGCTGGTTTTGTGTGTCAACTTGACACAAGTTGGAGTTATCACAGAGAAAGGAGTTTGAGTCGAGGAAATGCCTTCATGAGATCCAGCTGTAAGGCATTTTCTCAATTAGTAACCAAGGGGGGAGGGACCATTGTGGGTGGTGCCATCCCTGGACTGTTAGTCTTGGGTTCTATAAGAAAGCAAGCTGAGCAAGCCAGGGGAAGCAAGCCAGTAAGAAACATCCCTCCATGGCCTCTGCATCAGCTCTTGCTTCCTGCCCTGTGTGAGTTCCAGTCCTGACTTCCTATGGTGATGAACAGCAATGTGAATGTGTAAGCTGAATTAACCCTTTCCTCCCTTGCTTCTTTGTCATGATGTTCCAGGAATAGAAACCTTGACTAAGACACAGTTCCTCAGATAATTAGAAATAGTTCTACTTGAAGACCCAGCTATATCACTCCTGGGCACATACCCAAAAGATGCTCCACCATATCACAAGGACGTTTGCTCCAGTATGTTCATTGCAGATTTATTTCTAATAGTCAGAAGCTGGAAACAACCCAGACATCCCTCAACCAAAGAATGGATATGAAAAATGTTGTTCATTTACACAATAGAATACTATTCAGCTATTAAAAATGAGGATACCACGAAATTTGCAGGCAAGTTGATGGAACTGGAAAATGCCATCCTTAATAAGATAACCCAGACCCAAAAGGACATCCATGGTATGTACTCACTGATAAGTGGATATTAGCCAAAAGTACAGAATACCCATGTTACAACTCACAGATCACATGAAGTTTAACAAAAATGGAGTGAGGATACTTCAATCCCTCTTAGAAGGGGGAACAAAATAATCATGGGTGGTAGAGGGAGAGAGGAACTTCACTGGGAGATGGGAGGGGGACGGGAAAAGGGAACAGGGTCAGATATGGAGGGAAAAGGATAGAAACCCAGAAGGCCAGGAAAATGAGTAGAAATATTCACCTTTGGAGGTGGGGGGTGGGGGGACTGCCTAGAACATCCCAGAGACCTAGGATGATAGAAGCTCCCAGGACTCAACGAGGATGACCGTAGTGTTAAAGCACAACCATGGGGAGATAACACCTGAAGAGAGCATCTCCAGTAGAAAGACTGGCCCCCCAACTGAGGCATGGGACCACCCACCCATGGTATTTAGTATTGTTAATATTGTTCCTGTCTAAAGTGTATTCAAAATTTTTAACCCAGAATTGTTTTTGTCTATAAGGAAGGCAGGGACAAAAATGAAGCAGAGCCTGAAGGAAACATTTTTCAGTGACTGGCCCATCTTGAGATACATCCCATGGGCAGGCGCAAAACCCTGCCACTATTACTGAAGCCATGTTGTGCGTGCAGTCAGGAGCCTAGCATGGCTGTTCTCTGAGAGCCTTTACCAGCAGCTGACTAAGACAGAGGCACATACTTACAGGCAACTGTTTGGCTGAGGTCCAGGACCCTATGGAAGAGTTAGAGGAAGAATTGAAGGAACGGAAGGCGATGGCAACCCCATAGGAAGAACAGCAGTATCAACTAACCCAGACCCCTCAGAGCTCTTAGAGACTAAGCCACCAATCAAAGAGCACTCATGGTCTGGTGTGTGGCTCCCAGCACATATGTAGCAGAGGACTGCCTTGTCTGGCCTCAATGGGAGAGGATGTAATTAATCCTGTAGATACTTGATGTCCCAGCGAAGGAGGATGCTGGGGGGCGGGGCAGGCAGTGAACTGGAGGTGGGTGGGTGGGTTAGGGGGTGGTTGGTTGGGCCAGGCAGCAGCCTTTCAGAGGCAAAGGGGAAGAGAAATGGAATGTAAATAAATAAAATAATTTAATTTTAAAAAGTAATAAAAAGGGATATTAAAATATATATATATATATATATAATATCATTTAATGAAAAAGAAGTCATGAGCTTGAGAGATCTTTAAAGGTTTGGAGGAAGGAAAGGGAGGGGGATGGTGCAGTGAAGCTATAATGTAAAAAACAGATTTATGACAAACCAAAAAATAATGTCAATGGTTGATACTAATGATTTGAACATACTATGTTTTTTCCAATGGTTATTTATTTATTCACTTTTTCCACTAACAATTTTTTAAGGCCTTTAATTCTTTTTTATGTACTATTTACGGAGAGAATTTACAAAAATAAATACTGCTTCCCTTCTTTAGTATTGTTAATATTGTTCCTGTCTAAAGTGTATCATCATGATATTTGTACTGTATATATCACTGTAGACATTGACTATAGTTGTGCTATTCATCTATGAGTAAAACACTCAATTAGGGGAAAAAATCTTGAGGTGAGGCTCTATGCCCAGCAGTAACCGGCCAAGACAAAATCAACGGTGTATTGAGAGATCGTTTTAGTTGTTGTTGTTGTTGTTTTTTGTTTTGTTCTGTTTTACTCATAGTGCTTTATATAGGCTTCTTCCTCCCTCCCTCCCTTCCTTCCTTGCTTCATTCTTTTTGCTCTTTTTTGTTTAGATGACTGTTTTCCAATGAGAGGGAGCAAGAAGCGGTGTGGACTTCCTGTCTATGTAGGTAGGAAGGATCTGGAAAGAACTGGTCCAGGGGGAAACCATAATCAGGATATATTGTATAAAAATTATTTTAATAAAAAGTCAAAATTAAAGAAGTTGTTAAGAAAGCCAGATATGACAATCTGTATCTATAATCCAGCACTAGGGGAGGGTAGAGGCGGGAGGGATCCATTTCAAATCCAACCCATGTGCTATAAAAAAACATACTATTTAGAAAACATAGTAATATAAAATACAGTATTTAATATGGTAAATTTCAGTTTCTCCATGAAATATGAATTATACTTATTCCTACATCAAAGAATTGTTTATAAATGAAGCAATGCACTTTAGCCCTTAGAATTGTAAGGATGATATAAGCACTTTTTTTTTTTTTTTTTTTTTTTTGGTTTTTCGAGACAAGGTTTCTCTGTGTAGCCCTGGCTGTCCTGTAACTCACTCTGTAGACCAGGATGGCCTCAAACTCAGAAATCCGCCTGCCTTTGCCTCCCAAGTGCTGGGATTAAAGGTGTGCACCACCACCGCCCAGTGATATAAGCACTTGTAATTGGCATATGTATAAAGAACATATTTCTGCTCAGCACGATTTTATGTGACATAATTTTACTTGCAACCAGGCTCTCCAAAGTAATTGTCATTTTTCAGAACACATTTTATATGGACACCAGAGAAAAGTATTAATTCCTTCCTGTCTCTCATCAATAAAATAATGTGTTCATATGTAAACTGGAAAAGGAAGTTTGTAATTAACTATAAAAAATAAATGTACTCAAAATTGTATACCAATTATTATAGATAAAAATGTGTTTGTAAATAGTATTTGTAATACGTAGTGTTCACCGGGTAGTGTTTAAGAACCAGCGTATTACTGATTACTTTGAGAAAAGTCCTTTAATGTACATATTCTCAACTGAGTTCTTGTCTTAAAAACATATCAATTAACTTTTAAAAATAATTTTAAGCCGGGCGGTGGTTATTAAAAATAACTTTAATCCCAGCACTTGGGAGGCAGAGGCAGGCAGATTTCTGAGTTCGAGGCTAGCCTGGTCTACCAAGTGAATTCCAGGACAGCCAGGGCTACACAGAGAAACCCTGTCTCGAAAAAAACCAATAATAATAATAATAATAATAATAATAATAATAATAATTTTAAATAATATTCAAAGTATAATCACTTCCCCTTTTTATCTTTTTCCTCCAACCCCACCCATGCCTTCCCCTTTCAGACCTTTCCAGTCCTAACTTGTATCCCCTCTCAAATTCATGGCCTCATTTTCTTTGATTTTTTTGTATATATCACTTATAATATATGTATATCGTATATCTCTTGCACCATCAGTTTACTGTTGCTTGTATATACATTATTTACTGCTGAAAACTAAGTTTCGTGTAAGTTCATAAGGGTTCACTTCTGGTACAGACTAATTTTCCCTCTCTCTATGGTCATTAGTTTCCTACAGTTCCTTGTTTAAGAACGAGGCCGAACGTGACATCCCTCACATACTATTAGCACATCTATTGATGTTATTATTGGTTGGTTCTTGATAGACAGCCCTAATTTTGTGAATACAACTTACCTTTTGAAGTTATGTAGTCTTTAAGATGAAAATTCACCTCATGTGTAATGTACATACTTCAGTCTCTCAGTCTTTACTAGGAAATGGTTTTCCTTATTTGTTTAGAAGAAGGAAACCTACAGTTAACTGGGAGAAGTTCTGACACCCAGGGATCACTTCCAGGATCAACAGAGGAAGTACTCAGTTTTCATGCTAACTCTGGTCAACAGGTTTTTTTTTTTTCCTTTTTAATGAATCTAAAAACAATCATTCTTTTTATCAAGACTACTGTAGTTTAATCACCATTGAAATTATTTTATTTATTTATTTATTTATTTATTTTTGGTTTTTTCGAGACAGGGTTTCTCTGTGTAAAACTGGCTGTCCTAGAACTCACTCTGTAGACCAGGCTGGCCTCGAACTCAGAAATCTGCCTGCCTCTGCCTCCCAAGTGCTGGGATTAAAGGCGTGCGCCACCACCGCCCGGCTGAAATTATTTTAAAGGAATATTTTCTTATTAAAATAAGGGAAAGTAATTGGGTAAGGACACTTGTCTTGCAAGCCTAGTAGTAAAAAAAAAAATTCCTGTTGCACACTTGGTCATACACATACACACAACACACACATACACACACTAAGAAGAAAACAGAGGCTTCCTATATACATTCCTTGTGGTGGTGGTTAATCTTGGTTTGTAATTTACATGGATTGAAATGTACTAAGATATTAATGAGCCACACCCTTGACTGTGATATTTTCAGAGAGAATTAACTACTGACATAAGATCCACTCAGAGGGACTACAGTATGGATGATGATCAAGTCTCTCCCTCTGACAAGCATTCCCTCTCTGTGTTTGTGGACTACCTTCTTGTGATTATGACCAAAATATTTTTCTCTTTTAAGTCAGTTCTTTTGGTCATGTTTTAATTAAAATTCTGGGTAGCATACCCTAACTGAAACAGTGATATAGCCTTTTAGATTTTGCTTAACAACTGCTCATACTCACATCAGATGCATGTCACGTTATATAATTAGCTCTGATTCCTCTCTTGGATCAACACAGGGGTTTAATAAGTACAGAGCCCAAAGGAAGAATTAAATTAGTGTCTGAGGAATCTGAAAAATGCTAAAACAAGAAAACTACAGCTTCATAATTAGTCAAATCTGCATACTGATTTGGTGTTTGTTTGTTTGTTTGAAAATGGATCCCACAAAGCAGTAGGGGCAGGTCTGCCTACATCTCCCACACAGATCTCTGACTCTAGAGCCCCTGTTTCAGCCTCCCGAGCATTAAAATGGCATAGAGTCACTGCTGTGTCTGGAAAACTCACACTTATTATCTCTGAGCACATTCAATATTTCGTATCAAGAATTAACTGGCTATAACATAGTATTCAGTCTATTGTCTGTCAGAATTAATAAAACATGACTAGTTTTAATTGGTTATTTTATTTATTTACATTTCAAATGTTAGCCCCCTTCCCGGTTTCCCCTCAGCAAAACCTGCCCCCAACTCTCCCCCCTGCTTCTATAAGGGTGCTCCTCCACCCACCCACTCACTCCCTAGCATTCCCCTATGCTGGGACATCAAGCCTCCACAGGACCAAGGGACTCCCTTCCCATTGGTGCCTGATAAGGTCATCCTCTGCTGCATATGCATCTGGAGCCATGGGTCCCTCTAAATGCATTCTTTTTTAAACGTATAAAATATGAGGTACACCTTGTAGCAAAACAATATTTAAATTAAGCTCAAGTAAGAAGGATGAAAGTGGCAGAGGAGCTTACTGCAATAGGAACAGAAGACTAAGGAAATACATGAGGCAAACATACGTGTATTTAAAGTGACTGCTTACCTACTGCTTCAATAATGGCATAATTTTAGGGAAAAAACTACTTTCTTTCTGATTGGATTTCAAATCTGCTCTACAAGAAAAACTTCCTGGCACTGTAATCATGATCAAAAGTTCACAGCATAGGATGCAATGGGTTCTAGGTTAAAGCCTTGTATTAAGTTTTTTTTTTTTTTCTCTAAATGGTCACAATGTCAAATTACCTTGTAAATATTTATGATTATACCTATAGGCATGAGCTGCTCTCAACTGGGGTGAGTGAAGCTTCTTCTCTTGTGAACAACAGTCAGTAGAGAGATATGTACCTGGAAAGAGTGATGAGGTCAGAAGACTGAGTGCTCTGCATTAAATGGTCTGTCTGTGTTAACCTCGACCCCATACACATACACAAGGCTCACATTAAATGGTCTGTCTGTGTTAACCTCGACCCCATACACATACATAAGGCTCAGAGAACTTCACAGAATACGTTTGGAAAGAATGTAAAAGCCACAGGATGGGGAAATATGGTGTGAAATTCTCTCTGCTGGACATTCTAATCATGAAGTAATAGGTGCTATGATTACTTGGATAATAATTACCAGAGATCAAACCACTAAATTCCTGCCACAAAAGAGTAGATGATGTTCAAGCCCCACAATAGTGAGAAATGAAGGACAGTGGTAACTGCTGAGGAATAAGATGGAATCATTCTTGGACCATTGCTAATTTCTCCGTGTTCAAGTAGATAACCCTATCCCTGTGCATACATGAATAGCACTAGCTATACTTACTGAGTTATGAGATCATACAAGAAATTAAGAGAGAATAGAAATGTGTTGGGGGAAATGGAGCAGGTGATAAGGGAAAAAGGTGAGTTGATATTGAATTTCACTGCACACAAATATGAAATTTTCAGACACACATGCCACTGACGCTGGCAATAAACACAAAGGTAACAACTGTGAGTTGAGTTGGTCTCTTTTACACTATGAAGTTGAAATTCAGTTTGGATAATCACTAGAACAGCCAAAGGAACTTAAGCTATTAAGTCTCACATATATAACAAGAACAGAAAAGAGGAAAATTATAACAAGAATAATAAACTCTTAATCTTCTATAATGACAATCTAATTATCATTGGCAATCAACTGCATTGAAGAAAATCTATAATCAGGGAAGATCTGGTCACATCTAATTTCCCCAGATGCACATTTTAACAAAAGAGAAATATTCTGACTTTATTATCCAGTATCAATTATACCTTACCCGATATCACGATTGTTTCCTTTCTAGGTGTGTTTTCCTGCTGTGTAAATCTTCAAAATGTGTCAGTACAGATAAATAGAATAAGCAGCATGTTGCACTTAGCTGTGAGCCAGAGCATCCCTGGATCCCAATAGGTTAGTTCTGTTAGTTATGAGAGATGCACAAATAATTCCAGTAAGTTACTAAAAACAAATAGGTCTGATTTTTATTTAACAAGGAAGAATTTGTTACAGATATTGCTTTCAGACGGTTTGTTTCGTGGGTTGCGTGTCACCAGGGCATAATATTATTGAGGGCAGGATCGTATGAGAGAGAAGTTTCATCATCTAATTAAGAACAGGAACCAGAATAAAGGGGAATAGAAGTAAAAGACAAAAGAACCCCTAGGCTCTGTGCCCAGACTCCTTCCTGTACCCAGCCCCCGCCTCTAGAACTTTAGTAACCTCTCCAAACTATGTTGGTAACTGAACATCAATTTGCCCCGTTTGAACCTTTATGGAGGACATTTCATATTCAAACTATAACACTTAGATACCACAACTTGAGAACAAATCATTTGTATATGCGTGTGTTTGTGTGTGTCTGTGTATGTTATCTATAATATGATATACACATATGTGATATATATGTATATACATATTTAGTATATGTTAAATGAACTATGAATCTCTATTAATGTTCTTACTCTTCTTAAACAGATGGCAGACATGTGATAGGTCAAGAAAGAAATGGATTGAGAGATATATAAATAGAACATAAGATGATAGAAAAATATAAACGTAGGTAGGCAGAAACTGAAATATAGAGATACACATATAGATATAGCTGTTATACATATACAAGTAGAGAAAGAGAAAAAGTGTGAGAGAGAGAGATATTGAGAGAGCATCAGGCAGACAGACAGATGGGACATAATTAATTTACTTATGAGAAATTGGACTACAGTCTCTAAATTCCTTCAACTTCTAAGCTAATTTAATGTTCAGTATTTATGAAACGTCCAGCAAGATATACCTACAGGATAAGGTATTACAAGTTTAGGAAAACACAAGTCAACACACTCATAAAGACATGAGTCATGTCATACTAAAGATGACATCATGGCTACAGGTGACTCAGCAAGCAGAGATAAACAGAGGGATTGAAGTGCAGGGCTTTATATGGATTTTCACAGGAATGATAAGGCAGGGTAGAGCAAATAGTCTACAGCTGCCTACATTGATTTCAGAAGACTCTAATTGTAAGATTGGGACCTAGATTTTGAAATATTGTCCTGGAATAATTAAGACAAAATAATATTGACCTCTATTGGGTGTTCAAGGTTAGATAGAGGATATATATTTGGAGTGGTCAAATTGTAAATTAAATACATTCCATTCCAGGGTCCTTTTTCTAGTTCTCAGAATTGTGTACCAACAGGCAGGACAGCTTGTTCATAGCCACATGTTTAGAAAAGATACCAAAACATCATCATACATGCGCAAATATAATTTACTGTATTAACAATCTCTACCAGAAATTTTATCAGGAATTTTATAGGGAAATTACTTTATATCTGAGAAATCCCTAGAGAAATCAAGACCTGCTTGTTTTAATAAAATTTAGGGCAAATGCTACTTTCCATTTATCATACTTTGTAGAAAGCAAAGGTGGTAATAATATTAGAAAAACTATCATGATACCGTTCTCTTCAGCTCTTCTAAGAATATGTACGAAGTGTCAGTCCATGAAAAGGAAAGAGTTGTGTAAAATTTTCAATAAACATTATCTGATCATTCTACTTCATAAGTTTTTCCTGGATCTCACCAATTCTTTCTATTTTAATGTAAATGATATATTTAATAATTTTAGAATGCATATAAGCTTTGTAGTATATATTCTACTTGTATTACACTTAACTGCAATGTGTATATAGTTCATGAAGATCTAATATAAAAACATGCATATATCTAGTATCTGCACATTCAATGTTACCCATTACAAAATAGTACCAAAGGCATATAGAATAGCACAAAGGGACATAAAAATATGTTTTATAGTGAGAATTACTGATATTGTTTCATCTCCTATTTATAGAATTTAAGCCTTGTCTTCTAGGGCCACCCTGGTTTTTATCATTAAAACATATTTGATCTGTCACTCCTCCCATGTCTCTATCTCCTTAGACTATGCGCACCAGAAAGCGCTATAATGCCAGTTCTGATCATCTAACCCTTAAAGTTTTCTTCAACACTTTAGTCAGTTAAAGCAGGAAGATAAACATCTTTAAGAAAACACATTGGACATCATAGTTTTCATTCAACTATATGCTGCACGGAAATATATTATGGCTGACACGAAAGTAACATCATCTCACTGAGAAAAATACAAACAGTCAATCCCTTGGCTTCTGTCATTTCTGGCAGATAACCCACTAAGTGTAGCATCTTCAGGCTCAGCAAAACTTAGCTAAATGTGAAGGAAAACTGAAACATTTATTGGGGGCTCAAGAGATCAAGGGTTTGGAAAGGTTCATGAATGTTTTGCAAAGATTAGAAGTGTTGAAAGACTTGTAATCTAAGAAACAACACAATTCTCTGGTGAAAGAAAATACACAGGAGTTTCTTGTGGTAAATCGGAGAGGAATATAGTGTGATAGGATGACAGATTGACGAGGTTTAAATGTCAGAGCCTGGATTTCAGGAACGTTTCCAAGTATGCCAGAGATTGACTTACACTCAGCTTGCCTTTGACACATGGGTTGTAGAAGAAAGCGCTGTGCAATAAAGGAAAGAACTATGTCAGTAGGTTTCAACATCCATGCTGTCAAAATGCACTTAGGATGTACTCACCATGAGTAGCCTTCTCCAGGAAAACCAAGGAATAAGACTGAACTCAGGAGGACAGGAAAGGAAGGCAGAGATGACCAGAGGTACTAGGTTTAATTCAAGAAGAAGAACTAGCGAGTACCCAGACTACCTGACCTCTACTTCTGGAGAAAACCTGAAAAGTTATATCCTGAAAATAGTGCAAGTAATCTAAATTTCAGGATCCTCTACAGAAGAACTCTCTGGGGGAATGTTGGCTTTCCTGTTACTACAAACGAGTACATTGCTGTGACCTGTTGATACATGTCTTTATGTAAATCCCAAGGTCTAAGACTTCTGTATAGTTTGAAACTTGCTTGTCCACAATGATAACTTTTTATACTATTTTACAACGTGCCCTATTTGTCCCTAAGTATTGTACTTAACGTATCTCCTGGGAAACGACAAGACTTCTGTTTAATTGTGTTTTCCTCTTCTGACAACTAAACATTCAAGTATACTCAATACTGCTATTACACATTATCCAAGTCACTTATAAGACGTAGTAATTTGAGTTGATCAATGGTGGCACACATCTTCAACCCCAGAACTTGGGAGGCATAGGCAGCAGGTGGATCTCTAAGTTCAAGGTGAATCTGGCCAACACCATGACAGTAATGGCTATCAAGGGAATCTCTGTCTCAGGTAAAAAAACAAAAAAGGAGGAAAAAAGAAAGAGGAGGGTAGGAAGGACGAGGAGAAGAAGTGGAAGAAGTAGAAGAAGAATAAGGAGGAGGAGGAGGAGAAGAAGAAGAGGAAGAGGAGGAGGAGGAGGAGAAGAAGAGGAAGAGGAGGAGGAGGAGGAGAAGAGGAAGAAGAGGAAGAGGAGGAGGAGGAGGAGGAGAGGAAGAAGAGGAAGAGGAGGAGGAGGAAGAGGAGGAGGAAAAGGAAGAGGAGGAGGAGAAGAAGGAGGAGGAGGAGGAGGAGGAGGAGAAGGAGGAGAAGGAGAAGGAGAAGGAGAAGGAGAAGGAGAAGGAGAAGGAGGAGAAGGAGAAGAAGGAGGAGAAGAAGAAAATTGTTTTGTGAGTTCTACTGAGAAGCCCTCTTTGGGCTTGTTTTATGATCCCATCACTGAACAAGAGAGAGATAGAGGATGAGCAAAGGAACTAGTAGGCCCAGCTAGTGACACAGGACATTGAGCAGCAGGTCTCTTGATGAATGAATCATGCCAAACTTGCATTTCTATTATCATGGCAGCAGAGTTCGGTGTTGCTAATGCCACAGGTCAAACTGGTATGAAGAATTTTTCTCAGCCTTTGTAAGCCTGTGGAGAGGCCATTTGTGAGTCCACCCTGCCTGGATGGATGTGGGACTTGGGGGCGAGCTCACATTGCTGAAGGAAGGAAGTCTGAGGCCACCCACCATGCTGGTGTCTGCTAGGGATGCAGGAAGCTTTACCAAGTAGTGAGGACTGAGTTCTGATGAGCCCTTAGGGTGGCCATCAACAGTCACCTATGAACTATGAATGTGTTTGTCCAAGGCTCTGGAAACATCCAAGCTTGCAGACTTTTAAAAAAATTATTTAATATTATGTGCATTGGTGTGAAGGCATCACACCCATGGGTCTGGATCTCCTGGGACTGGTGTTACAATTTTAAACTGCCATTTGGGTGCTGGGAACTGAACCCTGGTCCTTTGGAAGAGCAGACAGTACTCTTAACTTGAGCCATCTCTCAAGTCCCACCTTCAGCCTTGATACAATCCCCAGCAAAGTTTTATTGAGAAAGCAGAGACCAAAGGAGTTGTCTAGGTGCAGAATTAGGGTACTCAGAGTCTTACTTAGTCCTAAACTGAGGGTGTTGGGCTTGCTGTGTTTAAACATGTTTCAGTAAAGACTATGGGCTAAGAGAGGAGTTCCCTGCCAGCTGCCCCTTGACTTCTCTGAACTACTGGCCTCTCTGTCAATAAGGAGCCCTGGGCTTCTTTCAGCTTGGTTCACATCAGAGCTAACTCAGCTAGCTAGCTGTTGCCTTCCAGTAAGTTGTCAAAAGTGGGAGGCAGCAGAGAGGAGCACAAGAACACCATTTAACTTCATTCAAAACTTTCCCCTTGAGGGATGGAAAGGAGCTGAGGAATTTTCTTAGGAATGCTGTGGAAGGCATTCTGGCCTCAAAGGTGCACAACAGCCTGCTCCTCTGGAAATAGTTTGAGTTGAGGCACTTATTTCTCAGGCCCACAGGCACTACAGATGTTTTTCTTGTTTGTTTTGGAGGGGGTGAGGGGAGTACTCTTCAAGATTAGAAGCAGCATATTCTGGGTCCCTTGCATAATTCCAGATCACCAGTGCTGCATTCTGAGTCTGTGTCACACATGGCAGTGCCACCAAGGGTGAAGAAACCTTTCCACTTGCACTAGGAGAGGAACCAATAACCAAAGGCCTGGCATTGCCATACTGTGCACAAATGGCAGGGTGTCTAACTGCCACAGCAGGTGGAATTCCCAGAACATGTAGGAGGCAGGCCACAGAGATGTGTGTGTACACATCCCACAGATGGGTTGCCATTGGCCATGACTGGCCTCAGTACCCAAGGAGAAGGCTGGCAAGAAGGTAACCTTCCTAGAACTCTGAAATGAGCAAGACATCTCCAGCTACGTACAGAGCATTAAGAAGGCTAGCTAAATGCTGCCAGGAGGACTCCAGTCTGAGCTAACAAGAGTACCCTGGAGACGTGAAAACTGCTCCATAGGAACAAAAGCTCGAGAAACCACCAGAGGAAATATTATCTAATTATCATATTATATATAATTATACTATAAAATATAATTATTATCTATTGTATTTTATTTATAGGAAATATTAAAGTACCTTATAGGCTGACACAAAGACAGAAACTAATCTA
Source organism: Rhabdomys pumilio (assembly GCA_030674055.1). Classification (NCBI taxonomy): domain Eukaryota; kingdom Metazoa; phylum Chordata; class Mammalia; order Rodentia; family Muridae; genus Rhabdomys; species Rhabdomys pumilio. Next base: position 53,892,284 of record JANHMN010000016.1, read on the forward strand.
CATGAAAAACCAAAGGATATCTGTAAAGGTGTGAGACAGAGGTCAAAGGGGCTGGAGAGATGGCTCAGCAGTTAAGAGCATGCACTGCTTTTGCAAAGAACCCATTTGATTCCTAGCACTCAGACCTACTGTAAACCATCCCCAGGGTATCCAGTGCTTCTGGTCCCACTCCCACAGTTTTGTCCTGTTCTTATGAGAGACAGGGTTTCTCTGTGTAACCCTGGCTGTCTTGGAATTCACTCTATAGACTAGGCTGGCCTTAAACTCAGGGATCTGCCTATCTCTGCATCCTGAGCGCTGGGACTAAAGGTGTGCGCATACACATCCGCTTTCATCTTCAATGAGCAGTTACAAGTCTGGTAAAGGCATTCAGCATATCAAAGTGTCATTTCATGGCAGTAGCGGCAGAAACAAGGCAAGTGAATGGAGTTATTACACACACCAGCTTGCTTTTATTAGCATTGAAATCAACTTGGATTTCTGTGTAGGAGTGTTAAGAATTAAGATGTTGTAAATTCTCAGGGTAAGCAGAACTAAAAAAAAAAAAAAAATCATAGGAACTTGCAGCAGTTCGGTGTCTGCTTCACAGCTCCAAGTGTGACATTTGGGGAGGAACGGGGGACCCTGCAGTGTGGCAACAAGGCACATACTTTATGATCAGCTCTGACATCCGCTGTTCTGGAAGGAGCACCAGGGCTTGAGTACACCAAGGTTGCGTCAGGTCAATGTGGAAGCCTGTAGAAGAGGTGACACTGAAGGCTGAGGGAAGGGCAGACAGGTTAAGGCCTGAGTCTCCTGTTCTAGAACAGACCACACCAGTAGAGGATGAGCTTAGGACTTGGAGGCATCGGCAGAACCACACTTGACCTTGGTGGCACTTAGTCTGGATTTAGCATAATGGCTGGTGAAGTATTTTAAGCGATGGAGGAAGTCTGTTTTATCCACGATGGCTGGCACTGTTTGAGGTATCTTTAACTTGGAGGTTGTGCAAATGTAGATCTGGATGGGATGTAACAGAGAATGGGTGACACGAAGGGGGGGGGGGCTGTGTGGGAGAGCAGGGGACAGAGGCTGGAATCTGCTAGTCAAGCAACTTTGGATAAGCTGAAATCCTAGAGGCAGACCCCATTTTTGAGTAAAATCAGTAATCACATGTTGGAGTGTTGGGTATGACGACAGACACCTGCTGTACCAGAACTCAGGAGACTGTGGTACAAGGACTGAGTTTGAAACCAGTCTGGGTTGCATGGCAAGACACTCAAAAAAGGAAACACTGCTACCACCACCACACTAGAAAGGCCCATGAGAAAATCCAAGTCGATAAAGCTGGAGCCCGAGGATAAGGTGGGGACAGAAAACTTAGCAGGCAGAAGAGTTTGTATTTGTTTTTAAAATTATTTTCTTCTCTCTCTACTTCCTCCACCTCAGATCTGATCCTCCTGCCTCAAAGGCATCCGAGTTAAAGCTATGAGCACATAGCTCATAGCTCTGGGCAGAAGAAAGGCCCAGTGAGAGGCCTAATAGAACAGGCAAGACTAGTGGGCCAAGTCACTGGAAGACACCAGGAAACCCTAAGGCTCAAACACAGCAGCTGGATGTGTGGAATGTGGCTGGGAAGACAGCAGGAAACACAGAGGTGCCTGGGGCTGTGAGGCTAGTACCATCTTTTAGGAAAGCCTATGGAGGTAGCAGTCATGAAATGCCAGACTGGGGAATGCAGAGCAGATGGCTGCTTTAGCAAAATTCCATGTAAATCTTACCTTGTAATGGGATTTTACTTGTACTTTGAGATTCAATTTTGAGCTGTAAAATACTTTTAAACATAAACTTAGTTTTACATTTGTGCTTCCTGGAGCTCAATGAATCTAAGATTACTTTCATGTGCCACCAAGATAAACATTACCTTTTATGACACAGTATCTAAAGCTGCCCAATTTAGCTGGAGTGGCTGACAGTAAGCTCCAGGAAGCCTCGTGTCTCACCTCCCCAGTAAGGGCTTTTTTTAAATACTGGGATCTGACCTTAGGTCCTCATGTTTGCAAACACCTTCTCAACTGAGTCATCTCAGTCCCTGCAAGACAGCTCATTTGTGACAATATTTACTGGCCACATGGTAAATGGAAGAGGAAGGAATCCATCACCTCTCACTGCTGGGGCAGTGCCTGTAGGCCTGGTCATCACTCTTTAAAAGATATGTACTTCATTACGTGGGCTGTAGCAATTGATTGGTAGTAGAAATGGCTCAGTGAAATTTTAACTGGGAAGGGGCTCCACTTACAAAGCAAGCTCACCTTCCTTGCAAAGGTTCAGGGAAAATGGTGGGAACGGGGGCAGAAAGAACACAGGAACTGTGAGATCCTGTCTACTAGGCGGGAAATGGCCGCTGCACTCACAAACTCAATGTAGCAACAGTTACCACAGAAGATAAAGACAACAAGATGAGCTAACATTCCAACAGGAGGCAGTAACTAGACGCGGGAGAGAACATGGAGGTATAACAGGGGTCTGATGCTGTTGTGGCCCAAGCCGTCCCATGTTGGGCACCAAAACGTCGTGGACCGCTCTATCAATGTTGGAACCAGCACTGCCAAAAGCCTTGGGGGCTAAACTGTTAGAGCCTGCACTGCCCCAAGCCACTCCGGTCCTTGGGTCAGGGTTCAGCTAGAGAGAGAGTGAGGTTGGACACGAGGAATGGAGACCAGACAGAGTGTGATTCAATCCCATTTATTCTTCAGTCTCTCTTCCTAGTCAAAATCCCAAGTCTTGAGTTCCTAGTCCCTAGTTCCTAGTGTCTCCAAGTTCCAAGTTTCCAGTTCCAAGTTCTAGTGTCTAATGTCTAATGATCTTCCAAGTGCCTAATAATTTCTTCTGTCTGCCTCTGCCTTTTATATGTCTGACTTCTAAGCCACACCTTTAAGTCATACCCTTAGGTCTTGTCTCTAAATCTGATCTCTGCACTTAAGTCACACACCATTAAGTCTCACACACCAACGAAAATCCTGGGTATCTAAAACAAGATGTTATCAGAGTGTGCTCAGCTGTTGTAGACTATTGTAATCAAGTCTCTTGTCAGGGTGTATGGCTCAAGATGGCTGCAAGGATGACAGTCGCCTTCTGTGGCTCCCCACATGAGAGACCAAGTGGGGAAAAGACCTGGGGTTAACAGAATCATGGAACATTGTATATCCAGGCAGCGGTGGCACATGCCTTCAATCCTAGAACTTTAGAGGCAGGCGGATCTCTTGAGTTCCAGGACAGCCAGTGCTGTTACAGAGAAACTGTCTCGAAAAAGCAAACGAAACAAAAACCAAAACAAACAAGTGATGTGCACCACCTGCCCTATCCCAACATGGTGACTGGTGTAAATCCACATCAAGTAGCACAAACAATTAAGGTTTGCAGCTATTTTATTTACAAGTATACATTTAACACAATGAAATAAACACTGATATATTGAAGCCTAGTTAATAGTAGTGTAACATGTGTATCATTTTGATGATTACATTATTTTAAACAACAAACTACACTGAAAAATTAATGCCGATAAAATTCTTGGTCATAATATTAAGAAATACAATATATAAATTGAAAATATGATTGTTTAAAATTTGAAAATGGAAGTGAACTCATTTGGACAGAGTCAGACGTTAACATAATCTGAAAGGGGAGGACCTCTGACCCAAATGACATCTTTCAGGTTAACAGAAGAAAACAGAAGCATAGTTTTATCTTCAAGGATGATGGGCAGTTTGCTTCCTCAGGTGGAATATATTCCCAGTGTCCGCAGGTTCTGCAGCAGAATTGTCACATTACCGAGCACGAAGACTTCCCTTGTGAAGCTGCTCCATCAATCTTTTCTGCTTCCAAAATTATCCTTTTAAAAACATCAACAGCAGTCTGAAGAGAAGTTAAGAACAGTGACAGGATTAGTTCTCAGCCGACTCTGGTAGTTAGCTGTTCATGACCAACAAGACTGAGGAGGGTAGGCACCCATCTGTTCTTCAGGGCCATATGGGGGCTGGAAGGCTCCTAGAAGCCCCATAAGCCCCAGGGACTTTGTCACAGCAACTAGCTTCACTCTGCTCTGCCCTATACTCTCCCATGATGCTCTCTGGATATTGGGGCCTAGTTCTACTCTGGCTTCATTTTCCCTGTGCTCTCTGCAGCATCTAAAAGGTTCCCTTCTCCTAGGACGTCTGGTACCCCAGGCCTCCAACAGGGGGTGCTCTTCTTGTCCTTCCTGCTCCTGCAGACCCACCCTTCCCTCTGTGCCCCCCAAACTTCCAGTTTGTCTATGTTCTCTGTTTCTCTGGGCTACAGATGCTGCAATCCCCCCATCACCCACTGCTAGTCCTCTTGTGCACCATGCCACCAATTATAAGCCTGGCTAGCCAAGTTCCTAGTAAACCCAACTCCTCTCAGTCTTGGTCTCCTCTTCTCTAGTGACTGTCACCCCAATCTTAGTCCTGTAGTCAAACTCCTCTGGCAACTTTAGGAAGATCCTTTTTCTGAAAGGTGATGAGAACTGTCAGCCTCTGTCCTTTAAATACAAGAACTATTGCCAGGCAGTGGTGGCGCATGCCTTTAATCCCAGCACTTGGGAGGCAGAGGCAGGAGGATTTCTGAGTTTGAGGCCAGTCTGGTCTACAGAGTGAGTTCCAGGACAGCCAGGGCTACACATATAAACCCTGTCTCGAAAAACAAACAAATGAACTATGATCATGGAATCTAAAAGCTGTTGTTTTTAGAGGCAGGACCTGGCTCAGGCCACGTCATAATCAGGAATCAACTCACTCTAGTATCTATTTTACGTGTCCCACCACAGTTCTTTATCTGACAGAGCTGGTGTCTGACTCCTTTGATAATCCTCCTGTCCTAAGGTTAACCACTGTTCTCTTCTCTAGGTCAGCTTCTGGTCTCATGGTACTGAACCCACTTAGCAGCAGCAGCAGCAGCAGCAGCAGCAGCAGGTCAGCACTGCTCAGCCAAAGGGAGCTGTATCGCAGCTCCTCACTTTGTCCTGTCGTAGGAGCATGATGGGGATCCTTGGTCTGCATCAGCTTACCTAGCTCCAATCCTCTAGCTTATCTCACAGAGAAGCCTGAGACTTGGCCCTCCCATCTCGCTGACTCTGGCTCATGGTTATCACTTGTTCTATAATTCACCGGAAAACAGAAGCTGCCTTCACAAGAGAACACCATGCTCACCACCACACCCACTCATACCCTCTGCTTCCATCCCGCTCAGTGATTAAGTCTATCATCTACAAGCCAGGATAGCGCTCTTACTCTTGAAAGAGTAAGGCCAACCAGCTTAGTTTACCTGCTTCTACTTACCTGGTTCTACTGCCTATACCATAAGTTTAGATTTAATTTTCTTATCTCTAAAATGAGATAGCTCAACAGATCCTTTTGAGAACAGAGGAGACAAGCAATAATATCTAGTTCAATTAGCAGTGCAGGCACCATCAGTGCCAGTCTCCTCTTCTGCTACCTGGACTTCATGGTTTGTTCTCCATTTGAGCTGATTCAGACAGAGGACCCCAACATCTGAGCTGGAAATGGACAGATCAACAGGAGGGCAAAAAGGTTGGGTGAGCCCTCCTCAGATATCACTGAGTGCTTGAGAGGGAAGACAGGACCATTCAATTCAGCTGCATGGATTAAGGAGGGGCCCAGGAGGAGTGAAACCTGAGTGTAGACCTCGAGGCTGAGGAATTTCCTCATGGGGAAGGCAGTGCAGCACAGAAAGGGTTGGGCAGACTATAGATTCTTGGCTCCTTGGCCTTGATAAGTGCAGCTACCTACCCTGTGAGCCTGGACTTTCCTCAGAGTGGTAAAGCCATCTTAGTGATGGGTCAAACAGGCCCCACAATGAAACTTAAATACTATGAACTACCAGAGGCTGCAAGGAGACGATGGGAAAAGGACATTTTAAGCTTAAGTAATGTGCTTAAAGAAGAAGAAGTCTGTGTGCAGTGACTGGAAAGCAGACAGAGCACAGACTGCCACATTCTAAGGACTTGAGCATGCTCTAGAGGAGGCTAAAAAGTGTGTGTGGTCTGAAGCCCAAGGAAGGTCAGGCAGAAGGGAAGAAAGTAAGGGGATGGAGGAATCAGAGCAGTGTGGACAGCAGAGGTCTGGGCAAAAGAACAAGTTTAAACTGAAGCTATGAATAAAAAGCACCAGCAGGTCAGTGACACTCTCTAGTACAGAGATGACACACCCCTTAAAGGGACAGTCAGAGAGCTCAAACTGGGAACAAAATAACACTCAATAATTTCTGCATTAAAATAACCATGCAATCCCAAGAGAAAATAGAGCTTGGTGGGCTGACAAGTTGTCAGATGACTCTGCTTGTCACAGGTTCAGACTCTTTACAGAGCCAACTCCTTGTCCTCTGTCCCCTTGGGGGTGGGTGTCTTACTTCATAGGGAAGGTTTCTAAAATGAATTTAAGAGTAAGTCAACAAATCCTGCACTCCAAAGAAAAAAATACCCCCCTTTGTGTGCCAAAAACTGTGGACATGCTGGCTCAGCATCCTCAGGACCAAGCTGTCTACTTATTCTTTTCTTACTGATAAATCCATCCTAGGATGGCCTAGGCCCAAAGATTCTGCAGGACAGTCTCCTAACAGCCCTCTGCCTGCTGTGCAAAGATGCTATACCCCATTTATTCTTCATTCCATGGGGTTTACCTGCCTTTACCAAGTCCACATGGACGGCCAGGCAGACAGGGGTCAGGTGCATGCTGCTCACCTCCTTGCTCCTCCCGCTCGCCCAGCTCTGTGCTGTGTCTGTGTCTGAACTGTGAATTGTGCAAAGGAGCCAACAGCTAGGCTGGTTATTACTTACAATAAAAGGGATCATTTATAAAAACCAAAACCACGCATTTGACTCACTCTGTACTGAAAAGGAGCCTAGTTATACAGTTAAGTCTCCTTGTCTGCGTCTTATTTCTGTTCTCACCTGTGGACACAGCCACAGGAACAAATATGCTCTCACAAATATGCCCTTCTAGGCCTAGCAGAGCAGGGTATTTACAAAACTTAGAAATTACTAGTATCTTTCTAAAACACTCCAAAGTTGGTATTAGAAATGGAAGAAGGTTAAATAAAAGCTAAATAAGCAGCATTAAAAATGAGAGATAATACCGACTGAAGGAATATATGCTTGTAACTAACGAGAATGACAAAGTTAATTTTAGAAACTGCATACCTGATTTTCTTTAGCAGAAGATTCCAAAAAAGCTGCATTCCAAGATTCTGCCAAAGCCTTTCCTTCTTCATAACTGATCACCCTAAAGGAAGAACAAAGTTCTGATTCTTTCTTCTGTCATTTAAAAGGCTGTGACTAATTTAGATACAACTTTCCTACAAGCAGAGCCATGTACTCTACATTATCAGGAAGCAGTGCAGGAACACTTAACTCTGCACGGCTGGAACAGAATGGACAAGTCTTGCAGGTTCAGAAACGTGGCTGCTCTCTACCACTCAGTGTCAACCTCCATCTGCTGGTCACAGTCAGGTTTTAGGCAACTCAGGGCCATAGTTGACCTGAGCATCAAGCAGCCAAGCTATTCTCAGCTCTTTGGACATGGTGTTCCTGTGTGAAAACTGAGTAATACCTGTCATGGTAACTAACTCCAAGAGAATTTCCCAGTTTGCTCCTTGTTCTAATCAAGCGTGGCATTTACACTGCATACTGCTCCTGCTGTACATAATGGCAACCATGAGAACAGAATTTATGGCACTTTAGTGACTAAGTCTTCTTGGACTTAAGAGATACATACCTTTCCATATGCAGGTCTTTCTTATTTCCAACCAACATAATAGGTATCCTATGAGGAGAGAACGAGAGAGGTAAGTGAGACCCAGCCTTCCCACCTGAGGAGATGCTAACACACTTCTCGACAAGAGAGACTGCTACTTACTGCACTTTCCCCACCATGTCCAACAACTTTCCATGGATAACTTTAATTACTTCAAAACTGCAAGACAAAAAACATGGAACATCATTTTAATGGAGAAATTTAAAAACTTACATTTACAGTAGGAAAAAATATACCACAGATTCACCATGTTTAACTTGAACAAAGAATTATGAACTCTCTCTCTTCACATAGACACTCGGATCTGTATTGTGACCACTCCAAGTCTTACCTGAAGTCTAGCACTGGGCTGACAAAGCACAATAACTACTGTGCCCTCAAACTGCATCTATCAAAGAACAGAATGTTTAATGCAAATCCGAAGCACGTTTTCTTGGGTGGTGTGCCCTAGTGCTGACCAGCCCTGCTCTCCCTCTTCTTCTTTTTTTTTTAAAGGCAGTCTCAAGGCATAGCCCTGGCTAGATTGGCCAGTTCTGTATGCCCCTATCTCCACAGTGTCCACAGTGCTGGGATTAGAGACACATGTGACATCACAACTGCCCCCCCCCCTTCATTGGGTGATGCCAAACCCTTGATTTTTTACTATTATCCATGAACATGTCACAAAGATTAACCTAAAAACTGGCAACAGTGGGATCCTTTGTACCTCTGACCACTGGCTAATGGACACAAGCCATTCCCATCAGCCTGGTGTGAGCATCAGCCAGCACTGCATTACTCGTGAAGCTGCCCAGAACCTGGCAGCCTTCCACTCCTTTCTGTGGTCGCCTTTAAACCTAACTCTTGGGAGGCAGAGGCAGGTAAGTTTGAGGATAGCCTGGTCTACATATAAATTTCAGGACAGCCAGGACTACATGGTGAGACCATTTATCAGATGGGCATGGTAGCATGCCTTTAATCCCAGCACTCATGAGTCAGAGGAAGGTGGATCTCTGTGAGTCTGAAGCTACACTGGTATATACAGTGTGTTTCAGGAGTGTCAGAGCTACATAGTAAGACACTGCTTAAAACAAACAAACAAATAAACAAACAAAAGTCCCAAATAGTAGAGTGAAAAACATGGTTTAATGATTTAGTGAAAGTAAAAGTAAACAAAACAAAACTAAAACACAAAACACAGATTAGCGCAATTTTATGGTATCTTCTTGGGTATCCTTAAAGCTATTTCTACATTTCTCCAAATGGTTCCCAGGATCGTGGAGCTGGCCAGGTTTGTTTCAACTCAGGTATAAGGAGAGACTAGCAGCAAAGGGTCTGTCTGTTCAGAGTTGCCAGAGTGCCTGGTTTCCAGTTATACATTAATACTTCAAGGTATGAGCCCCCTGCCATGGATGGATGCAGGCAGGCAGGCAGGCAGGCAGGCAGGCAGGCAGGCAGGCAGGCAGGCAGGCACACACACACAGAGGAGCCAAATTTCTGTTACCGACAGTGTGCAGTGATTAAGAACCTAGACAATGCCCCATAAAGCTAACTGAGCAGTTGAAATGTAGCTAGCTAGGGTCAGTAAGGACCTCAACTTTACATTTGTTAAATTTGAGCTGATTGGAGCAGCTACATGTAGCAAGGATGGAACAATTCCAGCACTGAGGTCAAGTGCAACTAGAGAGCTGGCCTCGACTGTCACACACGCCTCTGCAACCCCGGGCAAGTTCCGTGAGCAACTGTGTGTCTAATTTCTCTCTACAGAGGTGAGAAACAAGGCATCTGAAGAAAGATTCCCTTAAGTAAACAGTCTGTGGTGGGCTGTCTCACAATTGTCTTCTTCATGTGTGCATGGGTGAGCACGCAGTATGGTTGACCTAAGGTGTCTTCCTTAGTCACTCTGATTCTGTGAGACAGGGTCTTACTGAGCTGAACGGAATCAGGGCTTGCTGATTGGCTAGACTGGCTGGCTATCAAGCCCCAGGGGTTCTTCTATCTCGAAGTAGAGATTATAGGCACATGCATCATGCTTGGCTTTTACATGGGTGTTGTGGATCCAAACTCAGGTTCTCATACTTGGACAGTTAAAAATACTTTATCAATAGAGCCATCTCCCTATCATCAGTAACACATCATTAAAAAGCAGACAGGGTGACAGAATGACATTCCACACACTGAAAAGATGTCAGCCATCAAACTTCTACCAACACTGGTATTTCTGTGAATCTTCAAAGACAAGCTGCTTCCATTGTCAGGAGTTCCCCTTACATATTCAGCCACATCTGTTCTGTTTGCTGCACAGACCACTCCTTTTTGTGACAATAGATGCCATCCCTGGTAACAAATGTGTTGCTTAAAGGAACCAGAATCAATTTTCATTAATGAAGCAGTGGCTGTATTTTAGTCAGTGAAACCTTATTATTCAAAGTTCATGCTTCATAAATCCACAGGACAAAGCATTCAAGCAAACTCAAGTCCCTAAATTATATTGGTAAGTCAATTCCATATTAATACAGCACAATACACAAAACATAAAACCAATTCATTATTTCCCATCTACAGCTCACATTCAGTTACCACCTAGGCAGGACCACGTAAGAAAATAAATTTTATTCTATCACTGTGACAGAAATTATTGAGGATTCTATTCCCTATAATAAACTGACTGCTTCACAAGAAAAATCACTGAAAACATCTAGTGTATTAACCAATTCTGTTACTATTAATTCTAGCACAATCTTTTAAAAGGGTCTATGTATAGTAAAAACTCAAGCACGCTGCTAGAGTCTTACCTTTTGATTGATGTAACAGAATACACAAGAATATAACCATTAATATCTATGGAGTATGTCTGAGGAAAAATGGAATATTCATCCTGTGGGAAAAAAATTAATTACATTTGAGTAGTCTTCATAAAGCAGAGTAAACAATCTTTATCCCAAGTTTTCCATGTATTACTTAAAGAGACTAAATCAAAGAAAAAAGTTTTATGCTGAATAGAGCGTTAGGGGTGTGTCTGACGTATGGGAACGAGGTACAAAGTAGCAGTGCTCTCAAAAACAGCAAGGATAAAAGCAACACAAGATGTACAAATACAAGCACAGAGTCTTTTAGGGATTCAGTGTGATCTCTTAATTTGTATGTCAGCAAAATTGTACTCTACACAGGATTCAAAGATTTAAAGATAAAAATGGCTTGGCTAACAAAGTGCTTGCCTTGTAAAGCATGAGGAACTGAGATAAGGTTCCCAAAAGCCAGTGTGGAAGAGTAACCAGTGCTGGCCTGTGTGTGCAGACAGGCACAGTCTGTCACGTCAAATCCACCTCGTCTAAAAGGACAAAGTCAAGGGCAATTGAGGAAGACACACACCACCAACTTCTGGTCTTTACCTGTGTCCACACCTACTAACCCACATGATTTCCTTCCATACATACTAGTCAACAGCTACAATGATAAACCAGGATGTTCACAGCAGCACCACTGTAGAAGTAATATTGACAACATAATAAGTCAAAAACTATGATATAGCCTACAGCTGCCTGCCATGTTACCAGGGGCTATGTGCTTATGAAATAAGTTCTGTGGTATAAATTGCTTTTTTTTTTTTTTTAATAAAAAGAGAAAAATAATATAATACCGTATTTACATATTCGTTGTATATTTTAATGGTATAATAGAATGTTATGCCTTAATTTAAGTTTTATTATTTATTATATTCTAGTAAAGTTTAATTTTTAAGTTATATATATTTAAAGCACAATTTTTTAGGGGGGTTTAAAACAGTTTCTCTGTGTAGTTCTGGCTGTCTTCTGCCTCTTGAGTACTGGAATTAAAAGTATGTGCCACTGTAGCCTGGTAAAGCAAATTAAAAAAAAAAAAATTATTTATTTATTTTATGTATGAGTATGCTGTTGTTGATGTCTTCAGACACACCAGAAGAGGGCATCAGATGCCATTACAGATGGTTGTGAGCCACCATGAAGTTGCTGGGAACTGAACTCAGGACCTCTGGAAGAGCAGTCAGTGCTCTTAACCACTGAGCCATCACTCCAGCCCCCAAAAGCACAATTTTTAATGATAAAGTTGGTTGCATTATAAAACTGTCAAATGGATCTATCTATCTATCTATCTATCTATCTATCTATCTATCTATCTATCTATCGTTTTAAAATATATTTTTCTAAAGCTCTTGTTTTTTTTTTGTTTTTGAGACAGGGTTTCGATGTAGCCTAGGCTGGCTTCACTCAAACATGCTATGTTACCAAGGATTAATTTGAACTCCTGATCTTCTAGCCTCTTCTTTAGGGTCAAGAGTATAGGCTTGTGCCAGCCAGGCACGACTGGCTTATAGTTTAGATTTACTAAAATATCTCACATCAAAATTAGGCCAACCCAAAATGTTTAATGCAAACTTAAACTGAGCAAGTTATATTAACCACATTCCTTATCTCTTCAGCTGGGCAGTTAAACCACAGTAACAGCCATGTAGTGTGCTGTAGTGATGATCTGGCCAACAGTGAACCACAGGATAATGGTGGCCCCGTGACTACAACTGAACGGGGATCTCAGCATTGCAGCACAGTGCACTGAGCCGTCTACAGTAGGAGGTTAACAAGTGGCCTATACATTTATTTTATTATTATTTTTGTTTTGTTTTGTTTTGTTTTGTTTGAAACAGGGTTTCTCTGTGTAGCCCTGGCTGGCCTTGAACTCAGAAATCTGCCTGCCTCTGCCTCCCAAGTGCTGGGATTAAAGGCGTGTGCCACCACTGCCCGGTCTATTTTGGTTTTCTAAGACAAGGTTCCTCTGGGTATCCCTGGCTGGCCTCAAATTGACAGAGGTCCACCTGCTTTTGCCTCTGGAGTACTGGGATTAAAGGTGCTGCCACCACTACCTGACAACACATTTATGTATTCGGAGGCAAGGTTCACTATCCTGCTTCAGCCTCCATAGTGCTGGGATTACAGGTGTGGTGTGTACCACCTATGTCCTGCTAGATATACTAATTCTTTAAAAAACAAAAAAAAAAAATGTTGATTTATTATTTTTATGTATGTTTGTGTGCCCACATGAGTTTAAATGTATCACATGTGTGCAGGTACCTACAGAGGCCAGAAGAGGGTGATCTCCTGGGACAGGAGTTACAGGCATTGTGAGCCATCCAGTGTGGCCACAAACTTCAGATCTTCTGAAGCAATAAGTGCTCTTAAGTACTAAGCCATCTCTCTAGCCCCCCAATCATAACCTTGACTACAATGGTGAAATCTCCTACAGTCCTACTTTTCAGAATGTACCCTTGTAATTAAGTGACACATGCTCATGTTTGTTCTGATATAAACTACAAAGTAAAAGGTACTTACAATTTTTTATGAATATTTATGGTGTATATTTTTTCTAAGACATGCAGGCTACTATATAAATTTATTAGATGATGATGATGATGATTTTGAGATATGGACTTGTACTTTTCAGGCTGATCCTTAAGTCTAGTGATCTTCCTGCCTCAGCCTCTCAAGCAACTCACAACTATCTGAAAACCCAGTTCCAGCACATCCAATGTTCTCTTCTGGCCTCTGAAAGCAGTGCATTTATGTGGTGCACAGACATTCATATAGACAAAACAGCCATATGTATAAAATAAAAAGAATGTGCCTATAATCACCAGCCTTTACTATTTACTACCAGCTCAACCCCTAGAACTGATCAATCTGAAGGCAGAGGTAGGAGATTCACTCTCTGTGCAGTAAGCACAGTAGCAACTGGAGATGCCATGTTTCGCTGCTGTGAACCACACAATAAACATTTACAAACTATTAATATTAGCAAAGGTGAGAATTATTCACAGTAGTCAACTCTGGACGCATTATCCAGTAACAAGAAACTCACCAGAATGATAGTGGTAACCCAAGTACTGCTCTGAACTACACAGCAGATATTATCCCCAAGCTAGGAGCCTGTCGGTTTTATTACCTACATTATCAGACCATTAAAAACACTTGAGATTCTTTGATGCTCACCCAACTCTATATTCACATTTAGAGCAAAGCACTTCCTTAGAAGAATATACCTCTGTTGATTCGGAAAGCCACAGGAAGACATTTCCTCCCCAGCTCTGCCTAAATGTCCCTGTCAACTGCAGGGATGAGCACCCTCTGGTCTGAGGATAAAGTCTACACAAACTTCAACCTACGGTCCTGTGCAGACTGATACCAGGAAAGCAGCGACATAGCAAAACTCATCCTGTCTCCAGGTCACTGGATAAGTAAGAATAGCCAAGATTCAAAGCCTAAAACTCACAGAGATCCATCTGCCTTTATCTCTTGAGTGTTAGGGTTAAAGATGTGCCACCATGCCCTACCCAACTCAAAGCTTCTGAGTGGGGCTCCAGACTTAGCCTCTACTTTCTAGGGGCTTAAAAAGATTCCAAAGACACAAAAGCAGATTGGGGTAAAGGTAGTGTCAGGGTCCTAGTCTAAATCTCTGCCCAGGAGCCTAAATGTAAACCTGGTTTATCAACAACATTAGCAACAGTGTCCCTCACATTAAATGTGTCTTTAACTCTGGTAATCAACTGTCTATTCAACTACAAAGACAAAAAACAAAGCCTGCAAAATTGGACCCAATTTTTACTTCAGGGATTCCCCCTACTAGTTCTGAGAGAAGTCTGTTGTCTATGCCATTGCCAGGGGCTGTTACCATCTCTTGTTTTAATGAGCCCTGCTGATAGGCTGGGGCTGGGGTGGGGGAAGTACATGCCACAGTGCTCTAGAAGCTCAAGGTCTCACACGGCCAGGGTTTATTTGCTTCCAGAACAAGAACTCCAGGCTTCCCCAAGTGCTAAGACCACTCTGTTCAGCTGTTTCCTGCTTCCCACCCTCCTTCTGTGCTTACTTCATAACAAGAGAGAAGGAATTAATTTGTAAGTTCAGGACACACCCCGTTATTTTAGGTCCATTTCAATATGCCCAGGTCCCATACAAATGCCTTCATCAACACTGCAGAGATCAGAGCACTACACGGTCCAGGAAGAGTGAGAGCTGGACTCAGCTCTTCACACTCCCTGCCCTCCAGCGACAGGGACAGATTCAGTCTAACAAAATAGTTTCTAGGAAAGGCAGCACTGGGTGCTATGGAAACAAACAGCTAAGCTGTCAAAAGGGCTCCTCTGTTCCCTGTGTTCTGACTTCTTTCTCCTCTGTCCCCATCTGCAGCCCAGCGATGCATTCTATACATCACTGCTGCACCCATTAACCTGACTGTCTCTCTTTCTTGTGCAGAGGGATATGGAAGAGCTTAACTTTGGTAATTATTCATCAAGTAAAATCCACAGTTAAATTTGACCATCACATAATCTAACCAGTCTGGTGTTTCCTGGCTCAAGTCCTCATGATGAAATAAGCTTTACCTCTCTTGCCAGTTCTCTGAGAAATATTTGATTTTTCTCTTAATGTAGGAAAATGCACCTTATGGAGGGCCAAAGGGAATGAAGTAATATGATTCTTTAATATAGAATTAAAGTTTCATTATTCTGTAGTGAGTGTCAACCCTCACTCTGCTAACAATATATATATACAGTTAGAACAGTTCTGAAGTAGAAAACCAAATTCCTCAGAGATCTGCCACGGGTCTTACAAAAGAGCAGGTAGACAGAACATTAATACTCTGCGGTACCCATAGCCTGCTGCAGTGAGGACTGTCAGACCCATTGCAGGACATTCTGATGATTGCTTACCTGCCCCGCTGTGTCTACAAGCTGAAGATGATACTCCTGCCCATTCACTGTGATCAACTTGGTGAATGCTACAAGGAAAGAATAAAATACTGGTTTAAATAAATTAACTCTACATTACTTAAAAGTTTGAACAATGACAAGTGATCAACTAAGTCCCTAATAGGCTTGTCACAACTTGCCATTAATGGAAAATGAACAAGCTTCGAACTGTACAGAGTATCTTCTTCCTTCATCAGCCTGCAAGGAATTGCTGATGAGAATCT
This sequence comes from Rhabdomys pumilio, assembly GCA_030674055.1. Taxonomy (NCBI): domain Eukaryota; kingdom Metazoa; phylum Chordata; class Mammalia; order Rodentia; family Muridae; genus Rhabdomys; species Rhabdomys pumilio. Next base: position 53,908,090 of record JANHMN010000016.1, read on the forward strand.
AGCTCGGGGAAACCTTGAATGCTTTCCAAAGGAGCTGCAGTCAGGCAATAATTCACATCCTATAAAAACAATCTGACTGCTCTGCGGAGAGCACTTCCTCTTATGAACAAGTGAAATACACTATGAAAAGCCAGAAGTCTAGAATGAACCAAACCACAAAAGATCTTCCCTAATTCACAGGAAGTCTAATGCCAGAGCACAAAGAGCTAGTATTAAGTGCTAAGAAGCTTCAGTACACTAAAAAATAAGGAAACAAAACAACAATTTTATTGAGATGGTGCAACAAGGGAGCAGACGTTCTGGGCTGAGACCACCATTCCTTTCTCAGTTTAAAGAGCCAGGCAATTTGTCTCAGCCTTTCAAGGGGATGGGCTTCCAAACACAAGAGGGAGGCTACTCACAGCCATAAACAAGAAACTGGAACACATTTCTTTTGTGTTAATGGCTCCAGCCATTCTCCTGGCTAGCTGTCCTGTACACTACAGGCCCATCAACAGAAGCTATTCCACTGCAGCAGAAAGTCATCCCCAGTGTTTCACCACCCAAGCGACAAATAGAAACTATGCAGAAAACTAGGCAACAAAGAGGAGTACAGAGGATACCATGCGAATCATAGGTGGTAAGGGAGAGAATCCCACTAGCTAGTGTCACCCTGTTCTAAATGCAAGCAAGGGTGATGGGCAGGCTCACAAAGACAATGTTCTTGACGCCTTTCTGGAAATGATTACATTCAGAAAACAGGTAAACCAGATGAAAAATGAACAAGAATAATTCGAGATGGAAAATATCCAATATAAATCCACTGACAGCTGGGTAGAGTGTCACATGTTTAAAAACTCAGCATTTGGGAGGCAGAGCAGGCAGATTTAAGATCAGCCTGGTCTACACAGCAAGTTCCAGGTCTGCTGGAGCTACACAGTGAAATTCTGATTAAAAATAGTAAAAATTATCTTATTCTATAAAAGAGTTTTACTTTGACTTCTTACCTGATGCCACCTAATACTGTAGGAGCTTTTGATGAGTCAGTCATGGGGCTTAGTGAAAATTATGTAAGAAACACTGGTAAACAGAAAACAGCTACACTTATTAGAACTAAGTAGCTATAGTTGTTGCAAGGTAGGATTACTTCCTGAGTAGTACTGTGCCAGCAGCACTGTTCCACATGAGAGCCCAGGATGCTCTCAGTCCCTGACTCTGAGCTGACGTCTCAGTGAAGTTATATGGGAAACCCATATAACTACCACAGAATTTGGTATTGTGTCTAGGAAACTGGACACAGGCAGAAATTGTATTTAGTGAAAAACAAAACAAATCGAGAAAGTCAAGAGAAAGGGAAGGGAGAGAATAACTGTTTGTGGATTTGATTTATTACTTGCATTCTGTTATTTGGGAATTGCATGAGAACCCCATATAAGATGCTGAGGGTCCTTGCCCCCAGCCAGTTCTGATTGGCAAATAAAGTAGACAGTGGCCAATGGCTGGGTAGGGAGACAGAGGTGGGGCTTTAGGATTCACGGGCAAGGGAACCAAAGAGGCAGAGAATTGCCATTGTTGGGAAGAGAAGAAGATGCAGGCTTGAGAGCTATAGAAGACAGAGTACCAATCATGTAAGAGCTGGGAAGAGCGGTCCCAAGGTTTCCCCCATTGTGTGTAGGGTAACAAAGATGGAATATAGATTTTAATAAGTAATAATTTAGGAGTATTGAAGGGGAGGCATTAGCAACATGGAAGTTCAGAAGTGGTGCAGCCATTGAGCTAATCAAGGCATATTAAATATAAGGCTGACTGTGCGTGTGCGTGTGCGTGCGTGTCTTTCATTCGAGAAACCAGAGCATTTCCGCTGCCACCACAGGGGAGAGTAAAGCAGATTAATCACCACAGAGATAACAGAGATGAAAATGACCAAAATACAGTTTATACATGTATGAAACCAACAAAGAAGAAAATAGTTAAGGCAGTCAATCAATCTAAAATATGCTAGCAATGCTGTGAATAACAAGTAAAACTGAACACAGGAAACCTGGGCATGGTGATAACCACCTGTCCAAGCACTCAGAAAGCAGAGTTCTAGACCAGGCTAGGCTACATAGCTCGATTGTCTCCACCTCCCACACTCCCACCAAAGATATGAGCACTATGCAAGTAGGCTACAGCTATTTACTGGTGAAGTCTTGTGCAAACAAAAGTAACACATTTCTGAAACCTTGGCATTTACAAAGTAAGATGGTTACCACTACGGTATGTTAAGTATCCTTAATTCATAGTCACCAAGAGGTCTATGAGCAGGCCATGCTTAGTAACACTGTGAGACTCTTCATCAGAATTTCTTAACCACAGACAGTTGGTGGTGGCACATGCCTGTCTACAGAGTGAGCTCCAGGACAGCTAGAACTGCTGCACAAAGAAACCTGGACTAAAAAACAAAAAAACAAACAAACAAAAAACCAAGCAATAAACCAAAAATACTAACCACAAATTATAGTGCCAACCAACCCTGAGATGGCACAAGTTATAAATTGCTCTTGTTCTTGTTTGTAAACCACAACCTCCAAGTTTAGTACTTATTAGGTTATTAAATCAACACTACAGAAAAGACAATAAGCCATGTCTGTGAAAGTACTACTTCTGGTTTGTTCTCTAACACTAGAAGACACGTGGTTTTCTTTGCTGAATTCTTCTATTATCCTATAACTACTGAAAATGACAGAGTTCCCAAACTACTTTCTTCTATAGCGATATGTCATAGAGTGTGAATATTTGCTGTAAATAACCTATTCTGTAATGATAAAGGTAAGTATAAAATAATTATTACATTATTTCTACATCTTCAATATTGGGGGCAAAAAGGTAAGACCAAGTCTCAGTATGTAGCCTTAGTTGGCCTGAAACCTTTTCTCTCAAATTCATGTTCTTCTCTTTCAAGATTATGGTTATCATCAAACATTGCTTTCTTACCAAATAATGGAGAAACAAAATAAAGGCTTCTACCCTGGTAAGGAAGAAAGTATAGTAAATAAAACCCAAGGACAAAATATGCCCCCAGAAAGCCTCAAGGGATATTTGATTTGATAATCATTTCTGTTCTTGCCTGCAGACTTTACTGAATTAAACACTATGAATCTATCTTTTTGATGATAATGTCTTCACTGCTGAACACATAAGATACATTAAAGAGTGATACTGACAACACTAAACCAGTCAAGCTGGACTCCACAGCCATGTCCTTCTGTTCACAACTACTCAGAGGAGCATGTGTGGAATGCAATCAAACAAGGAGGCACAGATCAACCTGGACCTCCAGCAGCAAACACTGAGAGCTATCAGCCTCCCCCACCACACCACTAACTCCCACAAAACCCATCCAAACCCCCATGTTTCTAGATGCTGAAACTTTAATTCATATACTCTTTCCACTCCGGGCCTTTTTGACCTGTAGGCTCTCACTCTCACTGAGAGTCAAAGCCCATCAGTGTTTCTTTCTACTGTAAGCTCAGGAGGTGAAGGCCAACATACTAGTTATTATGACCACAGCCACTGAATCTGTCTCCATTTAACATACCAAATCTGTACGCTATGGACAGCAAACCCTCCTCTATCAGTTCTGGTCTTGAGAGTCGCACTCACCAGGGACTCTAAAATACTGAAAAAGAAGGCTGAGCTCCCAACAAAGCAGGTGTTCTGGATGTGCTGGATCCCAGCCTTAACATCTGTAAGGGTCTCAAAGACAACAAAATAAAGGCTGTGGCTGCTTCTGGCTGCATATGCCCTTTCATGCATGTGATACGAAATCCAACAGACTTAGAAACAACTTTGTTCCAATGATGCAGGACCTGCTGGGATCCCAGAATAGTGCATTTGCCAGCAGCCTCTTTCAAGTCTTTAGGACTCACAGAGAGCAGGGTGCTCCTTAAGGTACAAGGGTTTACAGGGTTTTCAGTCTTTTCAAACTTGACATGTATACAAAGGGCTCCTGCTGAGTGGAGGGGGTGGGGATAAAAATAAGGCTGCTCCCAATTCCTGATTCTTGAAGCTGACTTTGTGTGTGAAGGTTCCAGTGTGGGGGCAAAGTCCTATTGATTGAGGTATCACTTTCTTTCATGTCAGAGGACATGGCCCTGAATAAAAAAATAATTCAGGGTAGACTGAGTAAAATTTCTGTCAATTTTAACTCCCCCATTGGAGAAATGTAAATTTAACAGATTACCCCCTGCAACCAAACCTTCAAGACTATACAAATAGTATTTGTGTACAAAAAATGCTTTCTCAGTTCATAAGTAGTTGAAAACAATACTTACTGTTTTCTATGGTTGGATCGTAGGAATCAACAAATTGGCCTTCAACAAACTGAATTGTCAATGAGGACTTTCCTGTAAAAGAGAACAGTTTAGAATTATTGGCATATCTGCATAAAAACAACTACTTTACAAAGAAGTCACTCTAGAGCTAGAGGGATGGCTCAGTGATTTAAGAGCCATATGAACAGAAACCAAGTTTGACTCTCAGTCTCACAACTGCCTGTAAGTCCAACTCCCCTCCTATACATGTAATAAAAAATTAAATGTTGATAATTAAAAACAAACAAAACCCATAGCAAAAACCTACTCTAGTAGATAAAGAAACTGAAGGTATCAGTTTACCACCTGTGTAAGTAATTTCAAAAGTGAAATATATTTGCTTTATATGAGAAGACAATTAAGTTATAACCAGTGACATTCATAAGTATTATTGACCAATAAGCACATGGGACAGTTAAGGGAAATCCTTTAAAACAAAAGAACAGGGGCTGGAGAGAGGGTTCCAGGGTAAAGAGCGCTGGCTACTTTACCAGAGGATCCAGGTTTGATTTCCAGCAACCACTTAGTGGCTTACTACTAAATGACAGAAATTTTACTCAGTCTACCCTGAATTCTTTTTTATTCAGGGCTGATGTCCTCTGACATAAAAGTGATACCTCAATCAATAGGACTCTGCCCCCACACTGGAACCTTCACACACAAAGTCAGCTTCAAGAATAAGGAATCGGGAGCAGTCTTATGGGGATCCAATCCTGAGAACTGGGCACTGTGATGGTTTGTATATGCTTGGCCCAGGGAGTAGCACTACTAGAAGGTGTGGCCCTGTTGGAGTAGGTGTGTCACTGTGGGTGTGGGCTTTAAGACCCTCATCTTAGCTGCCTAGAAGTCAGTATTCTGCCAGCAGGCTTCATGTGAAGATGTAGAACTCTCAGCTATGTTCGCACCATGACTGTCTAGAACTCTCAGCTCTGTTGGAACCATGCCTGCCTGGATGCTGCCATGTCCCCACTTTGATGATACTGGACTGAAATTCTGAACCTCTAAGGCAGCCCCAATGAAATGTTGCCCTTACAAGATTTGCCTTGGTCATGGTGTCACTTCACAGCAGTAAAAACCTAACTAAGATAGACACTCTCTTTTGACTTTGGGTAGGCACTAGGCATACAGATGGTACACACACACACACACACACACACACGTGAAAACACAATACATGTGAAAATATAAACCTAAATAAATAACTAAATGAACAAACAAAAATGGGAAAGGGGAGGGGAGGGCAGGTGCAATTCCTGTAAACTTTTCCTCCATTTCAGTAATTAACAAGTTTGGGTTTTGTGTCTGTGCACAGGTACATGGCCTAGGGAAGCCAAAGGACAGTCTTCAATGTTAGCCCTCCTTCAGATGCTGCCCATCTTTTCACTTTTTATGTAATAGCTGTTCTTATTGGCTGGACACAGAGCTCACAGGCTCTACCAGTCTTCCACTTCTGCATGCCCAGGATCGCAAGTGCTTGTAATCACAGCTGCCTTAAGACAAAACAAAACACAAACTGTGGGTGCTATGGGCTGAACTTCAAGGGAAGTACATTACCAACTGAGTTGTCTTCCCAGACCTTCCAATTATATATTTATTTTATGTGAGTATACTGTCACTCTCTTCAGACACACCAGAAGAGGGCATCAGATCCCATTACAGATGGTTGTGAGCCACCACCTGGGTGCTGAGAACTGAACTCAGAACCTCTGAAAGAGCAGTCAGTGTTCTTAACCACTGAGCCATCTCTTCAGCCCCTCCAATTATATTTTTATTAGTGCACATTTATAAAAAGAAAAAAAAAAGTACAAAAATTTCACAAAATCACATTGTATTACTATGTATACAGTGCACTTTGATTATATTCACATGCCTTATCACTCTCTTGTCCCCTTCCTACCTCTCGGTGGGCCCCTTCTTCTTACATTCTCCCCCTTCTATTTTCATCTATCTGTGGTAGTTTGAATATGCTTTGTCCAGAGAGTGGCACTATTAGGAGGCCTTGTTGGAGAAAGTGTGCCAATGTGGACGTGGGCTTTAAGACCTTGTCCAAGCTGCCTGGAAGCCAGTCTTCTCCTGGTTCCCTTTGGAACAAGATGTAGAACTCTTAACTCTGTCTCCAGTGCCATGCCTGCCTGGATGCTGCCATGCTTCCCACCTTGATTATAATGGACTGAACCTCTGGACCTGTTAGCCAGCCCCAATTAAATGGTGCCTTGGTCATGGTGTCTGTTTACAGCAGTACACCATCCATCCATCCATCCATCCATCCATCCATCCATCCATCCATCCATCCAATTTTTGGAGATGAGTTTCTGTGTAGCTCTGGCTGGCTTAGAACTCAGAGATCCACCTGCCTCTGCCTCCTGAGTGCTAGGATTAAAAGTGTACACCATCACCGCTGGCTTCATGTCTATTTTAAAAATCTACATTCTGTATATAAGAGAAAGTAAATTTTTAAAATGATTTAATTTTTTCATTATTTTAGTTAATTAAGTTGGAAGAACTGTTTCTCAGGTCTTAACTGGCCTGATAGAATTCACATTTATGGACTAGACCCAGCCTAGGACTGCAGAATTCTGTGTACCTCTGCCCTATCTCCCTTTGGGATGCTTGCGGATAAAGGTGTACACTATTACTAAGGCCAAGAAAATTTAAAAAAAAAAAAAAAAAAAAAAAAGTTCTTGTTTTTGCGTCAGGGTTTCTCTGTGTAGCTCTGGTTGTCCTAGAACTGAAAATAATTTCTTGAGAGCTTGTTTGGAGATTCTAGCAGGGGAGCATAGCTATTCTACATCCTTGACAGAAGGAGGAGGGATGAGCACTGGAGTAGTGAGGGAGGAAGAGGACATGTGTCCAGTCAGCCAGGTCAGCTGACTCAATGGAGTGACACATGTCGAAGCCAGAGGCCCTCACATCCAAAAGTAAATTCTTAATGGAAGCTGAGTCAAGGTAATTCCCATGCTGTCCTGGACACCCGCTGCTTTAGTGCATTATCTTCATGTGTGCTTCTTCACAGATGGCCATCATGGTACTAGATTATCAGCTTAAAAAAAAAAAACTGCCACACAAGCATTTTACTTAAATACTCCTTAATAAAAAATCCATAGGATCAGAATTTCACAGCACCGAGGTACAACTAAAACCCTACCTTCTTATTCCCCTATATGCTTTCTTAATGTCTCCCAGAACATGCTTAGAACAGGGTCCCTAACTTGTAAAGACAAAAGGAAAAGATCCTCGATTACTGTTTTCAGTAAATAATAAAGTGTATCTTGTTCATATCACTGGCAAACTCCTCTCTTTCATGCCCTCAGATATTATTACATGTGTTTTATAGGCTTGCTGGGCTTAACTCCTGCTCTGAATGGTATTTCTACTCTATCCCTATACTGCAGGCAGGGTGTAGTTCGTGTTCCCTGAGTCAAACTCTGAATTGCATAGCTCACAGGCTGAGGAATGTCTTCACACCAAGGAGCCATAACTTGAAATGAATTCATAAAGAGCAGCACCCACCCACTGAAGACAGACAACCTCCCAATTGGCATTCATTTACTCCCCATCAGCAGCCCAGCCCTTACTACAATCAGCATGGACTCCCAACTCCACCATGGCCCACAGAACCAGATGTGCTAACTGATTCACTTGTCTGGGCCTTCTCAGGTCCAGTCACCACCATCCTGCTTCTGCCAACCTCCCGCTGCTGTGACCTCAACCCTAGATGCCACCACCACTCCCAGATTTCTGAGTGTATGACTCATTCCTGCCATTCTGTCGAATGCAAATGTCAGTTCTGCAGGGATCCTATCCCCAAACCACCCTACCTAAGGGAGTACCTGTTCCCTAGCAACAGTCCTCCTGCCGCCATCTGTCATCTCTTCTCCCCATTTGGCACAATCACCATTAGTCCACTGAGATCAGCCTGACACACCACAGACACTCATTTCTAAATGAATAAACTCAAAGATCAGTTCTCATCTCTTCTACTCAGTTTAACAGAAGAACAATTTCATTAGCATTTATTAGCACCAATCATGGGTCTGTCCATGATACAACAGCAGTTCAGGTACTACACAAGGTTAAGTAGATTGTGCCCAAAGGAGTCCAGGTTAGACATGTTACAATAAAGAATCTAACACAAAGTTTAGGTACTATTTCCACGAACAAAGACAGCAAAGGGAAAAAAAATCCCTCTTATGTTAGTAAAACTGAGAAGTTGGAAAAAAATTATTTTTCAAAAAAATGTATATCCTTATTTTATGTATGAGTGTTTTGCCTGCATGCCTATGACTGCAGAGGTCAGATTGCAGAGGATGTTGGGTCCTCTGGAACTGGAGTTATAGATGGTGGGTGAAATGCCACATGGGTACTGGCAATCAAACTTTTCCTCTGGAAGAACAAATAGTGCTCTTAACCACTGGACCATTACTCCAGTCTTCCTCCAAAAAGAAAATTCTTACTTATGTATATATACATCCAACACAACTACTTGAAGTCAGAAGTCTAATTAGAAAGAATGAAGAGAAAAAAGTTCTTTGTAAAAAGACTTTGATTACATTTATTTATTTGCACACAGTGCTTCTATGGAGGTCAGAGGACAACGTGGGGCAGCTGGTTCTCTCCTTCCACCTTGTGGATCCCAGGAATGGAACTCTGATTGGTGGAAAAGTGTCTCTACCTGCTGAGCCATCACTTCTGCTCAAGACATTTCTTAAGAGGCCTTTGAAAAGTACTTTAAATATCCTAGGAGATGGGAGGAAGGATCAGTTTACATGCTTCCTAACAAATGGAAAGAAGGGAGGGGATATTTTTGTCTCTCTAAAGTTAAATGATGAAGAATTAAAAATGAAAGGAGAATAATAACAAAGTTCTGTTGCAATTCTCAGTGTAGGTCTAGATTAAAATAGTGAAAGAAAGCCAGCTATGATTATGCATGTCTGTAATTAGCATTCTAGGGGCGGAGGGGAAGGGAAAAAAGGGGAGACAAAGAAAAGACATATATGTATATACACACATATTTAAAGTTAAATATGTCTTAAATATATTCTTTGAGAATTTCATATATGCATACATAGATTTTATCACACCCACCTCCTCTCACCATCAAACTCCTCCCGGGTTCGCCTCACCTTCCTCTCAACTCCCGATTCTTTAAAAAAAAAAAAAAAAAAAAAAAAAAATCCATAGAGTCCAACTAGTGTTGCCCATGGGTATGAGGCCATTCACAGGAACAGGTCAACCTACCAGGGACCACCTTCATTAAAAAACACAAACACCTTAACCCCACTCCTGCTCCCAACTTCCAGAGCAGCCATCAGCAGTCAAGAGCTATTGACTTGCTTGATCCAAGTCTTGTTGGGGCAACCACAGCAGCTCTGAGTTCATGAATGCAGAGACAGTTTTATAACCACATTCTCTTGACATCTGCCTTCTCTTTCAGCTGTTCCTTGAGCCTTGTTAGGACACAGTATGATACAGATATCCCATTTATGGCTGAATGCTCTAAAACACTTCGGCATCTTGACCAGTTGTGAAGAGACACTCCATTTAAAAAAATACACTTGTTGCACATTCAGAAGTGACCACTTGTAGTCTAGTAAGAAAAGTTAACCTGATAACAAGTCATCTGGTAAAAGTACATGAGGTAGTCCAGCCTAAACCCCAACAAAGAACAGTCAATTACTGTCATCCTAAGACAGGTGGGTAACAGAATTTAAACCCTGACTCTTTTTGTTTGTTTGTTTTTTCGAGACAGGGTTTCTCTGTGTAGCCCTGGCTGTCCTGGAACTCACTCTGTAGACCAGGTTGACTCTTTAGGATGCTAATTGAATGTCCTTCTGACTGGTCCCTGGAGGAAAGGTATTATTCATTAGGAGAAATGAGGCTGTGAGCAGCTGGGTCTCCCTTGGGTCTCTCCTCCCTTGTTGGACTTTCCTAAGGGAGAGATCACTAATTACTGAAACTAAGACAGGAAGGTTCCACTTAGCTGTTCTGCTGTCTTCATTAGAAAGTAGAACACTAGACAACTGTCAATGAAATCTGCTAGTCAACAGACTAGTCATCCTTGTCAATAATACACAACACCTGTGTTCAGGTATGTTCAGTGCTGCTACTATACTGTAGCTTCCAGGGACACCTTTGAAACAGCAGTTCAGCTCTTGTGGAAAAGTTCTGTGTGCACTATGTTGGCGGCTACTAAAAATCAAAATGTATCCCCCTCATAATACCTGACATTTACTTTGGCTCAAATCTAACTTCTAAAAACATTAGCAACTTGTCAAAGGTGAGAAAACTGTATTCTTCATTATGGCCAACATTTATGATTCCCCCTCATAATACCTGACATTTACTTTGGCTTTTGTCTCTAGGAAATCTAACTTCAAAAAACACTAGCAACTTGTCAAAGGTAAGTCTGCAAAGATGGCCATGCTCTAAATTTGTACTGAGGAGAAACTAAAACTAAAACTTTGGGGGTGGGGGAGGTGTCTGAGAAATGTTACAGGGAAAAACAACCCAAGTGTGATCTGAAATAATCAGAAGAGGAGTGCATGTCTGGGCAGGTGCACACCTGGACAGCAAGAGCAAACCATCAGCAACCAACAGCACACATAAATTTTATGAAAAGAACCAGTCACAGTTAGCTTCCACAGACTCCTCTCTTCCTAATCAAACAACTGTCTGTTTTAAAAAACCACAGATTTTTTCTTTAAAAAAAAAAAAAAAATCCCAACTTTCACTAGATAAGGACATCAAGACCATCAAGTTGGTTTCTTTGTTCTGCCATGATAAACTAGCATGCTAAGTACTCCACTTTATGTTCTCTGAAGCTGTACTTTCCAGGTTGTTACTAATTCCCATGCTTGGTGATTACCAAAGAAAGCATGTCTCACTTATATAACCACTTTGCTGTTTTCAGATGAATTCTCAACTTGTTTTTATGTTTCTTCTCCTAAAAACCATATAACTACTTTCCTGTACCTCTGTCCTCATACCCAGCACTATTAAAACAGTTTAAGTTTCTGGTTCATTGGGCTAAGATGGATAGGGCAGGGTCTTGCTCTGCTAACTAGGTGATCAAGTCATCAGGCAGTAGGGGGTATGCATTACAACTACTGTACCAAACCTGGGGCAGGCACAACCATTCCAATGACTCCTCTTCTTTGAAGTGCTGCCAAGATTGAACCCAGGGACTTACACACACTAAGCAGAAACCCTAACACCGAGTGACAACCCTGTTCTACCTCTAACTCTTAACATACAGGGACACTGATGTCCTATGTACAACCTAATGCTGTAGCAAAACCCAGTAGTATCTATCACCGTAACCTCACCTCTACAGCACTTTGGTTACCTGTCTCCTAGACACATCAGGAAGTAAGGGCTGGCCACTGTGACCAAAACTACTGTTCCTGTGCCTCAGCACCTGCTGAGGACCAGTCAATCAGTCTTGGGCATTCTGCCAGCACACATTCTTTCCAGCAGTCATCACCATCCAGACCTACTCTGAAGCAATGTTTTCAAAGTGGGGGCAATGAACCACTGGGTCATGAGATTCTCTTACTGAGCCATGGTCCACATTCTCTCTTTTAGAAATAGGAATGCAAATAAAGGTGTTGAGAAACTTCAGTTTTGGACACATTTATAACTGGGTGACCATATAAAGTTTATCACTATAGGTTGCAATTTAAAAGGGTAGAAATATACTTTACAGAAGGGTGTCCCATGGTGCAATGGTTAGCACTCTGACTCGGAGATATACTACTGTAACCCTGACTCTCAATCTCTATCTAACCTGTACAGGTTTCACTTCCCTTCCAAGAGAAATCATTTCCTAATACTCCTTTGTCAGGGTCCTCCAATTTCCTTTCTGTGAGCCGTCTGATAAATCTGTGATCCTAATCTAATAAACTGCTAGCCTGTTCAGTATCTTTGGGCCTTAGTGTTTACAAGCTAGGTCTTCTCTAGGTCCTACCTCTGTAGCTCCCTTTTCTTCTGCACTAGCAGTTTTTTATGTTCTAAGTGTAACCCCAGCAACCTAGCACCACAGGGTACTTGTTATCAAGCCTACTCAAACCTCCTTGACAGGAAGCTCTAGTACAGGAGTATATCAGCAAGTATATCACCGTGTGTTGTCCCACTGTTGTGCAACAAACCGAACTATGATCCCGACATACCATCTAAGGAGTTCTCCAATGCTCTATTTCCCACCAGCAGCTCAGAGCATAAGCATTTAAACCCTGTTGATACAGCCATGATTATTACGTGCCATGACCCTTGAGGTATCAAGGACATCTCTTCATTACCACTATCTTCCACGTACCAAGGTGAACATTAAGTACTGTTCACTCAGACTATGAAAGCACACCTGTCCATCTGACACCATCCATACACACTATCTTGTTCTCTTATCTAGTTCCTCTCAGCCGCCTCTAACCTTTCTCCCCCGGATCAGTTCTAAACAGATTTCCTCCTGGTTTACTCTATGCCACATAGCTTGTTCCACATCCATCTCTGAAATATTTCAGAATCCCAAGGAGCACATTTGCGTGTGGTTCTATCTGCTGTCAGACAAACACCTTGCTAGGGTAGTGCAGCAGCTGTATGCTGCATACTTGACCACGAATAACAGAATAAATAGTGCAGGCGACAGAAAAAGATCTTAGCTACTTAAAACTCCACTCCACTAACCCAAGTTCAATGCATGTTCAACTGTGTGTCCTGCAGAAAACTAACCATAATAAAAAGGTGTATAGATTCAGAAGAGCCTTGAAGAAAAAAATCAGAGATCAAAACTACAGAGGCAATTAAGGAGGAGAATTAGCTTTCTAACTTCAAAAAAGAAACTGATTGCAGGGCGGTGGTGGTGCACGCCTTTAATCCCAGCACTTGGGAGGCAGAGGCAGGCAGATTTCTGAGTTCGAGGCCAGCCTGGTCTACAGAGTGAGTTCCAGAACAGCCAGGGCTACACAGAAAAACCCTGTCTCGAAAAACCAAAAAAAAAAAAAAAAAAAAAAAACCAACCCAAACAAACAAACAAGAAAGAAAGAAACTGATCAGCCAGACAAAACCCGTCTGAAAGAATACAAGCTCATCAAAAGGATGCAAGTGAAAAACTACTTACTGGTAAACACACAAACCCACACACCCACATACTCCAAAATCAAACACAAAACTACCAGCCAGTGATGAGCCAAGACTTGTGGGTGTCTCTGAGGAACTGACATTCCTACAAAACTGCAGTTCTGCCTGCTCTTCCCTGTCATGCATCCACTTCAGCTTTCACTCCTAGTGTCCGCAGTTATAGTCACAAGGGCGTCTGTAGCCACAGTCACCTCACACTGTCTATCTTCATCCTGCTTCTCCTACCAGCTGCATTTCTGTAGTTCCAAGCTTGGGAACATTTCATCCCTCAGTAAACCTTTAAGGTCTTTGTAAAAGGAACAGGAACTGGCAGTGCCTGCTTGCAACTGGCTTGAGTGACTCTCATAAGGAAGAGGACAGTCAGAAACCCAAAGGGGAACATTCTTTGAGTGTTTGAGGTAGGAGTGACATACAGAATAGAACAAGTCACAGACCACAGGAACCAAGTTCCCCCCAGGGATATAAGGTAGGGAGAGACAAAGGCTGAGGAGAAAGTTAGTGAGATGGAGTAATCTGGAGGAAGCAAGAAAAAAACCAAACATTATAAACCTCAAGTTACATTCCTAGACCACCAGACTACACTAATGAGACAAAAAGAGTGTGTAGTCAATTTGATGATATTTCAGTCACCTATAAGACATAGCTCTGGTTATGCTTATGAGGGTGCGGGGAAGGGTTAACTGAGAACAGAATGTCCACCCTGCATGTGTGCGGCACTATCCAGTGGGCTGGGGGTCCTGAATGAGTAAAAAGAGAAAGGGCAAGCCCACAGAGCCCCAACACTCACCACTTCCTGCTTCCCAAGCACAGATCATGTGACCAGCTCACATGATCTCACTCGACATCAACCTCTGGCCGCTACCTGCATACCCGAACCATGCATATATAAAAACTGTTCTATAACTTAATTAAGTCATTCCCTTAATGAATTAAGTGAATAAAAATATAAGCTATGAACCTGAAGGGAAGTATGTTCAAAACACTGTAGAATAACTACAGAAACCAGCAAAGTAAAAAAGGCCCATTGTTGGGGTGGGGTCAGGGGCAACAGAGAAGGGAACAGCATGGCACATGTGGTCTGGGGGGAAAATGGCAAAAGTGGGGGAGGGGAAAGGACATGGGAGGTAGAAGAACATAAATGAAGCAGGGAGGGTAAAATAAGAAAAATGTCTCAAAAGGTATTAAGTAATAAGGAATGATACTATTAACTACCTAAAAATGCATATAGTACATGAGTTAGTACATAAATATACATATATAATTTAAATTAACAATTCCCAACTGAGCTAACAATGCTGCTCCAAAAGAGTCATAGAGAGAGCATAGAACAAAACCCTAACACCTGGCACTTGAAAGTCCTCCTAAAAGGTGTTAGTCAGAACTGCCCCCTGGAGGTGAAAGGTCAGCCCTTATTGCTGAAGAGATCTCGTACTTCAGACAGAGTTCAGAGGCCACCTCCCTGAGGGCAATCTTTCATGATCCCTGGCTCTGGGCAAGCTTACAAGAAGGGAAGGAACTAACAGTCCTACTCAGCTATGATGCCTACACACCACAACTATGACCAACATGGCACCAACTGGCATAAATAACTTGGCAGTAACCTACAGCTCTGTAATTGGACTTAAGACCATCTTGACAAGAAGGAAACCAGGCCTAGTCCTGGCCAGTGAAGTCATGGAATCCTGAAGGAGAACCTACAATCACGGCCTTAATAAACCAGCACAATTCCCCAGTATACTCTGTCTTATATAGGTTCTGGGCTTGAACTCAGGTCACCAGGCTTCTGGAAAGCACCTCCACATACCAAGCCATCTGCCTGGTCTCGTTGTTGCCTTGAGCTGAAGGTGTACATAC
Organism: Rhabdomys pumilio; assembly: GCA_030674055.1. NCBI lineage: Eukaryota > Metazoa > Chordata > Mammalia > Rodentia > Muridae > Rhabdomys > Rhabdomys pumilio. The sequence goes on from JANHMN010000016.1 coordinate 53,923,413, forward strand.
AGCTGAAGTCACCGAGGATGCATTTTTAAAACAGATACCTATGTCAGCATCCTCATTTCGGGAGCCACACAAGAACTCATGTATACTTTGGGAAAGTGGTCACCTGACTGTTAACAGGAGCACTGCTGTCAGCAGAGTCTGATGAGGGCATGGATGCCAACAATACAAAGTTTTCCCCTTATTTTTGTTACACAGCTCTGATTGTCCTTAAATTCATGGGCATATTGCCTCTAAGTGCTGGGATTATAATTGGGTGCTACTATGCTTGGCCCGAATAAATACCACCCTCCTCCTCCTGCTTCTTTTAAAGATGGGTCTCATGTTAGTCTCACCTCAAACTTGCTATGTAGTTGAAGATGACCTTGAACATCTGATTCTTCTGCCTCTACCTCCCAAATCCTGGATTACAGGCATGCACCAGCACATGGATTGTGCGTGATGCTAGGGGTTGGAGCCTAGGGTTTCATGCTGATAGGCAAGTAGTCTAGCAACTACATCCTCAGTCCAAATTGTTTAACAGAATACTCTCACATAAGACACTTTATTAGAGTTTGTAAAAACACTTTCACATGGGTCATCTCACTTGTTCCTATGAGTTAAGCAGGGTTGACAACATCTTGCATTTTCTCACAACCATTCCCAAACTTTAAAAACAGATGCTGGTAGAGTAAAAAGGGGGTGGAGGGGTTAAAGTGTAGTTATTATAAATGATAAATACAGGGGAAAATAAGTAAAACTGGTTCAAAAAAATTATCCACTCAAATACCATTGTGCGTGATGCTAGGGGTTGGTTAGTAGTAGTATAACTACTATTGCCAAGCACTATGCTACCAGAAAATGCTTCTGAGGAAAACAAGAATGAATAACTAAATTATATAAATGAGGAATTTTATTAAATGTCAGAGTTTTGGGAATTGATTCCCAAAATAGAACTTTATTTAATAAACTACAGGAAATTAATATCTGTCAAAGAAGAATAAACATTCCTAAATTTAATCCAAGATGAGTGGGCAAGTTGGGTGTGAAAAAGAGCCCTTCCTACAAAAAAGGGGGAAAAAAAAAAGTTGGAAAGTTAACTCCGTATGTAAGAGTGCTTACCACCAAGTCTGACCCACATGGCAGAGAGAGAGAACTAACTTTCAAATGGTCCTCTGATCTCAACATGTGTGCCATATTAAACATGTGCAGGTTAAAAAAAGACAAAAATTAAAATAACAATTTTGATTAATTAAAGGGTACAAAATTTAAGATTGCTTAAAATATTCACTTGTCAGCTAAACAATCATATTTGTAAGAAAATTTCTTCAAAAGTTGTTAAAAATATACCAGGTTTACTCCAACACCCAGTACTGTCCTGGAGCCACACACGGATAACGGTTATGAAACACAGTAGGCAGCTCTGACATGTGTACATTAAGAGTTTAGAGATTTAGTATGAAAAATATTTTTAAATGATATGTTGAAATGAAAGAACTTTGGATATACTGGGCTAAATTAAACTTTACTGGAACTCAAGTATCCTATTTGTATAAACTAACTTTATATAAAGTAAGCCCAGAATACCTTTAGAAAGGAATAGTGCAGCTATCTTAAAACTAAAATTTCTATTCAGTCATTCACATATCTATGCAGTAGAGACTAAGAAAGAAATTGTCTAGAAATGAAACTTATCCCCAACAGGAATGAGAAAAACACCCCGTGGGCCTCAACCCTTTGGGGATGAGGTGTCAAACAACCCTTTCACAGGATTCCCCTGGAAAACAGATATTTACATTACAATCTATAACTAGTAAAATTACAAATATAAACTATCAACAAAAATTTTATGGTTGGGAGTCACCATAACATGAGGGACTGTATTCAAGGGTTACAGCATTAGGAAGGCTGAGAACCAACGCTAGCATCCCTGCTTGGCGGACTCAGCAGTGAGCCCACTGGGCTCAGAAACTTCACTTGTCCCCGGTCTGACAAAGAAACAACCCTAAAGTGAGAAGACATGCTGGATCAACCCTTGGTTGACATTATCAGGAGCAGAAAACATTAGTTCCCAACATGGCCACCTGTCCCAAAACTGTGGGGTCATTGCTAGGATCTCTATAGCCAGAAGCCAGGTAGATGTGAGATCTGCAGTGCAAAAATGAATCTTATCCACCCTCTAGCCCTTGGTCCTGTTGGGTTTTCTTCTTTTAACCAAAGGCAACACTGCTGGCTCACACTAGCTAGCACAGTCCCTACCAGAGGGGCATCCTGCATTGGCCCACAACTGATTGCCCCACCTTCTTCCCATAATACAGGAGATTTTTCTGGAAATGTAAAACAAATTATGATTCAGGGGCCAAATTTGGCTCAGAATTTGTTTTATTTTTTGTATTGTCTATGAGTTAAAAGCGGGTGTGCATGCTTTTCTTTCAATGGCTTCAAGAAAAAAAAAGCTAGTATTTTATATCTAAAAATTAGATGAAATTCCAATTTCAAACCCATGATATAATTTCACTGAGACACAACCACATCCATTTGTTGATGCATTGCCTTCCTATGCTTTTATACTATAAGGGCAAAGGAGAGTTCCAACAGGAGGCAAAGCTTGAAAAACTTGAGATTATTTATTATTTGGCTCGCTGCAGAAAGTCAGCCAATCCCTAGTATAGATAACTGTATTTGTTGATTAAAATCCTTTAGGGAAAGTCTACAACTTAATAGGGTCTACAAAGCTGTTCTTCACAGAGCACAAAGCTCAGTCCCACCTTCCTCCCCACTCAGCATTGTGCTCCTTATCCACCAGTGGAAGTACACTGTCCTGTCTTGAGAGACACTCCTCCACCCCTGTGGCTATCTTAGCTCTCCCTCTGACTGTTTCTCTCAAGAATTTCCCTAGCCTAGTGATTGCATGCCAGCCCTATGCTTGGTACATGGATAGAGAATGCCCTCAAGCGTTTAACCAACACCTATTTGAGTAAGTAACAGATAGCACTTTAAATCCCTTCAATCAACAGTGCAGTGTGTCAAGCTGAAATCCCGATGGAGAGCTGATAAAGCCTGGACTCTTCCACAGAATGCCCACAATGCTAGGGACAGCTCTCAGGGAAGAGGCTCTAGTCGTAGGGTTGGCAACATTTAACTGACACACAAAGCTGAGGGAAAAAGTTCTACCCATGGATCAGTTTGGATGAACTGGTTCAGAGAGAAAACATCTTGTAAAGATTTCCAGAAAAATCTGCTTCTTAGCCTATATTATATGTTTAGAGTTTTGTTTGGGGTTCCCTCCTCCTACCCCCTGAGAAATTTTCCTGCCATGTAAATTTCAGACTATACTGGCAGCTTAAATTTTGTGAGTCTTCTCTCTCTGGGAGCATTCTTGATGGTGCTTTGATTCAAATCTTGGCCCAGCACACAAATGTCAGTTCCGGACATCCCTATCCCTATGCAGGAGGACCATAAGGACCAGGGCAGTTCTCTAACACAAAGGGAGCTTCTCAACAGAGGGATTGGAAAATGCAGATTATTTTCCCACTGCCACTCATGTCATGCAGATTAGTTACTATGAGTGAACTTCTGGCAAGTGTGTGTGTGTTTGTGTTTTCTGGCAGACTCACTGTGTAGCTCTAGTTTGGAAGTCATTGTGTAGACCAGACTGGCCTCCAACTCACAAGGTCCACTTGCATCTGTCTCCAGAGTACAGGATTCAAGGCACGCACTATCATGCCCACACTGTATATTTTAGTTCAGTTACTTATAAAAACTGTAGCCAAAAAGAGAAATCATAGTTTAATATCTTTACAGTACGTTTCATATGTGATTTAGACTTTAAAGCCAGTCAAACAGTGGCTAGCAAGACAGAGCGCGACAGGTACGAGTACCTGCACCAACCCAGTTTACTAACTAAGTTCCACCACTGGAACCCACATGATGGAAGGAAAAAAAAAACCTGATTTCCTTAGGTTGTCCTCTGACAACAAACCATGGTGACTGCAGGTACATATGTATGTACACATAAACACACACACACACACACACACACACACACACACACACACACACTCTTAAAAAAAAATTCCTGCTAAAATATCAGCTGAGCACATTTATTTAAAGACATAAACTTAAAAAAAGTATTAGCATACTGTTTACAAATGATTTATTATGCCATCATGTAGTTAACATTCAACTCTTAACTGTGAAAGAAAACCAAATTTAACAAAATTGTTTAAAAATGTATGTTTTAAAATTTCATCAGGAGTCTTTCTGCAGACAAGCACAAAGAGAAATGGTAGGCTGGACTCATTACAGGGTGATATTACAGTTAAGAAACAAAGCCATCAGGACCCTTGGGAGTTCATTTCCTCAAGAGCCCATCACTCTGTTCTAACTAACCACAGGAAAATACAAAAAGGCTAGAAGCTTCCTGTTCTGAACTAATATCAATTTAGATTAAAATTCCCAGCTGGGTATGGTGACACACACCTTTGATCCCAGCACTCAGGAGGCAAAGGCAGGCAGATCTCTATCAGTTGGAAGACAGACTGGTCTATGTAGTTAGTGAGTTCCAGGACACCATGGCTATGTAAAGAGATATAAAATAAAAAAAGTAAAGAAAGCTCCCATACCCTGTAGGGAACTTCAGAAGCCCAAGAAAATTTAGCAATTTTGAATGTAATAACGCAAAACAAAAAGAATTTTGAATATCGTTATCAATGAAGCAATTCATGCAACATAAAAGTATTAAGTAGTTTGCTTCAGTAAGTTTAAGAATCCTGAGAGCACTTTATCAAATGTGAAGAGTTAATGGGACACTTCATGACAAGCCAAAGGTTTCACACTGCTTCCCACCCTCAGGACGATGATCAAATTCAATTTCCATTTAGTGAACTAGGTAACAATCCACTTATGGACAGTATTAGACGTTATTAACAGCTCGTTATTTTGTACCTTCAATTAAGAAAAACACTGCACAATAATGACTTCCTATTTTACAGCAGGTAGAGGCAGCTGGTTCTCATTTTGTGATCCAGCTGCTGTTTTTAATTTATGTAACTCCCTCAGCTTTCAGTGATGCTGGTATTTATACACACGTTTTAGTATATTGGTAGCATGCAGCCGCCGGCAATTTTATTTAATCTTTGGAAACCTCACCATTATCAAGTACAAAGACAACATATCCAGCAAGCATCACACGAGGCCACAGGAGCTGCATACAGAGAGTTTCTTTTGCAACTCACTGCTTCCTACCCAGCATGAATGACTTTCCAAAGTTCCTTTGAGGCCCTGTAGCTTGTGCCCGCCTTCCCAACTCCATTTCTTACTCTCACCTCATTATGCTTTACCACCCCCAGTTTCCTTCCGTTCTCAATCATGCCAAGATCTTTCTTGCCTCGCTAAACCCTCCTCGTCTCAGCTCTTACACATATTCTTGCTAATTGTACCTACAATGCACCCATTTTTTAAATTCAACTTTATATAACAGTAAGTAGTAAGTAAGATCTTAGGCTGTGGTCTTCAGAATTCTGAACCTTCTCAGGACGCATAAGGTGGAAACATCACCAAATCAGCCACTGCATTATGCTCACATTTGTACAAAAGATGCAAATACAATGGCAATGCCTGTGTGGGCATCCCTCAGCAAGAACCAAGCCAGCAGGTACAAATCAAGTGGTGAATCATCTTATTCTATCACCACACTCTCAGAGGGAAAAGCCACGTTCATTTGCCAACAGCCTTAAAAACACAGTAAGAGTAATTAAGTTTACTGTGTCTTGACCCTTGCACATCTTTTAGTATTCTCCAAGAGGGCCAACAAGATGGCTCAACAGCTAAAGGTGCTTGCTATGCAAGTCTGGAGAAAATGGAAAGAAATAAAGGTTCCTGAACGTTGTTCTTTGACCCTGACATAGGAACCATGGCAAGAGCACTGCCACACACAGAAACAAACAAACAAACAAACAAACAAACAAACAAACAAACAAGACAAAAAAACATTCTGCATGATGCCATGGAATGTCTGAATAAGCACTGCTGCTACACACCAGAAACACGACTATCTCCAAGACAAGCAGAGTAACTGAGACATCTGCACCAGCCACTTCATCACATCTTTTTACTTAGAAGAACATCATTAGTTCAAATCTGACAGATTTGAAGACACTAATGAAACAGATCTCAACTGGGCACAACCTTGTTCACATAATTTTACTACTTGGAGGCAGAGGCAGGGAAGTTTACTGAAAGTTTTAAGCTAGCCTGAGCTAAGACCCTATTTCCCTTACTATCCTCCAACCCTTCTGAGTGGGGAAAGGAGGTGACCAACTCAAGTAAAAACCAGTAGTATAATATCAAGGAAGAAATCAGAATTTTGAACAGCACCTCCTATTCCCCTGTAGTGGTACTGGAAATTAAAATAAGGTCTAGACCATGTAAGGCAGATGCAATACCAATGAGCTATGTTGCTGGCCTCTGGTTTTATTCTGGAGTTATTGGGGCCAGCCTTGAACTTGTGATTTTCCTCCCTCAGACTCTCAAGTAGCTAGGACTTTGGGCCTGCAAGTAGCTGAACTTTCAGTCCCAGCCTAGAAAAGTGTTAACAAATATTTTTTAGATTAAAAATGATTTTTAATGTATATGAGTGTTTTGCCTGCATGAATTTTGTATATTATAGGTGTGTAATGCCAAGTAAGCCTTAAGAGGGCATTAAATTCCCTTGAAATTGGGAGTTACAGTCTGTTGTGAGCTTGCATGTAGATGCTAGGACCTGGAGCTCAGGTCAGTGATCTTAAGCACTGAGCCATCTCTCTAGCCCCCCAAAAAGCTTGTAACAACATATTAAGTGCCCCTCTGCCCCTGCCTCTCTGCCTCTCTGCCTCTGCCTCTCTGCCTCTCTGCCTCTCTGCCTCTGCCCCTCTGCCTCTGCCTCCTGAGTGCTGTGATTAAAGGTGTGCACCACCATACCCAGCAGCAAATGTAATTTTAAGGTATCTGCATATTAAATGTACCAACATATGGATGATCTGTGTAACAGTGGACCAATGACCTGAGTTCCACAAGACAGAATCAGTCAGGTATAAGAGCAACTCAGAGTGTAAAGCAGAACAATGTGGTTTAATTCAAAGGGAAGAGATAGCAAGACTGCAGAGTGCACACAGAGAATCAACTTCCATAAGCTGTCCTCTAACCCATGTACATACTGCTTGTCTCAAATAAATATACTAATAAAAAGACACTGTTGGTTACTACTTAGAAAGATTCAGTGCACACCAAAAATATGCCACCACCTGAAAGAGCTAATAAAAGTTCACCTGTTTCAGCTAGGTTGTGGTGGTACCCATCTTTAATCCCAACACTCAGGAAGCAGAGGCAGGTGGATCTCTGTGAGTTCTAGGACAGCCAGGGCTACACAGACAAATTGTGTCTTGAAAAACTATAAACAAAACAAACACCCCCCCCCCATACATACACACACACACACACACACACACACACACACACACACACGTCACCCATTTTAAACTATTCATCTGATAAAGGCTATTTTTTGCCTCATACTGGAATAAAATTAGGAGATGAAAATTCACTGCTTTATAAAAATCAATTATTAAGAGAGTCTTTCCTGGGGGCTAAATTAATGGCTCAGTGGTTGAGAGCATGTGCTGCTCTTGCAGAGGACCCAGGTTCATTTCCAAGCACCCACACAGTAATTCTTAATCACCTGTAACTAATACAGTTCCAGAGGAATGGCCTCTCTTGTCTTAAAGACTTGTATGTAGCCATGCAAAACACTCATACACAAAATACATCAATCTAAATAATAAAAAGATTCTTTCAGATCTGAAAAGCATACCAGCAAAATCTAGGTTGCTTTATGGGCAGGAATTGGCAAATTAAGTCTACATACAAGGGGCTAAAAATAGGTACATTAATCTTGGGGAAAAAAAAAACCAAACCCTCAACTTGTTAGAAGACTCCTATATCCCTACTGATGACACTACAGTGATGTCAGAGGGACTGTGGACCGTGTGAAGACAAACAGATCGGCAAAGACCAACAGAGGGGAAATCTATGCACGTCTCACTTTGCACTAAGGAATTCAATGAGGAAGGACGTTTTCTAACAGGCTGAGACAAGTTGTACCCTTCTCTCACACCACTCATACTAACCTCAGGCAAGTCATAAACCTAAAAGGAAGAGCTGACTATAAAGCATTAGGAAGAAGCAGCAGCAAAGCTACACTGTTTCTCATTAGGCTATGAGTTCCCTGGATATAAGACCCAAAGTACAAAGTGCAAATGGGAAACAAACTACATCTCAAGCAAGGTCCCAAACTGAATCCTGAGCACCAAGCTAAGAAAAATGGAAGCACAACTTCACCACCATACACGGAAGAAATGGTTTATAAATCATATATCCTTGAAGCCTACTAGGACGGCTAAAGTCGAGTAGACAAGAGTTGGTAAAGATAGAGACAATTCCAAGCCTAATACATTGTTAATAGGAACGTAAAGAGAGATGTTGTAGAATGTCAAAAACAGGAATAACCCATGTCCCAGCAATTCCATTCCTAGGGAACAACCAAGAGACATAAAAACAAAGAAATGTTTGTATGGGAACGTGTATAACGCCATTATTTTTAACAGGCAAGAAATAGAAACAATTCACATATGGAAGAGGAAAATGTAGTATAAACTCACATTAATGAAATATTAATTCAGCCACAACCAGGAACAAGGTATGATGCCTTTACATGAAATGTTCAGAGTAAGTAAATGAATAAAAACAGAAGGCAGGTTAGTGGTTGCCCAGGTCTGAGTGGTGACAACTGATAGCGATGAGCACAGGTTTTCTTTTCGGCACACATGGATAGATAAACATGAACATCAAAATTGGATCCCTAGGACCCATGTGGTGGAAGGAAAGAACCAATTGCCAAAGCTGTCCTCTGACCTACACATGCCCGATGTACATGATCTTCCAGCAAATTAATAAATAGTAAGTGTTCACTTCAGCATCACATGTACTAAGATTGTAACCACACAGTGAAGCGTTCTATATTTTAAAGTTACAATGAGCTCTGCCTATTCTCTTATACAGAACAATGAACAGGACTGATAAAACTTCACAAAAATAGCCACTACTGAACTACTCTGCTGAGGGAGACACATAGCACACACTACTAAGCACACATGAGTCTCACACGCTATAGGGAAGTACATGGTAAGTCACATTTAAACCACAATTTCTTAAAAAGACACACACACGTACTAAACTTCTTTTGAATGTGGTATACTCTCATGTGTACTGGTGTTTGTGGGCGTGCAAAGAGGCCAGAAAGAGATTGTCCGGTTTTCTGTCACTCTCCACCTGATTCCCTAGAGTCAGGGTCTCTCATTGAAGTTGAAGATCTCCATTTTCTAGACAGGCAGGTGGCTAGTAAGCCCCACTTCTCCGGTCTCTGTCCCTACCACCACACTGCCTTGTACAGCTTCACGTGGGTTCTGGGAACTGGAACTCAGTCCTCACAGTTAAACAGAAAGCGCCCTACTCACCGAGCTACCCTCCTATCCCTCACATTTCTCAAACAAATTATGTCAGAAAAGGATAGGCTAATGAATGGGTCAGAATCCAATGTGATTATGTTCTATGGGGAACAATCAATCACATCATGATACCTTTCCCTAGGAAGAATTCAACAGCATCAGTTGTGTTCTAACAAGGTTTAACTCATCTACTCTTGCTGAACCAAACCACAACCATTTCATTTTATAAACTTCCACATTTCTGTGATCCCATCCCTCTTAGCAATATAAGGATTACACACAACAAATAAGCTTTTGGAAAGATGATCTAATAACAAACTAGACTACCAACACTCTGGAAAATATTCCAGAGACTACCAGATGGAAGAGTTTACTTTTTGACAGTTTTGACTGGAGGAGTCCTCACTACTAAGGACTCCTCAGCTGTAGTAACAACAATGCACCATGAGGAAGCTGCTACATATGGTCACCACCAAAATTAACAAAGGACCTCCATAAAAGCCAGACTAAATCACAGGTGACACTGAACTGACACATTCGTAAAAGCTTCCCTACTGCAAGTATCAGGAAAACACTACATTTTAAACCCTTTTGATAGGTTTATCAATGTTTCAAAACAAATGAAAACTTGAAAGCCTAATAAAACAATTACATTTCAGTTTTTGCTGAAGGCAAACTTAAAAGTCTATAGCATGATCAAGTAATAATGCCCAGCACTCCAGTCAGAACAGAAAACAGCATTTACTCAAGAAAACAGTAGCTGGGCGGTGGTGGCGCACGCCTTTAATCCCAGCACTTGGGAGGCAGAGGCAGGTGGATTTCTGAGTTCGAGGCCAGCCTGGTCTACCGAGTGAGTTCCAGGATAGCAAGGGCTACACAGAGAAACGCTGTCAAGAAAGAAAGAAAGAAAGAAAGAAAGAAAGAAAGAAAGAAAGAAAGAAAGAAAGAAAGAAAGGAAGCAAGCAAGCAAGCAAGCAAGCAAGCAGTATAAAAAGACATGGCTTCCCCGCCCCCTCTCTTACACACACAAACACACACACATATCTACAAACAGTGAAATTTCTATAGTTTGGCACCAAACAGATCTCTAAGTTCTGAGAAGTGGGCAATTCCCGGAAGAGTGGCTAGTGCGTGCAATCATGCTGGCAAAAGACCAACTCACTTCTCTGCAAAGAATCCACAAACTATAAAATATTTCCGTTCATATGAAAGCAAACTAAAGTTAAATGCAACATTAGGAGTAACGTAGTATCTTACTTTAGGCATTACACTTAAAAATGAGTATAGAGAATAGAGTATAGAGAAAACAGGCTGGGACACACTGGGGGCATTGAATACAGGTCTACAATTCTGTGTTCCTCCACTGGCTAGCACTACACTTAAAACCAGCAGCCTAAAGTGAATGTTTGTGAAGATAGGAGTAGCCAGGCATATCTATCCCGGCTATAATGGGGCTTTCACAGAAAGACCAGTCTAGACTATACAGTGAGTCCAGGACTACCTGGGTTACATAAGACCTTACCTAAAAAATCAGGATAGTTTTCTATTGACAGAAGTTCCTTAGCAAAGGAGACATAACACTAGATTTATTTAAACCCATTGCCATTTCAAAAATTACAAGAGAATAAAATCCAGACCTGTAGATTCTCTTGGATTGAAAACAAGTAGCCCTGCTACTTGTGACTTATTTATGCCTTGCACATTCACGATCACTATCTTCAATTAGTTAGCACTGTTTATTTATCTGATTAGAGGGTACTCAATCAACAGCCAAGTTATATCCTGGTCTCATTTTCCAAATTTAGAGGGAATTCAGAAAACAGGCAACAGTATGGTGATCCAGACAACCAACATCGGTTACATCAGGAGTTCTATACCAGTGTTTGGTGAATGGTCTCACTATTTGTGCATGTTAACTCTAGGGTTGCAATTGTTAAAGCAGTCGCCTACTCTTTCCTAATATGAACACTTCACTTAGCACTGCACCATGCACATGTTACCTTTCCACTCTAGGCACCCTCCCCACCCGTCTCTTACACTGTCTCGGACCTTCTATTCCCTTCTTAAGGGTTTTCTCCACTCTTGAGAAGAGATGGTGAAAGGATGAGTAAGCAGGCTCAGACTGATGTTGGTCAAAGAGCACAGACCCTGGCACCAGCAGTGGAAAGCAGGGGTGAGAACGCAAAATGAAAAGCCTAACAGTAGTCCGTCCAGTGGAGAAGGCGTTCTACTGCCACCTCCTTCAGCAACCAGACTCCCCACCTCCCATTTGCTTCACCACTCAGTGGTCTGTCAAGCGCACATTTTCTGGAGATAGTTACATCTTTCAAACAGCACTTAAAGATGAACATATTCTCCGGTTCCGGTCGGTCAAAGACAATAAAGCCTCACCCTGCAGTGTGGTTAAGTTCAAACGTCCCGTATCACACGACGGACTGAATACTGTCTGGACACCGTGTTCCCTCCCCACCCCACCCAGGCCCAGACCTCAATTTGGCAAAAAAGGTGACTACTAGGAGCAGCTTCAAATGTATGTCAATCGCTTGGTGGTGGTGGTGGTGGGAAAACAAAAGGGCTTTTGAATTACTTTAACAGCCTGGTTCCAAGTGCCTGGCCTTGTTTCTCCTTAAAGGGGAAAAAATAGGGCACCGAGAGTTCAGAGATATCTTCCTCGCCTTCCGTGTGCTGGCTGCCAGAAGCTACCTAGCGGGCCTGTGAGGGGTACAGTCTAGGTTTCTTGGAGTCGGAAAACTTGGTAGCCAAACGTCTCAGAAGTTTCCCCGTTTTCTTTAAAAGGCTTAACTTCTTTACAGATAGAAAGGTCACAGGGAGAGGTTTCCTTTGTTGAAATGCCCGGGGCTTGTGGGATTGGTGAAACGGGTGGGGACAGACCGTGCTCAGAGAAGACGGGACAGATGCGGGGATCCGACTAGGCTGCTCCGGGCCGCACGACTCCGGTGCAATGGCACGCGGCTCCTACGCCAAGGGAAGGACGCGGCCGCCTCGGCCTGCAGCCCCGCCACCTGTCCGCCGCGCCCGGGGACAGGGGAAGGCGCCGCCGCCTCCACTCAAAATGGAGGTTACGAAACGCGCGCCGCCCGCCCGCCCGCCCGCCCGCCTTCCACATGGCCGCGCCGCCACAAACTTCGCAGGCGCGTCCGCGTCCTGGAGCTCAGACCCCGGCATCGCCCGGGCCGCCACTCACCCACAGACCGGTAGCCCAGGATGGCGATCTTCCGGGACTTGGACTGAGGCATCTTGGTGGCCTGCTCAGCCCCGGCCCAACCACATTAACCGCAGCGGCGGCGGCTCCTCCGGCTCAGACTATCGGCGGCGGGTGCGCCGGGGGAACGCGGCATACAGAGCGCGGCGGCGGGCGCGGCTGCCTCTCGCTCGCTCGTTCTCTAGCTCGCTCAACCGCCCGGAACCGAACGCGCGGGCCCTCCCCCAACAACACACCCACGTGACCGCGCGCGGCCGCGTCTGCACCGCCTCCCGCCGCCGCCTCCCAGCCCGGAACGCGCGGGGGTGCGTCGGGGGAACGTTTTACTTTAAAGGGAAAAAGTGGAGACGCCCAAGGCCCCCGGAAAAGTCACGACCGAAACTCGCTGCGTCATGACCCTCCCACCTACTTCCGCCGCTTTTTAATTACGACAGTCCTGTCCGAGCTCTGACTGGACGACTCCCAGACTGCCGCGCGATGACGCAATGGAAACTCCGTCTTCTATTGGGGATTAGGAGGGGGTGGAGCCAAGGAAGAGGCGCTGCTCAGCGGGGAGCTAAAAATAAATTCTGGCTGCTTTTGCTCGGCCGGGCGCTTGCTTGGTCCAAAAGCGTGGCCCTACCGGCGGGCCTGCGGGTGGGCGGGCGGGCGGGCAGGCAACTCCCCAGTGATTGGCTAATGTGGGTGCGGGGGCGGAACCAGAGGCGAGAAGCGCGGTGATTGGTAAACTGCCAAGCCGTTGGCCGACTAGCGCCTGCCGACCCTTAAAAGGCGCGAGGCGCGTGGCCCTAGCTGACGGGCTGTAGGTTGGCTGCCACCTCTCTTCGCGCTTGTCTGTACTTTAAATTACCGTCCTGCTATGTTAGCTTTAGTCTGGGCTTAATGTGGATGGTGACTAAGCTTTATTCGTGGCTGAGGAACTGTGGGAAGGATGGAATTCAGATCGCAAATGTCAGAAATTCCATTAAAAGCAGCGCGAGCTGGCCAGTCCTGGTGCGGACTCAGGCAACGCGCCGGGCAGCGCGCACCTCATATAGAAAGGCGCACGCGTGGGAGTCTTGCAGCCAGATCAGCGCATCTTTTCATTCTGAGAGGTTATTTCTGGAGAAACGTGAAAGTCAGCCATTGTCAAGATCGCCGAGGAAAAGCAGGCGGCTTCTCTGTCCGGTGTGGGCGGGCCACGCCTGAAAAGGGAAGGCTGTCATATTTTCTACAACAGGCGTACTGGCAGAAAGCCCTTGTTTCCGGAGAACTAGAGGAGTTGGGATGCCCTCATATTGAAGAAAAGCTAGTTCCTAGGCCTAGTTCATGAAAGCCCGAGTTAAAAGCTAGGCCTGGAAATAAAGGTGCCAAGAGAGAACAGCACGCTTGTCCTTAATTTTTTGTCCTTCACAATAGACTTATTTTTATAGGGTCTCATGTAACCCAGGCTGGCCAGGAATTCTTAAGAGATTCACCTGCCTCTGCCTCCGAAGTGCTGGGATTAAATGCTGCCCTGCTACCTTGACCTTTCAATTTTCCTGTCTTTGCCCAAGAGCTAATATTAATGGCTTCCAAACCATGTTTATTCAGTGCTAGGGGTTGGACCCAGGATGAACATTAGGGAAGTATTCGGACAACTGAGCTATATCTGCCTTCCCCTTAGAACTATCTTAAGTATTTTAAAACAGACTCAGGTAAATGTCTCTTCAGCAGATGCCCCAATCCACCAGTGTTCTTGAGCCCATAACACTAAATTCCAAGGTAACATAGGGTTACCTTGGGGGGTTGGGGGCGGGGATCAGCAAGTTGCATCAGCCAGTAAAAGCTTGCTACACAAACCTCACAACCTGACTTTGATCTGTGTATATCAAGGTGGAAAAGAACTGACTCATGGTTGTTCTTTGACCTCTATATCCGTTCTATTTTATGCAGGCATCTACACACTATTACAACAACTACTACTAAATATAACAGGATGCAAGCAACATGCTATGCATAGTGAAAGTCTGTATGTGTGTTGGGTATATTTATACATGTATGCTATTGTATTGGGTTCTGATATCTACTTAAAAATATCTTCCTTTGAGTTTCCTCAAAAAGTTTAAAAATATTGCTTTAGGCTAGGAATATTGTAACCAGAGAAGTAGTTATAAATTTCAAGAATTTTCTAGCTGCTGACTTAAAGCTCTAAGATGTCAGATTCGAGAATTTAGAAGATTCTGTTATTCCAGAGTGAATTGAATATTCATTTTCAACGATGGCTTAGGGGGCTGGAGAGATGTCTTAGTGGTTAAGGACAGGGCTTGCAGAGGACAGTTTGGTTTCCAGCACCCACATAGTAGCTGATAACTAGCTATAACTCCAGTTCCAGGGGTATAAACCCACTTCTGGCCTTTGTGGGTACTACATGGCACATGATACACAGACACATACATGCAGGGAAGATACATGGTTCAGATTACCTAAGATAATAGATATCAATGGTATGCACTCATAGAAATACCTAAATATAACCAGACAGGGGCATCAGGAGGAATGCTCTTTCTGTCGGTTCCAAAGCGGCACAACCAGCTGAGAAAGCTCTTTAACCTTCTCAAACATCTGGAATACTGACTGTCTCCAATAAGGATCCCAAGGTTCTCCTAGCACAGTCTCAGCATGCTGCCTTTTTTCTCCATGTTCTTTTACATTGTTCTTTTTCTATGTGCCTTAAAACTCTGAAGTCTTCCACTATAGTCTCTAGAGAGAGAACATAATTAGTTCAGTTAATGGCCATTGTCCCTTGAGGAGCTCACACTAAACACGTGACTTGGGTACATAGGCCTTTGCTGGCATCTATTTCTGGGGTTTGTGGCTATTATTTAAAACAACCAGCCTTATATTGTAATATTTTTATTGGCTTTTTGTGAACATTCTCAAAGTGTCAGACTTACAGTTGTGACACAGTTTTATTATACTTTATTTGTGTGTGCGTGGAGTGTGTGTGTACATAGTATGGTGTATTTAGAAGCTAGAGGACAGGTCTTGGGAGTCTCTTTTTCTCCTCTCACCATCTGGGTCCTCAGCATCAAACTCAAGTCAACAGGCTTGGTGCAAGCACTGATGACTATTCCCTGAGCCATCTCACCAGCCTTCAATGTAGTTTTTTTGACTTTCCAAGACCCTTCCCCACCCACATTATTGGGTCAGGCGAAGACAAAACTCCTTGTTTACTAAAAGATACTGTGAAATTGTTTCTCGTGGGAAATCTTGACCTTAATTGAAGTAAGTATCTAAGAGTTTTATTGTTTTTGTTCTAAATTTTTGAAGAGAGAAGATTAACTAGATTCATCTTAATCTTACAAAAGTCAAATCTGACTATCTTGTTATGTCTCAGGGTTTCATTGCTGTGAAGGAACAGCACGATCAAGGTAACACTCATAAAGGAAACATTTAAGCTGGCTTAGAGTTTCAGAGGTTCAGTCCATTATCATCGTGGTGGGAAGCATGGCAGCGTGCAGGCAGCCATGGTGCTGGAGAAGGAGCTAAGAGTTCTACATCTTGATCCAGTCTTCAGACAACCAGGAGGAAGCTCTGGATCATACCAGGCCTGGCTTGAGCATACATATGAGACCTCAAAGCCCACCTCCACAGTGACATACTTTCTCTAACAAGGTTACACCCCCTCCAATAAGGCCACACTTCCTAATAGTGCCACTTTTCCACGGGCCAAGCATATTCAAACCACCACAGTGTTCAAAATCAAACACTGCAGATTGGGCAAAACATTCCACTCCAGTCTATTATGTGGACAAGGTGTTGAAGTCAGAGGACAGAGAAGAGCCTCTTCAGCAGAAAAATGGTCCTGTCTTAAGCATTTCAGGATGAGTATCATCTTGGGAAGACAAGTGCTTTACTTTCACTGGGAAGAAAATTTGGCCCTCCCTTAGCAGGGGTTCAACCCAGTGTACCTCTTGAAACATGGAATTTATGTGATCCTCCTAAAGAAGGGAAAGTGAAGGGGCCAATTCCAAATCCTTGGAGGAAGGCTCATGTGCCAGAGAACACTGACTCACCAAGAAATTGGGAGGACAGGTGTAGGCTGTGCAGTCACACTCAGCTACTCTGATTTCATCATGGTTTGACCTGTTTCCCCCAAAAGGGCCTGTGAAAATTCAGTTCCTATCAGAACACTCTTAGTAGGAAACAGGGCTACTGCAGACAGAATTCGTTATGATGAGGAAGTCATACTATAGTGACTCCCAAGCCAGTATGAGGTGTGACCTTCTAAGAGGGGAGGAGACATGGGCATGAGGGAGGACGTGAAGTCAGTGTGACAGAGACTAAAGTGCTCCTGGGATTGTGTGAAGCTGGAAGAGGTGAGGAAACATACTCCCTGTGACCCTTCAGAGAGACCGTGGCTCTGCCTGGATTTCACACTTTGATCCTCCAGAATCCTGAGAAGAAATTTCCATTGTTTTAAGCAACCTAGTTGGCAATATTTTACCAGTGCAGTTACAAGGAGCTACATTAACTCTCCTCAGATTGCCCGAAATCTTATTCTACATTTGAATGTAGTTTTCAGGGGCTGTAGATAAAAATTGTCTTTGCACAACTCCTAGGCCTAAAGCTTCTAGCTTTTGCTCACAAAAGGCTGCTGACCCACACAGAGCCAGGGTATGGAGGTTATTGGCTCAGTGGATGTTAGATGACTGGATGTTCATTCCTAAGAACCTAAGAGGTGTTCAGGATAGCCAGGAGGCTGATTCCTTGCAGTAAATCAGGTGATGGCTTATGGTCCAGGTCCTTCAAATGTGCTTTAGATATAGAACATAGTCACAGTTATTCACAAGCCACTGAAAAACTATCATCAACTCTTGAGGTGCACAGTCAGTGCTGGCTCAGTTCATAGGAAGGGCTAGCTCAGTACTGAATTCTATCCAAGCCATAGGCTGTAGGGAACCTCTGAGGATGCAAGAAGGAAAAATGGGACAATTTTTCTAAATGCTTTCATTTCAACATAAAATAATTGACCTTTGTTGATATATAATGTAGAGATTGGTCATGGTTCCATCATTTGACATGTGGCATGTCGTGACAGGTACTGAAGTGCCACATAAAGGTTGTCATGGTAGTTTCTTCACTGTTAAGTGCTCAGAATGTTGGGTATTGCCTATCTCACGGTTCTTCTTTTCCTCCTCCTCCTCTTCCTTCTCCTCCTTCTCCTCTTCTTCCTCTTCCTTCTTCTTCTTCTCCTCCTCCTCCTCTTCTTCCTCCTCCTCCTCCTCCTCCTCTTCCTCCTCTTCTTCTTCTTCTTCTTGCTGCTTTTCAAGACACGGTTTCTCTGTCCCTGGAACTCACTCTGTAGACTAGGCTGGTCTCAAACTCCTGGAGATCTGCTTGTGTTTGCCTCCCAAGTACTGGGATTAAAGGTGTGCACCACCTCTGCCTGGCCTTTTCTTAACTGTCAACACAAATGGAGGCTAACCTTGGCCACCTGGCTAGGTGTGTCAACTGTCCATGCTTTACTGGGCCCATCTCTCTCTTCCTCACTCTATACTCTCTAGGAGGGAGCCTTTGTGCTCAATGCCTCTTAAGGGGTGGGAAGTGATCTGTTGCCATTTTCCTTCTGCCCGAGAATTTTCTTCAGAGTTTCTTTTAGTCTCCTAGATATATGCTCTCTGTCTGAAAACATCTTTATTTTATTTCTTTGACTTTCATTTAGAAGGTTATAGATTTATATATAATCTAAGAAATAGCACGGGAAGTCCTTATGTGCCATTTAACGTATTGCATAAGTATAGGTAATATCAAGATTGAGTTCCTTATGTCATATTTAGAACTCACCAGCTTTGCATTCTGGTGTGTGTGTGTGTGTGTGTGTGTGTGTCTGTCTGTCTGTCTGTCTGTATCTGGGTCTGTGTATACACTTCTTTAAGTCTTACTACAGGTGTAGATCCATAGACCCACACCCACAGTTCAGATATAGAATTATGTCACCAGAAAGCTGGCCCTTGTCCTGGCCTTTTGTTTCTTCCTCAGAAGATCTCAAGGCTGGAGAGCTGGTTCCATGGTTAATAGTACTCCCAGAAATCTTGAGTAGCCTTCTGCTCAGTCCTCCAGACACAATTTGCCTAATTGACAAACTTGGCTTCCCCACTGAGAAGTGAGCCACCCTTTTCTACACTTGTTTGGACTTTTGCTTTAATGTCTCCTGGAACTCACTCTGTAGACCAGGCTGGCCTCAGAAATTCACCTGCCTCTGCCTCTCAAGTGCTGGGATTAAAGGCGTGCGCCACCACTGCCCAGCTCAGTGTTGACGGTTTTAAGTCTTTTCTATTCTGTTTTGACTTCTGTGTGTGTTTGGCTGACGATCTCCTCAGTGGAGTTTCAAGGTCTCTGGCAGCAGACGTCTCTTTAAAAAAACAGCTTAAACCCTGAAAAATTCTATCATACTTCTTGACTGTCCCTTTTGTAATACAAAGTAGGTACTTAACCTCCATGTTTTCTTAAGTGTTGTCCAATGTTCCATAGTTTTGAATTGTTGGTTTTATTTGATTTGAAAAAATTTCCAGTCACTATTTCAAAACAAACAAACAAACAAAAAAAACAGAATTAAAAATAAAACATAACTATATTCTGTGGTGGTTTGAATAAAAATGGTGCTCACAGTCTCATATATCTGCATGCTTATCCCCAGCTGATGAACTGTTTGGGAAGGATTAGGAGGTGTGGCCTTGTTGGAGTAAGTGAGTGTGTCACTGGGCTTTTGGTTTCAAAAGCTCACGCCAGGCCCAGTCTCTCTCTTCTGCCTGCTGCCTACAGGAGGTACATCTCTTCCAAGCCCAAGCCACCACATGGCAGGTGAGGGGCATGGATGGCTCTCTTGCACTCACTCCATTAGTGCCAGTCTGAAGGAGGATCTTTAATCAAGGCCTACCTGGGCTACATGGGGAGACCCTGCCTCAAAAAGAAATTATTGTTCATACACGCACAGGTCTGTTTCTGTACTATCTTCTGACCCATTGATCATTTGTCTGCTTTATATCAATACTGTTGTCTAAAGATTACTGTAGTTTCATAATGAATATTAAAACCAGATAATTTTATTTTTTTTTTTCTTTTTGTTGGTGCCAGGGATCAAACCCAGGACCTCAAGTACACTAAGTAAGTGGTTTTTTGGTTTTTTTTTTGTTTTTGTTTTTGTTTTTTTTGTTTTTTTTTTTTTTGTTTTTTTTTGTTGTTGTTGTTGATTTTACCACTGAGATATATCCCAGTCTCAAATAAGATAGCTTATGTCTCCAATCATTTTTCCCCAGACATGGTTTTAGCTGGACCTAGGTCCTTTACATTTCCATATGAATTTTAGGATTTTCTTTGGCAGAAAAATGCTTGCCAGAATTTTTAACGAAAGATTTTATATATGAATGTTTGTCTATATGTATGATTATGTATACCACATGTGAACCTGGAGCTCTTGGAAGTCAGAAGAGGATGTTGGATCTCCTGGAACTGGAGCCTCAGGGGATTGCAAGCCACCATGTGAGTGCTGGGAATGGAGCCTGGGTCCTCTGGAAGAACAGCAAGTGCTCTTACCTGTTGAGTCACATCTCCAGGCTTAACAGAAATGTGACTGCCATTATTTAGAACCTATAAATCAATTTTTGGGAAAATTTAAATGCGATAATCACAAATCTTCGCATTCATAAACATAACAATCACCTACTTGTTTAATTTTCTTTATTTTTTCTCAGTACTATTTACTATTTAGAACATACACACACACACACACACACACACAAGCACTTAATGTTTTTATGGTCTTTTGAATGAGAGTTAAGTTTTAAATTTTTTTGATTTCTTACTGGTACCTAGACAACTTAGTAAAATTTATTTATGTTTATTTTATTCTTTTGTTCATTCTTTCCGCATAGGTATCACATAGGTTTTACTTACTAGTTTTCATTTTGGATGCTTTGTATACAACTTTCCCTACTCCACTATGACACTAGATACAAGAGATAAGTGCAGACTTCCTCCTTGTCCCTGGATCCTGGGTGAGAAAAGGGACCCGAATTTTATGACTTTGTACAATGGTAGCTACAGGGTTTTAGTTGAGGAGGGTTTCCTTCTTTCCTGGTGTGCAGATAAGTTTTATTTCTATACAGATGATAGATTTTCTGAGCAGTTTTTCAGAGTTTACCAAAGTGATCCCTCGGTGTGATTTTCTCACCTCAACCTCCCCCTTGATTTTACCGATTGAGTCTCAGATGTGAATCCAATCTGTACCTCTTTCCCTCTCTGTGACCTCATTTGATCAATCTGTTGGTTTTTTACATGTTTTTGGATTAGGTTTGTTACAATTTGTTACTGTTTTCTGCATCCACCTTTGTTAATCTAGCTATTGCTTCCCTCTTATGTAGTTCCACTCCCTGTGGCGTGTGCAGTATTCCTGTGTGAACATGTGGAGACCAGAGGTCAATAGTTTGCTACCTGACTTTTTGACAAAGGGTCTTTGACTCAACCTGGAGCTCATGAGTTAGCTAAATTAGCTGGCCAACAAGCTCCAGGGACCCACCTGTCTCAGTCACACTCCTTGCCCACAGTGGTGTTGTACCTAGTTTTCATGTGGTCATGGAGAGCTGAACTCAGGTCCTCTAACTGTGTCCACCTGCACTTCATTAACTAAGCCATCTCCTTAATTCTTTCCTTGTAATATTTTTGTCTGGTTTTGTATAAATACAAAATAATATTTGTATCTGGGTCATCCTGGGCTGACAGAATGAATTGGAGTTTCTTCTTCCTTTTCATCATCTTCATTCTTTCCTCCTCCTCTTCCTCCTCCTCTTCCTCCTCTTCTTCCTCCTCCTCCTTTTCCTCTTCTTCCTTTTCCTCCTTCTGTTTTCAAAAAGAACTTACATAGAATTAGCACCAATGTCTCCTTTATAGGGAGGAGCTGTTTATGATATCTGTTTTCTCTTGGATGAGTTTTGAAATTTTGTGGTTGTGAAGAGATTTGCCCATTTCACCTAATCATCAACTTTATTAAGACAAAGTTGAGTTGCTATGACTATCTCCCTATCACCCTTTGAACTGTAGCCATGCCGGTGGCGTCTGTCTCACTAAAAAGCTTAGAAATTAGGTACTCTTAGCCTTTTTTCTTCATTTGGGCCATCTAGACTTGAACAAGCTTTATTAATATTCCAAAAGCTTTAACGTTTGGTTTCACAGATCTTTATTTTTGTAGCTTCTGTTGTAATAATCTCTAAGATCTTACAATGGCTGATGCCGTGTTAAAAGCATCATCATGACCTTCAAACCCAGCACATAGGGTCAGATACCTGCCAAAATCAAACAAAGATCTAGTCCAAAGTTCCAGGTGGATCTCCAAGTAGAAGGTTCCTAAGTGTACTAACCTTGCCTTTTGGCTTCTGCAGGTCTGCTTCTTGGTAACTGAGGTATGTTAACCAGGATGTGATTTTTGTACATAAAAGACAAAGAGCTATAAGGCTCTGAATTGCATAATTTGGGAAAGTTCCTCGTGTAGTCACTAGCCTGAAGTAGGCTTTTCTTTTCTGCTGTAAGAGTGTGTGGTGGTCTTTGGTGGACTTGCTTACCTTGTAACATTCTGGATTCCTCAGCAAGATCCCCAGAGACTGAGATGCTGGGACACTGGGGCTCTCAGATCTCCTCTGGGGTGATAGTGTGGAAAACAGACCATTCTGGATACCCTGAGAAATTCCAAGGCCCTCTTGTTGGGGACACAGATCTTTTTGGTTCAGCCAGATTGCCCAAAGAAACCCAAGCCTCCTCCTATTCTCATAGCCACAAGCTGGTATCCATCCTTATTCTCCTAGTCATTGCTCTACCTCTGGTCATTGCTCAGTCATTAACACTTTTGCCTCTAGCCCTCACTAACCCTGCTTGTTCAACTGCCCACTTAACTATTTAAACAGTGAATTCTGTTAGTGCTGAGGGGACAATATAACCACCTGACCCAAGATAAGTCCACAATTTGACTTATGCCCATAGAACTGGTGGGGAGTGTAATAGGCCCTCAGACCTAAAAACACTGACACCACGTTAGAGGCACCATTATAACCTTAAAACCCAGCATCAAGGCTCCAATACCTGCCAAAACAGGAGCAGAGACATAGTCCATGGTTCAGGAAGGTCCCTGAATAAAAAGTTCCTAAATGTACTAACCTTGCTTTTTGGCTTCTGCAGTTGCACTTCTTGCTAACTGTGGTGTGACAACCAAGATGTGTTTTTTTGTGTGTGCATGAAAGACAGAGAGCTGTAAAGCTTGGTGCTGCAGAATTTGGGTAGGTTCCCTGTGCAGCCCCTGGACATCAATAAAGACTTTCTTTTTGGCTTTGAGAGTGGCCCTGTGGTGGTGTGTGAAACCATGAAAAGGACCGATTTGTTTCTGGTAGAGCACTGGCTAGAAATGACCAGAGAACTTGCAAGGGATGGAATACATTTCACCAGGCTCCCAGACTCTAGGCTCCTGACACCGGTCTAAGACCTCCATTGATTCGAGCCTTTCAGACATGTAGGGCAACGCCCCTACCAGCTTCTCCACAGGTAGAGGGCATGAATATAGGCCTCAGGGCCTTAAGAGATCTACATACTAATGAGATACCTAAAGACCAGAGGGCATAGTCAATTAAGCATTCCTTCTCAGACCTTCCTCCCTCCTCCCTCCCTATTTAACTCAGGTCTGCCCTGAGTTTGGATGGGGTGGTGCAGTCAGATTCATCTACTTTCTGCCATGACAATAAACTCTTTAAAACCATAAACTTCCTGTGTCTTTGGGGTCCTGCCATGTGGAACCATGGAGAAGGTCTTTAATGAGCCACTGCCTAATCTCCCGCTGAGGACTTCTCTATGTTCCCACTGCGGAGGCCACCAAGATAGCTGACCTAGCGACCCAGACAAGTGAGTGCCAAGTCAGCCTTGATCCAGCCAAGTTAGTGCTGTATCAATAGTCTTTACCCACAGGGCACTGTCAGGGTTTTCCTCCTCTTGTTCCTCTTGGCTGCAGGCCAGCCCATATGCCCCCCCCCCCCCCCCCCCCAGTCTCTGTTATTCCACGACCCCTAACTGCATCTGGGAGCCCAAAGACCGAGACCACCTGCCTCGGCCCAGAGACCCCTACTCAGAAGTCCTGCTTATGCAGGACCTCAGACTGAGTGAGATCTCCTGCCCCCTCTTCCCCGCCCCCCCCCCCCCCCCCCCCCCCCCCCCGGGCAGAGACCCGTAGCATCCACCCGGCATTTCGTGGAGTGAACTCAGTCAAAATCCAGTGATTCTGCTTCCCATAGCTGGGGTTCCAGCTGACTGGGGCGGCAGACATGCAGGAACCACAACTCTGCTCAGCAGGACCCATGCCCACCCCCACATACGAGCTAACCACCCCACAGTGGTGTCTAGTGGGTTTGCCTTGCAACACTGTGTCATTGGTTTCTGCACTGTTCTTTTTATTATTTACTTTGTGGTTCATCTGCTCTCTTTTTTATTCTCTTAAAGCAAACACCAATACTGGCTTGGGAACTTTCTTTAGGTTTGTGTATGTATTTAGTACTATAAATCCCTCTGATGATGTGTTAGATGTTGCTTTACTGGCATTTCTTGAGTTACTGTGTTTTCATTTTCATTTAACTCACAATAGTTTCTATATTTCCTTTTGATTTTGTTGACACATGGCTTATTTAGAAGCTCTCTTTAATTTTCATCTGAACCTTCTATCCTTATTAATAAACTTTGAAAATACTATCCAATCATTAAAACAAAATTGTGAAACAAACAATGAAGCAAAGAACAGATGGGGCCGGGCGGTGGTGGCACACACCTTTAATCCAAGCACTTGGCACTTGGGATGCAGAGGCAGGTGGATTTCTGAGTTTGAGCCTGGTCTACAGAGTGAGTTCCAGGACAGCTAGGACTACACAGAGAAACCCTGTCTCGAAAAACCAAAAAAAAAAAACAAAAAAAAAAAAAAAAAAAAAACAAAAAACAAAAAAAACCAGATGGGACAGAAAGCAGGGGCTGGGACAGGGCAGGAACTATCAATGTCGTTTTGATCAGGAGATGTCTGAGGTTCCCATTTGAAATCTGAATGGGGAGGCTCAAAAATGTCAGGTATAGGAATCAGGAATTCAGAGAAATAAAGTATGGTTTAGAATTATCAGCATTACGCTGGAAAATACAAACTAGAACTGGACAGGGTCACCAAGGGAGAAATAATTGACAGCGAGGAAAGTTCTTAAAAGGGACCACTGGAATTGGAGAAATGTCAGAAACCAGGAGGAGCCAGAATGAAAGAGGGAACAGAGAGAGTTCTAGAAAACAAGTGGCAGTATTGTTTTAGAACAAGGAGGAACCGGGTTGGCAGGCTAAGGGAAAAGTGATTGACAAAGGCCATGGGTCTAATAAAGGGGTCATTCATGTCTGGCTGAGAGGTGGGACCAGAAGGCAGGTAGGAGTAAGGTTCTGAAGACAGGAAGGATCACACATAGGAACCTGTACGTGTGAGTTTTGTTGTAAGTAGGGATAGAAATATGGAAGGCAGCTAGGGTGGAACATGGAGTTGAGAAGAGAAATTTTATTAACTAGAATATTTGTCACAAGGTGTTTCTAGAGGGAAATTTAAAGACAAATAATCGGTTTTTACTTATATAAAACCCATGGTTTAAATATTTTACATTTTAATATTGCTAGGTGAATTTTGGTACAGGTTTGCACTGTTTTTACAGGCAGAAAGAGGAGGGGAGGCCTTGGAATGTGGTTAAGGATGCTAGAGTCAGATCTTAAATCTGACAAATCTAGATTTTTAATTTTAAAAATATTTTATTGTTTAATTACATGTATGTATGTCCATGTACGGGTATGTACACATGAGTGTGTGTGCCTGCAGAGGCCAGAAAAAGGCAATGGAGCCCTTGAAGCTTGAGTTACACCTGAAGTACATTGGTTGTGATCCACACAACATGAGTGTTGGAAACCAAACTTGGGTGATCAGAGAGAGAAGTGTGTGGTTTTATTTCTTCTTTCTAAAGAAATTGACATTATTATTTTATTTGTTAGGAATACTATTTTATTTTATATGTATAGATGTTTTGCCTGTATACAAGTCTGTGTACCACATTCATGCCTGGTGTCCAGGGGGGTCAGGAGAAGGTGTAAGAGTCCTTGGAACTGGAGTTAAGATAACTATGAGCAGCCATGAAGCTGCTAGAAACTGAACCCAGGTCCTGTAGAAGAGCAGTGAGTGCTCTCAGTAGCTGAGCCATTGCTCTAGCCCCCAGGTCTTTATGGGAGAACAATTTACTGGGAGCCAAGATGGAATAGATAAACCTGCCAGTACATAGAGAGAACACTTACCCAGCATGCATGAAGCCATAAGCCTCATTCCCAGCACCCTATAAATCAAGTGTGGGGAAACCAGAAAGATCAGAAGTTTAAATTATCTTCTGCTATACAGAGATTTTGAGGCTAGTCTGTGACACATGAGACTTTGTTTTGAAGAAGTCCTTAATACTTTTGATTTGCTTTCAGATAAACTGACAAGAGACTAGAAGTAAGTAAACTATATAAAACAGGTACCAAATGTAACTTTTTCTGAAAAGCAGTGACTTCATATAAAAGTCACATAAAGGTGAAGTATACTTTAACTTTCGGTGTAATTATATGATCATGAACACAAATACATTTAGGTATGGTTAGGCACACTCTAATCCCAGAATCATGGGGGCTGAGGGAGGAGGATCTTGTGTTCTGGTCCAGCCTGAGCCACATAGTGAGACCTTATCCCAAGCAAAATAAAACAAAAAACATACTGAGGTAGTTTGAATATGCTTAGCACAGAGAATGGTGCTATTAGGACAAGTGGCCTTATTGGAGGAAGTGTGTCACTGTGGGGGTGGGCTATGAGATCCTCCTCCTAACCATGTGAGAGCCATTCTTCTCCTAGTGGCCTTCAGATGAATATGTAGAACTCTCAGCTCCTCCTGCATCATGCCTGGATGCTGCTATGCTCCCACCTTGATAATAATGGACTGAACCTCTGAACCTGTAAGCCAGTCCCAATTAAATCTTCTCCTTATAAGAGTTGCCTTGGCCATGGTGTCTGTTCATAGCAGTAAAACCCTAACTAAGACACATATACACAAAAATAAACAACCAACCCAAAATATAACAACTCCCCTAGATAAGCCAATATAATTTAGTTTCTGTTAAGACTGAACATATCCTTGCTTCATATATTAAAATTTAACTCTTGTGTGATAGTATTTGAAGGTAGGACCTTTGAAGGTCATGAAGGTAGAACCTTGGTATATGAGATTAGTGAGAGGAGGGAGCAGGGGGAGGGGAAAAGCAGAACTTGCTGTCTTTCTCTCATCTGAGGATAAAAAAAATGTCTCCAGTTTTAGCTGGAGCAGGGAACCCACCAAAACCAGCCATGCTGTATCCTGATCTTGAATATGTCATATATACATATCCTATCTCAGCAGGGTGTGATGGTGCATGTGTTTGGTTACACAGTGAGTTCCAAGGCTACAGAGTGAGGCCCTGTCTCAAAACAAGAAAGAAAGAAAGAAACAAACAAAACAATAAACAACCAAAAAAGAAAGAAACCCACAAACCAACCAAAAACCAAAGAAGAAGAAGAAGAAAAAGAAGAAGAGGAAGAGGAAGAAGAGGAAGAACAACAACCAGAGAGAGCCATACTCCTTCACACTTCTGTTGTTTATACATGATCTAATTAATCCATGCTGCTTTGTTAGCTCATAGTGCCAGAAGTTAGTACCTCTTGAGATAGTTCTTTACTGATAGTTTATGCATTATTTTTTGTTGCTGTGATGAAATACCATAACCAAAAAGCAATTTAAGGAAGAAAGAATTTGGCTTCTAATTCTGTTGGAATCCACCATGGCAGGCACAGTGGCAGAAACAGGAAGCTGGGTTTCCACATTTTCACCTACACACAGGAAGCAGAGCAAGGGAACAGGAAGTGGGATGAGGCTATAAATACTCAAAACCCACCCCCAGTGAAATATTTCCTCCAGGTAGAAGGCAATGATTCTAAAGGTTCTATAACCTCTCCTTGTGGGGCCACCAACTGCAGATCCAAATATTCAAATACATAAACCCCTGACAGAAATTTCTCATTGAAACCACAACAGAAGGTTGTGACTTCTGGTCTTTCCCTGCCTGCCTTTCAGCTCAGTGTGATCTTGACACTTAGCAAAGTGACAAAGTAGCAACAGTCCTTGGAAAGATAATAAGCTGAAGGCAAAATAGCCTGAGTGTCATATGGAAACGGTTGCTGAAAACAAGAACATCACTTCTGACTCAGTGTAAAACTTTGTTGCCAGGAGGGGTAGCTCACACTTTATCCTAGCACTGGAGGCTGAGGCAGGAAGATTGCTTCTGGCTACCTGAAGAGTTCCAGGCTAGCCTGTGGAGGGTTTTATTTGTAGCAAGGATAAAGCACAATCTGCTTAATTTCATACTTTTGAAAAATAGATCTGTGCCTTAATCATCATGCAAAGTTGACTGGTAAGCCAGTTTTATGGCAGAAATGGCCTGTCACCAAAGCAAAGCCTTCAGTATAGAACAAGATGGCTCAGAAGGTGCAAGTACTTGCAGTAGGGCTGGGTGAGCTCCATTCCTGGAACCCACAGAGGACAGAGAAAACTGCCTCCCAGAAGCTGTTCTCTGTAACCTCCATACACACACACACACACACACACACACACACACACACACACACACACA
>JANHMN010000016.1:53951907-53975134 GCA_030674055.1 Rhabdomys pumilio
ACACACACACACACACACACACACACACACACACACACACACACACACACACACACACAGAGAGAGAGAGAGAGAGAGAGAGAGAGAGAGAGAGAGAGAGAGAGAGAGAGAACTATAAAAGGATGGCTTGGTTTCTGGTAGAGCACTGGCTAGAGATAGCCTGAGACCCAACAGGTGTTCATGCCTGTGAGGGACAGCATATATTTCACTACGCTCCCAGACTCCAGGCTCCTGACACGTGGCAAAGACCTCCATTGATTCGAGCCTTTCAGTCACGTAGGGCAACGCCTCTACCAGCCCCTCCACAGGTAGAAGGTGTGACTACAGGCCTCAGGGCCTCGAGAGATTTCCATATTAATGAGATACCTAAAGGCCAGAGGTGGTAGCGCATGCCTAGCACTTGGGAGGCAGAGGCAGGCGGATTTCTGAGTTCGAGTCCAGCCTGGTCTACAGAGTGAGTTCCAGGACAGCCAGGGCTACACAGAGAAACCCTGTCTCGAAAAACCAAAAAAAAAAAAAAGGCCAGAGGGTGTAGCCAATTAAATATTCCTTCCCAGATCCTCCTCCCTCCTCCCGCCCTATTCAAGTCAGGCTCGCCCTGACAAACTGGGGGGAGGAGGGGTGCAGCCAGATTCATCCATTTTTCCGCCATGACAATAAACTTTTTAAACTATGGACTGCCTCGAGTCTTTGGGACCCCAAGTGGGGAACTGTGGAGAGGATCTTTGACTAATGAGCCAACACCACCTAATCTCCCGAAGGAAGACCTCTCTATGTTCTTGCCATGGAGGCCACCAATCCAAGCAAGCTAGCTGAGCCAGTGACCCAGCTGAACAAGTCCCAGTAACAAAGAGTCTCTACCTGCTGGATACCCAGCAGCGTCTGGGAGCTGGAGGACAAAGATCATCGGCCTCTGGGTCCACTCAGGAGCTCTGCCCCCTGGGACTTCAGACTGAGTTCTCCCCACGCCTTGCAGCATCCACCCAGCACCTCGGGGAGTGAACTCAGTCAAATTCCCGCACTTCTGCCCCCCTGAGCCACCACGCGGGATCCACAACCCCGCCCAACAGGACATGCGCGCGCGTGCGTGCGCACACACACACACACACACACACACACACACACACACACGAGTTATCAGCCATGCACACACCCACGCATGCACCTGCACCACACCACACATATATACACTATAATAGATAAAAAAATAAGTTCCTTCTCTGTCACTAAAAGTTTGTACACTTTTGCACAAGGTTCTTCAATTCTCTGCATCTCTAAGGGCTGCTCTGGGGACTTTCTGTCTCCCTTTCTCCTTTTCTGCCTCCTGGATGAAATGCTGCCTGTGTCCTCAGAGTGGAGTACAGCATATGACATAGTGCCAAAGATGAGGTTTCTTCCCAACATTCCCCTTACCCTGTTCTAACGTCTACTCCCACCTTGCCACCAGCCCTTTACTTATTCTTTAGTTTCAGCTAAAGCTTTCATTCTTACGGAAAGACCAACTTTCCTTTGATGGCACTGGGGGAGAGTTATTTGCCTCAGTCTTCCCATGGGAAAACAAACGGAACAGGACAATTTTGAAAGGAGTCTCCAGCGTTTCCCTGAATTAAAGGCTGACTTAGTCAGTACTTCCGGAGCTTGACCTTCAGGGAAGAGGCTCAAAGGAGGAGAGAACTAACTCTAGTAGTTAAGGGTCGAGAGAGAAGTAGCCAGCAGGGGGCGACCCAGTGGCAACTGTCAGACCACCTCGGCTTCAGGAAGAAGCTCAGTGGGCTGCATGAAGTCTAGCTGGGATTCGTGCAGAGCTGGCTACCCGGCGTTTCCACTGTTATCTGGGTGTGAGCGTGACCAGCCAGAGTCAAACAAAGATGTGTGTGTGTGTATTTGTGTGTGTGTGTGTATTATGTATATGTATATGTATATGTATATGTATATGTATATGTATATGTATATACATGGATACATACAAGCCTATATATATATATATATATATATATATATATATATATATATATATATATGGACAGAGTATGTATATGTGTATATATATACATATATAAACACACACATACATAACTATATATATATACATAGTTTGTATATATATACATATATATGTATATATACATATCTATATATGTATGTCTATATATATAGTATATATATATATAGTTATGTATGTGTGTATATATATATTTATACATACTATATATATACATACTATATATACATAGTTATATATATACACATATATAGTTATGTATATATATTTAAATTATATATATAACTATATATAAATATATATATATATTTAAATTCTATTTGGCAGTTTATTAACCCAGCATCCTTTGTTCTAATGTAATGCTTCTTTGTGGCACCTGCCGCCTGTCCAGCGATCCTGTTCAGATCGCTCTATCCCTGAGGTGTTAGCTTGCAGCTCCTCCAGGGTTTGGAGGACATGGCTGGCCACACTCTTAGAGCCTCTGCTGAAGTGGCTGGGCCTGACACTGTTTCTCTACTGTCCTCCATAGATCTTGGTCATGGAGCCAACCCCTGCGCCACCATGAGGTACAGGCGCCGTGCTGTGGAAGCAGCTCCTGTGTAGAACCAGCTCTGTCATATGGGGCAAGCTCTTTATGTTTTTCCAGCTTGACTGTGTCCACCATTCGGGGACTTTCAGCTTCCCGGACTCTGAAGAAGGTTGCTAGAGCTCTAATGAACTCCTGCTGGTTTTTACAGTAACCCCAGGCATCATACGGCTTGCATGTTGCCAGCCAGGGGAAAGGGAATGATGGGGTTTCCCAGGCTCACAAGTTGAGCCTACGTTTTATTTTTTATTTTTATTTATTTTGTTTTTTTGAGAAAAGATCTCCCTGTGTAGTCTGGGGAAGTCTGCTACTCACTACATAGCCTACATTGGTCTGGAATTTGTGGTGACCGTCCTGCCTCTGCTTCCGGTGAGATAGAGTTACAGCAGTGTGTCACCACACCCTGTAAGGACAGCCAATCTCTAAGGTGACCCTTGGCCTTCTCAACTCTGTTCCATCAGATGAACTGTGTTGGCTGGTACAGGCTCTCAGAGGAAGTGGATGATAGGTGTGAACCTTCCCTGTGGAAGCAGGGTGTGAACTGGAGGGAGATATAAGCCAGGAGGTACCAGCAGCCATGCAATAGAGACAGCATCCAATAGGGGCCCTGTGATGAGTTGTAGAGGAGGAAATTATGGGGTCCGCTGGCCACCTGCTGCTGTTTGAAGGGGACCCAAGAACAAGGCAGAAGCACTGTGTGAAGGTTCTCAGCAGCCTCCCTTCCTGGTCTATGTCCTTGGGACAAGTGTCTATTGCTACGAGACACCATGTCTGAGACAATTCTTACAAAAGACGACATATTTGGGGTTGTGTAAGTTTCAGAGGTTAGTCCATTATTATCATGGCAGGGAACAGAGCAGCATGCTGGCAGGTGGTGGAGCAGTAGCTGAGAGCTTTACATCAGCATAGGAGACCAGCAGTGCAAAGTGAGGCCTCTAGCCTCCTCAGTTTGCTGCTTCCTCTGAGTAGGAACCTGTCACTAAGGCCACCAGCCTACAGCTACCTCTCAGTTAGGAGACCAGGCCTCCACTTGCTTTCAAGATGGCTGGTTCCATTAGTCACTCTTGGAGTCCCTGATCAAGTGCTGGCCTTTGTCAGTGCTAGTGCTTTTATCAGAGTCCATGCTAGGTGATAGGTGTGTGGGCCAGCTTGTAACAGCCAGCATGGCTATGAGTGGGTAAATTTTGGATTGTAGAAGTTCGTGGTTTACAACTGCCAACATTTTTGCAACTTTTTTTTAAACTCATGAATCCTCCTCTTGCATTAAGTCATTTGGCTTCAAACAGGGTGAAGTGTGAGCAAAGGCTAGAGGCTGACTCATGGTCACCTGACTCTGAGGCTGACCTCAGAGTTGGGCTTTCTCACGGCATTTACTGAAAAAACTATTTTTTTGAAAAATTAGTTTACTTATTTGTGTTAAAATATAGATTTAAAAAAACCCTGCCAAACACTCCTAAAATTCCAATAAATAGCAACTGCTATTATTAGTATTTTATTATTATATTATTAGTATTATATTATTAGTACTTTTGTATAATGCATTTCTAGAGTTTTTCTTTTGAGACAGGCTCTTGCTCTGTAGCCCAAGCAGTTTGCTTCTTCTTTGATAAAAAACTGACATATACTTACAACTGACCTGTTATAAGTTTTATAAGATTCGCTACCTTGAAGCAAGGCCTACCTCATGATGCAGTATTCTGCAGTGATGGCTGTTTCCCCCTGGTGATCACTAGCCCAGGAACAGATCTAGACTCATAACTGTGTAAGCATGGTTTATTCTAAGAGAGTATGGCTTGTGTCTTAGTCATGTTGTTCTAATGCTGTGAAGAAACACGATGACCGTAGCAACTCTTATAAAAGAAAGCTTTTAATTGGAGCTAGCTGCCCCATAGGCTGCTTCTCCAGGTGAGAAGATGGGGTGTTGAGCTGAGACTAAAGGTAACTGAGCAACTAAAGTTGAGGACAGATTTAGGGTGCTGAGCTCAGAGAATTGGGGAGGGATGCCAGCCGTTTGGGATTAATAGTGCCCAGCACTTGAGCCAATACCGAAAATTGAAATTGAGCAATGTGTGTGTCTGTGTTTTTCAGCTGTGGATCCAATATTCTCTGGACAGAGAGGTTGGTAGCATGGCCTATTACTGGAATTAAGGCGGGGTAGCAAAAGCTACAGGCAACACCTAGTGACACATTTCCTCCAATAGGGCCACACCCCTTCCAACAAGGCCACACCTCCCAATCCTTCTTAAGTAGTGCCACTCCCTGATTTCAGATATATAAGCCCATGGGGCCATTCTTATTCAAATCACCACAGCTTGCTTTTCATCTTGTGACAGAGCCTCCCTGCGTATCCCTGGTTAGCCTGGAACTCTAGTAGGTCAGGCTGGCTTTGGACTCACAGATATCTACCTGCCTCTGCCTCCCAAGTGCTAAGATTAAAGGTGTGCACCACCACACAAGTTGGATACCTTTCTTCCTCTCTCTCTCTCTCTCTCTCTCTCTCTCTCTCTCTCTCTCTCTTTCTCTCTCTCTTTCTCTCTCTCTCTCTCTCTCTCTCTCTCTCTCTCTCTCTCTCTCTCTCTCTGTGTATGTGTGTGTGTGTCTAGGAGGAGGTTAAGACAACTTCCAGGAATCAGTTCTCTCCTACCATGTAGGTGGGGCCTGGAGAACAAAACTGACGTTGTCATGCATACCTTTGCCTGCTGAATTCTGAATTTTTTAACCATAAGAATATTTTTAAAAAATTCACAAGTCAGGGACTATCTGTACACAACCCTAGCAGATGAACAAATTCTCTTTGACCCAAACCTTATCCATACATACTATCAGATTATATAAATCCCCTACAAATTTCCTTAATGTCAGTCATCCAGTCAGTATCTCCGAATTATCAAATCATTTGAAGGGTCTCATAGTGAACTTGATTAATGTAGATTCATCCCTGTCCCCCCCCACCCCCACCCCAGCTGTCTTTTACTTTGTTGAGGAGTGTGGGGTGAGTGGGGTTGGCCTGTGGTCGGTTCTCTGTCTTAGAGTTATTGTAGTGATGAAACACCATGACCAAAAGCAAGTTGGGAAGAAAGGGTCTATTTGGCTTAAACTTCCACATCACTGTTAGTCTTGAAGGAGATGAGGACAGGAACTCATACAGGGCAGGAAACCGGAGGCAGGATCTGATGTAGAGGCCATGAAGGGGTGCTGCTTACTTGACTTCTTCCCTCTGCCTTGCTCAGCCTGTTTTCTTACAGAACCCAGGACCAGCAGCCCAAGGATGACCCCACCCACAATGGACTGGGCCATCCCCATTCTATCACAATAAAGAACATGCTTTTCTCCAAGATTTTCCTGAGGCATTTCTTTCTTTCTTTTTTCTTTACTTTTCTTTTTTTTTGGGGGGGGGGTTTCGAGACAGGGTTTCTCTGTGTAGTCTTGGCTGTCCTGGAACTCACTCTGTAGACCAGGCTGGCCTCGAACTCAGAAATCCGCCTGCCTCTGCCTCCCAAGTGCTGGGATTAAAGGTGTGCACCACCACCGCCCTGAGGCATTTCTTAATTGAGGTTTCTTCCTTTCAGATAACTCTAGCTTGTGCCAAGTTTATAAGACTAGCTAGCATGCCCTCTCATTGCTTGGGTTTTTTCTGCATTTCCTATAGTTATATCTAATGGCTCGATCAGATTCAAGTTTGATTTTTGTTTTCTGGTTCAGAATAGATGGTAGATTTGATCATGTTTTACCCTAAAGTCTTCCTTTCTCTTTTAAACATTAAGGTCGGGCATGAGTGAGGACTGTGTCATAGGACAAAGAAAGGGAGGTGACTGTGCGCCTCAGAAAAGCAGCTAACAGACTGTGGGGGGAGATGTCTGTGTCAGCTTCGAGGGTTGCTATAATGCTAAAACACAAGCTGAGTGACTCCCAGCGACAGAGCATTCTTACTCCGGAGGCTGCAGTCTGAACCCAGTGTCTGCAGACTCTCGGGGGTGGGGCGGGTGGATTCTGTCTTCCAAGCTTCTGGCACTGCTAAGGATCTGTGACTTCCCTCGGCACACTGGCTGCGTCACTCATTGGCTGCGTCACTCATTGGCTGCGTCACTCATTGGCTGCGTCACTCAGTCCTCTGCTGACGTCATCACATGGCTTTACCACTGCGTGTCAGTGTCCAGATTTCCCTCTTACAACAAGAACTTCAGTCCCATTGGACCAGTGCCACCTGCATGACCTCACCTTAACTTGATTCCTCCACAAAGACCCAGTTTCTAAATCAGGTCAGTGTTGCCAGGTAAGCCAGGCACGAGGATATCAGAGAGTCTGTGAGAGACAGTTCAACCCACCACGGCCGTTTAAAAGGATAGGATGGTGTGAACTCGACCACACCGTTAACGTGCTGTACAATAAAGATGGAAAGTAAGGACTACTTCAGGCAGAGGTTGGGTGTAGCTTGGTGGTAGGAGGGCTGCCCAGTATGTGTGAAGCCCTGGGCTTGGCTCCTACACTGAAAGCACACACACACACACACACACACACACAGACACGCACACACGAGGGGCTGGCATGTGTAGAAGACTGCACGCAGGAGTGAGCTCTGGGTTCAATTCCCAGCAAGGCACTAACTGGGTGGTGTGGCACATACCTTTTATTCCAGCACAGGAGGATCACTTCAGTTATCTTGGGCTACATGAGTTTGAGGTCATCCTGGGCTACCCAACAGCCTGTCTCAAACAACAGAAGAGAAAAAGTGTTCCCCCAGGTGAGACTCACTGAGCTAGCAGAGGTCTGAGGCCAGGAAGGTGTCACTCCCTTAGCCTTTTGTCCTGGTCTGCTGGCCACAATACTTCTAGAAACTCTTGTCATGTACTGTTTTAGGAGCAGCTCTTGGGGTGATTCCTAATCAGAAGTGTCAAGTGCAGAAGGGACCTGAGGGCCACAGCACCAGAGAAGGCAGGGAGGGAAAGGAGAGGCCATTATGCAGTAGCCTCTGGTCCTGTGTGACCAGGTGTTGCTTGACAAGCAAAGCCCAGGGTTGGAGCCAGAAGGAGCAGTACCATGCCAACCTCACAGGTGGCAGCATAGCCTGGCAGTGTCAAAGGAATCAAAAGCCTGGAGGTTTCATTGAAAACTTGCAGCAGTCTATGAACCAGTCCATCTAGGAGTTAGACATGTGTGACTTGTATGCCATTCCAGAGACGTACTGGGCATGAGAGGCTCTGCCTCTGGCTGAATGCTTGTGTGGACTTACTCCCCTGTGGAGGGGGATGTCTTGGCATACAGGATGCATGCAGGAGGTGGGGAGGGGCCCTGAAATGGGGGTGACAGATAGCTGGGCTTGGTGCTTTTTGATGTGTCTTACTGGAAAGGGTCAGGTGAATTCTCGACAGTGGCGGGTAGGGACAAATGTGGAGAATTGGCTTCCCTGTGAAACTACATCAGAAAAGTGACGTGGGTGGTTAGGAGGGGGGACAGGGCAGTGTCTTTCAGATGCCCATGCCCAGATACCAAATGAGTGAACTAGGTAAATGTACTGCAGGGTTGCGATGTTTTGTAGCTTTGAGTATTAACTTAAGCGACCACCATTTCCAAGAAGGGTGGGGTAGGGTACATGTGTTCTTTTATTTGTCCAACTAGGAAATAAATTGATACCTTAAGCGTACACAC
Organism: Rhabdomys pumilio; assembly: GCA_030674055.1. Lineage (NCBI taxonomy): Eukaryota > Metazoa > Chordata > Mammalia > Rodentia > Muridae > Rhabdomys > Rhabdomys pumilio. The sequence continues at coordinate 53,960,142 of JANHMN010000016.1, forward strand.
AGACCAAAAACAAAGCAAAGCAAAACAAAACCAAAACAACCATGACAATTCTTGTTGACAGGGCCTTGTTCTGTAGCCCAGGCTGGCCTTGGATTGAATGCAGGAGCTGGGGGAGGCCCTAAAACTGGGAAAGTCTCTGCCTTTATTTCCTGCATTGTCAGGAGTGTGCTGCTGGCCCTGGCTCACGTGATAGGTCTCTTTTTAAAACAGATTTATTTTGGGCTGAAGAGATGGCTCAACGGTTAAGAGCACTGACTGTTTTTCCTAGAGGTCTTGAGTTCGACTCCTGGCAACCACATGGTGGCTCACAACCACCTGTTATGGTATCCAATATCCTCTTCCCGGGTGTCGAAAGATAGCTACAGTGTACTCGTATACATAAAAACTTTAGCAAACTGGTAGATAGGATTTATTTTAATTTTCAATCTGGAAAACAAAACAAAACCCCAAAACAACCCCCCAAACTCTGCTCATATATACACACAGATATATAGTGTCAACATTTTCAGAGCACTGACATGGGGGACAGTTTCCCTTCAACTGCACGACAATACTGTTTTATGTGTCACAATAAAAGTTACAAGCGTCTTGTCAGCGGTCACACAAACATCATGAGTTTACATTTCAACACACAATAAAAAAAAAAACCAGATGTCTTCTGGTACTTCATCCCTGCGACCACGGCACATTCCCATAAACGTTAAAAGACCCAACAGTGTCTGTTTTGGAAGGCATAGCCTTTCCAGATCCAAACTAAAATCTCGAGAGATTTTCCACTTGAGAGAACAATCAAGGTTTTATTCGTAGGTACGGTGAAGTCCGCTCACCAAAAGATGTGTAGAAAACCTGCATGAGAGTAAAAATAAATAAAGCGCTGTTGCCAAGCCAGCCTCGCTGACACGGTAGCCAGAACAGGACACGGGGCACTCAGAAGCATCACGTGACGTTTTCAGTTGCCTATATTCAAATTAAAACGTTTCAACCAATTGAATGAAGAGAGACTGGGTAAAAGGTTTGAAGATGCTCACACTCGGGTTGGGTGTCTCTTCAGCAGCACTTTGGGGCGTGCGGCAGCGGCGGTGACATATTGCGTTTGGACATAAGGCACCGTGATTTGGACGTGCCACTCACTCACTTTTGTCACCTGTTCCATCCCAGTGACTTCTTTGAAATGAAAAGTAGTACTATTTCAGGACACAGTGCACTTTAATGACATACAGCATTGAAAATCCTTCAGACAGGTCTGAGGACAGTCTTTGAACACAAGCCTGAATCTTCAAGCACATTAAATCTTTTCCTATACTTATACAAATCACTGGAAAAATACCCATCGCTAAACCCTGATATACATTCTTAGCCATTTTATTCTCTTCTATTGCAGCCAGTGTTCGTGAGGCAAAACTTTGTTCAAGTTCTCCTGTGAGGGTGGCTACATTCACGGTGGTCATTCGGCCTCTGTCTCCTTCTGTTTGGCACCTGCCAGAGGAATGGAAAGTAGAAGTCTTAGAGCTTATGTTCATGGCAGGATTCCCTGCACCAGCTGATCCCACCCAGCCTGGCAGTGGCTTCCAAACAGAGAGAGATAGGAGAAGTGGTCACAAAACCCCCACCCCTCCCACCATCAGTTTGGCTCCGATACCACATCTTCCCATTCTAAGTGTACATCCTCTATCTATCTACCTACCTATCTACCTGTCTATCTGTCTTTCTGTCTTTCTATCTTTCTTTTGAGTCCCATTCTCTTTATGTACCCTGGTTGACCTGTAGCTCACAGAGATGCACCTGTCTCTGCTCCCTAAGTGCCAGAATTAAGCATGAGCTTGAAATCTGCATTTTTCACCTGCTGGTGTGAGGATCAGGGCTTGCAGGATGTCTGACAGGGAGATAATACCCACAATACTATCTGCTTCATTTACTACCACCAGTCGATGGACCTGTGAAGAGAAAAAGTCCAGGTGTGAGGTCACTGTTTATGTGTGTGTGTGTGTGTGGGGGGGGTACATTTGCCCATATACCTGTACAAAGAGGCTAGAGGGTTTTTTTAGTTGCTTATTTTATTTGATTATTAATCATTTAATTTATTCATATTTTCTGTGTTACTATTTTGCCTGCATATATGCTGTATACTACATGCACACAGTGCAGCTGGAGGCCAGAAGAGATGTCTGGTCTCCTGGCACTGGAGTTTCAGATGGTTTTGAGCAGTCTTGTGGGTACAGGAAATCTAACTTACGTCCACTGGAAGAGCAGTCAGTATTGGCAGCTTCTGAACCATCTCTCTAGCCCCACATTAATTTTTTTTATACAGACTTTCCCACTGAACCCGAAGCTTGTCACTTCATTAGCCTGGCTGGCCACCAATCTCTGCCCACTAGGGCTGGGGTTACAGGACCGTACTGCTGCCCCCTCTTGGCTGGGTTGCTGGAATACAAACTCAGTCCTCTGCTTATACAGCAGGCGATTTATCCACTGAGCCACCCTCCTGGTCCTCACAAGACCATACAATGAATATGGCTGTAAAGCTGGGGCTGCACGGTGGACAGTCTACAGAAAGGGTTGGGCCCAGAAGTAAAAATGTAACACCCATTGCTTGACCATAGCAAGAAAAAAAAAAAAACCAGCCAGTTCTGTCTGCTGAGCTTTCAAATTTCAAAACATCTGTATAGGAATGATATAGACCACAAATTAATAATCTTTATCATGTATGTGGCAGGCATGGAGGCCAGGTTAATACTGGGTAATCCTTTTCCACAGGGTCTCTCTCTCTCTAAGCCTGGAGCTCACCCACTCAGCTACCCTGGAGGCCTCACAGGTGCTCTTGGCATTTTACTGTTGATGGCCTTTGGGAATTACCGACAGAGCGATCTCCCCAACTCCACCACAACCTCAGTTTTTAATATTTAATCTCAGTCTCTTGTAGCTAGTAGGTAACTGGCTTTAGGTGGCAAAGGAGACTATAAGGCTGTGAGGACCAAGGAGTGGACTCCCTGCTCTTCTCTCCTGCTGTGGCTTTTCCGTGACATTCAGGTATCGATGCTAATATTCAAGAGGCTACGCTGTGGCAGACTGAGGCGAGTGTAGTCACCTCTGGTGCTCTCATCTGAACAAGAGAGCACACAGTGTAGAATAGCAGGCTGATGTTTTTATGTCATAGCTTGCTTTAGGGTTAAAGACTGAGTGCTCTGGTTAGCTGGCTAACCGTGGCCCTGTGAAGAGTCATCTGGTGAAGGAATTTTAATAAGAGACATGTAACTTAGAGAACAACTTGTTTCTATCCTATTTCCCCTTAATGGCTTCTTTTAAACCACAGACTTGCCAGAGTGTGGGCATTCTCCAGTTTCCTGCACCCATGTGAACGCCATACCCAACAGGAGCTCCTGTCAGTCCTGCTCTGTCCATTTAGCTCCTTCTCTATGCAAACATGAGCGGCAACTCCTGGAATCTTATTGGCCTCAGTACCTGGCCTTTTCTCATCTGTAGCTCTCACAGGGGATTCCCTGTAAGATGGAGGCTGGGCCCTGCAGGAAGGTGGCTGGATTCTCTTAGACAGACAGTGGACTCTCTAGGACAGACAGTGGACTCTACAGGACAGAGTCTGGACTCTCTAGGACAGACAGTGGACTCTACAGGACAGAGTCTGGACACTCTAGGATAGACAGTAGAATCTCTAGGACAGACAGTGGACCCTCTAGGACAGACAGTGGACCCTCTAGGACAGACAGTAGACTCTACAGGACAGAGTCTGGACACTCTAGGATAGACAGTGGACCCTCTAGGACACACAGTGGACCCTCTAGGACAGACAGTGGACCCTCTAGGACAGACAGTGGACTCTCTAGGACAGACAGTGGACTCTCTAGGACAGACAGTAGACTCTCTAGGACAGACAGTGGACTCTACAGGACAGAGGCTACACTGCATGAGGGGCAGGGGAGTTCTGACAGCAATGGCTCTCAGTATAGCACAGGACTCGACGCGTCCAGCTTTTACTGTGGAAGTTTATGAATGCCTCGTGGTGGTCTCAAAGGCATGCAGGCACTCTGCCTCTTAGTTTGCACATCTATGTTTATAATATAGCCTCATCACTGGGAGCTCATTTTACAGAGCAGGGAATGTGCTGTAAGGAACAACACTGCATCCTCCAGTCCTTGAAGGTGACACCTGAGGGGAGGACGGAGCAGGGACAAGGGCACACGGGAGGCCAGTCCTAGCTCTGCCTGAGAAGGAAGGAACTGTGGAATTAGAGAGTGGAAGACGGCACTACTGTGGGCCCCTCCCTCCTTCCTGGGAACTCTGAGCAGGTGTACTTGAACATTCCACAAGTTGTGAAGGGCTCCTCAAACAAGCCTGAGGACGTGAGTTCAATCCCTGGAGCCCACATAAAGGGGAGATGACAGAAATGACTGCCACTTATGTGAATGTACAGGCAAATATGCATGCGCGCGCGCAAACACACACACACACACACACACACACACACACACAATCAGATTTTTGCTTTACGTTATTATCATTCACTTTGTTAAAATAACATTATACATTTTTTTCTTTAAAGTCACAGATACTCTGACAGGACATACTGATTAAAAGCTCCTTAAGCAACTTGCGTTTTTTCAAGTGTTCATTTTTGCTTTTCTTCTATGAAAAGTATCTCGCCAATATTTTCCACTCACAAAAACTCATCAAATTCAATTCAACTCAGCAAGCCTTCTCGTCTATGTGTCAAACACTGTTCTGGGGTTCAGAAGACTATGAACCCACTCCCATCCTACAAAACCCATGGCCTGCCTCCCAGGGCTGGGTCTCAGCCTCTCATGGTGTCTACTCATTACTTGTTGTGTGTGCTGAGCAGACACGAGGGAAGATGTGTGCCGGGCTGTGGTCCTCACCTCAGCTCTCACTATTCTGTCCACGATGGTCTCCAGTGTTTCCAGCTTACTGCACTTTACCACACCCTCAAAATACTGTGAGCGGTGCTGCAGGGCCTGGGTCACCGTGATGTCTAGGTTATTGTACGTTTTCTCAGCAGCAAGATTCTGTGAGAGTCACAAGAAAAAAAAAACACGTCCTTCATTTCCATTTGGATGAATGAGCAAGTTGATTTTTAAAAAACATTTACATGGAATCTGGCATCCAGAGTTCTCTTCCCAGCTAGTCTCACCTCACTGTCTCAGTGATAACTGAGGGGGTCGCGTTCCTAGGTGTACCTTGATTATGGAAATGTTCATTTGTTGTTGTGTTGTTAGTGTGGGGGACTGAACCCAGCACCTTATGCAAACTAAGCAGGTGCTCTACCACTGAGCCACACCCTAAACCTCTCTCCTGCTCCCTTTTTAAATTTCTAGTCATGTCTTCTTAAGTTATTCAGGCTGGTCCTGAACTCATTCTGCAATTCGGTCAGGTCTGGAACTTACAATCCCCCTGCCTCAGGCTCTTTCACAGCTGGAACTACAGGCTTGGCAGATAGATGCAGTTTTGTACATTTAAAGAGATTTTCCTTTATGTCTGTGTGCATGTACACACACATGTATTCCCGTGTATGTAGAGTACATGCGTGTACAGTACCCACAGACACCAGAAAAGGGCATCTAATCCCTTGAAGCTGGAGTTACAGGTGTTTGTTTGTGAACCCTCAACACTGACATCTGAACTCTGGTCCTAGGGACTCACATCATGTATTCTTAACTTGTAAGCCAACTCCCCAGCTCAGAGGTTACATTTTGACAGTGCTTTCTGCCAGGCTCCTCCCCCTCTTGTCCACCAAGGCTCTATACCACACATGAGCAGTATTTCTTGAGAAATGAACTAACACCTGCCAAAGGTGAGATGCCTCAGAGGGAGGGTGCCTGTATCAGTGTCTCCCAGTGGGTTTTCAGAGCTCATGGACTCTATTGGGAAAGTGTGGGGTCCGTTAATATCAACAAGAGACTCAAGAAGCCCAGAAATCCACAGAGTCTTCCATGACACTCATCGATTTTAGTGGGTCCACTCATTCAAGGTTCTAATGAAAAGATTTCTGGTTTAATGAAATGATTTTTGGTTGAACCAAAAGACCATTTGCAAAACCATAATTGGTGGCAGGGTCGAAACTGTAGCAAAACGTGCCTGTTTCAGCTGTCAAACCTGTTCCCCTTCTTAGACCCTGTGTGAAACTCGAAAGACAGTGTTAAAGGCAAAGGCATCAGAGAGGAACCTGAGGACCAGCAGTCACAGATGTGCTTTGCTTTAAGAACCCCAGGAGGCTAGGGCTTAGATCTTAGTCTCTTGGCTATCTTCTTAGAACAGGGTCTCCCAACCTGAGCATGAATCTGCACAGACAGGGACTCAGCTCATGTGTTTATTGAGCACCCCCATAGGCAGAGCGACCCCCCCAAAAGAAATGTGGCTATATAAGGCTCATGGGCTATAGGAACAGAGGCAATGAGGTCCCATCAAAATGCCCAGGGTCGGTAAAAGATAGCACATGCTTACACACAGCTCACAGGTAAAGCAATGGCTATCAGAAGTATCTCCCCTGGGAGGAGACTGAACTTCTCTAAGACGTTCACTCGGGCAGGAATTACTACATCACGGAATCAACAACTCAGTATATTTTTAGTTTTCATTTGTTTTAAAACGCATTCTCAACGACAAGCTTAAAAACATGAAAACAAATACTTACAATTACATCAAACTTGGAATAAATATCTACGACTTTTCCTAAAAAATGAAAACATATGTTAGAAAAACATTTTAGGAACAGTAGCTCGTAATAAAAAAAAAAAATCAGTCTTAACAGGACAACTACGGTGGATTAACAGGGTTGAGTAAAGCACGCAGGCTTTTTTAGAGGTGCACAGGAAATGGTGTTTTGATGTAAACTGAAAACGGAGTCTGCTTAAAGTTCTCATTCTCCTGACAGCTAACTATGGGAGCTGCAGCCCAGCATTCGCTTCTCTGCTGTCTGCTTACTTCCCATTCATCCCGGCCCAGGAGCAGGGACAGCCTCACAGACCTGACTCATCCACCACAGGCAGTGCAGATATCCGTCTCTCCACAAAGATGTTCAAGGCTTTGATGATGGGAGTATCTGGGTTAATGAAGGCAATATTGTGGTACGTTCCTATTCCAAGCTCATCCAGGTTTTGCTTCATGAAGGCGGGCTTTGGCATATCAGACATCTGAGCAAGGAGAGACATGAGAATGTTCTAGAACCCTAAGCATGCCCTTTCTGTGCGCACACATTCAGATCTGAACGAAAAACTATGTTCAACAAATTAAAGGCAAGTCTTTCCTAACAGTCAGCTTGGTGTCTCACTGTCATCAAAGAGTTATCCATCAGAACTGTCTCTCTCAAATCAGCTAACAGCTCTGCACGATGTCTTTGTACAAAAAAAAAAATGATTCTAAGTATTCATAGTGTGCCTTCTCTTCGCACCAAAACAGTAGGAAGAAGATGAGACTGACAGGTCTGTCTGAGAAATTAAGACCTGAAAGCCATCGCCGATCGAACCCTTTATTCTTAGGTGATCTATATTCAGTCCTGGGATCTGAAGTGACATGAAGCCCCGTGTGTTTGCAGATCCTAGGTCTGACTGGCTGTGACTAAGCTGTTCCTGGTTCCCACATCCACTGAATGTATGCACCCCAGATGAATCCAATTTCTCACTATTAACAACAAAGAATAAGCCAGCTGAACAAAGTAGAAAGAACCTTTAAAAATTAACTTTCCTTTTCTGACTGTTTCAGAGGAGGGATAAACTGGAAGAGAGTCTAAGATCAGGCTGGACTACAACAGAGTAAGGTCTATGGTTTCAAAGATCCACCTTTTATAAAGGGCAGAGTTGACGCCATCTTCCTGGTGTACCTTATAATTATCAGGAAAAGATGAACAATTAGAAGAAACAAAATGTTCAAGTCAAAGAGTTCATCAATATTCAAATCATGAGACTCCTAGAAATTTAGAGAAAAAAAAAAAAGAGAGAGAAAGACCTATTAGGTCACCTAATCCATCTCAACACAGAAGTTCCCTTTCACATGCCTGGGAGGGTATCACTACCCATCCCCAGAATGATCCTGATAACCAGTTAAAAAAAAAAAAGGTCATAGTGTTTATTTAAAATATGTATTTTTTATGTGAGAACCCCTGGCTGAATATTCTGGCTACATGGTCCTATCTGCCATATTTGTCCAAATTGAAGCAATTCCCTTCTTCTCTTCAGACTAGATGAGTGACATCATGAACAATGTTAACAGCACCAACTGGACAGGGCTGCATAAGGACACCACATGCAAAGCTCCCAGCATAGTGCCTGCCAGTGGCCAACTGTCACACATGGGCTCCAGGGGCTGAGTCACTAGCCTAGCAACCACGAGCCTTGAGCACCTGCCCCTGCCCAAACCCTTGGTTCCTATGATGTCTCTACAAGGAAGGCTTCCACACTCTCCATTATGGAATGGTGGATGGCACCCCTTTGCTCGCTCTTCTTCTGTTGCCTAGTAAATGACATGGGTATTTCAGCAAATTATTCTCCTCCCGATTTAATCAGAAAATTCGATTTGTCTCTGGATAGTCTATTAAACCATGTGACCAACCAGTTGGATCATGAACACTAAACCCTTGACACCTCTGTAAACCCCTGGCTCTGCAAGGCTACATCCAGATCAACTTGGGACCTTCTGTAGACTTGTATGCTTAGTTGTTTCCTGATGGGAAGCTGCAGACAGGATCCTGGAAAAGCCCCTTGGAAGTAGCTTTCAAATGTTTATTTCCTACAGAAAGATCACTTCCGTTGGCCTTTCTGAACCATCTACACCTCTGCTGCTCCTCCTGGCTGATGACCTCATCTCCGTATTTACACAGGTGATGGGGGGTGTAGATGAAAACCTCCCAGCACATTCCTGCTTCCAGGGAGCCTCCTCTAATACCAGTCTCAAGGGCTGTGAACACAAACCACAGAAGTCCACTCTGGCGTATCTCTTGCTCACATCTGTCCTGCCTTGGGAGTCTGGCCGCTACAGTTGAGAATGAGGTAACCCCAGGGATGGTGTTTTTCTGATCATGTTTCTAAAACCGTGACCTCAACAAACACACCACAAACAACTTCTGCCCTAAATCCTGGCTTCCTCCATGAATGCCACAGGCCTCAGTGAGACTGACACAACACCCATCCTCAGAGGGCATTCTCCAGTTTTATTATTTTAATACCAGAACGTAAAAGATTTACGACCAGAAGCATTTGAGCTGCTGTCAGCTTGGAGAACACACAGTGCACACAGTAGTGAGTTGAGAAACTGAACTGTTGCGAAACGAAGACCTTGGAACTAACGGTTTCTTCTGCTGAGAGCGAAGGGAGCCCATTTACTTGACATAAGTGACAGTCAGTGCAACTGCATCTTTAGGGACTACTTACAAAAAGCTGGAGGAACTTGAGGATTCTTTTGTGGGTGAGTATATAAAGTGCATTCCCACTGATAGGGTCAATAACTGGCAATCTGTGGATTTTATTTTTGATCAGCGAGTATACAGCATCGAAGAGGCTGTGGGAAAAGCCATTAGAGTCATTAGGAGGCTTTCAAGAGAAGTCAGAAAACCTTTGGACCACCCCAGCTTTACAGTATACTCTCACTGCTTTTATATTACCAGAACAAGAGGCTCATTAGTTTAAAATAGTCACGGCAAAGTTTTACATGGGAACTCTCTCCGCATCTGCTGGTATATCTCAGAATCAAGAGAGAAACATGGATCTCCAATAAGGCAGGTTTTTAACAGTTCGTCCAGGGATTTGTTTGAAAGAGGCAAGCCGCAAGCCTTCATGAAGGCCAGTAGTGATGTCAGCACTGAGGCCAGGTGCCAGACCCCCAGGGTGCCTGCCTGCCTGCCCTTCTGTGTCCTTTTGCCTTCTGCCACCATTGCCAAGAAGCCTGTTGGGTGTACCTTCCCCATCCATCTGGAAATGAGGTAACAAAACCAGTGTCTTCTCTCTCTAGAGCTCTTGGGCTTAAAGTACCTCCTACTCTGTCCACCTTGTGCTGAGAGCCTGAGGCTGTACCCAGCACCTGCTCTACCACCAGGCTGTGCCTGAGTCCTGCTTTGCCCTTCCAGCTCCTCCAAGGCTGCCACTGGTCTGGACTGAAATCACTGTGGGAGTGGTTCACTGCTTTTCCCAGAATCCAGCCACTTTGACTGAACGCTGGGGCCAAGACTGAAGTCCTGAGGATCAATAACTATAACAGGACCCCTCGCTGATGCCAGAGATGAGCTGGGTGTTCAAAATTGATCTGGATGACCAACCTCGTAGTCAGTCACTTGGATCCACATGGTTGTTCCACCCCTCACTCTACTCCCCCTCCCTGTCTCAGGTCTTGCTAAATTGTCTAGGCTAGCCTTGTGTTTGCTAGGTATATAGCCCAGGTTGGCCTTAAAACTTGCAATCCTCTTATGTTTGTCTTCACCAAGGTGCAGGAGTTCCCAACCATGCGCCACCTATGTGTCTGGTTTGGCTGAGACTTCCAACATCTTTCAACTTCTGGCATACTATTTGGATTAAGGAAGCTGGCCCTAACTAGATTGGTGGAATATATCTGTCTACTTCTACTTATCCATCACGGCAGTAAAATATTTAAATTGCAAAGAGTGTTTTTAAATGGGGGAGAAGAAGCTTCACGTTTACCTCGCATCTGGAGAGATATTCACCAAAGGCTTGAAGGTTTCTTGTAAGTACAACTCTGTGTTTGTAGAAGGAAAACACACAGTCAGCTACAGACCTGCTGAGTGCAATGCTACTTTACATCTAACATCCTCAGCTGACAGGAAGTAACGAGACAACCCAGAAACCCAAACACAAGATAATTTACCCCAAACTACTGTTACCGTCATGGTTATTTAATGTGGCCTCAACTGTTTTCAGGACATTGTATTTGTAGAAAAATCAAATACGGGGTGGTGGTGGTGGGGGAATCCCAATATTTCCATAGATGCTGGCAGCATCAGGGAAAGCTCTGATGCAGACCAATGGCAGCGGAGGCCATTGGGTCCCATCAAGTTCCCATTACTATCAAGAAATGAAACGTTTTCAGAATTCCTTAGAGCAGATTTTCATAATCTGGAGATAACACCACTCTAACCGGTGTTCTTCAAATGAGCTCGTATTTCACTCAACTGATGCTCGAAACCCAGGGCATGTTGGGATTCTTGCCAGCACATACATGTTTTCTTTGTAAAGAAATCGACTGTACTTAATTGGGTTTGCTGAGGTCTGTATGCAGAAGGTATCTGAGAATATCCTGATGTTGTCTCGCCTTCCAGCACCCTAAAATAGTAAATACACCTAAACACGGTCAATGGAGTGCACACAGCATAACTGGATGAGACGTGCCTGTCTTAGTCGTTCATCACGTCACTGACAGACCATCTGGATGACATGCTGACTTAATGCACCTAGTCTGCCTTGATAAAGCCATGCTCAATAAAACATCCCTTGACAAGCTTTCAAAATCATGTTAAAATAAAAGGGCCTGCAGAGGCCTGGAGTACTCCAGTTGAAGTTATAATTTCTCAGCTACTTTGAAAGTTGGTCATCCTGCCAAGCACATGATGAGAAGAGGGAAACCAGGCTCCTAATGACTCGATAGAAAGTTTCCTGTGGTCAGTCCCTCAGGGCCGACTCAGGCTATCCCTTGAGCACTGGGCCAGGGCTATTATGCTCTGATCAGTGGGGGGTCCTCTGACCATATTCCTCTGCCCTGTCCACTGCGAGTCTTCAAGATGACAACTCTCCCATCATGGAACAAGAGTTTAAAATCTTTGTACCCCATTGTAGGCAAAAGTCACATGACTGCAAAGGGTAAATTCTGGCATGGCAAATAGTTCTTTTGTATGTATCAGTGTACACTATCTGCGTGTATGAATATCTGTGCGTATACGCCAGAGAACACCTCACGCACTCTCCACCATGTTTTTTTTGAGACAGTCTGTCACTAGCTCTGGCCTTGTCCATTCAATCAGGCTGGCTAACTAGTGAGCCCCAGAGACTTGCCTGTCACTGTGTCTCCACTGCAGGGACTGAGTACACACCACCATGCTTGGCTTCTTTACAAGGGTTCTGGGGACTGAGCTTCGGTTCTCTGGCTCCCACGGCTTGCACTTTAGCCCCCATGCTATCTCCCTAGCCTAAGAGTTCCTGAAATGCTTTCTTCGTTCTTCCATCTGAACCGTCCAGTTAGAACCTTTCTTGTCCCAGCTTTGCTATATTGGTAGAATAACAATTCAGCTTAAACAGACAGCTTGCTCTGCCCCATACTCGGGCCATGGTGACCAATATCTGAGGGTGATGCTCTTGTGGTCAGCTCACTCAGGTCTATAGCTCCAGGCCTAGTGCAAGGCCACACACATGTGGCTACTGTCAACACGGCCTATCGTAGAGGGACAGTGTGCACATTAGCATGGAAGTCCCTCAAAACGGAGAAGAAGGAAGCAGAGCATTGTAGGTGATGGGTTGTAACTCAGTACAAGAAATGATCTAAGACAGTAAACCATGCTTTCACACAGCGTCTTCTCCATGTACTGAAGAGCGCACGACCTGGCAGAGCTTACCCCTCCATGTTTCAATCTTATGTTCCTCCAATTCATAAATCTGTACCTGCAAATAAGAAAAATCCATGTCTACACGTGTTACCATTCACCTGGGCAAACAGCTCCGCTCCTGTTATTCTGCTTGCAATTAGAAAATTCAGGGATACAGGGAGAACATATTTCCAAGTACCAAAAAACAGCTTTAGCCCTTTTGTACCTACATTTCATGGATTTCCCCCCATATTTTTATTTACTAAATGACCACAGAGATTTGCTATATGGTATCTGCTTTATAACATACATGACACGGAGTATTCGAAGTCTGGGAAAATTTACTTAATTTTTCTCTAAGTAAGGCTTTTTTTTTTTTTTAGTTAAAAATGTTTAGTAAACAGATGAAAGCAACAGGCTTTACGGTGGCCCTTCTTGTTTGTACCTATGTATCATATACATCCTCTTAGTCATCCTTTCATCCGTCCCCCGCTCCCCGCCATCTCCTTTCTTCCCACAAGCGGCCCTTCCTCCTGTTTTGATGGCCTCTACCATCTGACTCCCCACTCCCACTCAGAGGGCCCTCCATCTCCTTCTCCCGCCTCAGGCCACTTTCTCCTCTCCTGTCCTTCTGGAGTTTCCCTCATGAAGAAACTCACTTTTGTATTTTATTTGGGAATGACAGGAATGTACCACCTGGTGACAGTCTGATCAAACGATGGATCACAAACACAACTGTAAAAACCCATCCATGTTGTGGCCATCTCAGTCTGAGTAAAAACACGTTGCTATGTTTATTCGGTGGGATCAACTGATGCCACGCCTCTTAGAGCAAGCTTCTCTGTTAAAAAATGCATATTAGCGGATAACTGACCACTGCCTAAAAACACACGGGTGGGGGTGGGGGAATAACTTCTGCCTTTTAGATGTTCCATATAGAACTAGTTAAATAAAACAGACAGGTGACCTCCCCACCACAGCAGACAAAACTAAAACCAAGCTGTGTTTAATACAGGGTAGACTGGGTTTCAGTTCAAATTGCCCTTCTAAAACATTTGGGCTAGGTGCCAGGATGTCTGCCACCAATGGCATCCAAAACAGTCTTTTCTATTAGCAAGAAAGAGTCAGAACTGAATTTTGATTTTGATTTATATGTCCTTTTTCCTAGTTTCCTTATAGTAGATATAAAACCACAAAGGAGGGGTTGGGGGGGTGTAGCTCAGTGGTGGAGGACTGCCTAGCATACCCAATGCCCTGAGGTTCCCCCAGAACTGAAATAAGATAAATAAATCCTGGGATGGGCGATGAGAGACTATCAAACGCTACTCAGAACAGGAGGCCAGCAAAAATAAAGCCCTGTGGCCACTTTATCTCCAGGGTGAGGCCCCCAGGGCAACCACTAAGGGGAAGTAGGGAGGCAGCGCCCTTCCTGGTCCCAGCAGATACCACTGCGCGAACCACCAAGCTGCTAGTCACCAAGCAGCTGGAACTTACACACATCAGGGCAATAAATCAGAAAGGGTACGTCTGCAGCTCAATAAAGCAGTTATTACTTTATTTTTTTTAAACGGGTGCCTTCTCCAAGCTTCAAAAAAAACATGATGTGAGGCTGAGCTCACTGTTTACTTGGGTTGGAAGTCTGATACTGGACTTCCCTATGTATTATACACACTGGGAAAACCCATCCCATCTTGACCACATCCACAGTGAGGTCCATGCCACTTACCATGGGTGATTTATAGTATCTGTGTAGTATATTTATGAAATCTGTAATCGTGAGCATTCCTGAAACAAAGAAGCAAAAGTTGAAAACAAAACTAAGGGGTGGGGGAGCTGGCTCAGTGGTTAAAGCACTTGCCACATAAGTGTGAGGACAGGAGTCTGAATCCTCGGAAACACTGGTCAGTGTGGTGGCTCACTTTAATTCCAGCCTTAGATGGCAGAGACAAGGAATCCCTGGAATAAACTGGCATATTGGCAAACTCTGGGTTTGATTGAGAGACCCTGCCTCAAAGAGGAAAGTGAGCAAGTGATGGAGGATGGCTCCTGATATTAATCTTGGGCCTTCACAGGTATACACGTATGTGTGAGTGCACATATGTGCACACACACACACACACACACACACAACACAGGCATACGTGCATATACCACACACACATACACACATACATGACTACAGATACCCTCATGACCACACTCAGATGCAAATGTGCATACACATATATGACTACACACAAGTGTATGGCACATACACACCACACACATGACTACACACACACACATACATACACACACACACACATACACACATACATAACTACAGATATCCTCGTGACCACACTCAGATGCAGATGTGCATACACATACATGACTACACACACGTGTGCGCACACATATGACCACACACACAAATGTGCATATAAACCCACACACACAAATGTGCATA
>JANHMN010000016.1:53975144-54030144 GCA_030674055.1 Rhabdomys pumilio
ACACACACAAATGTGCATATAAACCCACACACACAAATGTGCATATACACATACATGACTACATACACACGCATACACACACACACAAATGAATATACATGCGCACAACACATACACACCTATGGAAAAAGACAGACAAAATGACATGCAGAAGGAAAGCTTCCAGTGGCAAGTGAACCTTCAACATTTACTAGAAAACCTTGTAAAATGCAACCCAAAGATCTCAGGCTCGGTCTAGCATATTAAAAGGGCACATGTTCCCGACACCACACTAGAAGTGCAAACTCAAGTCTGACTAGCAGTATGGAGACTTGTAGCTACAGGTGAGCAGCTTTACATGCTTCAGCAGCAGACGCTAACACTCCCTAAGTGCGATGGAGACACTGGGACACCTGGCCTGTTTCCTGAGAAATGTTCTGAATACATTGGGATTAGCAAAGAGCCACCACCCATTGCAGGCCTACTATGTGCTGGAAACTAGAACTGTGAGGGTGGAAAAAAAAAAAGGATGTTTTCTATAAGAACATTCTAGTCTAGAGGGAGAACAGACTTTAGTAGTTAATTTCAAACTAACGTTCTGAGAGCACAGCAACAGCACAGTTAGGTCACTCACTCTGGCCAAATGTGACAGGGCTTACGTATCTTTTTCCCCTTTCAGTACCAGGGTCAGACCCCCCCCCCCTGCACCGCCACACATCCTAAGTAAGCCCCACAACACTGGACAACACCCCTAGTTCTTGGCTATTACAGACAAGGTCTTGCTGTAGCTTAGGTGGGAACTTGCAATCCTCCTGCCTCTGTATCCCAAGTGCTGGGATCACCATATCCAGGGCTTACCCAGCATTTCTGACAGCTTATTGATTCAGCAGACATTGATTACATTCACATTCTGACGCTTGCTGTCATTTGCAAGATGATGAACAGAGCCTGCACACAAGAGCAAGTGCCTTGAGCTCATCTGACCACATCTGTGGTGATTTTGTTCTGTGCGCTCAGAAACTGCTAAAGTAAAGGAGCGACACCCCCCAGCCAACCCACTTGAAAGCAGAAAAGACTGCAATAAGCTCACAACATTGTCTTAAATTCACTAGTGGTTTGGTCTGGTCCAGTATGCAAAAGCCAGAAAGTTCTGAACTTTGGAGAATGCCTATGAGGCTGAACCTGCAGGGATGGAATCCTGGAACCCTCTGCTGGGAAAGAAGGGCCTTCCCAGACAGCCTTCCCCAGCCACGATACTAACCTACAAAGCTCTGCTTTTTGCTTTCCCACAGCGGTGCTGCTCGAACTCCGTTGGCTACCAAGGCGAAAAAGGCCTTTTTGACCTGGAGAGAAACCAGAAACAAAACATCCTTTTAAAATCCACATTTCAGGAGAAAAACACTCTCAATTAAGGTTTCAATAGAATCTTACTAGTAATTACTGATGTTAAGTGGTGTAAGTTTGGTAGGTGTCTTCGTCAGGGTTTCTACAAACATCAGGACCAAGAAGCAAGTTGGGGAGGAAAGGGTTTATTCAGCTTACACTTCCACATTGCTGTTCATCACCAAAGGAAGTCAGGACTGGAACTCAAGCAGGTCAGGAAGCAGGAGCTGATGCAGAGGCCATAGAGGGATGTTTCTTACTGGCTTGCTTTCCCTGGCTTGCTCAGTTTCCTTTCTTATAGAACCCAAGACTACCAGTCCAGGGTTGGCACCACCCACAATGGGCCCTCCCCCCTGATCACTAATTGAGAAAATGCCTTACAGCTGGATCTCATGGAGGCATTTCCTCAAGGGAGGCTCCTTTCTCTGTGATAACTCCGGCTTGCCTCAAACTGACACACAAAACCAGCCAGTATAGTGGGCTACAAATAACACGTGTTAGCAAAATGTTTTTATGTAGCCTACTTAAAGGTATTTAGATGTGTCTAACCTTTGACATTGTAACATGACACTGTCATCTTTGGAAAGCTCATCTAGAGCAGTGCGATCAAATTACAAAAAAAAAAAAAAAAAAAAAAAAAAAAAAAATCACAAAAACCCCAAACTCATTATTTTCCTTTTGCGTGCCTGCGTGTCAGTATGCATGAGTGTGGGCACATGTGTGGAGGTCAGAGGACAACTTCAGGTGTTGGTCCTTGTCTTCCACCTTGGTTTGGGACCGGGGAGTTGGGGGGGTCTTCTTTGTTGCTGGATGCTGTGTACACCAGCCTAGCTGGCTGACAGGTTTCCACAGATCCTCCTGTCTGTGCCTCCCACCTCACTATAGGAACAACAGATTACAGATATATGCTACCAAGGTCAGCTTTTTACATGGGCCCTGGGGATTTGAACTCAGGTCCTCACACTTGTGGCAAATGGTTTGAGCATGGAGACATCTCCCAGTCCTCAAAAGACTTGAAGTAAGTTTACGATTTTGTGTTCAGCCACGCGTAAAGGGACATACTCTAAGCTGCATGTGGCCTATGGGCTGCAGGTTGGCCACACCTGGTAGAGGGAGTGGAGATTATATTTTTGAAACTGAAAGGTAACTAACTTCACTTTTTTCTTTGCTGTAACTAAATATTCTTGTATATACAAATTTTCTATAATTAAAATCATTCAAAATAATTAAGTAGCCTAATTTTTCCCATGTGTGATGGGTAATTTATATGAAACAGTTATAATGAATTGTTTGCAATGATAATTGATCATTATATTAAAAATCACAACAAATAATGCTTTTCAGTCCCCCACAAAGATGAGAAAGGCAGGCATACAGTTATAGGGTTACTTTACAGCACTACAGACAAACCATGAACTCTGGGGCTGTGACAACGCAGGCACTGTTCAGAGCAGGCGCTGTTCACATGTGGCATTTTGTAACTGTAACACACACCCTTAGGGATACTGTAAGGTGTCACACTCCATTTATTACAAGCCAAAAGCTCAGGGCTGAAAACAATCCTCTAAACAGCATATGCAAACAAGGAAATCACTCTGTATTCATTAATAATTCAAGATATGCAAATGAAACATTAAAACATTATTCAGAGCTGCTGCTGTCGTGTGGACTGGAGAATGGTCCTCAGATGCCTAGGTGGAAGGAAGTAAAGTCTTTTTTGAAATAGGGTCTCCCTGTGCAGCCTAAGCTGGTCTGGAACTTGTGATCCTTCTGCCTCTGCCTCTTCTGGGTTTTAGGATTCTGGGTAGTTCTCCCCTCCTGACCCTTCCCTTTATCTTCTGTCTCTGCTTTCCACCACCATGGGTGACCAGGCCTCCTCTACCACCTGTCTTCACCGTGATGTACCATGGCTTCTGCCCCTACTCCTGTCTCTAGGCTCCTGCTTACGTGAGTTCCTGCTCTCACTGCTTTCAGTGATGAATGGTGACTACGGAATTGTGAGCATAATCAATTAACCGCTTCCTCCCAAGTTGCTTCTGGTTACGGTGTCTCGTTGCAGCAAGAGTGACCCTGACTAAGACAGTGCTTAAGCTTGTATTAAGAACCACAAACCCATCCTGCTATTTGTACTACAGGGTGCCCCTGCTGGATTATTTTTGGGAGTGGGTTTCCTGTACGTGTGTTTGTCTGTGTGCACATGGGCGGGCAATGAACGCACGAGAGGCTCCATTTATGCTGCTGCAGGTCTACCCTCTTTTTCCTTTCTTCGGTATCAGATCTGTTCTCCAAAGCTCCTCCACCACCACAGACAGCCTGGTCATGTCCACCGTCTCTTACTGTATCAGGATGCGATTCATCTGAGAAATTAGACTCAGTTTTGTTCAGAGAGACAACATTCCATAATCTCTAGATGTTCTTCTAATCACTAATTACGTCACCCTTCCCAGCTCCTGACCATCGATCGGCCTTGGCAAGGAAAGCAGCAGCACAGCAAAAGGGCTCCAGTTTCTCAGGCCACACCAGGGACCGCTCATGAGGAGGGGACCAGTTCTTCCTTTCCCTCTTGCCTTGAGACTGACTGACCGAACACCCAACTTTCCTTGTGCATCTTAACTCCCATCTTAGATTAAAATGATAATGAACACCTCTCTTCTCGTTATAGCCTTCCGTTTTACTTTTGACGACATGTACACATACATCTGTGTATATCTATTTAACTTTTTTTCTTAGATAGTCTTTGTTAGTATTCTGTCTAAACTCCACCTCTACAGTTACCTGGCAACAGCCAGGTAGGCCTGGCCCACTATAAAAGGGGCTGCTTGCCCCCCTCTTCTCTCTCTTACTCTCTTACTCTCTTACCCTCTCTTAATCTCTTACCTCTCTGTCCCCTCCCCCTTTCCTCTCTCTCCACGTGGTCATGGCCAGCCTCTACCTCTACTTCTCTTCTCTCTTATCCTTCCACCTTCTTCCCCCCACCTTTGCCCTGTCTCCTGAATAAACCTCCTCCCCCTTGGAACCGTGTGGTCTGGAGTCGTCTGTTCTGAACTGCAGTCAGTCGGACTTCTTAGAACAACTAACAGTCTTGCTATGTAGCCCTGGATGGCCAAGAACTCAGAATGTAGACCAGGCTGGACTGGACTTGCAGCAATTCTCCTGCCTCTGTCTTCTAAGTGCTGGGATATATAGCTTTGACCACCACATTCTGGAATCTTGGCCTTACTCTCAGCCTCTCATGCTTGGCTTGGAACCCTGTGACAAGCTTTCTTGGGTGAACATAACACAGGCCACTCACTCTTAAGACAACCCCAGCCAGCCTTGCCACCTTCTTGCTGGAGACAGGTTTCGCCATGTCCTATAGCAGGAAACAGCTTACGTACAGAACGGACTGTAACATCTCACTATCTTATGCCTGCACAAACCTGGAAAGGATGTGTGGGAACAGGCCAAAAAGGAACTTAACACTCAGCTTGTGGGGCAGATAGCTACAGGTCTATAGGTGGACTTCCCAGAAACTGCCCAATCACTGTTTTGCCTGTGTACCTAGAAGAAGCTCTAGCTGTCCAATGGCTGCCTAAGGTCTGGGCATGTTAGGGCATGTTAAATGAGGCTGTGATGCTGCCACTCCTGCAGGACTACGAAGACAGGAACTCTGGCTGATTCCTCAAAGGTAGCCTGTATGCTCAGGCCAGAGGTCACACCATCTTTGAGCTGCAGAAGAATGCAAATGCCATGTGCCTTAACTGGGGGGCAGCCATGACACTATGCTCCAGGGGCCAAGCACACAGCAGCAGACAGTGCCTGGAACGGCCTTGCTGGTTATCATGGGAACAGTATTCTGGGCAGCAGATGACCAAGGCAGGAGTCAAGCCAAGGCAGGTGCAGGTACCTATCAAGGGCAACCAGGAAGCAGCGAGGATGAGAATGGCCTGCCTCTACAGGAATCTCTGATGGTAGCTAACTGCTTAGTGTCCCAGGAATGAAACAGACCCAACCTTCTTGTTTTATTTTAGCTATTTATCGGTTGTGGCCAAAAGCCTGACTTGAGCCATCAAATACAAGGATGCTGTCCTCCAGCTGTTTCCAGGGTGGGTCGGCTCACCTGGAGCACTGGGCTCTGCCATTTCACTCTCGCATACAGTGCTCTGTGCTTGGTGCCCTCCCCAAGGGACTTGCAAAGAGGGACATGAGGACCTGGACGTCCAGTCCTCTCATCAGAGCGGGGTTCTGGTATCAGGCAATGGGTGGCGAGTCAGCTTGAGCTTGAATCGCTAAACTTAGAGTAGAGCTGCAGACTCAACTGTGGCTGTCTCCTCTGGCCCTGCGGGTGCTCCTAACACGCCAGGAAGCTCTCCAGGGGCTTGCTGACTTCAGGATGTGAGATGCTATGGAGGAGTTGAACAGGAAACTTCTGGAATTTCTGGCTACCAGGTTAGCAAGTCCCATGTGCAGAGCATCCCTGGGGGATGTGCCGAGTTCGATGACACTAACTGCCATCACATGACTCTGAGTGGGTCTTCTGGAGGCTGCAGGTACACTTTTATGTACGCTACTGTGATACTTGTACCGACGGTCTTTAAAAGCGATCTTCACCAGGATTTTAGCCTGTGTAGCAAGTCCAGTTACTCTTCTACTGGGTCTATGTCACAGCAAGGTCAATGCTTGGACAGTGGCGGCACACACCTTTAATCCTAGCACTTGGGAGGCAGAGGCAGGTGGATTTCTGAGTTGGAGACCAGCCTGGTCTACAGAGTGAGTTCCAGGACAGCCAGGACTACACAGAGAAACCCTGTCTCAAAACACTATAAAAAAAAAAAAAATCCACAGCAGAAAAACATCCCGACTTAACCATGCCTTCCCCTAAGAGGATTATTTCCATTTGAGAAATCATTCCTGGCTCACTGCTGGACACAGCAAAGACTCAACAACTAACCACGCAGCTCCTGTGAAAAGCCTTGTGCAAGGATGCTCTTCCTCCCTGTTCCAGGTGACACTCTCTTAGATCCTGCTGCCCAGTGCTGTCTACACCCACCCTGAAAATCCAAGGCAAACTGAACCCAATCGAACTGAACCAAACGGAACCGAACTGAACCTCATTTCTTAGTAAACTTCTTCCTTTCTCCTCTTCTCCCAAGTAGCCCAAGCTGGCCTCTAATTTACCACGTAGCTGAGGTTACCACGTAGCTGAGGATGGCCTTGAGCTCTTAATCCTCCTGCCTCTGTCTCACAAGTGCTGGGATTGCAGGCGTGTGCCACTACACATTGCTCTCTTCTCTTCTCTTTTTTTCTTTCGAGACAGGGTTTCTCTGTGTAACTCTGGCTATCCTGGAACTCACTCTGTAGATCATGCTCAGAGACCAAACTCAGAGATCTGCCTGCCTCTGCCTCCCAAGTGCTGGGATTAAAGCTGTGCCCTGGCTTCTTTCCTTCTTAATGGCCACATTACAGTATTCTGTGATGTGTCCACTGCTAAGCCAATCACTGCACAGGCTCTGGGTACAAGCCTTCAGGCTGTTCTGCCTCTTTGGTCTCTGCTTGCTGTTCTCTTAGCTCTCAGGGGTGTGCCCAAGAGCACCGAGGCAGTTAGTCTTCAAAGCTTCAAGCACATCTTTCCCTCTGCTCTACCCAAAGTCAACATGCCCTGTCTCCTTGTGCATAAACCAGCTCCTTCCAAGCTCAGACTCACGAGATCCATGATTCTGAGATGGGATGTGCACATGGCTTTCATTAACTGTACAAGTGACAAAACATGGTTGACCTTGGGCATCCTGGAAACACTGCTTTCTTCACATGTTACTCAGCCTGGCTAAATTCTTAATTCCAAAGAGAGCCAACCCCAGGGCACAATAAAATCTAGGTAAATGGCAGATTGGTACTTGTGGCTGTTTACTTAAATGTGAAGGGTCAAGTGCGGCTGCTTCTGAGAGGAAGAGACTGGGGGAGGCAGGGTGAGGGTGTAGTTGACTTTAGAGACTCAGAAAGTCTGTTTTTTTTTTTTCTTCTGAAATTGGTAGCAACTGCCATAGTGACATTTAGAATGACTTTGTAAGATTCACCTTCCCTAGGTAACCATATATTTGCTTTCTGTTCTATGTCAAAGGATCAGAGAAGCTTGGGGGCTTAGTAGGACCCTGAGGGTTCCCTAAGGGCACCCTGAGAATCACCTGAAGGCTCTCTGGTTCAGTGAGAATCTGCTAGCTCACAGGTCTTAAAGCCTATTTACAAAATCAGCTGTATTTCCATAAATTTACAAAAAACAGTTGGAAATGCAATTAAGCAAAAGTCACTTTTGTGTTCCTGATGGTCTCTCTCTCTCTCACAGGGACAAAAGGCAGGAAGAAGGGCTCTGAGGGCCTGGCATTTCCTCTAAAGTGTGACTCTAAAGTGGAACAAAGGCAGTGGTGGGAGGGAACAGCTGCCGGGTAGAGCTGGAGGAGCCCTGAGGCCTCTCCCAGGTGAGCTCTGCACACAGAACATGTGAGGCTGGGATGAATTTCTCTGGGTGCCCAGAGTTCCACTGGGGCTTAGGGTGAGGCTGCCCCCTACAGGCTATTGTTGAAATCACACCCTTACTGGCTTCTGGGGTGCTGTCTCTCTTTCCATACCTTTAGGGTCCCCACCCACTCCCAGAATATACCCTTCATAAGTCATCTGCCCACAAGTTCTTGGCTTAGTATCTACTTATTGGAACACAAGTGAAGGCAATCTCATCTGGTGATGTGGCACGCCTGTGTGCATTCATATTTGTGCATAATTTTAATAGCAAAATGATCAGGTCCAAATTTTCTGGTGGAAAAAACCCAATAAAGTTCTTTTTCAAGAAATATCCACATCAACATTTTTTTCTTGTATTAACCATATATTTACTGAATAACCAAGAGAGACAATCAGGTCCCAGTGAGGGAGGCAGGGCAGTTTAGTACACTTAAGCTTAGGCGCCAACTGAAGCAGACAGACCTGGGTACAAGTTTCACTTTATCTACCTGGAGTCTGTGGATTTAGTTTTGATTTATATTAAACTAAAATCCAGTATCTGTGTTGTAGAATTCACTCAGCAATGGTGAGTTCCTTATGAGGTTACCATGGGGATGTAGACAAAACCTCAGCCCAGGCCTGATCCACAGAAGAGCTCAGGAAAGGCCTGCTGCCATTGCTGGACTGAATTACCATGCACACAGCCACCCACAACAAGCTATCAGAAGCTAGGTATACTCACTTGCAACGTCGTGTCGAAGACAACAAGCTTTGAACTGGTTGGAACGATGTCATAACACTTGTGTGACCTCATGAATCGCATATAAACGCCACTTTCTGAGTCTTCTGCAAAAAAGAAAAGGCAGTGGGTTACAATAAACTGCTCTCACCTCAGTGGACAGAAGCTGCGTTCCAAAGACCACTGCTAATGACTCGATGAGAAGAGGGTAGCCACTCTTGCTATTTAAGGATTGTTTTGAAAGTCCTAGCTGGCATATTAAGATGGAAGGTGGAAGTGTGGGAGAAAGGCCTACAAATTGAAAAGGACCCCCCAGCCCCTCCCCACAGACTATCTGCATATGATATACTTGACTACCAAATGCTTGTGGACAGGCAGGAAGTCTCATTGCCTTCCCCTGAAGGCACCGGGTCTATTTTTCTTATCAACTTTCACTTTCTATCTTGTTAACACTGATTCTAACTCTACTTTCATTCTAAACTCTATTTTCCTTCCTGGGCAGTTTCTTTTAATTATCAGACTCTTACTCAAGTAATTAATTTGTTCAGCTCACAAATACCTACTGCATGTGGCTTAGTGTAGGTTCTTTCCAAAGCTGACTCTAAGACCAAGGGGTGAGAGACAAGAGAACAGAGAAAAACCAAAAACAATAAACTAAAAAAAAAAAAAATAAAAACAATAAATTCAAAAATAAGGCTGCTCCCATGAGCAGGTTACAGTTTGATGTAACTGGAGGCCAAGGAATAAGGGGGGATGCTCTGAGATCTTGGGTACAGAACTGTCTTCCAGCAGGAGACAGCATCCCTGCCCTCTGGGGTCAGGGGCTATTCCTGGGGGTTACCTGTAGTTTTTCTGCCCTGAAGCATAACTACCAAATGCCCGTGGGCAGAGATGGTAAAACAGGAGAACGGGGTTACACAAACCCCCTGCCATCTGTGCCCCACAGCTCCCAGTGAGTCAGGGGTGGAGGCTGTGACACTTCACAGGGAACAATACAGACTGTGACTGCAGTCCTCACACTATCAAGCACACTGCAGAGGACAAGGTGTCACTTATGAAAGCTGGGAACTTGTGACGGCTCGGTTCCTGGGTAAGTGGGTGGCACTGAAGTCGGTGTGTTGCTATCTTTTCTTGAAATATTTATCTGCCAGAGAAACGGGGTCCTGGCCAAGAGGAACAGTAACCTGAAAGTGGTAGAATAGAAGCCAGGGAGGTTCTGATCCAATTCTGCCATCACTGATAACGCTAGGTTCTTCTGTGGGTAGCATCAGTTCAGTTGACTATATTTATCCAGTACCCAAGTTACCAGTTGCTTGCTCAATCAGAATTCAGATGAATGAAATCAAGACAGACACCAGCAACAATAAAATATAACCCCAAGTACACTTTACAAGACATTCTGATTTAACTAAAATCAAGCCATTTGGGTTAGAGTGCAAATCAGGAGTGCAGTGTTTGCTTCATATGCATCTGAGTGCCAGCATCCCCAACAGAGCCAAGCAGACAAAACAGGCTTTTCATAAGAACTGTGCACACTGTAGATGTCTGTATTTCTCTCAATATCTAAAATAAAAATCTGAAAAAACCTTTGTAGCAGGATTATTTAAACTTGAATTTAAAAAAAAATCTGTAAATTTTGTGTTAAATATGTTTTGAGTGTAACTGTCTTGAATTCCCCTTGATTAAAAATATTTATTTGCATGTGTGTCTATATTGAATGTATGCCACCACGAATGCAGGTGCCCACAGAAGCCAGAAGAGGGCACCAGATCTCCTAGAGTTGGATACAAGCGGTTGTGAGCTGCCCAATGTGGACACTAGCACCTGAACTGGGGTCCTCTGGAAGAGCAGTAAGCACTTCTAACTGCTGAGCCATCTCTCTGCTGGCCCTTCTTTCTTTCTTCCACTGGCTTTTACATCCAGAACACATCTACCCTCTTGGTTAATCCTCTGTAGAAATTCTCACACACACTCAGAGGTGTGCTACATTAACTTAGGTGTTTCATGGCTACTGAAGTTGACAAGATTCACAATCAGAGGGCCTGTGGGGTGGCTCAACAGGCAAGGATTTTACACCCCAGCTGGATGACCTGAGTTTAATGCCTGGAACCCACATAAAGGCAGGAGACGAGAACCAAGTGCGTATATGCAAACGTTACATGATCCTTGCTCTACCTCATGCACACACAGTAAATAACACTAAGATGAGTTATCCCAAGTCCATCTCCTGACAACTTGACACCTAAATACCCCTCTGGAGAAAGAATCTCTTGTAAAATGTATAGAAGCATCGGCTTTCAATAACATGCTGTTGGCCAATTAGCTTAGGCAGGAAACAGGGAGGTGGAAGTTCTGGTATCAAGAGAGATTTCTGGATAGAGTCAGGAGAGGAGGAGGAACACTGAGAAAGACAGTCACATGAAACTGAAGGAGAGGTAACCAGCCACATGGCATGACTTAAACTAGTTTAAACGGGATAACTGAGTTATGAGCTAGCAGAAATGAACCAAAGCTATTGGCCTGCACATTTATTCATGTATAAGAAGTCTCAGAATCTTTATTTCAGGGAATTTGGGGGCACAGGTGGAAAAGCCCACAGTTACATCCTAACATTCCACCCCTGGCCTCTAAAAGGCTCAAATTAACTGCTTAAAAGTCCAAGCCCAGTTTCTTCCCAGACTCAAGGCACACTCAACCACGGGTGCCTGTAAGCTGCAAAGTAGCTTGAACCACACTCCGTGAACAAACCTTTGACAATGTCTCTTCTGGGCAGACAGAAAGTCACTTAGATCTCTCTACTCTGGTTTTGCTCAAAATTTTGATTATAAATTTGGTTAGAAGCAGTGAGCAATCCCTATGCCACAGGTAACATGTAACATGAACGGTCCTGAATCCAGTTCCGACTGGCAGTCTGGCAGCACCTTCTAAGGACCTAGCACAATAGCTTGCTAAGCTCCAGAGTCTCCCAGCCTGGATCATCAATAGTTACATATTCCCTACATCCCTCCTTCATCATCAATATTTATGCATTCCCTACATGTCTGTCCCAAAGCCTCATGAACCACAGAGTCAGGAACAGTGAACAACAGTCCAGCCTCTCTGGTGCTGACCGTCAACCTTAGTTACTTGGATTTATGTGCATGCGTGTGTGTGTGTGTGTGTGTGTGTGTGTGTGTGTGTGTGTGTGTGTGTACAAGTGCGGTGCCTTTGCGCCCAAAGAGAAGAAGGTGCTCAATCACCGCAGCTGAAGTCACAGGTAGTTGTGTGTGGCCTTGTGCGGGTGCAGGGGTCTGAACCAGGCTCTTGTAGCAGAGCAGTCAGAGCTCATTACTTCCAAGACAACTCTCCAGCCTTGTGTACTGAACAGAAATAACTAGAAGGGCCAAGCATGCGTTCTGGCTCAGTTCTGGAGATGATGGTTCACGGAAGGCTGCTGTGTGTTTTGTGAGGCCGTGTACCAGTGCCAAGTAAAGCATTTTAACTCCCGGCAGCCAGAGAGCAAGCCTGTGCTGCAGGCCACAACGTCCAGGGTAAAACTTTTCTCCCCAGTTCATTCTCTTTGGAAATGACCTAAGACAAACCTGGATTGCTTTACCAATTTCCTAGGTGCCTCCCAATCATAGGAGTAGATCACCCTATGTTGAGATTACCCACCCAGCTGCTCCAGTACACCTGGCACAAGAATAAACCAACCGTGACACCGGATTATTAGCTTTCACTTATTGGGGGGGGCGGGGGGGTCCTCATTAGTTTTAATTCTCCCCTGACACAATCTAGAGTCACCTGACAGGAAAGCCCCATTTAGGAACTGCCTTGCCAGATGGGCCTATGGATAGTCTGAGAAAAGTTGTCTTGATTGTTAATTGATGCAGGAGGACCCCGTCCACTGTGGGCGGCACCATCTCCTGGGCTATAAAAAAAAATCTAGCTAAGCATGAGCCTGTGAGTACGCCAGTAAGCAGTTTTCCTCCACGGTTCCTGTTTTATGTTTCTCTCCTGACTTTCTTCAATGGTGCACTGTGGTCTGGAAGTGTAAGGCAAATAAACCCTTTAAAGCCTCCCCATGTTGATCTGGCCATGGCGTTCGTCACAGAAACAGAAAGGAAAGAAGAACATTAGGATTTCTGTATTTTTTTCCCCACATGCTTTTTTTCTTGTTTAGGAGCCCAGCCATGACAGCCCGTCATCACCATGCCTGCCTGCATTCCTCCACTCGGGCTCCCCCTTTGCTTGACAACCTTGATAGCTCTAAGTGGGGCAGGTAGATGATCTGGGGGTTCTGATAACCTTGACTTGGTGTTTTTTCTCATCTCACATCAAGGACACAATGGCAATATTGCTGACTCGTCAATCTTGTCACCTGGCTGAGGATGTCCTCCCACAGGATCCTTCTTCCTCTTTTTGTGCTGTGGTCTCTTGAGGCCGCACTCAGTGGGTGAGGAGTTGAGTCCCATCTTCCTCAGGGCAGAGCATCTACGTAATTTGGCGTAAGTCTTTTGGGGACAGTTGTTCACGTGTGTTCACGTATGAATGTACCAACATCAATCTGGACTCACAGGTATCTGTTGTATCTGTCATATGTAGTGTTGCTCAGAGGCTGGCTTTAGCCACTCAGAATCCACTCTCTGCTCATACATCTGTGTGAGCCATGGAGTTCATGTCTGGTCTCACACAGCCCTGAGTTTGCTCTGCTTCTGCCTGCCTGCCTCCCAGGACTGCCCACCCTTCCACTGCAGCCTCTAGTCACCCAATGGGGGGATGAGAGAGACCCTGTTAGAACTCTGTGCTTCTTGGATCAAAAGCAGGTGGGGGGGCCTGATTCCCCTTGAAAAGACATCTTATGAAGCCTCTGGGTTACAGGGAGCCATGCTCCCAATGTTAATACCTTTTATTTGTATGATACATGTTAACATAATGAACCCAGAGTGAGCATGAACCAGCTACTAACCAAAGTCCACACTGCTTAGATTTCCTTAGTTCAGTCATGTCATGTTGCTGTCACAGGTTCTTACCCAGGATTCCACACTGCACTCAGGTGCCTCTGGCTGTGACAGCTTGTGAGGATCTTTGCAGTGTGCCTCACAGCTGGGGTCAGTCTGAAGCTTCCTCATGAGTAGACTGGCTGTTGAGGAAGATCTATAATGTTTTTAAAAATGAAAAATTGACTAAATTAAGCAAAATGGTAACCAGGTTCAGTAAGACAAATGCTGACTGCCCAGCGGTGTGGATGGAGAACAGACTACCACTAACAGACAGGCAATTCACAACCAAGTCAAGAGCCACTTCCTTCATTTACATCATTGTTAAATCCAAAATTGCATTTGAAAGCAGAGAAAAATAGGTAATTTGAGGTTAAAGAGAAAAAGCAAAACCAAAAAACAACCTAACTCAGCCCAAACAAAGAACCCACCCCATCCAAAGCAGCTTGTTCAGAAAGAGACAAAGAAGTCTAGACTTCTGCCCTTCTGGGTCTGAGCCCCAAGGTCTCTCCCTTTCCTGTGGAATGCCACGCCCCCTCTCATTTCTGTGTCTTGTTCATTACTGCTAGGGGCACTCTGACTGGTCCTTGAGGATATGGTCCCCCAAGTGGAGATAGGTTATCTCCTCTCTGAACTGTGTGTTAGCCCAGTAGTGCTGTCCAAGGGAGCTGCCAAAAAGCAGACCAGAAGGCAGCGAGTTCTCTACAGTGCGATGTAAAATAAAGGTTAATAAGTCTGCAAGATGTTAACGTCTTAAGTTTAAATAAAAACCATGGTAAACACTAAGTGGGAATACATGCAGATGAGACTTCTCTTTCTAAAGCTGGATTTCATGACCTAACAACATGGACTCAATGATGCCCCATCCAGCCTCATACAGCCAGAGTGGACTCGATTTAATTCAAGTTTCAGGAGTCTAACTGGAACCTATCTGACTGCCTGTCTGTGGCATCCTCCCTCCCCCGCCCCCAATGCATTGTAGTCATACTAGAATATCCTTAAAGGAAACATGGACTTCAGGAAGTTGACTTTGGGAAGGTGTCCCACTGTGCCTTTGCACACACTAGGTGCTTTTTTTTTTTTTTTTTGGTTTTTGTTTTTGTTTTTTTTGAGACAGGGTTTCTCTGTGTAGCCCTGGCTGTCCTGGAAGTCTGTAGACCAGGCTGGCCTCAAACTCAAAAATCCACCTGCCTCTGCCTCCCAAGTGCTGGGATTAAAGGCGTGCGCCACCACCGCCCCAAAGGTGCTCTTGTTGGTGGGCTACTGGATCCTTTCAGTAGTGGGCTCAACAGTGACACCCTGCTCCCAGAATGGCCACTTAAAACATCTGGATGCAAATGTTTGTTTTTGTTGTCAGGGATTTTCAGATGTCAGACCCTTACACAAGACAAGGGGCTTGGGACCAGACCATTCTGGACTCAGGACAAACGACATGTCCCCGTAAAAGAGAGAAGAATCAGAAGAGATCCAGAGAGGAATGTGGAGACAGTGCTAGACACCAAGGACTATCAGCAATCCGCAGAAGCATAGATGGTGGGGGGTGGGGGTGGGGGACAGAAAAAGAAGAGGGGGGCACAGACAGACAAAGAACTAGACAAAGAGGGGTGCGCCTGGGAAATTCTCCTCCAGCCTTTAGGGCTGCTGTAACTTACATCATCAGACTTCTGGCCTTCAAAACTGTGGGAGAATAAATTTCTGTTGTTCACTAAAGATTGGTTACAGAGGCCTCAGGACACTAACACACCTTCAAAGATCAGTTCAAAGAGCACTTCCTCCCGCAACATCGTGCAATGGACTAAACTGCTGCCGTTCGGACATGTCCATTGGCTTTATGAGCAGCTGCCCCGGAGCCCTCACAAGCCCTCTGCATTTATAGGCCTGGGTCTTCCTGCCTGGAGACCGTACAGAGCGGCCAGCATGGCTCACTCTTCTTTACATCCGGCACTCAGCAAGTTCCTGTACGTGTTGGATATGAGTCACCACTGGCCACTGAAAACACATAGATCATGTGTGACAGGGGCAAGCGGAGATCTGGTCCTCTGCTCATTCTGTCAGACACAGGGAAAAGCTTCCAGCACCTTGTCCTGACCTCCACATAAACACCACGGCACGGGTGGACCCTGCCACAAAGATGGCTAGGGAAGCTAGACATAATGAGAAGTAAATACACTTTCTTCACAGTGTATGCCTTTATAAAATTAGTTTATTAGAGAGAGAGATTGGGGGGTGGGGGCAACACTGAAATAATGACCATACAGAAACATCCCTGTAATTTTTTTTTTTTTTTAAAAAAAACATGTCAGTGTTCTAAAACTTAGTAAGTTGTAAGTATACTTTATACTGAAGCTATTTTCTAATTCTGGTAGGAAACATGGAATTAAGATTGCAGAAATCATTTAAAATGTTTATCTTGTCTGTCTGTCTGTCTGTCTAATTATTATCATTTGTGTGTGTGTGTGTGTGCATGTATGTGTTCACTGGTGTGCAAATGGAAGCCACAGAAGAATGTGGAGTGTTTTATGGCTCTGCTTATCTGCCTCACCGCCCTGACGCGGGCTATCTTACTGAACCCAATGCTCTCCATCACACCTAGGCTAGATCTGCCTGTCTCCGCCTCCTAGCCAGGGGTTACAAGCATGTATAGTCATGCCTGGCCTGTTGTGTGGGTGCTGGGGACCTGAACTCAAGCCCTCATGTTTGGACAGCAAGCCCTCTTACCTACCAAGCCATCTCACCAGCACACTATGTATTCTATATATCCTAAAAATTCTGAACACAGCTGACTAGACAAATCCAAGTCCCAGTGGCACTCACTGTATCATAAATTATTAATATTTTCTCCAAACCCATTTCCACGGAACTTTAATTTAGAAAGAAATTGTAAAAAAAAAAAAACGTGTACACTGCTTCATCTTTTTGGTCTCAATAATATGAAGATGAAGAGGACAGTCACTGTCCTCCGTTAGTCAAGCAGAGGCATGAAGAGATGATCAGAACAGCAGACACCAGAATGACGGCTAAGGGAGTAATGGCTTCTTAGTGAATGTTCATCAACCTTAAATGCAGGACGGTCCATGAGACATGACTCAGAAATGGGCTCCAGAGTGTCTTGTGCTACAGATAATGCCTACTGATTAATCCACTACTGTGATGGATAACTCCGCCAGTGGACAGGATCTAGAATGTCAGAGTGGACAAACATCTGGGCATGTCCACAGGGATTAGCCAGATCTGGTTAACCTAGTTGGGAACACCCACCCTGCATGTGGGCAGCAGCAGTCCATGGGCTGGGAGCTGAGACTGCATAAGGAGGACAGAGGGAGCCATGCACTAGCCTTCATCCCTTTCTGCTTCCTGACCCAGGATGCAATATACTCATCCTTCTCATTCCTAATGCCACAATGGACAGTGTCCCCTTAAACTATGAACGCAGTAAACCTTTCTTCATTTAACTTGCTTCTGCCACAGCAAAGAGAAAATAACTAATACAACTAATAACTACTAACTGGGCAGCACCATCAGGGACCATTGTCTCAGGCCGGGAGCAGTCAGACATGAGTGAGGCTGAGGTCCCAGGAAGCCTGTTCAGGTCCTGGCTATCCTATCATTCTTGGGAACAGGCATACAGCGACTGTAAGATGGTTGATCTCAATCAAAATGTTAATAAAAGATGATCTAAGGTCACACCTGACCTCCCCTCTGTAAGCTCCTCCAAGTCTCCTCAGACACAGACCACAGGAGGGGTGAAGCGCCAGACAGCACACATTGCTGTCCAGTCTCCCTTCCTAGACAGTCTGTCGTATGACATCACCACGGCTGTGGAGTATCCCAGCCTCACCCTTGAACAAAGTGCCAGTCAGAGAGATGGCTGCTCACACCCTATCTATGGATGCTTTAGCTCACTGTATCACTGTTTTTCTTTCTGTCTGTTGTTTTTCAACTCAGTTCTCAGCCTGGCCACAGACACTTCTAGGAACTGACTGCTGTCAGCACTGGGGAGGGAGCCCAGAGCCTCAAATGAGTGCTCTCTTACTGAGCCACACCAGCCCTGCCATCCTCTGCTTTTATCCTTAAGATGGAAGGAGCTGAGAAGGGGGTGTCTAGAGGGTAGAGGCCACATTGTGACAGGAAGTGAGGTCAGAGTCTTGGGGGCGGGAGGGGCAGGGTGAGGAAGAACGGAGTAGGAAGTGTGCAGATATCTGGAGGCTCAATTGGTTCCAAGTCTTGAGGATGAGAAACATTTCCTGTAGTATCTTCCACAATAATTGACATTTGCTGCCAGGCATTACTATTTGAAACAGCAATAAGGAGCATGAAGATGTTTCTAAGAATAACAGCACAGAGTAGCTAAATACCATGATGTAAGTAACAACCCTGACACAGTAACCAATGCTGTGGCCATTCTGCTCTCAGCACCAGCAGCATTAACCCCTAAGCTAAGACTAAGTCCATAAGGAAAGTAAAGTTACTACCCGGCTCTTCAGATGAAGACACCTAGGCCTGGCGGCTCAAATAACTTTCTCCAGAGTAACATGACGTTATTAGTGGGAAGCCAGCTTTTCTGCTGTTCTAGATGGGACCCAGGTATGGTGACCGACTGTGGGTGGGATCATTTAACATTACACAGAGATTCAAGGCAGAAAGAATAGAAAATCAAAGTGTATATATGCCTCGTGGGCCTTGAAGCACAGGGCGAGGGAAGAAAGGACCACATGTAGGCCCCACAATTAAAGGGAATGAAGGGGTACACAGACAGCAGGTATCTGTGGGGGAAGCCCATGGCAAACAGGAGTTCCAGTTTCTTCCCAGCCATGGCAAGTGCTCGCTGCACCACCCCTGGGGGTAGGGGATGTCTGGTGAAACCTGAGAGGGTTCTGCTGCAGGTGGGGGGTACAGCTTGCAGGCTCTCCTAGCATCTGGTGAGTAGAGGCTGTGTATCCAGACACATGGCAGCACATATCCCAAAATGTCGTAGAGGTCAAACTGAGAAGCCCTGCAGCAGCCTGGCTGGCTTTTTTAGCTCTTTTATCTGACTACCTGCCTCTCCCAGGTGGCTTCTACTCCAGGAATGCATCTTCTCCCCAAGATCCTGCCCACCACAGCTGGCCTCATCCTCTGCAGGAGTGAAGGCATGTTGGGGGTCAGGCTGTCACAGAGCAAGGGAAGACGGCATGTGCCTCTTACAAAAGTGTCCAACGTGCTTAGATAGAATCAGGTTTTTTTTTTTTTCTGTCTAAGCTTGGATAATCTTAGAAAAGAAAACTCAACTGAGAAAATGCCCCTATCAGACTGGACTGTAGGCAAGTCTGTAGGGCATTTTCTTGATTAATTTGGTGATTAATCAAGATTTGATGTGGGAGAGGTCAGCCACTGTGGGGGGTTGCTTCCCTGGGCAGGTGGTTCTGAGTTGTATAAGAAGGCAAACTGAGCCAGGATGAGGAAGCTAGAAAGCAGCCTTCCTCCATGGCCTCTGCATCAGTTCCTGCCTCCAGGTTCCTGCCTTTGTTTCCCTTGATAATGGACTGTGATGTGGAAATATAAGCCAAATAAATTCTTTCTCCCCAGGAAGGGGAGAAAGAATTTTGGTCATGGTGCTTATCACAGCAACAGAAAGCACATCAGGGCACATGGTCATTGACAAAGCTAGGTATTAATAGAACCTCAGGGCTTAAAAACAGAACGAATCCCACTGTATGCAGGTGCTCACTCACATACCTGTGTACACACTCTTGTGGAAGTCTGAGGACTTTAGATATCATTCCTCAAATTCTATGCACCTGTTTACTGAGACCACCCAGCAACACCCCCTCCTTCCCAGGATACAGAACCCAGACACTAAACTAAAGCAAGTACGGACCACAGTCAGGTCACAGTAAGCCACAGGTTGACATGAGGACCAGGGCCCACCTAGCAGTTGTTGCCAGCAACAACACAGCTTCCTCCAATCTCTACTGTATTAGGGATCTTGAAAGGGGACCCTGGTCAGCTCTCTGGGCATTTCCTGAGATGATGGGAGACTCCTTCTGTGTTGCTATAGATTCCTCAGTGTATGTCTTGATATACTTAGGGATCCTTGCCTGTGCTTGGCTTGAGCACACTGGGCTTTCCACGCTTACATTTCTTATGCTTGCACAGTTCTGTCTGTGCCTTACGTGTATGCTGGATTCTCTGCTTTCCTCTAACTGCTGCCTTTTTTGGATTCTGACTTACGGACAAATCAGTCCTCACAGAATACCCATCCTTCCTTTCCTGTGCCCAGAGCCGAGTACCATGCCTCTACTGTACAGGGAAAGCCATAGAGCAAGTCACAAAGATTGGTCTACCAGACTCTGCCTCCCAAGTGCTGGCATTAAAGATATGCACCACCATGCCTGGTCATACTTTTTTTGTTTTTTAAATGTGGCTTCTGGGAACAAAACTGAGGTCTCTATGATTGTGTGACAAATACTTTACTAACTAAAGTATCTCCCCAGCTTCTGTAATTTCTTTCTTCATTTTTGTTTTGGATAGGGTCTCATGTATCGAGGATCAAACTGGATATGTATTAAAGATAATCTGAAACTTCTGATCCTCATGTCTCCACCTCCCAAGTGCTGAGATTACAGGTTTATGTCACTGTGCATGGCTCAAGTGGTGCTGGGAACAGAGCCATGGGTTTGTTCGTGTGTGGCAATCACTCTGTCAACTGAGCTACATCCAGCCCATCATTTCCACATGATTCAATTACTTTTTCTCCTGTGGTAATTGGCAGGAAACAAACCAGGAGGATACACACCAGTGATAATCACTCAAGTAATAACTGAACAATTCTAAAATTCATCAGTGCAGTCCCTGTCTTGGTTATTCTTCTATTGCTTTGATGAGACACCACAACCAACCTATAAAAGAAAGCATTTAATCTGGGGCTCATGGGAGCATAGGAACAGACACTGCTGAGCACTTTCATCTGACCCACAAGCCCAGCTAGGCATGACTGGGGGAGTCCTAATTGGAAATGATGGAAACTCAAAGTCTACTCCAGTGACACACCTCCTGTAACAAGGCCATACCTCCTGTCCTTCCCAAAAAGTTCCATCAGTTGGGGACCTATATATATGAGCCTATGGGGCTGTTTTCAGC
The DNA here is from genome assembly GCA_030674055.1 of Rhabdomys pumilio. Classification (NCBI taxonomy): domain Eukaryota; kingdom Metazoa; phylum Chordata; class Mammalia; order Rodentia; family Muridae; genus Rhabdomys; species Rhabdomys pumilio. Next base: position 53,995,815 of record JANHMN010000016.1, read on the forward strand.
CCCACCATGGTCCCACTTTTCTTTAAAAAAAAAAAAAAAGTTTCTTATGTATACAAGAGTTTTGCCTGAATGTTTGTCTGTATGTACCACATGTTTGTACTACATGTGTGGAGGCCAGAAAAGGGTGTTGGATCCCCTGGATCAGAAGGTGATGTGAGCCACCATGTGGATTCTGAGAACCTAACTCTGGTCCTCTGCAAAAGCCACAAGCACTCTTAACTTCAGCCCTGTCCAACTTTTCTTTCCTGTATATTACTTTTGAGAATCTGTTGACAGTTGAGAAAGTTCTCTAATTTCTGACATTTTGTGGTTTCACTCTCCTCTTGAACAGACCTGACAAAGGTTTATTCACGTTATTGCTTTCTCCAAGAATAAGCCTTCATCTTTACTCTGCAGGCCTACTTTTCTATGAGATCTCATTTCAGCAGATTTTAGGTGGGAAGATGAAAGAATCAATCCAGCAAACCACCAGAGGGTGAGAGATCAATTCTGTCAACCAGAGAAGGTGAACTCAAGATGATCAGAGAACACCACTGGCATTCTGCAGTTAGAGTACGACAAAAGGCTACCTCGTTCCGGAAGCAGTACCATGTCCCAGAATTCCAGTGTAGGTCCACAATTACATACACTGTTGGGGCTAGCAGCTGAAGCTCCCATTATAGATCCACAGGCTATCTCTGCCATGGCATGCCACCGTTCTTAATGGCCAGAGAGGCTTCTGTCAGGAGATACTATTTCAAGTTATAGTGTATAAAAGCCATGCACAGAACCATCACAGCAACGCACCAGCCATGGACGCATCATCAGTTCACAGTCCTGGAATGACACCTTCCAGTCTGTTTAAAAGACTCGAGGGGGCTTGTGGGTCTCAAGCTGAGAGGGAGACAGAGTAGAAGGGAGTGCAGGCCCAGGGGGACTGAACCCACGGGGACCTGCAGTACCTCTCCTGCCACTTCTCCTGTCCCATTTCTCTTTCCTCTCCTTCTTTTCTCTTCCTTCCCAATCTCCTACCATCTACCCTCCTTCCTCCTCTTTCCTCTCCTCTTCTCCTACCTCCACAATCGACACAGAATCCTGAGACCAAGTGTATGGCACTCCCTGCCCACTGAGCACGATGCCTACAGGACCCCACTGCCGGATCCTCTAAATCAATTCAGTTCTGACTCCACCTAGGGTGATATGGGATCCATAGGTGTAGGGCTCAGATCCCGGGTCTGTCCACATCCCTGCCATCCCAGGTGCAAATCCGACTCTGAACCCCGTGGCTGATTGATTGGCTATAAATGAAGGTTCCTGGGACTCTCTCCTTGGGACCCATCAGTTTCCTTGAGGGCAACAGTTAAAGTTTTATCAGGACATACACGGGGTGTCATAAGGAAGGTTTGGGCAGATGCACTGAGATTTCATGGATGCCATGTATCCAGCTATCTAGACTCTGTCTTTTACGGTTTTAACAAAAGCCTATTTAGTATGCATGACTAACTGAAACACATGCCACTGCTGATCAACTTTAGGCATTTTTTCCTGTCCAGAGGCTAGGAATGGTTCTCAAAAGTCCCAACCCTCAACCCTCTGACTCTGCCCTACGGTTCCTGGTCACTAGCCTCATCCTAAAATGACCAAGAGACAGCCAGGCAGCAGTCAATATTAGCATATAAAGTACGACCTGGAAGACTGAGGATTTTAGATGTTATGTATGCCAGGGAACCGGTGGGAACCAGTGGGAACCAGTGGCACCACCACGGTATCTGACTACTTTAAAGGAGCTTAAGCCTCAACCATTATCATTATTATTTCTTCTTTTGCCTTTTGCTTCTTGGAGATACAGTCTCTTCTCACCCAGGCTGCCTGAAACTCACTATCCTGCTCAGACTGGATCTGAACACGTGACTCCTACTGCCTCCATCCTTGAGTTCTGGGGTGGCAGACTTACGCTGCCACATCTGGCTCTTTATTTGGGGAATGATAACATCATCTTTCTGCGGGGTACTCTAAGGTAAACACAATCTGTGCTCACCATGGCTGGCAAAGGGGCAGTAGCCACAGACATCACCAGGCTTTAAGGGCTTTGTAACCTGCTTTAGGGCAGTCATTATACAGCTACTGTTTATGGAAACGACCACGCCCTCATGCTGTCTGTGGTCACGTTACTCAATGCACATATACTCACAGGAGCTTGGTGCTGTTATAGTCAAGCTACCTGTGGAAAAACAAAGCTTTAAGTACTTTGCTTAAAGTCCCAGAACTACTAAAACAGGAAGAATAGGACCCCAACCTGGGTCTGATTCATTCTCTTAGTGACTATGACACTAATTATAGAAGCATTTAAAAAAAGGGTGGGTCATCTGTTCAGACTTCAAAGCTAGGATCGCCAATAAGACCAAAGGCCACAAGAGCTGAGACACCCAGTGTGTGTGTGCATCTTGAGGTGATCACAACGGATGGGAAAACACCCCACAACAGTAATGGATGCAGCAGCAGTACCCCTCCATCTCCTTTTCTTTCCTTTCTCCTTTCTGAGACAGAGAAGCTCAGGCTGACTGACCTGGACACAGGACCTGAACACACTATTGTCTCAGAGGGGGACCTGGACTTCCCGACTACCCTGCCTCCAACTCTGAGCTGGGATTACAGGCATGCTCCACTTTTCCTGTTTTATGCAGCACTGGGGATCAGACCCAGGGTCTCCTGAGGGCTATGCTCTGTCACCAGCCTCAAATAGCCCATTCCAGCAAGTTCTTGTTAGCAACTTATTTATAAATGACCAAAATATCAATCTGAAATGAAACAGACGCGGAGGTTTGACACAAAGCGATATGACGTTAAGTTCAGATCTACAGGAACTAGCTCAAGGGGGAGAGAAAGCAGCAGCTCCCCGGACAGACAGACTACAACTACAACTCAGCCCAAAGGACCCCAAATTAGCTCCCTCCCCATGGCTTTCTCCTTTATTATGAAAGATAGGTCAGATTCCTTCTCTCTACCCTTAGCAGAACGCACCTCATTCCCACAAAGAAAAGACCTAGAAGACCCTCCTTCACACAGACTCTGCAAGTAAGCTACATGTATGTCCTACCTCCTGTATTACCTATGACTTGTCCCATCCCCGGACACAGCATGCTTGGACCGCACAGGTGGGTGGAGATGCGTCCTCAACCCAGAGAGCCTTGGTACCTTCCATTCCCCTTCATTTCTGCACTTCATTCACCATTACCAAGGTCAGCTCTCCCTCACCCGCACAGTGCTTTCAACACAAATAGCTCATTTTTTTTTTCCACAAGAATCAACCAGCTGAAGTACTCCAGGCTATGTGTGAGTGTGCAGGCTAAAGCTCTACATCAGCTAACTAACATTTATAGAAAATGAAGTCTCTTGGAGCCTGAGATCTAATAACAAAGAAATGCATGTGACCCCAAGAGGACACTGAGATACTCAGTGAAGTCCTGTCTGGCTTAGACTTGCAAGCCTGTTCTTTTTACTTTCTTCCTCTATGCAATGGAAATGATGAGGCTATCTGCCTCTTATGGTCACTTTAAAGATTAGGTTAAGTGTGCAGGGCTTGGCAAGGAGAGAGGAAAGAAGAACCTGGGGGGGGGTGTGTTGGGAATGAATAGCCTTTGAGAAGACAGAGACCTGGTGGAGTGTGTGTGTGTGTGTGTGTGTGTGTGTGTGTGTGTGTGTGCGCGCGCACAGGTGTGTGCTTGAGGTGGCAAAGGACCTTAAAGAGGCTGGAGGGATGATGCAAGGAAGAAGAGAGAAGGAAAGGAGAAAGGAGGCAGGAGCGGACACCAAGAACAGGCGAGGGTGCTTATGGGAAGCTTCTAGGCAGGACTGAAGGAGGCAGAGCAAGCTGCAGATCAGCTGGTAGTTCAGCAGACAGATGAAGAGGGCTGGGCTGGCAGGAACAGAGGCAGTGCTTAGAAAGTAATCCTGAGAGGAAGGTGAGACAGCAGGGGGGACATTATCAAACCCAGCCGGCAGATTGAAAGGGGATGGGGGGGAGAGGAAGAAAGAGAAAATGTGCTGGCTAGGGCTTGGGTTTGTCAATTTGACACAAGTTGATTCATGTGGGAAGAGAGGACCTTCAACTGAGAAAATGCCTCCATCGGATTGGCCTATAGGCAAGACTGTGAAACATTTTCTTGATTAACGATTGATGTGGAAGGGCCCAGTGCACTATGGGTGATACCAATCTTGGGCAGGTGATCCAGGGTTGTATAAAAATGCAGGTAACCCATGAGGAGCAAGGCCTCTGCCTCCAGGTTCCTTCCCTGACTTCACTCAGTGATGGCATGCCACCCGGGATTTGTAAGATAAAATAAACCCTTTCCTCCACAGGCTGCTTTTGGTCCCCAGACAAGCTGATCTCTGCAGGTTGTTCTGTCTCCTTCAATTCTTCATAAGCTTTTCATGACCAACCTCGCTTGTTCTTGGGGTCCGCTTCTGCCTCTTTCCACCCCTTCCTTCTTTATCAAACTAGGACAGAAAGAGAGATAGGGAAGGGGGGGAGGAGAACTGAAGGGGGAAGGAGGGAAGAGGGGGAGGAGGGAAGAGGGGGAGGAGGGAAGGGGAGGAGAGAGAAGGGGAGGAAAAAGGAAGGGGGGAGGGAAAGGGAGGAGGAGAAAGGGGGAGAAGGAAAGGGGGGAAGAAGGAAGGGGGAGATGGAAAGTGGGGAGGAGGAAGGGTAGAGGAGGGAAGGGAAAAGGAAAGGGAGAGGGAGGGAGGGAGGAGATCAGGAAGACCAGAAGACTATGGGGATCATGGCTGGTCTTGATAGCTAGGCACCCGTGAAGGACAGAGGCCTGGACGGAGAGATGTACTGGACATCCTTAGACACTAAAGTTTTGTGGTAAGGAAACCAAATGCTGGGCAGTGTGAACACTGGTCAGAGCCAGGAGTGAGCACTCTCTTAGGTGAGGACCAGTGTGAAGGTAAGTAGGCCTCAGATGGAGCCCCAGGAACATTTGTTTTTTTCTATTCAGTGAGGAAGGGTGACTGCATGGAGCTGTGAGTCATACCATGTTATACTGGCTGCAGAGGGTATCACAGGCAGCCATGGTGAGGAGCCCACCAGGGGCCAAGCCACCTCTCCAGTTGTGTTGGAGAAATTAAGGATGAGCTTTGAGAAGAGGGCACAGGGCAACTCTGTGGACCACAAGGTTAAGAGGAGGATGGATGAGGGCTGACTGCTGTCCACTGGATTTGGGGAAGATAAGTTTCTGCTAATCTTGGCAAGTTCGGACGCAGGGCAGAATTGGGGTAAAGAATAAAGAAGCGGCGACCATGGTAAGAGGGCTTTTTGAAAGGAAGACAACCTCACATAGGCCTCCAATATGGGCTTGACTCTAGGTGAGTACCACACATCTCTGGAATGTGGCATACCATCTTAGAGAGGGTCCTTCACCTCTTCCCTTCTTGGTTTCCTCTTCTGTGACACAGGGGTAGGGGTGGTAATGCTATGTGCCTTAGGGTCATTTGAGACTCAGCACCGTGTCACAATAAATACTAGTGATTATCAAAAGATCTAGGAGAAGACATTAAAAAAATGCTTCCAATTTTTCCAGTGATGCTGCCACTGGACAATCAACACTGTTCCTCCTTATAGCTGACAGGTGAAGCTGGAAGCCATAAAGGTCAAACCACAGGCCCAAGACTCTGGTGAGTGGGATGGAGTTTCCCTTGGACAGTGACGGGGTCTGGACCACCAGGCCTAGAAGTTAGCAAGACAGTCCCTAGCAAAGTGACGGGAGGTGCTACCTTGCTTCCTGTTGACTTTCTAGTTGGGTCCACGTACTTGCAAAGCCTGGTGATAAGTCTTTTTTGCTATCCAAACACTCTAAACACTTTCCCGTTTAAACCACTCAGGGATTTTATTTTTCCCTTTTAGGCAACACAACTTTTTCCTGTCTGTCTGTCTTAGTCTGTTTTTGCTACTTGGACAGAATACCACGCTTTGAGCATAGTACAGATATCTGTTTGGCTCATGCGTTCCTGTGTGCTGAGTGTCCTGCTGGCTGTTTGGTAATGGGGAAAGCACCACATGGTTTGGTACAAGAGGGAGTGGCTCTGTGGACAGAGAGAAAGCCAGACTGGCTTGATCCTTTCCAGCCTAGAGAGAAACAATCTATACCTGGGAGACCAACATTAATTCCTTCTAAGGATCTCTTAAAGATCCACCACCTTTCCCTGTTACACGGAGACTATAAAATACATCCCAGAAACTTCTGGGGGTAGACCCCCTCAGAAGCACAGTCTACAGGACAACCCCTGTACCTTCTTAAGCCTAGGACAACATTAAGATATGTTAGAACCTGACTTTGGATGTACTAAAACATGTGACAATGTGTTAGATATGGGGAAAGCTAAGCAGGAAAGTTTTTACTAGAGATATTTCATACAATCTTAATTATCTTCGTGGTCAAGAATCAATCTATCCCTTGCCTATAAACTCAGCCAGAGAAGGTGAGAGTTCAGAAAGCACAAACCTTCTGAACCTGTCACTTTGACATGTCTGCCACCAGAGGTCAGCACCCCTCACGTCACAGATAACCGACTGGCAGGCTGACTCTGCAGACTAACTTTTAAAAGCTCTGAAAGCCCTAGTGAGAAGGAAAGACTTCATAGGTTACTCCCTCCCTGCAGAGGCAACCGGAGCCATTTATATTTTCCTTGAATTTCCTATCCTCATGAAAATGTAATACCTCATGGAAACTGTGTGTCTGTTCATGTATGGTGACCCCATGAAGCGCCAGACTGCCACAATGTCCCAGGTGTGCCGTCTCCACAGAGAACCCATCTTTGCTCACTTCAGGTCATTACTTCCCATGAGGTAAGAACAGTGGGTTATTAGTGGGCACAAGTTTTTGTTTGCTCTCTCTCCTTTTTTTTTTTTTTTTTTTTTTTTGTACACTGGTTATTGGATGCTCTGAAGTCTGACTTTCAAGCAGGAATGGAAAGCAAGCAAGTGGTCACCAAGTGCCAGGCCTGTGTTTGGCAGACACAACCCATAATGATAACAATACTAAAAGTTTCAGCAGGCTCTGTGGATTACCCAAGGAAAGGCAGCCAAGTCCTTCACAGGACAGGGCCTTAACTCTGAGATGTTTTACTGGAAAATGAGGTTTACTCTCCCAGAGTGGTCCCTGTTCGTTCTGTCTTTGTGTCTGTGTCTGTGTCTGTGTGTGTGTGTGTGTGTGTGTGTGTGTGTGTGTGTGTGTGTGCGCGCGCACACGCGCGCGCATTCATGTGTACATGCATGTATTTAAGTGTTTGGGTGCATGTGCAGGTAAGGGACAGAGGTGGCCAGTGGATATCTTTCTTTTTCCACTGCTCTCCACCTTAGTTTTTGAGATAGGGTCTCACACTGAACCTGGACCTTGCCAATTCGTTTGGTCTGGTTGGCCAGCAAGCTCCAGAGACCTGCCTGTCTGCACTCCCCCAGTGTACAGCGATTACAAGCCTGTATTTCCATGCCCAGCTTCTTTATATGTGGGTGCTGAGGACTGAGTTTATATCCTCATATTTGCTGTTTGTTTAGTTTTTCTGTCTACCTGACACCAGCTGGAGTTACCTGGGAAGAGGGAACCTCAAAAGAGAAAATACCTCTATCCTACCGGCCTTTAGGCAAGTCTGTGGGTATTTTCTCAGTGACTGATGTGGGAGGGCCAGCCTACTGTGGGTGGTGCCTTCTCTGGGCATCTGTATCCTTGTATCTTGGGCTCAGAGAGTCATGGAGAAGCAAGCCAGTAAGCAGCGTCGTTCCTGAGGATGTGCCTCAGCTCCTGTGTTTAGGTTCCTGCACTGACTTTCCTTCACAATGAGCTACAAGCTGTGGGGTAATAAATCCTTTCTTCCCTAAGTTGCTTTTGGTCATGGGGTTTGTCACAGCAGCAAACACAACTGACTGAGCTATCACCCCAGCCCCTTCCTCACTTCTAATCAACGGGGACTCAATTAGCCAGGCTTCCCACAGCAAGACTGCATAAGCATGAGGTCTGGAATCTGCCTGGAATCTGCCTAGTGAACCTTGAGGGTAGGATGGAACCCAGGGCGCTGGTGTGGGGGCAGACGATGAAGGTGAGGAGACACTAATCAGCAAAAGCAGGAGAACATCACCGCCCAAGTTACCTTAAACCTGAACCTCTACAAGTCCCTAGACTATGGGGACAAGCTGGTGAATCATGCCAGGGTTCTGGCAGGCCCAACTGCGAGGCATGCAACTGCAGGGGGATGATCTTTATAGCAGCAGAGGCTATGTTCAGGTTCAGACCTAGCCAAGAAATAAATTCGAGGCAGTTAGGATAGATAAACACGAACGTGAAAATGATGTGACAGGCCCCAGAGTTTAAAGAATTAAAAATGCAAACACATAAAGCGATGGCTCTGGTCTCACGGCTTTGCACTCATTAGACCACTGAATTCCCCCAGCATCGTAAAGCAAGTACAGACATTTACGGTGGCCACTGGGATCCTCGAGGTAGACCCAACAGAGCAGAACGGGGGACGAGGGAAAGACACACAGATGGACGGACAGCTTCAGAGAAGATGAGATTTGTGGTGAACCCTGAAGCTGTGGTAAGATGAGGTGGGAGGCGGAAAGGGTGATGGACATGCTGAGCGCCAAGAGGAGCAGGGCTTGCTGGGCTATGTCTAAGAGCCAAAGCTGGCTCATTTCATAAATCCGTTTTCTTGGACCCCAGCCCTACTGTGTTTGGCCTTGTGCTGCTTTCTTGCAAAGGGGGCAAACTGGGTGGCTAATGCAAAGCCTCAGATGATCTAGCCCCTTTGCTGCGTCTGAAGACCCATGACCTGGAGCTCACTCTTTAAAGGGAAGCCTGTGAACCCGCAGAGAGAAGAAGGCACACCAAGGCTGGCAGGAGGAAGCACTGGGCTCAGAGAGGTACTGAGAAGACAGGAGAGCAGTGAGCAGGAGCGGCTCCCTCATCAGCGCTGTGGGTAACAATGGGCCCAACCTTGCTGTGCTGGCCTCCCTTCCACCTCTTCTTCCCTCCAGCTTTACAAGCACCTTTGAATGCCTTCTGATGACTGGAACAGAGTTGAAATTTATTAGAAAGTAGAAAAATAGCTGTGGCACAACGCTACCAGTTATAACGTACCTCCCTGTATAGCCAATGTGTCATCTCTAGGTCATGCCTCCAGATGTGTAACTGAAGACACTAACAGGATACTAAGGAGGGTGAAGGATGAACAGGGCCTATTCAATCCAGACCTACTCTGTGGACGGCTAGCACCGGCTCCTGGAACACTCAAAGGTGTGATGTCTCAATGTTGCAACTTCTCTCTCCCCTTCAAACAAGCAGCTTTTCTGAATTTCAGATGAATGAACACTTTAAAGTTCCAGGGAAAGAAAACGCTGTTCCGCCAACACCGGTCCCTCTTCCAGCTCAGCTGCACAGTAATTGTTTAATATTCTGCCTTCTTAAAAAAAAAAATCTGGAAACATTTGACAGGGCTATTTGTGAGGTTCAGCTTAAATGACGGTAATACAGATTAAAAATAGTTGGGTGAAAAGGGGGCGCTCCTTTTTTTAAAATTTTTATTTTAACATGCTCGCTTTCACACTGTATATTCATGACACAGGCAATCCAGAGGTGAAAGGGCGGGTATGCAGCGAACTTAATGTAAACCCCAACGAAAGAGAAGAGCTATGGAATCTATACTAAGCGGAATCCCCATGTTAAAGGTTCACTAAAATAAAAGCCTTTTAAAAGTCCGTGGATTTTGGCTAATGGCACCGGATAAAAGTAACATTTACAGAGCACCGACTATGGGTGCTCACTGAACCCTCAAAGCATTAGGCCATTAGCTCTGTTATAGACAAGATGAAACGAAGGCACAGAGAACTCACACCACGTGTCTGGGGCCTGTCGGCCAAGTAAGGAGGGATGGACATGAACATGAGTCTGGGTTCTCTCACATAAAGCTCCACTCTGGGAAGTCTCACTTCACTCTCTACAGGTTTAGACACCCCACACCACAAACCTGGCAGACAGTGGCCACTACCTGCTGGGCAATACAGGAACACCAAGGGATCAGGAGGTGCAACCAAAGGAGGACACAGGCTTATCTTTTGATAGGACAAACCACAAACGAAGCTCAGGAAAATTCTGAAACGCACCATTTGTTAATAAACGAAGACATTCCTATAGACATGCTATCTTTAGGCCAACATAACTGCTAAGCGCAACAGTGAAGCTACAACAGGCACTGGCCTAATGCTAGCAGGGTAGCACTCCCCAGCTGGTTGAGCATGCTTATTTAAGTAATTGCCTGAACATAAATGAACAGGGGTATTAAAGTAAAGTTGGCACAAGGGACAGCATCCACACAGCCCATTCTTTGTTCCAGGCCCTTCATTTTGTCAGTACTCTTGGAAAAAGGAGCAGCCCCTAAATAAATCATGGAAGTACACGAGACTGCATAAGGCCTTTTATAGTCTCCAAATGGTCATGCTGCTTATATAAAGTTCGTTTTCGACTTCCCTGTTTAAATGTTAGCACCCTCAAAATAAGATCCAGGCTATTTACCTGTAAGAAGATATTATTTAAAAATAGGGCAGGAAGAAGAATAACCAGGCGACAGGAGAGGAGATGGGATGGTCAAGTGTGAAGGGGTCGCCTGGTCTCAAACCAGTTCAATGAGCCACTTCGGGTTTGTCGATTTAACTTTACCCATTTGAGGGGGAGGAGGGGATCGAGACACACCCTACTGGAGGTATTTCCACAAATACAGATAAGGGAACCGGTTTGTTATTTGAAGGCATGGGCTGTCCATATGATTCCGGGGTGTCCTCGGGGCGCGCGGTGACATGCACAATTAGGGCTGCATGACACCTGGCTCTCGATCGAGTTCGGGTGCGGAGGACAAAAGGGCCGTCCCTTGGAGCGCGCGGGCGGCCGCTCCCGGGATCGGGGCTGCGTTCCCCAGAACCCGGCTGCGTCCCTTGGAGCGGAGCTGCAATTCCCCGGAGCCAGACTGCTTTCCTGAGAACCGGACTGCATCCCAGAGCGAGGCTGTGTCCCCGGGAACCGGACTCCATCCCCGGAACCAAGCTGCAAGCCCAGAACACAGCTGCATCCCCAGGAACCCGGCTGCTTCCCCGAGGCCGGGTGCTTTCCTCAGAGCGGGACTGCGTCCCCCAAGAACCGGGCTGCATCCCGGGAACCCGGTGCTTCCCCGGAGTGGGCTGCAGTCCCGGTGCCCGCCGCCGGCAGCGCAGGGCGCGGGTCGCGCACTCACCTTCCTCCTGGAACTCCAGCTTCTCCAGCATGCCGGCTTCCGCGGGTCCCGGGGCCGCCGCCAGCGCCGCCTGAGGGGGAGGAGGAGGAGGACACGGATCAGCATGGGCCGCGGCGCTCCGGCTTCTCTCGCATCGGGAGGAGGGGCCTGCAGTGGCGGCGGGCGCGCGCAGCGGCAGGCGCGCGCGTCAGGCCAGGGTGGAGCGCGTCCGGGCCCAGGCCCGGCAGCCGCAGGTGGGCCGCGATGGCACGCTCCGCTCCCCCCTGCGCCTTTGGTACGGCCCGCGAGCAAGCGTGGGAAGGGGGAGCGGCGGCCCCAGCGCTTCGTCCGCCGCGCGCGCCAGCGGACACGCGCGTCCTCGCGCAGGTGTGGGCCCATGGGCACCCGCCGCACCCTCGGCGGGTGCGCGCCTCTCTCTCGGGACCCCGCGCCGGCGGCGTACCGCTCCCTTAAAAGGAGAGGCCGCCTTCGGGGCCGCGCTTCGCCCGCGCTTTCGCGCGCTCTCCAGTCTCTCCCCCCACATCCCCCCCGCGGCGGATCTCTTAACTGGCTTCCTCTGCTCTCAGCTCGCTCTTTCCTCACTGCCGCAGCTTGCTGCCAAAAGTTCACACTATTTAAATCTGGCCCCGGGCACGCCCGTCACCCTGCACTTGGGTATCTGAGACTTCCCTACCGCCAACTCCGGTTGGCAGGCGGCGAGGCTGGCAGCCGTCTGCTGCCGGGAAGGGCCCGAGGCTGCGGACGGCCAGCACCTGCTGGGCCACCGACCTGGGAGGGAACTTGTCAATTTTAGGAGTCCAGAAGCAAGAAGCAGAGTCCTCTTTAGTATCCTTAGATGGGTCAATTTCTAAATCTAAAGTGTCCCCTCTCAAAAAAAGAAAAAAATTTGTTAAGATGTTTTGTGATTAAAAAAAAAATGCAGTTTGTCATGCTTTGTAGTGGGAGGGAAAAACAAACCAAAAACCCTGAACACTTTTTAGTTCAGGGGCAGTTTCAAAGCTCTGTCTCACCCAACCAAGTACCAAGAATAAAAAGGCAGATTGGAAAAGACGATCTGAGGTTGGGAGGATAATGTGAGGTGGGGGACGAAGGAGGAGTTGGAGGAGAGAGAAGGATACGATCAAACTGCATTGTATGTTGGGGTGGAGGGGTGGTTCAGTGGTTAGGAGCTCTCGCTGCATTCACATGGCAGCACACAACAGTCTGTTGTAACTCCAGTTCCAGGGATCTGGTACCTTCTCTGACTTTCTGAGGCACCACATGCAGATGGTGTGCACAAACACCCAATACACATAAAATAATTAAAAAAAAAAATCTTTTAAAAACATATTGTATGCATGTATGGAGTTCTCAAAGAAAAATAAATTAAAAATATTAAGACACTCTACTTGGGAAGAAAGAAACGAAACCATCCAAATTGTAGGCTATCCATATTAAAAAAAAAAACAAAAAACCCAAAGACTCTGGAAACAAACCAAACTTCTACATCAGGAAGATGGGGGAGATCATAGGACCAGCACACAGCGTCTGGTATAATAAAAACAAATGCGTGGAAGCTGGTATCGAATGCTGTTTACAATCTCTGCAAAGAAAATTAATATAATATATATATATATATTAATATTAGGAAATTATACAGGAAGCCACATACAGAGTTTATATCTAAAAACTGCACAGTGGGTGAGGTGAACGCAGAGGTAATCAAGGGAGGGGTAGGGGCACCCCACATTCAGGGACTGGAAGATGTACCATAATGTCAGCCACCAAGGTCATCTCTGGGTTTCTTTCAATTCTGGTCAAAATCCCAGGAACTCTGGTTTGCAGACACAGATAAGCTGATTTTTAAACTCACACAGGGAGGGGCCACACTTCCCAACATTGAAGCCTGCAGTGAGGACTGGAGAGGGCTCAGTGGCTGACGACCCACCACCCTCCTGAAGAGGACTACAGTTAAGTCCCTAGCACCCACACCCACTTGCCTTCATGTGCTCATACCCACAGAGAGACACATAATTCACATAAATTACAAAGCAATCAACGCAGGCTGGGTGGCTTGGCGCATGCCTTTAATCCCAGCACTAGGGAGGCAGAGGCAGGTTGATCTCTGTGAGTTCAAGGGCAGCCTGGTCTAGTTCCAGGACAACTAAAGCTAATCCAATTAAAACCTGTCTCAACACCCCTCCCTCCCAAAAGAAGAAAAGACGACCCTGTCTCAAAAACCCAGCCAACCAAAGCAAATTTTTTTTTCTTTAAAGAAAGCTTATAGTATAGCTGCAGTAATCAGGACTGTGAGATATTAATGGAGAAACAGATACAATTGCCAACAGCACACAAGCAATGCACCCAAGCAAATATGTGAACCCAAGCTTTGGTAACTGCATGAAGGTGCACTCCTAACTAACAAAAAAGAGGACAACCTCAACTAGCCCAGTGCTATCCAAAAATTAGCTCAAATTGGGTCATGGTCTTAAAATGTGAACCTTTTAGGAAAACACTTGAGAAAATCTTGGGGCCCTAGGATTAAGCAAAGAGGTTCAGACAGAAAACATTCTCCATAAAAGGAAAAAATAGATAAATTAAATCTACAAAGTGTGAGAAAATATTTGCAAACCACATAGTCAACAAATGACTAGTGTCTTGAATATAAAAGGATGTTGAAAACTCAGAGAGAAGCCGGTCAGGATGCAGACAGGAAGAATGGAGAGACAATTTACCAGGAGGAAGTGGTCACCAGGAGGGAGTGGAACAGAGCAGTAAGCACACAGAAGAGGCTCCAGTAAATCAACGCACGAGCTGTCAATACACACCCATTAGAGTGAAGTAAACACTGAAACAGCATCCAGTGCTGAGAGAACGGAACTAGACAGAACTTGTCTACACTGCTCCAGTGGATAAGAAACAGAGAGAGATGGAGACATGGCTTAGCAGTTAAGAATGCCTTGCTCCTCTTCTCCAGAAGACCAGAGTTCCCTGCACTCCAGTCAGGTAGCTTACAATTGCCTTAATTCCAGCTCCAGGGGATCTGACACCTCTGGCCTCAGAGGGCACTTGCACTCGTGTGCACAGACCACAGAAAGACCTGCCCACACATGCACATCATTAAAAATAAATTTGAAAAAAAATCTAGAATGAGAGAGTGCTCCAAAAACATCTAGCTGGGTTTCTCTGAATCTACGCACAGTTACAAATCAGGTGTTTTCCTAGGGCATCAACGGTCACACAGAAAGCTATGCAAGGATGTTCACAGCAGCTGCCTTTACAATTGCCTCAGCAGGGAATTCCAGATGCCATTTGATGGCTGACTGGTTAAAATATAGCAAACCATCTATGCCATAGCACATCATGCGAAAACTTCAGAAGGTCCACCAATTATTTGTACAAAAACTTGGACAAACTGGGTGTGGTAGTTCACATCTTTGATCTCAACATTCTGGAAGCAAAGGTAGGTGGATCTCTATGAGTTCTAGACCAGCTTGGTCTACATAATGAGTTCCAAGCTAGCCAGAACTATACGGTGAGACCTTGTCTCAAATAAAACTGGACAAGTCTCCTAGGAATTATGCTGAGTGAAATTAAAGCCATTTCTAAGGGTCAAACATTGCTTTCATGTTACTAAGATGACACAATTATAGAAACCAGGGTTAAATTAGTGGATGCCAGGGGTCAGAGGGCAGGGGTGGACAAAAGTAACCATGACTTTAAAGAAAGGTCACCTTGGGGGACCTTGATGGTAGCGGACCTGCTCTGAATCTTGCTTGTGCCAGAATCTACATCCTGCTTAAGACTGCGCACTACCCTCTCCCCGTGAGCCAAGCCAATGGAAGAAAGGACAGTTGGGATTAATAAATGTATTTATTGGAAAAAACAGCTCACCCTGTAGTGCAGCGGTTTTCAGTGTATCAAGAGTCAAGCAACCACGTTTACAATCTTTTCACTGTCCCACAGGGCGACTGTGCACCCACAATCTTATTTCCTGCTGGCTGCTCATCCCGACTGTGGGGCTAACACACTTTGTCTCTACTGGTTCCTACCCAGATGTCATACACACGGGGTCACCCGTCCTGTTGTCGCTGCTTTCTGAAACTCTTCCTTTGTTATCATTGAATAGTCTCCCACGTGCAGACATCACACCTAGACCATCCCTCACTTGGGTGGTTCCCATCTTTTGTCTGTTACAAATATTCGTGTTCACATGTCTGTGTGGACATGTATTTTCCTTTTGGAAAGTTAAACACCCAGGAATAGAGTTGCTGGGTCATATTCTATTGACTACTTCATGTTTAACATTTGAAGAACAGACAAACTGAGTTACACCATGGCTGTGGCACTTGCCAGCAGTACATGAGGGTCCAGCTTCCATTAGAGATACATAGTGGCTCCAGAGTGTACCACTTTAACCTTCTGCTCTCTCAAAAGTCAAGTCTGGTGATAAATTCATAAATGCTGAGTAGTCTCACACTTCAGAGTTTGCCTTCTTGTTTTTGTGGTAATGTTGATAATCTTGTAAAAAAAAATCTTATTCTTTTTTAAAGCTTACTTTTATTTTATGAGTTTTGCCTTAAAATGTATATCTGCACTATGAGTGTGCCTGGTGCCTGTGTCTGCAGGGGCCGGAAGAGGGCTCTGGGTTTCCCAGAGAAGGCCTTAAGGAAGGTTGTGTGCTGGGAACTGAACCAGGGCCTTTGAGAGAACAGTACACCCTTTTATCTGCTGAGCCATCTCTCCAGTCCCTGCTTCCTGGGTCCTTCCTGGTCATCAATGTCACCTTGCATTCTGAAGAGCTGATTCTTGGGAGACAAACATGGGCAGGAAACAGAGGCAGGAGCTGTGTTCCCTACAAAGCGATCCTCAGTAAGAGAACGGAAACTGCGATTACCCAGCTCATGAGGCCACTACTCGCTCGACACTGGATATACAGCTGCAGCCTCAGATGTAAGTAGTTCTACGTAATAAGCTGGTGAAACCAAATTTATGTTCATGGATTTTTACTTGGCAAGAAAACACATTTCTCAGAAAGACAGCTACGGAGCAGTAGGAGAAGACAGATGAAATACTGTCCTATCACACTGCCCTTTTCAAAAGTCAAGGGCTTTTAAAGCTCTCAGACACCTGCATGAATACCTACAGGGTCCAAAGAGGGCCAATTCATGGGCAGACACGATTTAAAGTTGGTGGTCCTCAGTTGCCCTTCTATGGCAATGTTTTCTTAAAGTCTCAGCAGACTTTTGCCAGACTTAATTTTAGCTGCTCTGGCAGGGAGGGAAAGCCGGGGCAGGAAAGAGGAGAAGGAAGGGCTTAGTGTCACCCCCATATGGAAAGAAGGATGTGCACTCATCCATCACAGTCGGTCAGGACCTGGGTTTGGAATTAGAAAAACCAGACAAACCGTGCACCCCAAATTTCCTGACAGTCAATCTGAGGCCAATTCCCCCAGGGGAGCTGAATGGCTCTTTTGGTAACAGAGGCATGGTGTTCCCCTTGCTTCTGTGTGACCACTGGGTACCTTTCTACCTGAATGCCTTTTGCCTCTTCAGCCAGTCTGAGGCTCCAGGGCTCTAGTGTGGTGAGAGGAACAATTTGCTCTGCATTAGACTTTACTGAAGGGATGCTTGGAAAAAAAAAAATGGAGCCATTACAAACGTGGCGTGCTGGCTGGCGAAAAGTGCTGAATTATTAAGATCTGTTACATAACTGTGCCTGGGGAATGAGAAATATAGTATTCTGAATAACTCTGAAGGAAAAGCTTCAGTCAGATGCATAATCATAAAACAGCTGCCAAAAAAGTACCCCTGGCGGAGCAAGGTTCTGTGAGGTTGCTCTGCCTTAAAAAACAAAGAAACCTTAAATAGCTACTTACTGCAAGAAACAAACTGACCGTAAATACAGGAGAAGGAGCTCCTCAATAATTTAGTGCACTGAACTGAAGTCACTGCTCGTCTCCGGCTGCCTCTAAGTGACTCTGGCTGCCAGGGCATCCTCCTGGGGTCCAGGTGACATTTATTTCTCTTTCCCTCATGTCTTCTCTAAATGGCTGCCTCATACTTCTGTGTACAATGTGCTAGTATGGAACTAGCCTGGGCTACATCTCTTCCTGAAGCTGTGAATGCTGTCCAGCACAAAATCTCAACGTTACTTTAAACAGTATGAGATTTGTTGTTCTTGTAGTGAGACAGTGTAGCCCTGGCTGGCCTGGACTTGATATGTAGACCTTGAACTCATACAGACCTACCTCCCTCTGGCTCCTGAACAATGGGATTAAAGGTGTTGTGCCACTCCAAGTATGGCTTTTTGGTTTGTTTGTGTGTTTGTTTGTGTGTATGTTTGCTTTTTTGTTTTGTAACTCGGTTGCTGGTAGTTGATGATCTGACTCATTGCAAGGTTGGACATTCCTGCTTGATCCTTGGGTAGGCCAGGTGCCCAGGCAGCGTAAAAAACCACACAGAATTTGCTCTTCTTCCCCACTGGGCCCCATGAGTCCCACTTGCTCTTTTAAGACCTGTCTTTACCAGGAAGCCTCTTCTGCTTCTTCCTCCTGCCTTCCTGTGGCGATCTAAATGAGGATGGCCCCCAGAGGCTCATATGTTTGAATGTTGATTTCCAGTTAGTGGAACTGTTTGGAAAGCATTAAGAGATGTGGCCTGTTGGAGCAGGTATGACATTGTTGGAGAAAGTATGTCACTGGGGTTGGGCTTAGGCCCAGTGCTGCCCACCCCCTCCCTCCCTGCTGCCTACAGATCGGATGTAAAGCCCTCAGCTCCATGCCTGTCTGCTTCCTACCATGATGGTCATGGACCACCCTCTAAAACGGCAAGAAAGCCCTTAATTAAACACATTCTTATATGAGAGTTACCATGGTCATGGTGTCTTTTCACAGCAATAGAACAGTGACTAAGACATTTCTCTTCCTCACAGTTTATCTGGTTAGTTGCTTCTTTTGGTAATTTATTTACCTATAACTGAAAGTCTTCATTTCCAATGCAATATTTAAGATTTCGATACGAAGAGGACACAGCTCTATTATTACAAGAACTTTACTGCTTGTCTTAGTCAATGTTCTATTGCTGTGAAGAGACAGACATCATGACCAAGGCAACTCTTATAAGGAAAACATTTAATTGGGGCTGGCTTACAGTTTCAGAGGTTAAGTCCGTTATAATTATCATTACGGTGGGAGTATGACAATGTTCAGGCAGACATGGTACTGGAGAAGGAGCACTATGAGGAGCACCGTGAGGAGCATCGTGAGGAGCACCATAAGGAGCACCATGAGTGCTCTACATCCAGGTGTGCAGGCAGCAGGAAGCAAACTGGCTTGAGCTTCTGGGACCTCAAAGCCCATTCCCTGGTGACATAATTCCTCCAATAAGGCCACACCTACTTTGACAAAGGCCACACCTCCTAGTAGTGTCATTCCCTATGGACCAGTATTCAAACATGTGAGTCTATGGGGGTCATTCCTATTCAAACCACCACAACGTTCTGGAGGACCTGAGTTAGATGACACACAAGCAGGCGTAACTCCATCTCCAGGAGATCTGACACCTCTGGTCTCCACAGGCACAAGCACTCACATGTATATACCCACACATAGACACATAATGAAAAACAATAAAAATAAGATTAAAAAATAATTCTCGGCAGGGCAATGGTGGCACATGTCTTTAATCCCAGCACTTAGGATTTCTGAGTTCAAGGCCAGCCTGGTCTACAGAGTGAGTTCCAGGACAGCCAGGGCTATACAGAGAAACCCTGTCTGGAAAAACAAAACAAACAAAAAAAAATTCTCAGAGGCAGGCAAATCTCCGTGAATTTGTAGACAGCCAGAACTACATAGAGAGACCTTTGAGAGAGAGAGAGAGAGAGAGAGAGAGAGATCCTTTATTGTGTGTGTGTGTGTGTGTGTGTGTGTGTGTGTGTGTGTGTGTGTGTTGTTTGTTTGTTTTGAGACAGGGTTTCTCTGTCTAGCCCTGGCTGAACCAAAACCCACTCTGTAGACCAGGCTGGTCTCCAAATCACAGAGATCTGCCTGCCTCTGCCTCCTGCGCTGAGATTAAAGGTGTGGGCTGCCACTGCCTGGCTTTCCACTTAGGTTTTGATAGAGGATCTTTCATTGAACCCAGAGCTCAATTTGGCCAGACCAGCTGTCCAGTAAGCCCCAGGGACACTCCTGTTTCTGTTTCTCCACCATGAGGATTACAGGCATGCACCACTAAGCCCACCTCTTTACAGGAATGCTGGGAATTGAACTCAGGTCCTCACGAATGTGTAGCAAACACTTTACTGACTAGGCCATCTCCTCGGCCCCCTAGGTTAAAAAGGAATACATTTAGAGCTGGGCAGCATGGTGTGCACCTGCAGTCTCTGCTTCTGGAGAGTTGGAGAAAAGGGAACTGCTCACGCCCAGGAGTCTGAGGCCTGAACAGCACAGAGCTACTCAGTGTTAAACAGAACAAAAGATAAACTTACATTCAGGATATAATCATCTGGTTCCCTAACCATGAAAGCTGAACCACTGTCAGTTCGTATGAGATCTGAGGGAACTTCTGTGGTGAGCAACGTTGATTGTCAACTAACTGGGCTGAGGAACATCCAGGTGAGTGAAGCACCTTGCCTATGCCACCACCTCTCTGTGAGGGCTAGTTAAAAGGGGCAGGCTTGACCTCAGTGTGGGTGGCACCATCCCGTAGGCAGGGCCAGACAGAATAAAACGGGCAAAGAAAAACTGCCAGTGAGCTCAGGCATCAACCCCCCTCCCTACTATGATATGCTCCCACCATGTTCTCTGGCTCACCGTGTTCTCTGAAGCCAGACACTATTAGTCAAACTAAGCCTTTCCTCTTTTAAACTGTTTCACCCAGGACAGCACACCCTCCTGTGATTTGTGGGTTTTGTATCTTTTCCTTCTCCCTCTCAGGCTGTGAAGATTTATTTTAACAGCCTTCTAGAAGCCTTAATTTCTGCCTGTGTAGCTTCGATCCAGTTGTATGTCATCACACAAGCTTCCCCCACAGGGCCGGAAGTTCTGAGAGGGGAGACTGTTTTCTTTACTAACCACAGTATTACCAGGACTCTAGCATCTTCTGCCAGTAGGTGTCCCGTACCCGCTGGTTTTTTTTTTTTTTTTTTTTTTTTTTTTTGTCAATTTGATACAAGCTATAGTTATCTATGAAGAGAAACCTCAATGGAGAAAGTGCCTCCATCAGCTTGCCCATAGACAAGTCTACAAGGCATTTTCTTGACTAAATGATTGATATGGGAGGGGCGGGCCCACTGTAGGTCACTGAAGGAAGTTTCCTTCTTGATGGACTGTCACTGTTTCCTTTTCTTCCATTTATAATAGTCAGTGCTGTCAATCAACTGAATCACTCAGCAGACAAACCTCTGGGAACGACTGTGAAGAAGTGTCTAGACTGGAAAAAGTAAGACTGTGATACCCACCCCAAAGCTGGCAGCACTATCCAAGGGGAGAGATGCCAAGCAGAATAAAAAGAAGGTGAGCTGAGCATTTACTCATCGGTCTCTACTTGATGGCAGATTCAGTGTGATCACACATTCCTGCTACTGTGACATCTCCATTATGTTGGACTGCACCCTCCAACCGTGAGCCCCTCTAACCGTGAGCCCCTCCAACTGTGAGCCCCTCCAACTGTAAGCCCCTCCAACCGTGAGACCCTTCAACCATAAGCCCCTCCAGATGTGAGCCCCTCCAACCGTGAGCCCCTCCAGATGTGAGCCCCTCCAACTGTGAGCCAAGGCAAACCCTTCCATCCTCAGGTGGCCTTTGTCAGGCATTTTGTCACAGCAATGAGTAAAGCAATGAGTACTCTGGTTTTCCCTTTTCCTTCCTTGGCTCCCCTTTCCCTGGAGCTTCTCTTTGTGTGGCTTTGTGCACTGTCCCATCCTGGAGCTCTTGTTAGCAAAGGCTAAGCAAGGGGAGAATGCCCATGAGGTCAGAGCATATGCTGTGATTTGGCCATTGGTCTTGAGCCTCCTTCCTCTCGCCTGGTGCTGTTTGCTTTCATATATTTGGATCAGTGGCCTGGCCACTCCACTAGAGAGCTGAGCACTCACAGTGCCTATTCTGAAAGCTCAGGACACTCTCTGAATACAAAGGAGCAAGGTTCCTGACCCTGGCTTTCTTCACCTGTGTCCCTGTCCCCACCTCCTAGAAAGCTCATATTTGGCTAGTCACTTCATCTCTGTGACCTGTTTTGATTCAGTTTCTTACTGTGACACCTGATGACACATGGTTGCTGGGAAATGTTCATTCTGCCTGTTGAGCTACACTCAGTGGACCAGAAGAGGGGATCCACTTCTGAGCACCTTGCTTTGTTTACAGATCTGAAGGTATGATGTCATTGCAACCACCCAGCATGAGGCTACAGCGCTAGGCTACACTGTGGACTCAAGCCCCGAGGACCCTTCCAACTCCTCCCGTTGTCTTCCTCTTTCTTTTTCACATTTTCCTTCTCCCCTCCTCCTTTCTCCTTCTATGCCTCTTCTCTTTTTAAAACAGTTTAATGTTTTGTTTCATATGTATGGTTGTTTTGCCTGCATGCACCATGCACAAGCAGTACCCATAGACGCACGCCCATGCAACAGAGTGACAGTTGTGAGCCAGTATGTGTGTGTTCTGACTCAAATCTGGGCCTCTGCAAGAGTAACAAGTACTCTTAACTGCTGAGCCCTTTTCCTGCTTCTCCCTTACTTCCCCTCTTCTTCTTTCTTCCTCTCTTCCTCTTCCTCCTCCTTCCCCTCCCCCTCTTCCCTACCCCACCACTGCACTCTCTCTTTTTTTCTGAGTCAAGGGTCTTGCTATGTAACCCAGCCAATTTGGCAGGAAACTCTCTGTATAGTCCAGGCTTGCCCCACGCCCATAACCCTCTTGCCTTTGTCTCCCAAGCACAGGAATTGCAGGACGGCTGTGATTCCTTTGAAAAGCGTTTGTTAGCCGGGCAGTGATGGCCCACACTTAGGATGCACAGGCAGGAGGATCTCTGTGAGTTTGAAGCCAGTCTGGTCTACAGAGCTGGTTCCAGGACAGCCAGAGCTGCATAGAAAAATCCAGTCTCAAACAACAACAACAACAAAACAAACAAGTGTCTGATTTATGGAGTCTTTGGGTTTTTCTACATGAGAAATGATATCACTCACTGCCTTGCACCTTTAAGTCTTCAGTTTATAGTTCTTTGCTAACTGGATAAGTTTACAAATCCTATGTGTTTAAAATGTGTGTGTATGTATTTATTCTGATTAGAACACAGCACAATATTTGTGTCTTTATTCATTACACACACACAGAGTGTATATTACATTATTATATCATACAGAATAGGAAAGAATGTTTTTCCTATTTTAAACTCAGTGTACTGTACAAGGGTGATATGTACACTGTACTAGGAGGTAGCCCCTCTGGATGGACACTGCTCTGTTGTAGAGGACTCTCTTGGCTGCCTGTCCAGCAACCATTCTCTTCTGCTTCCCTTTCAGAATGTTGGGGTTCACATCCTTTCTATACGTGAGTTACACTGGCTACGGTCTCTCTGAAGTGGCCCTGAGTGTCAGCTCCACGTTACATGTTCACGTCTCTGCCCATCATCTGTTCTTCTCAGGTGGGCATGCACTGAGAGCTTCTGAGGGTCAGCTAGGTGCCTTCAGATGACGCCACAGCAGAGAGAGGACTTGGGTCCTGGGTGATGTCACTGAGCAGGTCTGTCTGTGTCTCACTTTGCCTAGGGCCTATTCTATTCCTGGACCTGCAAAGATGAGAAAATAGTGACCTTATCTTTGGAGCCTGTTTGAGGCAGAGTCTGATCGCCCACAGTTCAAACCATGCCAGGTGATACTGAGTGCTGCGACAGAGACAGGGCACACCTTCAGGTGGTCAGGGTCTAACCAGGTAGAGATAATACTCAAAGTCTGGAAGCCAGAGTTCTCCCGTGTTGAACTACACATCACTAAGAAGTTGAAATAAAAGAATGTCCATCTGCAGAGGAGTTGCAGATGAGGAAGAACTTTCTGGAATGGGACTTCCTTCAAAGTTGTATTGAGGTAGCTTTAAAAATTACATCTATTTATTTATTCTCCCTGCATATGCATGCATGGGGTACACACGCAAGTAGATAACGTGCAGGAGTCAGTTCTCTCGTTACCCATTACTCTGGGGAGTAAACTCGGGTTATCTTGGTAGCAAGAGCCTTTACTGCTGAGCCATGTCACTGGCCCTGGGTGGAGTTTGAAGGAGGTCAAAGGGAGGACATGCTTCAGATCTGGCTGCAACAAGAAAAGTCCTAGAGGTGAGGATGCTTTGAGACTACGGGCAGAGAGCTCGTGACTGAGAGAGGAGCATGCTCAGAAAAGCTGTGGGCATATTAGATTGGGGCCTTGCATACACCTCCATACAATACACAAGTAATCAGCAGGGGTGAGAGGAAAGAAAGTGTGCCTGCTCATTGCAGTGTGGCCTCCCTGATGTCAGTGGGAACAGCAGAGACCAGGCACTAAGAAATCAAAGCCTGGTTTTAGAACTATAATGTATGACCTACTCACGGACCATGAAAGCTACCTAATGGGCCAACTACAATAAAACAATAGTTTATTTGCTTTAAAATAAAGGGGGGTGGAGAGAATGATTTGCATTGTAGATGGCTAAGGATAAGACTTGCACAGAGGAACATGACTTAAGTACACACACACACACACACACACACACACACACACACACACACACACAAGCCAGGCCAAGATGGTCTCTCACTAATTCATGTCTTTGGATCGCTAATACATGATAAAGAAGGAAATGGGATGTGTTGTGGCCTCCGTTTTCATAGAATGTTGTGGTGTACACACAGGACATGTTTCGGTGGTGGTGTTAAGCTTGTTGCTAAATGTGTTCTCTCCTTTTCTTCATGATACACAGTAGCCTCTGAACTAGAGAACAACATGAAGCCTCAGGGGAAGAATAATTTAAACCAGTTCCTTCTTAAGTTGCAAGTCGGCAAGTAGCCAGTGAAAATTAGTTCTCCACTGGTTTGCTACAAGTAGTAATGTTTTTTAAAGACAAGATCTTATGTAGCTCAGGCTAGCTTCTAACTTTGTAGCTGGAGATAACTTTGAACTCCCAATCTTCTTGCCTCTGCCTCTCAAGTACTGAGATTACAGGACTGTACCACTGTGCCCAGTTTGGCCAGTGCTTTTAGAGGCATCTCTAAAAGGTGTAGAATTCTACATCCCCCTGGGGGTGGGGCTGGGAAAACCCATGTATGCACATGTGGAGTGGCAAAGAATACTGTTAGCTGTATCTGATCAGAAAATGGAGAATTTGGGATTCCCCTGCTAAGAGGTGGGTCCAGATCTAGGTAACCTCTAGGGAATGATGTGTTAAGAGTGGGACCATGGCAGGAGACAGGGTCACAGCCACAGCTGTGCTACCTTCACCCCCTGTACCCTAAAGATCTATAGGTGATAGACACATTACAGTGTGTGGTGGCTACAGTTGGCTGTCAACTTCACCCATCTGGGAAGAGGGAACCTCATTTGAAGAACTGCCTCCATTTTCTTAATTGCTTATTGATGTAAGAGGGCTCGGGCCACAGTGCCATCCACAGACAGGCGGGCCTGGGCTACGTAAGGAAGGTAGCTCAGGGTTTTCAGCCCACAGTGCCATCCATAGGCAGGCAGGCCTGGGCTATGTAAGGAAGGTAGCAGAGGGTTTTTCTCTGGTTTCTACTTCAGTTCCTGTCTCGGCTGATCTTGATGATGGCTGTAACCTGTGTGCCAAATAAACATTTTCCTCCTGGAACTGTTTTTGGTCATTGTTTTATCACAGGAACAGAGAATGGTAGTGCGATTGTATGAGGAGATCTGAAGGCAGGGTCAGGACTCCTGCATGTCTTTGACATATGTGCAGGACACTAAGGTTCTGTGACGGTCAGTGGTAATTTCAACTTGACTGAGTCTAGAATCACTTGAGAGGAAGGCTTCTAGGCATGCCTATGGAGAATGGACTTGATTATGTTAACTGAGATGGTAAGACTTGCTCACTGTGGGTAGGACCATTCCTTGTGCAAAGGATGCTGGTCTATATAAAATGGAGGAATAAACTGAATACGAGGAAGTGTTCATTACTTTCTTCTTCTGAATGTGGACATACCAGTTGGTTGCTTCAAGACCCTGATACATTAACTTCACCACCACAATTGCCTGCAACCTGAATTGTGAGCTGAAACTAAACCCTTATGTTGCTTTTGTCTGAGCAACAAGAAACTAATACAGAAATTGGTATCAGGAGTGGGGTCACTGCTGTGACAAACTTGGTATTTTCCCCTCTTTTGAAATTGTTTCGTGGCTGGAGTGTGAAAAAGTTTAGGATTTGAGGTTAGAAAGAACAGTGCTAGAAACAGAGCTCAACAGGACATTCAAGTGGGAACTTGGAAGATAAGAAAGAAGGCTGAGAGAAAGTCGAGGTCAGCTCATGAGGTGCCAGAGGGGCATAAAGACTCAGCCAGGATTTGTGATAGAAGCTATTTCTATGATACTTTAGACAAGGATTTGGATTCACTCTACTTGTGCCCTGAGAACATGAGAGAAGTTGAGTTTAAGAATGATGGATTAATTTGTTTTGCAGAGGACATTTCAGTCAGGAGAGCACTGAAGCTGGCAAAGAAAGAGGCTCTAAGTGTTAAGGAGGTCAGTTCTGCTGAAGAGGAACCTCCCATGCTGCTCCAAGATGGCATGAAAGGCATGCAGAGGGCAAACAAACAAACAAACAAACACCAAAACAATACAAAAACAAAACAAACACCAAAAACAAAAACCACAAAAAACAAAACATCAAACCAAACCACTCACCAGTGAAGACTCCATCCCAGAGGGCAAAAAATCCCACCCTTGAAGACTACCTTGTGAAGATCTAATTTTACTTACAGGATGAGAGCGTAGGCTTGAGGGAATCCCACCATAGAGCATGGGAAATTCATCAGTGAGATTCAGATTCCAAACTCATGTAACATTGAGCTTTGTTCTCTGTGGCTCACTCAGGGTACTGTGAGTGACACATGGATACTGGTCCATGTGAAATAAGCCAGGCACAGAAGACTAGCACTGTAAAATCCCACTTTTGTGTGGAATCTTATAAAGTGCGACCTCTAGGACCTGGTTGTACGATGGTGGTTACTCTGTGCTGAGTGTGAAGCTGCCAGGTATAAGGCTTCTGTACCTTAGGAGGAATGACTTCTAGAGACCCACTATACCACATGGTGACTACCATTATAAATAGCGTGCAGTTCAAAAATCCTGGCAAAGATCAATGTTCTCACCACACAGAGATAATGAGAATATGAGATTACATGTATGCTCATTGGAGGAATTTAATCACCCCACAGTGCAGACAGAGAGATCACACTGTATCTCATAAAGTGCACACAATTAGTTGTTGGTTGTTAATTTAAAGTAACAAAACCCCCAGAAACAAAACTGTCATTTGTCAAGTAAACGATCCACATTTATCAAACAAGGCTCCAGAATATAGTCCTCCCTTCTCCCAGTGCTTGCCTGTGTGAGGCTGGATTTTCTTCACGTATTTCAACCACAGCAGCATATACAATCAAGTTTCAGAGGCAGACCTGAAAATCTCACTGTATTCTCTTAACTAGACACTTCAAAAGTTAACAACACAAGAACACACCATTCTGAGATGGCTCAGTGGGTAGACATACTTGCTGCCAAGTCTGTTGACCTGAGTTTGATTCCATCTGGAGAAGACAATTGAGTCCTCTAAGTTCCTCCGATCTCTAAATACATGGCATAGCACACATGCACGCAGTTTTTTTTTTTTTTTTTGTTTTGTTTTTTAAGGACAATTTATCTTCTGTAGAACATATTTACGATCATGTATATGGGTTTGTTCCGGGATTTAAGTAGATTTAACAGCTTTACATTGAAGCATATAGACATTCCTTCCCAGTTTTCTTGAGACCACTCTGACTATGAACTGAGAAAGCTTTAGTCAGTGCACAGAGCCTGGCATGGTTTCACCCAGGCACACACCATGGCTGCACCCAGGCCCACGATGCTTCCACAGACTAAGCTCTGCTCCCTTGCCTCTTGGCATTGGTCTTTCTCAATGTGAAAAAAAAATGACTAAAATTTGGCTATTGAGAAAAAGTCAATGTTTTGTGCTTAAGTACTTTTAACTTTAAATGTGAGAGGCTTAAATTTAAATGTGTAAGGCCAATGACAGACCTTAAATTACTTTCAATTCAAAGACAGGATAAAACTTGTTCTTCTAAAGGGAGTTCTGGATTGCTCTTGAGGCACACATAATTAATTATCCCACTAACTGGCAGAACAGCCCTGCAGGTCCTTGGCCCACCAGGATTGTGATCACAGCTAGGGAGGTGTGATGTATGGGCTGGCAGAAGTGATCTGGTCATTCTTTTTACATTTTTAAAAAACAGATCTGTTTTTATTTTTATTCATGCATCGAGGTACACATGGAAGCCAGAAGAGAACGTTGGATCCCTCGGTGGTGTAGCTACAAACATCTGTGAGCCACCATGTGGGTGCTAGAAATCAAACCTCGGTCCTCCACAAGAGTAGCCAGTGCTTTTAAACACTGAGCTCTCATCTCTCAATTCCTCTATTTAAAGTACTTTTAAAAGATGTATTTATTTATATGAATGTTCGCCTTCAGGTATGTGCATGTAGCACGTGTGTGCAGCACAGTGGAGGACAGAGAAGGGCATCAGATCCCCAGGAACTGGAATTACAGATGGTTGTGAGGTGCCACTTGGGTGCTGGGAACCAAAGCTGGGTCTTTTGTAAGAACAACAGTACTCACGACCACTGAGCAATCTCTCCAGTGATAAGTTCTCACTACGTAGTGCTGCCTGGCCTAGAACTCACTCTGTAGACCAGGCTGGCCTTGAACTCACAGAGATCTGCCTGTCTCTGTCTCCCAAGTGCTGGGATTAAAGGTATGTGCTATCTTGTCAGGCCCCCATCTTTTTAAAAGATCTGATTTTATAGGCTTATATACTTTCCAGCACAAGTTGAATCTAGTCAGAAACTTTTAGGCACCAAATGACAGGAATCTGTTATTCTTAGAGAAAGAGAGAGAGACAGAGAGACAGAGAGAGAGAGAGAAGAGGACAGGCTGGGGAGGGCAGGAGTGGGGAGAGAGGAAGGAGGGAGGGAGGAAGAGAGAGATTCTTTTTTTTTGGTGGAAATTGAATTGTTCTTTTTTTTCCTTTTTATTTTTTTTATTGAATATTTTATTTACATTTCAGATGTCATCCCCTTTCCCCATTTCCCCTCCCTAGAAAACCCCTATCCCATGCCCCCTTTTCCTTTTTGCTTTTATGCAGTTTTTTAAAATGTCAATCAAAGGCTTTATAAGTTTGGTAATGCTCAGTCAGAAATGTAACCCAATACTCAACCTAGATATATCAACTATCTTTGACAGGTGGAGACACGTGAACATCTGCCTCCATGTCCCCTCCCCTCTTTCTCTCTCTTTCAAAGACAGAGATTCTATTGGACAGATGCCTTCGTTATGATGAAGTTTTATCAGCTTAAAAACTATTATTTTATTATTACCATTTTAAACACTATCATGCTTTTGAAATGAGAACTTATTGGTGTTTTATAAATACTGGGGTTTTCGCTATCTGTTTTTGGACAAATAAGCCAATCCTTCTGAAATAGTCACACCTTGGTCACAGAGTGAAAACAGACACACCAACCAAAGAGAAAGCTGTTCCTGTTTACCACAGTCTTCAAAGCAAATGAATATGAAGTCCAGCAGTGAAGGTTACAGACAGCAGGGCTTACAACAGACTGTCCAGAGCCCCCCTTCCGCGGTGCAGACCTACTCATCATGTGACTCGTTCTCCCTCTGACTCGGCTACACCACAACGTATCGGTTTCTTCCCACTTACTGGTTTTGGTCATTTCTATTTATACTTTAGCTCTTCTGCAAAAGATCAAGATCGACACTTTCTTAAGGTGTGTCTGCGCGTGCGTGCACACATGAGCAGGTGTGTATGGTGAGCCGGTGTGTGTAGTGTGCAGGTATATGTGGTGTGTGCAGGTGTGTGTGATATGTGTGATCCATGCAGGTATATGTGGCATGTGTGTGTGCTATGTGTGTGTGTGCATGCATATGTGCAGGTGTATGTTGTGTGTCCAGGTGTGTGTGGTGTGTCCAGGTGTATGTGGTGTGTGATATGTGCAAATATATGTAGTATGTATGTGCAGGCATGTGATGTGTTGTATGTGTGTGTTGTATGTGGTGTGTGATATGTGCAAATGTATGTAGTATATATGTGCAGGCATGTGTGGTGTATGTGGTGTGTGCAGGTAGCCTATAATTAATGCCAGTGTCTTCCTCCATTGTTTTCTCCGTCCTTTACTATGGCAGAGTCTTGCTGAACTCAGAGCCCACAGACCCAGGCCTGTCTGTCTAGGCAGCTTAACCTGGGGATCTCCTTGCTCTGGCTCTGAAGTACTGGGCCTCACAGTTGATGCTTTTCATGTGACTTCTTCAAGCTCATTTTAAAGTCCCTCCTATTTAAACTTTCGTGATGCTGTATTGGTATTGGTCGTTCTTCTTTTCTTCTTGCTTTGCTCTGACTTGAGCCGTGATGGGAGCTCTCATTGTTCCCCACCCACCTCTCACCTTTCCTCATGACCCTCCTTGCTGGACTCAGGGTAGTTTGAGGTTGAGCCTCCTGGTTTGATCTTCTCCTTTTCTTTTTGATTAAGTGTGTGTTTGTGCATGTGGAGGTACACGTGTGTGAGTGCATATGGAGGTGTGTATGTGCATGTGGAGGTACATGTGTGTGCATGCATGTGGAGGTGTGTATGTGTATGTGGAGGTACACGTGTGTGAGTGCATGTGGAGGTACACGTGTGTGAGTGCATGTGGATGTTCACATGTGTGCATGCATGTGGAGGTTCACATATGTGAGTGCATGTAGAGTTGCACATGTTGCATGTGCATGTGGAGGCCGGAGGACAACCTCTAGTATCATCCTCACCGATGCCATGTGTCTCCTTTAAGGAGGCAGAGTCTCTCTTTGGCCTGGAACTCACCAATTAGTGTAGACCGACTGGGTAGTGAGCCTATGTAGGAATCCTGTGTCTCTGCCTTTCTTAGGCTGTGATGACACACACATACCATCAAACTCAGTTTGCTTTGAGCCCAGACTTAGGTTGCCATGCCTGCGTGGCAAGTGCTTCACCAGAAGCAGCTCCTACCCCAGCTCTTTAGTTGACTGTTATCTTTGTCTTTGGGATCTACTTTCCAGAGGACATGCTCAGCTTCACTCTGCAATCTGATTTGGCAGCATCCTCCTCTTGTCTCACAGAGGCAGTACCTCTCCACCACGCTTTCTGTAACGGGGGCTCTCCTTTTACACCTGCCATTCTTTAGCTTCATTTGATGGGGGGCCCTAGAGAGGGCTTTGGATTCTTTAGGATGTAAACCATTGATGGGTGGGCTTCACTCTAGTGTAATAAAGGTCAATGAATTCAGAACCTGCAGTTCCCGCTTTTAAAGGGAAAGTAACTCCCCACTCTCTTTCTTGCGTCCTAGAGATTGAGGGCAAGTACAGTAAGCTTTGGGGCACAAAAGCAGAGGGTACAAGGGTAAACTGGGGTGCTCTGTAGTTTTCTTTTTTTTAAAAAAGATTTTATTTTATTTACATGAGTACACTGTTGCTATCTTTAGACACACTAGAAGAGGGCATCGGATCCCATTACAGATGGATGGTTGTGAGCCACCATGTGGTTGCTGGGAATTGAACTCAGGAACTCTGAAAAAAGCTGTAAGTACTCTTAACCGCTGAGCCATCTCTCCAGCCCCACACATGTTTTTTTTCCCTTGAATTGTCATTTTATAGAAGACATTATTCCTTAAATCTGTCTTACGTTACTAACATGTTTACATGTTTAAAATGGTATGCAGTAATTTTACATATTACAGGGCACATGTGACATTTCCTTTTTTTGTGTGTAGTGATAGGGACTGAGCCCAGGGCCTCATGTATGCAAGAACCTGGCCCTTAATCTTTGCTCTGGGAAGCGTCTTTCTGTATAACTATTAGGAAAGAAAATTTACCCTTACAGTGCCGGAGTTTATTAACCCCCCCCTTGCCTCCAGGGTAGCTTCTATCTTCTAGTCTCAGTCACTATGCCCCCCTTTCCATGGAGAGTGAGTTTTCCAAAAATGGAAGCGAGGCGCCTGTTACAGGAAACCTCTAGCTACACCATGAAGCCTTCACGGAGGCAAAGGCATGGACACTGTAACGAGAAGCGCCCACAACTAGTCAGTTACTGGGTGGTTCTTTATCCAAGGTCTTCGGCCAATACATTCTTGTCGTCTTGGGCCCAAACACTGTGGCTCCATTTTGTAATTCTATTCTGTTTCATAACTACCCCAATGGAAGTGCAACCTGCAACTTAAATTTTGAGTAGTACTAATTTTTTGTAGTTGTCTTAAAACAGTGGCTAATCCCCTCATCCCTACCCCACACAGCCCCCAAATGAAATACAAGACTTTCTGGAAGGAGAGGCAGTATTGGGGATTGAACCTAGACGGACACAAGCTATGCAAGTGTTACCCACTGAGTTATCTTCCCAGCTGTATTTTTAATTAGAATTTTAAAAAAATATTCTGATACGGGCTCTCCTCAGGGTGCTTAGAATGCGCATGGCTTCACTCTGTAGTATAAGCTGCCATGGACTAACATGCATCGTTTCTGTCTCCCAATAACCAGGAGTGTAAACTACACCTCTCAGACCAGATACAATTTTCTTGAAAAACTTTCCTACCCCAGATGATTTGATTCTTTTATCCTTTGCCCCGCCCCTTGACACAATCAGCTCCTCAGCACTGTGTCAGCCTGTGAGCCTGTGAGCCTGTGAGCCTGTGAGCACTGGGTACAGCACAGGGAGGCCCACAGGCTCTAGTATTCTGGGGGGTAGCTGGGTCAACAAAGATCACAGGAACACTTCCTTGAAACCCTCTGAGCACAGCAGGTACCAGATCACAGGTTTCAAGCAGATCAGAGACAAAGGGGTTCACTTGGGGGAATCCTCAGCATGGACAGATGCAGGGCCTTATCACTTTCCCCCAACCCTTCCTGTTCTCAGTCTGATAAGGGAGAAAGGGCCAGAGGCAGGATGCTGCGGCCAGATACGAGAGGAGACAAAGAAGCTCGGCGCACGATGTGACCGAGCTTAGTCTTAAAAATGTGCGGTTCTCCAGTTCAACCCGGGGAGAGCTGGCTGTCCACACTAAGGCACTATGTTGGCAATCTGTGACCATACAATTATGTCCTTACTTTTCGATTCATGTGCTATTTTCGTTGACATTCTTCTGAAGAGAAAGAACAGTCATTTTATTTTATACCTTTAAGGGACATCGAGTCACAACACATTGTCTGCCTCTACCCCAATGCCCCAGCCTCCATCTTAGGTCAGACTGTCTTGAGCATACTTCATGTATAGTGTAATATATCCACTTTAGTAGGACAACAGAGTGCCCATTGCTGTGAAGATTTGTGCTGGGTAGATTTGGTCAATTTGATATAAATCTAGACATATATGGGAATCTCAACTGGGGAATTAACTCCATCAGACTGGCCTATAGGAGGGTCTGTGAGGGCATTTTTATTGAGTAATGACTGAAGGGGAAGGGCCCAGATCTCTGTTGGCAATGTTATTCCTGGTCAAGTGGTCCTAGGGTATGTAAGACAGCAAACTGAACAAGCCCTGGAAAGTGAGCCAGTAAGCAACATTCCTCCACAGTCTCTGCTTCAGTTCTTGCCTTGAGGGCTCGCCCTGACTTCCCTTTATGCTGGAATGCAAACTGTGAAGCGGAATAAACCTTTTCCTTCCAAAGTTGTTTTTGGTTATGGTGTTTAGCACAAGAATAGAAACCTAACTAGGACAAGATCAAAACAAAACAATCTTTACCAGACTGGAGAGATGGTGAAGCAGTTAAGAACACTTGTTGCTCTTCCAGGAGACCTGGGTTTAAGCCCAACACCACATGGTGGCTCACAACCATCTAACCACAATTCTAGGGGATCCCTCTTATAACCTCCACTTATGGCCACTGGGCATTCCACGTGGAACCCAAACATACATGCAAGCAAGACACTCATCTCCATAAAATAAAAATAAGGTACATCTCTTTTAGAAAGTTTAAACTTCTAAGAGTCCTTTATTACTACATAAGTGTGTATGTGCATGTTTTAAGTGTGAGAGCGGGCACAGGTGTGCCGTCGTATGCTCATGGAGGGCAGGGAACAACTTCCAGCAGCTTTCCCCTCCCACGATGTAGGCTCCAGGAATTGAACTCAGGTGGTCAGGCTTGAGCCGCAAGCACCTTTACCCATTGTGCCATCTTACTGGCCCCGCTGTAAGATTCAAAAACGAGTATCACTTTTATTATAACCATATCACTTTTATTATTTTGCACATCACTTTTATTATAACCATAGAGAAACACAGATGTGGAATCCCATGTTATCAAAAACTGGCTGCAATGTAACTGAAAACTGGTAAATGAGGACAATACAAGTGGGCTTCCTGGAGCTGGAGAGAAGGCTCAGTGGTTAAGAACACTTGCTGGTCCTGCAGAGGACTCCTAACACCCACACAGAGGCTCACTGTTATCTGCAACTACAATTCCAGGGGCTCTGACGACATCTGGCCTCTGTGAGCACTGCAAGCATATGGTTCATAGATATACATGTAGACCAAACCCACCAGTACACATAAGACTTAATATTAGCCAGGCAGTGGTGGCACACGCCCTTAATCCCAGCACTCGGGAGGCAGAGGCATGTGGATTTCTGAGTTCAAGGCCATCCTGGTTCACAGAGTGAGTTCCAGGACAGCCAGGGCTACACAGAGAAACCCTGTCTCAAAAAAAAAAAAAAACAAAAAACAAAAAACAAACAAACAAACAAACAAAAAAACCCTTAATATTAAGCCCATGCTGTGTTTAGCCAAACATAAGTCTTTGAAGGATGGTTATTCTTGGGTAGCATGGACAGAG
>JANHMN010000016.1:54035144-54048896 GCA_030674055.1 Rhabdomys pumilio
TGAGGTAAATACTTCTGGTTCCCCCACCCCCAACCCCCAACCCCCAACCCCCAACCCCCAACCCCCACTTCAGACTTAAAGCTGTTAGCACTGGATATCTTGGATGTTCCAAGGGAATAATGATAATGATAACAATAATAATGATGATGATAACAACAACAACAACAACAACAACAAACAAACCATTCCCTCCCCCAGTGAAATATTCTGTCCTAGAGGGAGAAGGGAGGCTCTGGAAGCTAGGGAAACCTACAAGGCTTAAGAAGTTCCTGAAAGTTACAAGGTTCATAGGACCAGCTCCCAAGGTTATACAAGTGATAAAATTGCTTCTTCTTCAGATGCCTGTCCAGGGTGCAGTTTTCTTAAGTCATTCTCATATTAGTGACCTTCCAGTGAAGTGTCTGCCTTGAGTCACCCATGCTCCTATGAGTACCCTCAATAAACTCAATAGTTTACTAAGCTAGAACTGGGTGGAGTGGTTTCTTTGGTCTTTGACTGTTGCTGTCTGTGGTGGAGAAATGCTTGTTAATATCTTCTCAGGGGAAAAAAATTACTCAACAGTGCCTGGTGGACTTTGCCTTTCACCTACTGTACTGTCCTAGATAACTGAATGGCAGTGTTACTCACCCTTTCATGCCCCAGACCTGCAGCATTCACCCCTCCACCATACAACACATAACTGGAAAGCACCTAGACCAGCCAACTTTATCACACAATAATTTTTAAATTAGTGCTTTCCTGTAAGAAGCTGCTGCCCCTGCAGCCTCAGTGTAGCCCTGGATGTTTCATGGCTGCCGTTTTACTTCCTGGTTCTTCATGAGCTCCACCCTACAGCCTGTTGCTAATGAAATCTTTTTTAGAAAGCTACTTTAACTTCTGTTGCATATGCCAGTGTGTATGGTACGCAAGCACATACATATGTGTGTAGGTGTGTGAGCATGTATGTGCATGTGTGGAGATCTAAGGCTGATATATCCAGAGTCTTCTTCAATTGCTTCCCATGTTCTTTGAGGCATGGTCTGCCAACTGAACTCAAAGCTTGCCCACACAAGTAGTCTAGCTAGCCAGCTTAGCCTGGAGAAACCCATCTCTGCCTTCTGAGTGCTGGAATTACCTGTGGGTCTCCACACCTACATAGCATCTATGTGGGTTCTGGGGATTCCACTGTTGTCCTTTTGTCTGCCTTTCAAGTGCTTTACCCACTGAATCATGTCCCCTACCCCTAATGGAATTCTCCCACTTGACTCCAGTGTAGCACATACACTTCTGTTGGCTAGCTTTCTATCCCCACAAAAAAATACCTGACATCATTAACTTATAACCGTTTTTGGCTCACAGTTTGGGAGGTTCCTGTGTCATTGCTTGAACCACAGCTCTGAGTCCCTGGCAAGGCAGCTTTTTATGACAGGAGCACGTGGTGGGTCACCCATTCACTCACTCACATTACAAGCCATGGGGAGAAGACAGAGGAAGAGGCTGGGCCTACTGCCTTCTTTATGCTCCTAGTGACCTAGAGACCTTCCCACAGGGCCCTACCTCTTAAAGGCTGCACTACCTAACAACAGTACTATTCTGGGGGCAAAGTCTTTTAACACAGAGGCCCCTGAGTGACATTCTCATCTAAACAGTAACATTTCTCTAAAAACCATGCAGAGAAGATAGTGACAAATTCATGATAACCTTCAAATGCAGCCCATCTCTACACAAGGACATGCAGATGGCTGCCATCTTCCCTAACCTTGTTACCCAATCTCCTCCAACAGTTTTGAAGTGATTTGCATCATTTTATTAACCCTCTGAGGGGAGAAGAGTCTTGGGCATCAAATCCTAACTGCACCGACTATCTCCTGGTTCCCCGATACCATGTGCAGCGAGACTCCCAGGTCTCCTGGGAGGCAGGGCCAGTGGCCAAGCCCAGTGCACTCTGGGTTGGGCCTGGTCTCACAGCCTCAGAGCAAAGTTCTCCTACTTGTCTCCTTTTTTTTTTTTTCTGGGGACCAGGCTCACTGTGGCCACTGGACTTTCTCACGGTTAATTGCACACCAGTATAAAGGGAAGCTCTAACACAGATTTGCCAGGGATTAGTAAACTTCTGAAGAAAAGCCATATGGAAATCCTTCAGGCTTTGCTGGGCTGTGGCTCTAGTATGGGCTAACACAGGGAAGAGATGAGAGGGTAAGCGTGTGCCAATCAAACTTCATAAAGTCAAGTGATAGGCCAGATGTGGCTCAGGGGACAGGGTGGGCCCAACCTGGAATTAGGCATATGAACTAAGAGAGTGAGTCACCATGGAGTGGAGAGGCAAGATTCCAGCACTTGTCTTCAGAGAGTGCAATACTATGCTGAGAACATGGCCGTGGAGCCCAGCTGCCATGCTCCACATCTTGGCTTTCACATTTGCTAGCAGCCAACCCTTCAATGAGTAATTGTGCAGAATTATCTTACGGGGTTCTGGTTACAGTCTGGGGCAAGTTCTATGTCTCCATCTAGCAGAGGCACAGGGTGAGGGGGTTGTAGGTACAGGGTCTGTAAAACATTTCTTCAGCTCACTAACAGGTCCAGCCACTGGCATCACTGCAGAAATATCCCTCCTCGTCTCCCTCGAGCATTCCTTGCTTCTGTCCACACTGAGCCTGGCAAGACAACCGCCCACATGCTCGGCCCATGCTTTGCTATCTCGCTCTCTCAGTAACCCTGCCACCTAGCTTCCACCCTGGCAGGGCCTGTGAGAGAGCCAGCTTGCCTGCCTGACTGCCTGCCTGCCTGACTGCCTGCCTGCCTGCCTCCCTCCCTCCCTCCCTCCCTCCCTCCCTCCCTCCCTCCCTCCCTCTCTCCTTCCTTTCTCTCCCTTCCTTCCTTCCTTCCTTCCTTCCTTCCTTCCTTCCTTCCTTCCTTCCTCTCTTTCTCCCCTTTCCTTCCCTTTCTCTTCCATTCTCTCCTATCTTCCCTCCACCTCTTTCTTTCCTGAAGTTAAAAAAAGTTAGCACACAAAGTGATGGGCTTCTTTATGGTATTTTCATACACACATTTTTGTTTGGGCTTCTCCCTTACTCCCCAGGCTCTACCTCCTGCTGGTTCCCACTTTCCTCCCTCTCCAACATCCCTTGAAGATTTTTTTCCCTTTTCCTGATTGTTCCATGCCCCACATACCATACATGCACATACTTACACAGACATAAAGACAGACACACTCACACAGACACATAAACACACATACACAAAACACAGGCACACACATTCATACACACAGACACACACGGATACACATAGATAACTATACAAACACACAAATACACTAACACACAGACACACACACACACACACACACACACACACACACATACACACACACATGGCTGGATAAAATTCCACCATGTTTATTTCCACCACATTTCTCTTATCCTTTCATCTGTTGGTGGATACCTAGGTTGGTTCCATTCCTTTGCTATGGCGAACAATACAGCAAAAATCATGGATGAAAAGTATCCCATGACCATGGCAGTTTTCTATACAAGAAACACACACAGTTAAGGCCCCAGGCAGAGGCAGGCGATACCAGCCCAAGACAGGGCAGACAGCCATGTTCATTCCACCCCACATCAGTGAGAGTGTTGGAAGATTGCTATAATAAGCTGTAGGGAACATCCCATGTCTGTATCACACCAATATCCTAACTGTGGTCTCAGCCACAGGCAGGGCTACTCAGTAACGATGGAAAATCCCAGGGAGATCCTAGAGTAGATCTCGTCATGGTTAGAGGACGTGGCTGAGGTGGATTTAACCAGAGGTGTGTTGGTGTGTGGCTTTGTAGAAGAGTAAAGTCATCCTGGGAACTTCTGATTCATTTTACTGTTTTTGTATCCCTGTGATTAAACAGTGTTCAGCATAGCCTCATGGCTGTGGATATGCAGAGCCCCTCTGCCACCTGTGAGTTTTGTCATGAAGAGGAAAGGAGGAGCACCCCTTGACTGACTTAGCTCCAGAGTTGGTTTTCTGGGAGACTCCTTCTTCCTGCTCGGGAGACTTCTGGGGCAGGGATTATCAAAATCATCTTTGAGTACTCAGTGCCTGGGACAGTGCCCCACAAAAGAGAGGGTTTTAGGGGAAAACAGCTAAGCAAATGATTTTCCTTGTGGGTTCCTGGGGACATGGGAGAAACAGGCAGGAGGAAGGGATTTGTTCAGGTTGGCGAGTGCTTGTTTATCACATACATATAGTGCTGACTCCCAGCATCAAGTATGCCAGGAGTAAGGACACACACCTGTAATTCCACCATTCTGATATGGGAGAGGGGGAGAAAAGGAGGAAAGAAAGAGGAGGGGAGAGGGAGAGGGAGAAAGGGAAGGAAGGGGTGACGGAGGGAGAGAGGGAAGGAGAAGAAGAAGAGAGAGAGAAAGTAAGAAAGAAAGGAAGGAAGGAAGGAAGAGAGAGAGAGAGAGAGAGTCTAGTACATCCTTGGCACTCAGTGCTACCCTGGAGACAAGAGCATACAGGATTCTTGAAGACCTGTTATCGCTCAGAGAAATGAGTGGAGCACCCGTCTTGGGCTATGCCTTCTTTTCTGTTCCAGGACTGAGGATCTCCACCATGCAGGGACCCATGGAGAATACAGCCTAAAATGCTGGTAGCTAGGAGAACCCTGTTCTCTGGCCGTTTTCTCTCGGTGACACAGAAGCTCTAACAAGCCTCTTAGCAGCTCCTGCCCCTTGACACAACATCAATTCTCTGCCATGCACCCCCCCCACACACACTATTTTTAAAGTATCTAATCTGTAGTGGGCAACGAGTGATAGAAACGTTAGTTTGCCATCTCTGGACAGACACATTCCAAGGCAAGTCCTTATTAGGTCGTCACTGGGTACTTGAAGTGGTAGACAGGAATGTGTAAAGCCAATGTGGTATATACAAAAACTTAGTGCAATGTACTTTGAAATATTTATAGATCTCTAGAGTGCTTTTCCTTTAAAGTTAAAAAAATGATGTCAGGTTGGGGATGTAGCTTGTTGTGTGGTGTTTGGGCTTCACCTTAAACACCACACAAAGCAGGCAGAGTGGTGTAGACCCATGGTCCCAGCACTGGGGTAGTAACAGGAGGGTCAGAAGTCCAAGGTCATCCTCAGCTACATGGTATGAGGCTAGCCTAGGATAAGAGACTTTGCCTAAAAAAACATTTTTAATTGGTACATATTTGCATATGTTTATAGGGACAGGATGATGGCTTGCCACAGATACATAATATGTAAAGAAAAAACCAGAGTAAAGAGCTTTTCCATCTTAAGCAGATTAACACAAAATAAAAGTCTGTGTTGAGGAGACACATAGACCATAATGTGCTTGTTATATTAGCATGAGGACTCTCGTTCCCAGCACACACATAAAACACAGGCACTTGCAATCCCAACACTAGGGAGCTACAGCCAGGAGAATGGACAGGATGTGGCCATCCACTTTAGTAGAATCCGTGAGCTGCAGATGTGGTGAGAGACCCTGTCTCAAAATACCAGGTGGAGAGTGATTGAGAAAGACACCTGGGGTCAGCCTCTGACCCTACATGTATGCACATACACATGCACCGACACGCATACATATATATGCACACACAGGCATGCACACCACACACACACACACACACACACACACACACACACACACACACACACACGCTATTCATTTCAACCCTGAAAAGCTGACTGACCAGAGACTCCCCACTCCCACCCCCCCAGTATTCAGGTTACATAAATGAGAAATCTTGCCAATGAAGTCGGTTGACACAGTTTTTTAAAAAAGATTACCTTTTGCTCAGGTCACTTTGCTACAAGGAAACACATGTTAGCTATCTATTATCATGTAACAATTGCCCCAGTACCTCAGTGGCTTAAGACAGTAATTAATTATCTGGCTGAATTGTCTTTTTCTCACATTCACACTGAAGCCTTTATCCTCCATTCCTGTGTTCTGTGAAGACAGAACCTTTAAAGTGGTAATTAGAGCTAAAGGAGAGACTTGGAATGTAGCTAGATGCACACTTGAAACGCACAAGACTGTCAGCTCTACACCCAGCCTTGAAAGGAAAGCAGAATGATGTCATCGGGTAGTCCCAAAGGACTGGATCCTCACAAGAAGAGGAGAGGATCGAAGGATGCAAGCACACAGAGAAGAGACTTCAAAAGAACACACTGAAAGCTCTGCAGGTCAAGAGGCAAGGCCTCCGAGAGACCAAACTCTCCAGACACTGGACTGTACTTATCAGCTTCGTATTACTACAAGGGAGCACAAGCTGCTTCTGAGGCAAAAGGACGTTTATTTTGGCTTACGGCTATGGAGATCCAAGTTCATAGGGCAGAGCTGGATTTCTGCTGGGACTGTATCATGGCTCAGGTTCTTCTCTTGCCTCAGTCTTTCTGGGATTACTCTCATAATGATACTCATTCCCCAAGTCCTCCAGGGAACCCTGACTCAAGATACAGGTCAAACATGAAATTCTAAGACCAGGGCTGCAGCTTAGTGGTGGAATGCTTGCTTAGCAGGAGCAGTGTATGCACCCGAGTGTGCATGTGTGTGCCTATATGTGTCTCTATGCTAGTACATATGGGCACATTTTAATAGTCAACTTGACATAACCTAGAGTCACCTGGGAAGAGAGTCTCATTAAGGAGTATCTCTAAGAGGCTGTCTACATTGGGTTGGCCTGTGGACATGTCTGTGCAATATTCTCTTAATTAAGTTAACTGATGTGGGAAGCATCATCCCCATGGGGCGGCACCATTCCCTAGGCAGTGAGTCCCAATTTATATAAGAGTGAAGAAATTGATCTGACTACAAGCAAACACATTAACTTCTCTGCAGCCCCTACATGGAACCTCTTGAAAGAGTCCATACTATCATCTTCTCCATTGTGTGTCTTTGGCCCTCGGCCATGCAGGGATCCAGAGGCAGGCTTGCCAAGTTCATGGTGAAATGGGGTAACATCATCCTTCTGTGTGGCTTCCTGTCTTTCTGCCTGAACCCAGGCAGTTCAGAATCCCTTCCCAGTCTGTCCCTTAGCTGCCCACTCTACTTGATTCCCTCTTCGCCAGCCAAACAGTTTCTACATCATTTCATACACCATCGCTGCCTCAATGTTTTATACTTATATTAAGATGCTTCCAGTTCTGGGTTCACATGCCCAATTCTATTTACACTCTTCCCCTTGGACACAGGAGCCACAGTGTCATACTGTCCCAGAACGGCTGACTCCTATTCACAGACATAGACCTCCACAGCACTTTGGTCTCCCAACACAACAAATCCACTCCATCTGGTCAAAGGCAGAGTTTTTAGAATCATCCTTGACTCTTCTTTTCCTCCTTGAATTATTCACCAGATGCCAAATGCCTTCTGCTTTTCTTCCTGCTCAGAGCTCTCTGAGCTCCACTGTATTCTCTCTGCCTTTGCCTGCTACCAGGCCGGGACCACTTCCCACTGCCTGTAGCGTGGGCCTCTGCTCCTGCACATCCTCTCTGATTTCAACAGCCAACCAACATACACCCAAATGCAGAGCTTGGTCACTGCTCCTCCTTCCTGAGAAAGGGGTTGGGTCTGCCAGTCACTAAGAGAGAATAGACTGCTCTCCCACAACAACGGAACAGGTTCTAGCATGTTTTATGGTCCTCTCACCCCCCCCCCCCCCATTTGCAGACAAAGCGCCTTCCTTTGTTCAATTAGGGGCTATTTTTTGAAGCCACATGTCCCATACACAGATGAGCATTGCTCATGGCTCTGTCACCTCTCACCCAAGCTAGCACAGGATCTGGCACTTGTTCTTTTAAAGCAGGGTCTCACATCTCACACAGTTTAGACCCTTTAGGGTTACTGGGTGGCTGGGGTCATATAGCTTAGACCGTCTCCATGGTTACTGGGAAGGTGGGGATGATCTTGAACCTCTGACCCTCTTGTCTTCACCTTTCAAGTCCTAGGATTATAAGAATCCTGTACCAGGCCTGCTTATGTGTTGCTGCAGACTCACCAATCACTGGACCTCATGCTCTCTGGACAAACACTTTACCAGCTGAGCCACATCTCCAGCCTCTATTTATTTATTGAATAAATAAAGGATTTCAATAAGTGTTGTCACTAAAGACTAATTATTCAACCCCGTCCCTTTCCAGCTTTAGAACAAAATTCATGGGAGCTGACTTTAGAAAAAAAATTATCGTCACAGTCCCCTTTTATGGAAAGAGTCTCTATTCTAAAGAGCACAGATAC
Organism: Rhabdomys pumilio; assembly: GCA_030674055.1. Lineage (NCBI taxonomy): Eukaryota > Metazoa > Chordata > Mammalia > Rodentia > Muridae > Rhabdomys > Rhabdomys pumilio. Next base: position 54,043,389 of record JANHMN010000016.1, read on the forward strand.
ATTATGTTGAAATATTTTTAGGGCTCCAGAAATCTTCAAGCAGCTCATATCTCTCCATGAAGATTATGCCAGTAGCAAAGTTAACAAAATCAGCCAAGCTCTTAAGGAACAGCACATAAATTAAAGCATCCAACAAAATCCAATTATAAAGGAATACATTTTGTATGAATGTCAAATACTGCCCCCCCCCCTGCCCGCCACTGTGGCTGCAGACAGTGCCAGGTGGGGGCAGCCCTCCCAGGATGACATTTACAGACGGTTAGGTCTATTAATGGCAAGTACCCAGCAGGGATATTCTTTTCTGATTTTGTGTGTGTGTGTGTGTGTGTGTGTGTGTGTGTGTGTGTGTGTGTGTGATATGTGTTACAGTGTGTGTGTGTGATATATGTGTGTTACAATGTGTGTGTGTGTGATATATGTGTGTGTATATATGTGTTACAATGTGTGTGTGCCTGTATGTAGCATGCAACATGAAGGCCAGAGTTGGACATTAGATGTATTCTTCTCTGATTCTCCACCTTATTTCTGGAACAGGGTCACTTCACTGACCTTAAGGCTTATCTCAAGTTGATTAATTCAGATACGTTTGAGGACCATCGATCTCCAAGAACCTATTTGTCTCCTCTCCCCCTCCCCCAGAACTGAAGTTACAGATTCCTGTCACTGCACCAGCTTGTGCAGAGGTTCTGGGGATCCAAGTCCTCATGTGTTGGGAGCCGACTTTAAGCAGAAAGCGGCTAGAAAGCAGCTATCAGCTTTGCAGCCATCTTGAGCCATATACCCTGACATGAGACTTGGTTTTCAACAGCCTACAACAGCTGAAGCACACTCTGATATCCCACATAGCTTGTTTTGCTGTTAAGTGCCCCCAGCTGCAAGGAGCACGTGGTATCCACGCCTACAAGGCATGCGGGGCACGTGTTGTCCACGTGCTATCTACGCCATATATGCCTGTAAGGCGCACGTGCTGTCCACGCCTGTAAGGCTTACGTCATATCCACACCTGCAAGGCACGTGGCAAAAGCCTATAAATACCCAGGATTTCCTTGTTGTAATATGTATATGTATATATATGTATGTATGTGTGTATATGTATGTATGTATGTGTGTGTATGTGTGGTGTAGTAGTAGTAGGTGTAGTGGTGTGTGTATGGTGGAGACAGTAAAGAAGACGTTACTACAGATCCTCTGGCTTGTATCTATTCTTCGCGTCTCTTCCCCTTCTTCCTCCCACTCTCTCTCTTGCTAAACCCGGACCTGCAGAACAGAGCGGGCCGCTATAGTTTGGCCCCCAAACGTGGGCAAGAGTGGTCCGTTACAGTCAGCTCAGGGCTTTTACAGTTTACAGCTCAGGGTCCTTTACAGTTTGGCGCCTGACGTGGGGCTCCAGTAAGCAAGGTCTTTTACAGCTCGGGGCAGTTACACTCATGTTTGTGTGTCAGGTACTTAACCCGCTAAGCTATCTCCTTAGCTCTCTGTTCCAATTCCTGAAACGTGTCATTTCAAAATGGAAGTGGGGAGCCCTGTTGGTCACCCCGGTTTCCTGCAGCTTTAAGTAGACAAGTACCATGAACGAGCTCATTGTTTTGTTAGGAGGCACACATTATACAGGTCTCAGCAGAGAATCATCGCAAACACAGTTCTGTGACATAAATGTATCCATGCTGTCATGAAGTCCTCACAACCTCCATCTCCAAGACCACCTTATCTTCCCAAAAGGAAACATCCATTAAAAATGTCACCTGGGGCTTATGAGATTGGCTCAGTGAGAAACGGCTATTGCTGCTAAGTCAGAGGACCTGATTTCATCTGTGAGATCCACATGGTGGAAGAATAGAGACTGGAAGATTGTCATCTGACCTCTGCACAAGTGCTGTGACACACACCCCACCCTCCAATAAACAAAATGTAATTTTAAAAAAATGCCACTCTCTCCCTGTAGCCCCTGGGAAACCAGCACTCCACTTTCTGCTTCTGTGAAAAGTGTGGGGACCTTATGTAAAGGAGACCATGAAGTATTTGTCCTTTGGTCCCCAGCATCTCTTGCTCAGCACAACCTTGAGGTTTATCCCCATTCATAGCCAGGGTTTGTCTGACACCCAGTTTCAGCCACTCATGGTTCTCTTCTGTCTCTCTGCTTATTTAAACTCACACCACTCCTCCAGGCTCAGCTCAGCTGGTGTTGTGTCTGCTCCAATTATTATCCCAGCCGGCAGCTTACCACTCTGGCTTAGCCTTTTGCCTGAGTACTACTTAATACACTACCAGCAAGTATGTGAGCTCTGGAGGACAGAGCAATGCGGGGCAGTTTAACCTTTGCCATGCAAACGACCGCCGCCAAGCGTCCTTGAATGAACAGAGGAGCAATCATGGTGTGTTCTCTGCTTGGCAAATACATTTTCTCCCCTAAGGTATCAACTGTTATGAGCTGAATAAAGAAAGATATGCTGGTGTTTTACTGTGGTATCTTCAAGTGGCACTCTTACTTAGAAATAAGGTCTTTTTGGATGTCACCAGGTTAAAATGAAGCCACTGAAGTGGACTCTGACCTAAGATGATTAGTGTCTTAAGAAAAGGGGCATGGGACACAAGCAGACACCGAGGTAAGGTGGCTTAGGATGTGGAGTTAGGATCTAGAAAAGCCCAGGCTGTAGATGCTGGGAGAGAGAAGAAGCTTTGAAGCCAGGAGAAAGCATGACCCCACCCAAACACTCACTTTGGCCTTTTAGCTTCAGAACTGTGTGGAAATTCAATGTGCTGGTTTAAGCCCTTGGTGTTTGGGATACTTGCCTTTCTTTTCCACAGGTAGAGAATCTGTTGGTTTAACATATTGCATGAACTATATGAAACAAGACTGCCTCTGTATTGGATATGCATAGAGCTTATTTTGTGTTATCAATTTTGTTATCCAGTGCCTAGGCATCATGCCAAAACCGTGCTATTTTATAAAAGGGATGAATCACACAAGGATTTTGGTGCTGTGACGGTCCTGGAACCAATTTCTAGTGAGTCTGTGCTTTGCTGTCACAGTCCCAGAAAAAGAAACCACCATGACTGAATGACAGGGATCCATCTATTCTGGTACGTCCTCACTGGGTTCATGATCATTCTGCATCTCTGATAGCACCTAACTCAAACCAAACAGGCAACCGCCCTTAGGGGCTCCATGCTTGGGCAGTATCTAGGTGTAGGGGGAATCTTGCCTCTTCCACCAACAACCCCAGACCTTCTCAGTTAATCCTCTGACAGCAACGAAGACACATTGTCCCACTTCCCAGCAAGTGACTAACTTTCCAAGAACCTACCTCAAGTCAGGTGATGTCAGACCTTAAAACTCTAGAACACAATCCCCCCTCCTCTTTTTCCTTCCTCCTTTCCCTTTCATTTCCCTCCCTCCCTCCCTCCCTCCCTCCCTTCCTCCCTTCCAATTTATTCTGCTTTATTGGTGATCATTAGGCAACCTAGTCAAGGTAAATCCAAAGCATGAGTTTTAAGAAGTGGAGGGAACAGACTTTCTCCTGGCCATGTTCCAGGTAGAAAGGATGGAATGGCTTCTTTGATTCCTACAGTGTTACCTGTCCTGTATGTTGTTCTCAGCCTGTGACTTATGACAGCACAATTTACAAACGCAAGTCCTGGGCAGTCGCAGCTGGTGTGGGGAAGCACCGTCCTCCCTCCCATAGCCTGGTCCAGCCCCACCCTGGGAGAGATGCAGACTTACAGTTCTCAAAGGAGCATGGTGTGTGGAGGTTGCCAGAGGAGGCCGCACTGGGCTCTGAAAGGCCAGGCAGAAGCGCTGGCTGCTGTCCGGTGGGGATGAGGAAGCATAGATGCGGCTTTCTAGGCGTTCAGGCTCCTGCTTGTAGGACTCCAGGGGAAATGGGTGCTGCTTGGTCACTTGGGTGGGTGTTGATGGAGACGAGGAGACACTGGAGGCTGCAGGGAGGTGACAGAGCTTGTTAGAGGCATGGCCTTGGTGGAGAAGAGGGCTTTGTGCTTCTAAGAGCCCATCCCTTCCTCTGACCAACCAAACAACAAACACAAAAATCAACCCTGAAATAGTAAATGTAGAAATCAAGGCAGAGTTTAATAAGTGTATTTACAACCTCTTACAAGTTCAGAGTTCAGAAGTACCCTCACTGTCCATGCTGAGGTATGAGCAGTGTTGAGTGTGTCCCGCAGGCCTGACTGTTCACATAGTCAGGCTGGCCTACCCTCCACATGGTCTCGTTCTCTTCTCCCTCCCCACCATGTATGTGCCCACAGCAAACACCATGGAGTCATATTGGTGGAGGCTGCTTACAGGGAGATGCAGAGAGAGCTCAGGAGAACCAAGGTCCCTGCTGCAGAAGCCACATATGGGTGAACCAGAAGGTGCTTGCCTTGCAAGCAAGAAGACCTGAGCTTGGAGTCCGCATAAGAAAGTCAAGCTTGGTAAGGCGGTACACACTTACACTCTCAGCACTGGGGTGTGTTGGCAGAAATACACAAATCCTTGGGGCGCAGGCAGCCAGCCTAACCTACTTGGTAAGTTCTAGGCTTTCGAGGGTATACAAAGGTGTCCTCTGGCATCCATGTGTACATGCACACACACAGATATGTGCACAAGAGATGTGAGTTGTAAACACTCCTGATTATATAATCCTGCATGCCTCTATCTCTACCTTCTGATTGCTGGGATTAAAGGCATGTGCTACCATGTCCAATACCTCTTCTTTTATGAGGACACTTATCATACTGTATCAGGCTCACCACAACCCAATAGAACCTCACCCAAACCTGATTAGCCTGAAAAACCCCAATCTCTAAATAAAGTTACATTCACAGTACTGGGCAGTAGTCTCCAATGTACGCTTCCAGGGGCACAGTTTGACCCATAATAGTTAAATGGCAACATAACTGGGTGTACTAGCAACATAATGGGTAGGTCTCTGGGAATTCGAGGCCAGCCTGGCTTACACAGTGAGTTCCAGGTCAGTCAGGGCTCTATAGTGAGACCCTGACTCACACGCGTGTGCACGCGCGCGCACACAAAGACGCGCGCACACACACACACACACACACACACACACACACACACACACACGGCGGAGGGGGGACAGGGGATGCTAGAGGTCCTTGGAGCAGTGGCTATATATGCACAAATATGAGGAGACAAAGATGACAACACCAGAGGCCAGAAGAGAAGGGACAGAGCCTGCCTTGCACATCACGGAGGAGATGTGGCACTGCCCATGCCTTGGTTTTGGACTTGTGTCTTTCTTTCAGATAGGGTCTCATATACCCGAGGCTAGCCTTGAACTCACTATTCAGTTGACCCAAGTCTTTAGCATGGTGTCAGTCTACCCCCTCATAGTGAGGTCAGACAGAGCAAGCCAGCTCCACTTGTATGTATCCAACAGGAAATAGTTCTTCCTTACAATCTCTGCTAGACCCTGCCTTGTTGCCTCCCTTGTGGGGCATGCCTATCCCATCCCCATGGGCACAGGATCTTGTGGGGCATGCCTA
>JANHMN010000016.1:54049296-54090739 GCA_030674055.1 Rhabdomys pumilio
CATGGGCACAGGATCTTGTGGGGCATGCCTACCCCATCCCCATGGGCGCAGGATGGGGGCTGATGGTATAACACAGCAGGGTGGACCAGGCAGGTCAGGAAAAAAACAAAACAAAAGAACCAAAAACCTACGCCATATACTCATCCTAAGGGCAGTCACTGGCAGCACTTCTAAGGTCAGGGGTTTTCATGTGTCCAGATAGGGGCAGTCCGCAGTGATTTCCAACTCCTCCTTTTCCCCCTTGGCCCACTGTGACAGAAAGCACTGATATCCAGATCCATGGAGCACAGTCAAACTTCCCTTGGACTGTAACTCCACCTAATCTCCATTTAGGCTCTCTGGTCCAACCCACAGACACATTTTCAAAGACACAGAACATGTACCTCTGTGGGGGTCATTTCTGCTGATCAAAACTACAGATGTTGAGCTAGGGAGATGGCTCAGTCAGCAAAGTGTTTGCTTTGCAAGAATGAAGAGCAGAATTTGATCTCCAGAAACCACTTAAAAACTAAAACAAACAAACCCAGGCATAGAGGTGTGTGTTTATAATCCCAGTTTGGGGAGGTAGAGACAGGAGGATCCCAGGGCCTCACTTAGCTTACCTGAAAAAATCCAGGCCAAGTGCAAGACCTTGTCTCAACAAACAAACAAACAACAAACTAAGACAAGAGGGATACCACCTGAAGAGTAAGCCCAAGGGTGTCCTGTGAGCATACATGTGTGCACACACCTGCAGCCCTCTGAGCACACACATGTGCACCTACACATGCCTGCAGCTCTCTGAGCACACACGTGTGCACATGCACACCCAGGTTCATAAGGCAGACATGTTAGTTTATTTCTCAGAGCTGCCTCTCCTCACCAAGAGTCTGGGGTTATTACAGTGCTGATTTTGAAAGCAGAGCTCACACAGCCAACTGCTTGTTGAGTGGTGGATTGAGTCACGGCAGCATAGTGCCTGACAGGAAGGAGTCGGCCTCGCCATCCTATCCATGAAGGAAGCTGGTAAGCAGAAGAGGCAGAGAACCCTTGGCATGGGACGATGCCATCTGGAGTTCTTGAGAAGGGGGAAAGGATTTTTACAGTGTTCACACCCTGCCGACCTGCATATGTCGGCAGCATCCCCGGAAGGATCCAGAGAAGGGAACAACCAGAAGGAAAGCTTTTCACTGACGCTTTTTTTCTACTCCATGCTTCCTAGCGTGGGCATCGTGATGTTTAATCCCCACAGTCAATTTGACTGCATTTAGAATCACCATGGGAACATATCCCTGGGTGTGTCTATTAAGGTGTTTTCCAGAGAGGTTTAACTATGGGTAGTATCATCCCATGGGCTGGGTGTCCCAGACTGAAAGGAAAAAGCTGTGCCCCAGCACTCACTCTATTTCCAGACTGCAGAAGCAATGTGACCAGCTACCTTCCCCTGCTGCTCTGTCTTCCCTGCTACAATGGACTGCACCCTCACTGTGAGTTGAGAGACCCTTCCTTACAACTGTTCTTGTCAGGCATGTTGTCATATCAGCAAGAGAAGGAATTCTACAGGGATGTATTTATTATGTATTTTGAAATGTACCTTTTTCTATCCATTGTGCTTTCATGAGCAGCTGGCCAGCTCTGTGTATAAGCACATGCCCACCCTTCCCTAGTCCTCTCTCAGCCCTGTGCAGCTTCTACCAGAGCTAGAGATAGCCTTGTCATCCCAAGCAGACTGCTGTCAGCAGAATAAGGCTCCTTCCCTCCCTCCCTCCCTCCCTCCCTGTTTCTCCATTTCAGTCTGTCTGTCCATCTTCACAAGAAGCTATCTACTCACACCACTCTCCTGGAAGAGGCCCAGTCACTGTTGGGTGAATGACCTCACTGACAGGGAAAACTCCCTGCTGCTCCCTCTTGGGTTGGCTAAGGATCACCACCACAGTGCAAACGGTTGGGATAGAACAAAGGCAGTTGGCTCAAGAGGGCTCACAAAGGCACAAACTATCAAGCTTCTCCCATAGCCCTGATTCCTTGTAGGTTGTCTGTGCAAATGCTGGAAGGTCCTAACCCACTACAGCAGAGGCCAGGAGAGAAGGCTGGAGACCGAGGGGCACCGGGCCACAGCTATCACTGGCCCAGCCTGCTTGGGTGAGGGGCAGCAACATCCTTTCCTGCTGGGATAGAGACTGTGGCTGCCTGACTCTCCACCTGCCTCAAGAAGCCTGCCTCACCTCTGCCCTGCTTTGCATCCTCAGCCAGGACCTCCCTCCCATGAGGACACAAATGCACAGTGACTGCACAGCCTTCGTCAAACACCTTTCTGTGACTACAACATACAACTGAGACAAGCGACTTAACAAGAGAAGATTATCCTGGCTCACAGTTTAAGCTCATGATAGGTTGTCCTGCTGCACAAAAGTGTGTGGCGACTGTCCACCTCATGGCCAGGTCACAGGAGAGAAGTCCGAAGACCCACAATTTCCTTCAAGGAAACATCTCCAATGACTGAAGAAATCCCACCAGGTCCTACTGCTGAAACTTCCAACAAACTTCCCACTAGCACCAAGTTGGGGACCCAGTCTTTAAATAAAATGTGGGTCATTGGGGAATAGTCCAGATACAGACCCTGGCAGAGTAGGGAGGGAATGTGTGCAGTGAAGGGACAGGTGACATGCCAGATGCAAGGCAAGGCTCACACAAGCAAATACAGAGATCAGTGTAGGGGCACAGAGAGAACCTTACTCAGATAAAATATATGCCCCTCTTCTCCCTGGTGGGTGATCAGTCTTCCAGTGCCCCGCAGCACTTCTTACTGCCTGCAGAGTCCCACCTCACACTCATTAGTTTACCAGCTCCTCAGACAAGGAGTGGTGGTCAGAGGACATTTAACTACGTATGCACCTCTTTTTGTCAAGTAAACAGACAAGTTCATACGTCCTGACTCCAGATCCCAAACTCCTTTACTGTAACTAAATTGAGATGCCACCAAGGGACAGGACCAAAGACGCAAAAGATGTAAAATTTCATCTCAGCCATGTGAACTTTCTCAGAAAGAGGGGCTACACAGGCATGCCTACAGGAAGAGAGTCTGGAGGTGCCAAAAAGGACAGCAAGAGGAGCTAAGGAACAGTGAAGGGTGTGCAGAGGGGGACTGGGCCTGGGACTCTGAGTGTTCTCCATACTGGGTGGCCTTGGGCAGGCAGCTTTCAATCCAAGCCGTCAGAAAGAGAGGGGCAAAGATCAATTGTCACCACATGGGTGCTGGCTTCTCAGTAGTTATTAGGGATGGCTGTTAGGCTGGTGAGGACATTCCTGGGTGATTTTCTGTTTGAATATTGGTGTCACCATTAGTAAATCAAGGGGCAAGAGGGACGGCATCGCTTCATGTCTCCATTCCCTTTACAACTCAAAGGTGCGGCGCGTCCAGCCTTTTGATGTCGGGATGGGTGCTGTTGTTTGCAAAGCTCATGCTCAATAACCACACATCAAGCTACAAAATAAAATCATAAAAGAATCTCAACAATGGTTTTTGGTGAGTTTATGGCTGTGCTAATCCACATTCCTAGATACCCTGGGGCGTATGCTGTTCACTTAGATCGTTAAACTGTCTTCTGACAGATTACAGCTTGGCTATCTACAAGAGCAGGTGCTGCTCTGCCCATCAGTAGCTCCCAGCAGCTTCTGGGGCCCAGCTTGGTACAGCAGGGAGGGGAAGCCAGAGGTCCACTCCAGTTATGGTGGGGGAAAGGGGACAAAAGCAAAACCAAAAGCATACCTCTGAACCATCCTGTGTTGAATGCATATGTTCCCGAGGCAGGAGGGGCTCAGAGAGGAGCAGCCAGCCCGTAGCCAGAGGTGGGTAGGTCCTCTTAGACACCCGAAGACTGGACCTTTGACTTAGAGAACAACACAGATGGTCTCCAGTGCATGTGACTTTCATACTAGGTGGGTAATGCCCATGGTAACCCCAGAAAGGACCCAGATGGTTCCCTTGTTAGGTTTCCTCTGAGAAAGCATCCATCCCTCCCCTGCTTCTGAAGGTTTTTGCTGTGGGCAGTTGTCAGCTCTGAGGGTGAACAATGGCTCTGATTTTTTTTTCTTCTGGCTGCTGCCAAGCTCATGAATAAGCCCAGTGAGTGAACAGAAATGGACCCTGGCAGCCACACAGAATGCCAGGCAAGTGTCTCCAGACACCAGGGAGCCATGAGTCGGTGACTTCACAGGGCCTGGCTGGCCATGCTGGTGGGACTGTGTGTGTGAGAGAGGGAGAAGGCAGGACAGAGATGTCAGTGGAGAGAAGTGAGCACTGGCCTATGAGACTGCTGGGCAAGGCTGAATCCCAGGCCTAGGTTTCAGAAGCTCTAAGCTCTGGGCCTGAATTTACCCCCTAACTCATCAAAAATGCCCTACAACGCGTGCACTGGATAGCCAGCAGGCGCTGTTAATACAAGATCCCAGAAAAGGGGCAGCCTGTCAGGAACCCAAGTCTACTCAGCTGTCTCTGACCACCTGCCTGGCACTGGCAGGAGTGTGACACAGTTGGACTTTAATGAAGTACACTTCCAGCCACCGTCAGACCTGGGCTTCCTCTGCCATGGCACAGTGAGGGTAGCAGTAGCCTTCCCTCCTTAGCAGACAGAGGCCTTGCTTTTGGAAGTCCAGGTCACAAGTACCCCTTAAGGCAAGGTCAGCCAAGATGCAGCCAGGAAGCCCTTCTAAGGGGTGCCAGGACAATGTGGCATTTCATCCACAGCAGTTTAAGAAGGTCCACAGATTATAAGCACTGCTTTCAAGTACCTCTTGTCTGAGATCTGGGGGCACAGCTCAGTTGGTAGAATGCTTTCTAACACGCACAAGGCACTGGTTTTTATCCTCAGCACCCTGTAGATCTGGGCATGGTGGTGCAGGCCTGTAAACTCAGCATCTGAGAGGTGGAGGCAGGAGAATCAGAAGTTCAAGGTAAGCAACGTAATACAAAAACACTAGCTCACGCCTACACCCCATCTCGCCCAGACCTACTTGCTAGCAAGCCCTAGGCACTGACTCATCCAGGTAGGTTGTTCCCCAGGGTTATGACACCAAGGTGACTTTTAGGCTAGCAGATACTCTTTTCTCCAGCAGTATTTTCCATGCGATAGTCTCCCACCGGTGACTTCAATCATTTTTTTCCCTTTCTCTCTAACCTACAATTTGAGTTGCTAGGTCACTCTTCTAGGCCACTTCTCCATCACCTGCCTCAGCAGGACACATTCCAGAGGGATCTCAGCCCATTCCACCTGTCCTCATCCCTGGCTCCAGACTCCGGGAGGAGCCTAAGCCTGTGCCTGCTGCTACTGGGTAAGGAAAACACATTGGTTTCAGGATCCTTTGTGCTCTTTAAAAATACAGTTTGCTTCAACATGATTTTTTGTCATTTGTAAGTGAATCAGTATTTCACAGGTCCACAGATTTAATTTCTAATAAAATGGACAGAGATACTTATGACCACATAAACAACAGCTCCTTGGCATCCTTAGTCAGTTTTTAGAACTACAGATATCAACATTTTCTCACTAATATATATTCAAAATAAAACAAAAAGGGGAAGGGAATGTAGTGTATTTTATGAATTATAAATATCTTTAATATATGAGTCAAGAAGAGATGCTAGATTCAAATATCTGCTTCTCATTCAGCCTAGTTAATATGCGGTTTTGGTTGAAAATACATATATCACTAACAATATAATACATATAACATGCTATGAATATATAATACTATATAATATGTATGTGTACTTAATATAACATATATTATATGTGTATTATGGATAATATTTAGCCCATCAGAATCTGTGAATCCTTAGTGGCTGCAAGGGTCCTTGGACCAGGGTTCTATCCTGACTCTGTGCCTTTCTCCCTTGATGATGCTCGTAGGCTGCCTTGTCCTTGTGAGAATTCAAGTCCCTCATCTGGAACCACACTGTAAAACACAGACTACCTCTTATATGTATTTCATAGAATTCTCTCCTTCTCTTCACTAACCACATCCCAACACTATGAAGGAGAAAAACTATGGTTTGGATCTGGGTACCTTTTGACATTGACAGTTTGTGCATAATTGCTATTCATAACTCCATAACGCCCCCTAGAGGTGTTCACACTCTAATGAAAACAGCAGATGACAGAGAATAAAACTCGCAGCTGCTTCAGATGCAAATTTAAGACTCTGAACCCTGACTGGTGGGTAGCTTGAGGGGGGCACTTTCAGAGTAGCAAACCCTCCACAGTGAATGTCCGTGATAGATGAGAAGCTCAGGCGAAAGGCAAAAGAACTCAAGATTTTGCCTAGTGGTCTTTGCTCTTTAGGTCCATTTTGATGGGTACCACTTGGTGGGTGTGGCTTCCTCAGTGATGTTATAGGACACTGCAGACATCAGAACACTCGGGCAGTGATTCACTGTTGTTGTGACGTCTGTGTCCTGCTCCACCCTCTTTCAAAGGTTCCTCAAGGGCTCGAGATACAGCTCTCCATTGGTAGAGTGTCTGCCTAGCATCCATGAAATCCAGCAATGTTAAAGCTAGTTCAGCCAGTAAAGTGCCTACTGTGTGAAGGTTAGGACCTATGTGTGATCCCAGATCTCATGTTAAAAACTGGACCTGGGGCTGAAGAGATGGCTCAGTGGTTAAGAGCACTGACTGCTCTTCCAAAGGTCCTGAGTTCCATTCCCAGCAACCCCATGGTGGCTTACAACTGTAATGGGATCTGATGCCCTCCTCTGGTGTGTCTGAAGACAGCTACAGTATATTTGTCATATGCATAAAATAAATAAATAAAATCTTAAAAAAAAAACCCAAAGAATTAAAAACTGGACCTGGAAGTACATGCCTGTAAACCTGTAGCTGCGAGTGGAGACAGATGGATCCTTGGAGCATGCTAGTTTAGCCAGTCTGGCAACTCCCAGGACAGATAAGAGACACTGTCTCCAAACAAACAAACAAACAAACAAACAAACAAGCAAATTAAATAAAAGGTGAGTGGAGCCTGAAAAATAACACGAGATTATCCTCTGGCCTTTATCCTTACATGCACACATGTATGTGCATTTCTCCCACATCACCTACACCTACATAAACATGAAGACACACACACACACACACACACACACACACACACACACACACACACAGAGTTACATATGGAATTCCTCCAAGGTAGCTTGAGAGGTAAATCAGCTGTGCAATGTGCACACCGTCCTGATGTGAACAGGAGAGATGAAGACATAAGGCCTGGAGGGGCAGGGTTAGCACCAGATGTGATGGAAATGCTACTCCAGGACAGTCAAAGCTACAGAAAAATCCTGTCTCAGGGGAAGAGAGAGAGAGAGAGAGAGAGAGAGAGAGAGAGAGAGAGAGAGGAAAAAAGAGAAACAAAACCAAACAAAACAGTATGATCGATAAGCATAGATTGCACTCCATCAAAGAATCTTCTCTTTGCAACAGATGGAGACCACTACAGAAAACTTCAACCAACCAAAACGCAGAGTTGTGCAGGACTTACTGATATGCATCTAACGGCTGCCTTAGCCTGTTACTGTCTCTGCCCTGCAGCCAACTGTCCTTACCTTTGCTTTGCTTTGCTTTGCTTTGCTTTGCTTTGCTTTGCTTTGCTTTGCTTTGCTTTGCTTTGCGTCTTCCGATGTGTGAGTAGCATTTGCTGATTTACGATCCTGGTGAGACATGCTTGTTTATTAAATCTCCCAAGTTGCATCCCATCTTTGCTGCCCTGGTATGTTGCTACTCTGAGAGTGCCTGTCTGGCATCTAGTTGACACCAACTATGTGTCTGTTGTATATGTGTTTTGGAGTAGATCAGCTCTGTACCGTATCTTCTGTAACTTTCTTCCGACTGGTCATATTGTGCTATGGATAAAGGTACCCTAGTTGAAGAGGGTTCTAGGGAACACAGGAAGCACACAGAAGACCCACCCTGTCGAGCAAATGACCTTGTTCCATACTGTGCTGCATTTTAATAATGTACTGGAATAACTACTGTATTTATACCTCCATCCCTGTCTTACCTAGGTTTCTACTGTTGTGATAAAAACACTGACTAGAAGCAACTTGGGGAGGAAAGGGCTTATTTGGCATCTATATCCCAGGTCACTGTTCACAGAGTGGCCAGGGCAGGAACACAAGGCAGGAACCTAGAGACAGGAACTAAAGCTCATGCCACAGAGGAGTGCTACTTACTGATATGCATCTAACGACTGCCTTAGCCTGCTTTCTTATACAACTCAGGACCATCTGCATTGGGATGGCACCACATCCTCTATGGGATGGGCCCACCCACATAAATCATTAACCAAGGGAATGCTCTCAAAGGCTTGCCCACAGGTCAGTCTGGTGGTGGGGATCTCAATTGAGGTTCCCTCTTCCTAAATGATTCTAGCCTGTGTCAGGTCGAAATAAAACTAAACCATATATGAGGTCTGTGGATCTTGGGCCCTGGAAGAGTCCATCCATTCAGCCCTGTGCAGCTATGGTCTCCCCTGTGGAGTCCCTAAGCAACACACTCTGCTCACTCTCCAGTGGAAGCCAGTGCTCCATGTCCAGGGTGGTGAGAGCAAAGGCTCAAACTCAACATCCTATCCTAGGGCTGGGCAACAGATGCCTTCTACACCGCAGAGCTCATCCCTATCCCCACCAGCTCAGGCACCTTTAGCAGGGAGGTGACTAGACTGCAGCTAGGCTGTGTCCAGGTGACAGCCTAACGTGTTTCAGCAGATACAGCTTGTGCCTGGCATACTGACTGTCTGGTCAGTGTTGGCCGAAGAGAAACTTCCCTGGGTTATGCACAGGTTCAGCAGGGTGGATAACTCAAGTGGAAATCCTGGAGGGAAACTCCTTGTTTCCTCCACTGCCCTCCAGAAGAGGTCAAGGTGGCTAGGAAATCTAAGATGGCCTTAGCCCTGTGTTTAAGAGAATGGAAGCTTCATCATTAGGCAGTCTGTGGTAAGAACTTGAGGCCCTGGTGGTCCCCATGCACAGGCCTGACCTTCAGGTCTGAGCTTCAGTAGTGGCTTGTAGGTCTTCCTTGGTGTCTCCTAAATTAAACTCTCTTGGGTCTTAATTCAACTTGGGCAGAGTTAGGTTCCATGGCCTCAGTAGTCAGAGATGCCACTGGGAGGGAACAGGGTGCTCTTCTGCTCCCAAGGAAGGTCTGGCTCATCCTACTCTAGCACGTGTGTGACCTGAACTGTCTGTACGAGGGATGCTTTGGGTCACAGATCTCTGATAAACATTCATGAGTTTTCCCTCTGACCTTGAAAAAGTCTGCCTGTGTCCCACGAGAAAGTTTCACACAAAAAATCATAGGTCTGGGCAGTCCTTGATGTCTGCCCTTGAAGAGTTCTACATAATACAGTGCAGAGGGTATTGTGGCTACTGGGACAGCTGAGATGTGTCTGTGTCTCTTCAGTGCTGAGATTTATAAGCATGAAGTATTGTATCTGGCTTTTGTTTTTTAATGTGGATGTGGGGACAGAAGTCAGGTCTTCACGCTCACATAGCTCACTTTACCAACTGAGCCATCTTTTCAGCTGTCATCATCTACCTGAAAAATAACTACATTTATTTGTGTGTGCACGCATGTACATGTATGCCGCAGGCATTCACAAGAGGTCGGAGGACAACTTCAGGGACTGTGGATCCACCACATGAGATATTCCCAGAGATCAAATGCAGTCATTAGGCTTGTCAGCAAGCGCCTTTATCCGATGGCCACTTGTCAGCCCATTCCCATCACCACCTTATGTGTGTGTGTGTGTGTGTGTGTGTGTGTGTGTGTGTGTGATGGAGGAGATCCAGGCTCTGAGAGGTGAAGCTTCAGCCTAGAGCCCATGGAAGTCCTGTAACCACTTAGGTCTTGAGATGGCGGTACACCCCCCCAATGTGCCAGTAAAGCTTTCACGTGCAGATGTTACAACCCTCATGTGTCCAGACAAGAGGAAGGAGGTTCTTCAGAGATGATGGATCTATAAGGACCAGCAAAGCTTTACAACAGAAAACACAGGTTCTATTAAGTTACATGCACACACAAAGAGGCAGGGGGAGGTTTTTTTTTTTTTTTTTTTTTTTTTTTTAGGCAAAGTGAAAAGCACACCGTAAGTAATGTTGTACCAGTATCCTAGCTATCAGGGTCAGTAACAAGGGTGGTAGCAATCCAATCTAAGCATAGGCAGTTGCTGGGCAGATGTCTTTGTAGAAGCATGTGCTGTGCAAGGCTGTGGGAGCCTTTGTGCAAGGCTGTGGTTCTGGCTGGGTCTTTTGTGGTCACTCTTGGAATCATAAATGTGAGACACAGATCTCCTTCAGATGTGTTCTTAGATGGAGACTGGCTGCCTACCCAAGACCAGGAAAGTCACTGTAACCTTGATTTCTCTGAGATATCGGTTTACAACAGCATTACTCGGGAAGTGGCCACAGCAGGGCTGGCTGCTTAACTCAGCCAGGCGTCTCTCTAAAGCAGCAAAGCGGTGTTGTGACTGAATTTGGAACTAATTCTGCTGAGTGGGGCCCAACGACAAGGAAGGTCAAGTGGCCATCAGGTCTCCAAATGTGAACTTTCCAGGTTGTCCCTGGAGGAGTGGGAGCGTGCATGGTGATGCCTCCCAAATTTCACTGAGGATGATACTCCATCCTCAGCCTCTCTGGGAACTCCTTGTTTTGAACCAGCATCTTAGTCGTTGTTTAGCTGCTGGGATGATTCCCCCGAAACTGGAAAAGAAATCCTTCTTTCCCTTGTGTGTGTGTGTGGGGGGGGAGGGGCAGGGATAGGGGATAGGGGATAAGGGATGGGAAGAGGGGAGAGGGGAGAGGGGAAGTGAGGGGAGAGGGGAGAGGGGAAGTGAGGGGAGAGGGGAAGAGAAGGGAGAGTGGGGGAAAGGGGAGGGGAGAGAAGGGAGAGGGGAGGAGAGGGGAGAGGGGGAGGGAGAGAGTTCTTCTATTAGTTCTAGTCAGTGCTAGGGATGAATCATTCTATCAACCGAGACATAGCCCTCTTATCATCAAGAAGTGGTTCTCAACACTGCTGAGTCCCAGGACCTTCCAACCTGTAACGAGTCACACCTGAGCCCCCCCCACACACACATTCCTTGTTTATTCTGCTTCTGAGGTAACTTCAAGATATCTCCAACCTCAAAGCTTAGCTTCTAGAATGTGTGTGCCAAGGGGTCACCAAACAAGCCCACGGGCCCTCTCCTACCATGGTTTGACTCCCACTGTGCCAGCTCCTGGTGGGAGCTATGCCCAATCTGCAAGTCTGAATAACTGAGTCTGAAACTCCAGAGGGACCTTTGTTACCTTCTTATCATTGTGAAGACATCCCTCGGCAGAAGCAGTTTTAGGAAGGAGAGGTTTATTTTTGCTTCACAGTTTGGCGGGGAATGCACTATGGTTAAGGGCTCTCTCTGTGGTGGTGGTGGCTTGTGGCATGATGCATTCATATTTTGGCCAATTAGGAAGCAGAGCACTTGGGCCAGAAGAAGGGCTGTGGTGCAGACCTGAAGGACAGCCTCTAGTTGATCACATCCACCAGCCAGGCTCTGTGTCCTAAATGTTCCAAAAATCTTCCCAAACCACACCTCCAGCTATGGACCTATGATCAAACTGCAGGAGCCTTTCAATCTGTAATAGACCCTTGTTAGGAGAAGGGCAGAAGTCAGTAGAAAATCAGTGTGCTATCTGTCTGAAGCCTGCCACCAGAAGTTTCTAGAGCATGCCCTCTAAAATCTGAAACTGGCTGGGCAGTGGTGGCGCACGCCTTTAATCCCAGCACTTGGGAGGCAGAGGCAGGCGGATTTCTGAGTTCGAGGCCAGCCTGGTCTACAGAGTAAGTTCCAGGACAGCCAGGGCTACACAGAGAAACCCTATCTCAAAAAACAAAAAACAACAACAACAAATAATAATAATAATTAATTAATTAATTAAAAAAATAAAATAAAATCTGAAATTATACCTATCTGAATTGATTCAGAACCAGTGAAGGTAGCTCCTCCCCATGCAGCCCACAGAAGCCCCTACCTATAAGTGTGGCTTTCCAAGTCATCCCCACCTCCCTTGTTAAATATTTATTTTTACTTTATGTGAGCGTCTTACCTGCGTGTGTGTCTGTATACCACATGAGTACTGTGCTAGTGGAGGCCAGAAGAGAATGTCCAACCCATAGGAGCTGGGGTTATGGACAATTGTGAACCATCTTGTGGGTGCTGGGAGACAAACTCGGTTTCTCTGCAAGAGCAGCAACTGCTGGGCCATGTTTCCAGCCCCTGAACTACCTCCTGATGGTCCACCTTGCACCTCCACCTGGCAGGCAGCTTTGCCCTTACAGGCACACTGCCTTGAATCACCCGATCCTTCAAGCTCTGGGCTCAGAGCCAGTGAGAGGGTGGTAGATGGGCACAGATGGGCTTTGAACTACTGCCCCTCCCAAGGTATGTCCCAGTTTTCCAGGTGTGTAGCAATCTGAAGAAACCAGAGCATATTTCCATGTGAAGACATAGGGTACAGACCACAGTGCTTAAGTCCTTCCTGGGAGGACCATGCTCAACAATCAGGAGAAGAAGGCCAGGGCTGGCATCAGGGACACTGTGCTAAATGTCTTCTTGCCTAGCTCCCCTGTGGTGTGCTCTCCCTGGGCAATGGCTGGTGGCCAGTGTGGGCATTCCCTTCCAGGAGGCTGGCCACAGCCAGCTGCCATGGGATTCTGACCAAGGCTCTCCTGGAGCTCTGCTGACTTGATACATCATCTGACACAGCCTGCCAGGCCCTTGGGGTGTGAGGTGCCAGTGAGACGGCAGGGGAGGCTGGGAAGGTGTCCAGACAACTTCTGCCCAGAGCCATTCTGAGCACTCAGCTGCTCCCCTTCTTCCCAGAATGAAGGGACTATGAGTACTGGACACTGGTCTTAGTGATTGGTGGGCGAGTCTCCCTGGAGAGGCAGGGAGGGAAGGCCCACTCTTATGGGAGAGAATGAAGAATCTCCAGGGGACATGGGTACTGCCTTTTCAGGATGGCCCAGATCTCAACCCTAGCATGGACTGCTGCCCCTCAGTGCAGCAACAATGTGGGAATTCAAAGCCATTCAAGATGGCAGAAGCCCACTGGGTCTTTTTCTTGTGTTTTATAAAGAGAGGTAATACCTGAACTGGAAGAAATCCAGTCAGGGACCCTCTTTCCTGATGTGCCCTGTGTATGGTGTTCAGTATCCACCACTGTTAGATCATGCTTCACAGGGAGGGAGCTCTTGGTCCTTGACATGCAGGCCCTAATGGTGCCAAACTCCTGCCACACTCCTCATCCACCTGACCGGCTGCATCTGTGAACCAGCTCTGCTTTCTATGCACTGAAACACCTGATTCAAACCTAGCTCAGCCTTACTGCCTGATGGAGGCTGGTCCTCAAAAGGTCACCGAGCACAGTCCACAAAAGGGAAGCAGACATGCAAAAGCTAAGGGGCTGAGGCAGGTCTGCAGAGTCAACGGGACCTCCACTACATGTGGCCTCTAACCCACTTTTTTCTGTAGATTTCTAGAAGCAGAACACTTTGCTTAAAGAAGAGGGACCTTCCAATGATCTTGATCTGCTCCCGTGTTCCTGCGTCTTTTGTTGCTCTGTATGACTTTTCAAAAGTCTTCTCTGCTTTCTGGGGCATGGCTCTTCCTTCCAGCTATTTTGCACATTCCAGCATCATAAAATTATAGTGTGTTGTGGTGCTACTATTTCTGTGCTGGGGGTAAAGCCTAGGCCCTGAGGTATTCTAGTCACGTGATATACCCATGAGCTCCATCCTTAGCCTTTCATTTTACTAAGACAGGGCAGCTCAGCCTTCAGGGTGCCAGCATTGCAGGCGATTATTTATGTCTCCTGTGAGTCTCATTTATCACCTCTGCACAGCACACTCCCACGCATGGCTCTCACTCAAGTGCTGAGTTCCTATGTGGGATACCTTTGTCTAACAATGTTACCAAGAGGCATAGCTCATGACAGAACATGGATGCATCGCATGCTCTCAGAATGTAAAACACAAAGAAACCAAAGAAAGACAAGTGCCACGGAGAAGATATTTGCAATTCATGTGTGTCACACATAGAGGCGGCTCAGCAGTTAGTATGCACTGCTCTCACAGAGGACCCGAGGTCTGTTCTCAGCACCTACTTCAGGTGGCTCACAATTGCCTGTAATTCCAGCTCCAGGGAACCCATGTACCTCTGGCTTTTGCAGGCACCTGCACTCATGTGTTCTCTCTCTCTCTCTTTCTCTCTCTCTCTCTCCCTCCTTCCCTCCCCCCTCTCTCTTGCACATGCACACAATCAAAATTAAAATAAAATACATCTAAAATATTAACAGAATGTATAAATTATCATTTTAAACTGCACACACACACACACACACACACACACACACACACACACTCTTTAAAAACAAAATAAATCCAGACCCCTGCCCACCACCACGCAGCATTGGCAAGGCAGAAGACACAAAAAGGCTTAAGATGCCACTAAGATGAACAAGTACATGATGGAGAGATGGGAAAGAAAGAAGAGGAAGGATGGTGAGTACAATGAAGAGAGGTGGATCTGGAAACTCGAGGGTAGTGAGGACCAGCCTGATGAGCTGAGGCCATAGTGAGGTCCCAGCCTGTGTTGTCGTCAGGGGCCATGTCTGGGTCCATGGCCCTGCAGCAACAGGATATCCAAGAGGAGTCCTGGTGAGAATCCAGTATTGATAGTGTGGCAGACGCCAGAGGCCTTGAACCAGACCAATGGCTCACTGCAGTGAACATCTGCAAGTGAGCCTTTTGGGCAGAAGGGTGTACCATGTGACACTCCGTGACACTCCACGGCTTCCAGGTCAATATGTTTTATTTTTAATTTACTTACTTTTAATTTTTTGTTTTCTTTTGGGGGAGAAGTGGCTGGGGTGGAGGGTTGGTAAGGAGTGATGGAGAGATGAGTGGGATTGGGGTGTGTGACATGAAAATCACAAAGAATAGAGAGGTAAAAAAAAATAAAAATCTAAAACATCCATACAATATATAACACACCATTTCAAAGTGTGCAGCGTGGTGATATGTCACACCCACACAGTGGGGCCATCACGCTGTACATCCCCCAAGCCCGTCATTTCCTTAAGCACAAAGCCCACACTCTGTTCTGTTTTGTTTATGACTGGTTTACTTCGCTCAGTCTGTCAAGGTTTGTTCACGCTATCCTGTCACGTATCCAGATCCCCATTCTGCCTCAGGTTGGGTACACACAAAACCTCGCAGAGGCTTTTACAACCCCGCCCCCCCCATTCCTCTCAGTTGTACCAGAGAGAAACCTTCTATTTCCATGACCTCATGCCAAAGGCCTAGCGCGTGGAGTAAACTCCTCAATGTTTTGCTGGTCTGGCCCCAGTCCCTCTTGGTCAGAACCTGTCTTAACCCATGTGAATGCTGGTCCTGACCTCCAGGGGTCTGGGTGCGTAGCTACCCATCCCTAGTCATAGATCTGGGTATGGTCAGCAGGCCCAGGCAGGCAGGAAGCCCAGGCAACGTCAGACTTCCCTGTCCTTCTACAGCCAAGTTTCCGAGGTGCTATCTGAGAAGCCCTGCCAAGGGTAATGTGACATTTACGTGACACCAGGTGGGGCTGCCCTGGTGACATAACAGGAGGGGGTGTGTCTCTGGGCACTGAGCCCACAGCTCTGCAGAGTCTGATGACTCTGTGTTGTGTAAATTAAAGCAGTAGTCACCTGCTCCTCCAAGTCACAACCTGCACCCTCTGATGTGACAACAAACCTCGATGTCTGTCACTTCTACCCAGAGACTCCGCTGTCTTCCTTTCTAGTTCTTTCCTAAGCAGATCCACTTGATGGAGTATTGGTGAGCTTTCTTGTTAACAGGACACCGTGTGGAGCTTGACTGCATTGGCAGGAGGCACAGTCCTGTGCCCTCCAAGGACTTCAGCAAGCAGTTCTAAGCCTCTCACCGGCCAAGACAGCTTCCTTCAATAAATAGGGCTTCTTGTCTGATCACCAGTGAACTGAACTAGTCAGACCTCACCTCTGCACTGGGGCATCTCTACTAGAAAGCAAGTGGCTTCAACCCCCAAAGTGTACACGAAGGTGGCTCTGGCGAGGTTGTAAAGCCTGGCGCTAGCCTGCTTCTTAGATGAGGAAAGGGCTATCCCTGGCCTGAGTATCTCAAAATTAGGCTCTTTTTGGTTGGGCTGGGGTGGGGTATTCATTCCCTGAAGATGGGTACTGCTTTTACAGGATGATGACTGACCTGAAAAACAGTCTGGGGCTGATGGGGGAGGAAGCAGCCCCACTCTGTGTCTCTATGGTCAGTTCTCATGGACTGACACCCACAGGGCCTCAGTTACCCAGCATGCCCACAATGGCACTAGGCTTGGTGTCCCAGAGGAGCCTCTTCTCTCACAGCTGCTCAGAGCTCGCAACCTCTGTCCTAGTTCACCCGATTCCTTCTCCTTGCCTGATGTGGACTGTGTGGATTGTGTGGATTGTGACAGACTGGAAGCTGCTGCAGCTGGCTGTACCCAGCTCATGAGCACCATGCAGTGCCGAAGAGCATCAGGCTCGCCCGTCAGACTCGGGACAGCACCATGATGTGGAGGTGGTAACCTGGCTGTTCTGGTGGCCTGGAGAAGGGGAGGGGAGGGGCTTTGGAGAAGCAAGAGCAACCCTTCTCTGCAGGCCTAGGTCTACTGAGTCACTCACCCGGAACACTTCCAGTCCTTTGACTCAGGACCTCTTTCCCTGGCTTAAGTACTGCCTAGCTTAGAACAGACTGTTCTGCATAATCATGAAAGGTGTCGCCCCTCAACTCGGCTCTTCCTCTATTATACTTCCAGAAACACAGCGTCTTGAATTCCAAAGCCCAAGATAGAAAGGTGGTCTGTAAAACAGGGGAGCAAGGCTGGAGAAACCTCTCTTTCCAGGTCAGGTCAAAAGAACATACCTGAAGAGCAGGCCAGAAAGGGCAGGCTGGTGAGGAGAAGGTGGAGCACTAGGCTCTCTCGGGGTCATCAGGTTGGAGCTCTGCTTGGCTGGCAACAGATTTCAAAGCGCAGGGAAAGTCTCCTGCTCACAGCCTAGAGAGCGCTATCTGCAGACTCAGTTTCTCTTTCCTTGCTCAGTGGCCACAGTGTTTTCATGGGGGAGATGAAGAAACGGACTCAGGGGGGCAGGTGGCCACAGCCCCTGGCTTATTGAGAGGAAGACCAGGTAGGGTGGGGGTAGGGAGGATGAAGACAGTGTGGGGGTAAAGCAGGAACCCCATGTCCCTGAGGAAGGATATAGAACCAAGGCCAGCCATACAGACAACAACCTGGAGGACATTTGAGTGGACTCTGCCAGGCTATGGCAGGGTGGGGTGGGGGGTGGCTGGAACAGTACATAGCTGTTTGTCTGGGGGCCATGACTGATAGGGAAGGGAGAGGGAGGGGCCAATGGTATACTTGAGAGCATGCAGTTGGATACTGTCCATCTAGAGGGAAAGCAAATGATCTGGCCAAGGGGTCCCAGGAAGGGGCTGCTTGTCATCATCTGGAAAAGCAAGGTCCTGAGCTGAGGCAGTGTGGAGGAAGGATATGAAGGCCAGGGGACTGGACAGTTAGACAGATAATGACACTTGCATTTATAGGTTTTCCAATGACACTGTAATATCTGTCTGCTATTGACAGGGAACTAGGGTCTAACTCAAGTGAGGATGGGGACATAAAGGGGACAGGGTGTGTTGGGGGCAGCCTCCCATGGAATGGAGTATCAGAGTTCAGAACATGCCACACAGATGGAGATGCCCTTCACCCAGCCCTCTCACGTCACCGAGTCAACGGGTCAAGGTTACCAGATGGAGAAGAACGGTCAAGTCAAACAAGCCCCTGAGACGTGTTTGGGGACCTCTTGTCATAGGTGAGAACAGAGGAACAAAGCCAGGGACCAGAGAGTGTCCCTATGGAAACCTGTCCCAGTGAGGTGCTGCCATCAGATGGTTCCTTACACTACAATATAAGTGACAAAGGGATTTAACACTCGAGAGGGAGAAACACCCTGCTAGTCAGCAGACATTTCTAGAAACTTTGTGGAGTGGCTCTAAGTACCCCTGAGGTCTGAGTCCACCTCTTCCTCTCTGGCTTATAGTCAGTCACTGCTCTAACAAGGGGCATCTCCCAGTTGCCTGGGTGTAACCTGGAGAAGCTGCCCTGTGCAGTGACAGGAGAGGCTACAGAAACTGTAGGACCAGCCATGCTGAGGACAGGGCTGCTGAGACTACTTTTGGGTGGGGGTCCCCGAGGCCACTGAGTGCCCCCGAAAGGGATATTATCTTCCCTGGGTGATGTTGCTGTGGGCTGAGACCTCAAGGAAATGCCAACTGCTAGCCTGAGGGCTTCATGGTCATGTTCTGGTTTCCAGCCCTTCAGGAAAAGAAAGTCAAGGTTGCTGAAGAGCGCTGAGTAGAATTGGTAGCGGGGCTGAGATGGAAATGTCCCCCTCTGACCACTTGCAATCTCCTAGAGCAGGTGTAGGGCTGGCACCCTCCCCCCCACCCCGATGCCTTCAACAGTGATTAGGAATGCAGAGTTGTTTCGCTTTGAAATTCATTATTTAACCAATGGGATGCAGTATTTGTGGGCACCTATAGAATAGTTAGGTATCTGGAGCAGTGTGTTCAACAGTTCCTGTGCTTGGGATATCAGAAGGAGGCAGCCAGGGATGCTTGGAGTTGTTTGGACATGATACCAGGGAGTGAATGAGCCTACCGTATCATACTTTTTTGTTAAAGAAGGGTATTCAGACAAAAATGACTTAGGTAAGAGAAGGATGCTGGGATCTCACAGACCATGAGTTGGAGAGAGGAGCTGGTCTTTGAGGAGGATTAGGAGTGAGATAAACTGGGAAGGACCAGGGTAGACAGGCCCGAGGTGGGGGACGGTGCAAAGGTTTGATGAGTCCCTGTCCCAGGCTATAGAAACGGGAAGCCTCCACAGGAGACTTCTAGATCTGCTGTGACTTTCCTCAGACAAGATGAATGAAAAAGTCCTGCGGGGCTCTCAGTGGCTCTGAGCAATGAGGCTTTTATCCTTCAACTTAAGGAGGAAACAAGTCTTTGAGTAAGTCATTCCCAGTGGCACTTTGTCCTTCACAGACAGCGTGAGGCAGCTCTTAGCAGCTCCCTCTCAGGTCTCCAGGATTTTAAGTTGAGTGAAGCTGAAAAGAGCTGTGTGAATAAGCTCTGGCACTAAAAGAGTAGTGAGACAGAGAGGTCCCAGGATTTAGGGGTTTAGAGTTCGCTCCCAGGATACAGTCTGTGGACCAGAAGCTTGGCTCTTGCTGTCAATGCCCAGGCTAGCTCAGGCCTGCAGAGTCTCCAGGTATCTTTTCTCAAGTGACATATATACTGTACTGCAGCCGAGACAGGCTCTAGGCTGGGCCAGCATTTAGTAAGGGTCATGTTTCTGGACCCTGCCCCTGAGGTCCAGATGCAGCAGCTGGGTGGGCATCCTAGAACTGGCCTTTTCTAAGTTTTCAGGCTACTGGCCTGACATTCACACTGAGGGTCATCTGCTCAAAGAGGTCATCCGAGTTTCCTGGTAAAGACTGGATGTTTCTCAGTCATATGTCGTGGGCTCCAAAAGCAACTTGTTAGATACCCAGACAATAGTTATCATCTGCTTCATCACCCTGTGGCTTTACCCAGGGAGAGTCTGGGATCCATGGAGAGCCCATAGGTCTAACCTGGGGACCAAGAGTCACAGAGCATCCTCGAGGCCAGGGAACAAGCCATGATGGTAGCCTTCATGGTCCACTGGAGTTACACAGGCACAGACAAAAGCCACCTCTCTTCAGGGGCTTTGGCTCAGGGCATCATCGCACTGTGGCAAGCCCATGTCCCTGGCCAGAGTCCCTGGGCCTGAAGGATGGCCTGGAACACACATTCTGAAAACCCCAGACTCTCTCTCCTCCCTGCTGCTTTGTTCCAATAGCTCTGGGACTTGACATGGCTGTGTCATTTATGCTCCTGGGACTCAGTCACTGTATGCAGTCTGACGAGTCCAATGCTGCACAGCACCTCAAGGAACAGCCTAGGCAGAGCTCCGTCAGACAGTGCTTCCAACATGACTTTGTAGAAAGCCACAAGTGATTAGCAGGTTAGCCCACTCTCTGAGTAATGAGCGAGTTAGCCCACTCTCATTTACATAGTCCCTTTTTCTGTGTATATTTGTTTATGTATTTGGTTGGGTACGTGTGTGTGTGCATGCATGTGCATGTGTGCACACGTATGTGGTGTGTGCGCATGCATGTGCACAGGTGTGTGTGCATGTGGTGTGTGCGTGCAGTGTGTCCACTCATGTGGTGTGGGTGTGTGTATGTGTGTGTGCATGTGTACGTGTGCATGCATGTGTATGAGTGTGTGCATGTGTGCGTGCATGTGTACAAATGTGTGCGAGTGTGTGCGTGTGTGCACGTGTGCATGTGTATGAGTGTGTGTGTGGTGTGCACATGCGGTGTGTGTGCATGTGTGGTGTGTGTGTGTGTGCGAGTGCGGTGTGGGTATGTGGGTGTGTGTATGTGTGTGCACATGTGCGTGTGCACATGCATGTGTACGAGTGTGTGCGCATGTGCACATGTGTGCGCGTGCGTGTACATGTGTAGAGGTGTGTGTGCGCGTGTGTGTGGGTGGTGTGTGTGTGTGTGTGTGTGTGTGTGTGTGTGTGTGTGTGTCAGAGGTCTTGGGTATCTTCCTTGATTATTCTCCACTTTATTTTTTGAGGCATGGTCTCTCTCTGAACTGACTTAGCTAGGCTGGCTACACAGCGAACCTCAGGGAACCCACAGACTCCATCTTCCTGTGCCGAGACTCCTGGTACATGCCACTATGCCTGGCTTTTTAAATTGTACGCTAGGAATCAAAATCCAGTCCCCAAGCTTTACCAAGTGAGCCAGATGGTAAACCCAGCCCCCATTTTACATTCTGCATATCCTTGGTCCTAGTTCTTCAAAGGACAAAGAAACCTTTCCATGTCAAAGAGAAATGAAAACCTAAAAGCATTTACTGACTTTTCTCCTTGACAGGAGAAAGAAGGAAGCACAAGACCTGGCCACTCAGCACAGAATCCTCATCAGTCAGTATCCACGGGAGGTGAGCTGAAGAGCAGGTCCACACTGAATCTAAGAACCTGATCCAAAGACAAGCTTCCTCCTGAGCCATGCCAGGTGGCTCCTGGCCGCTCCTCTTATCATTCATGATGCTCATCTCCTCTCCCCATCTGCCAGGAAGCCTGTGAGCGCATTACCACAGACACACTCCGCTCAGGGACACAGGACCTTAAAGTTTAATACTCACTTAATAATTCATTTCTATCCCCAACTGGACTGCCTGGTTGGGCCTCATTGGGAGAGGATGCGCTTAATCTGGATGTCCCATGGTGGTGTGGTACCCAAGGAGCGCTTAGGGGAGGGGACAATGGGGAGAGAGACTTGTAAGGGTGGGACTGGGAGGACAGGGTGGGGACATGATCAGGATGTAAAATGACTAGATAAACAAACTAATTTTTTTTAAGTATAAAATAATCATTCCTAGGGATGAAGCATCCATAGGCCCAAGAACCCCAAGTTTAAGTGACCTGGAGAGAGCCCCATGTCAAATGATTAGGTAATAGGAATTTATCATGACTTAATACCAGAGTAAAGTCCTGGGGCACACAGCCCCCAAAGGTAGCAAAGTTTTGCTTTAGAGAGCAGGGTGGAACAAGGACAAGAAGTTAAAAGTCCACTGGATCACACGCCCTCAGTGTGAATGCCAGGTGTTCTTTGCATGCCTGCTTCCTTTTGAGAGACACCAAACGAAAGGTGGTAAGCTTGAAAACGTCTACAGGATAAAGTGAAGTGAGTGCCTGACCGTCCAGTGCCACAGTCTTGTCTGGGGACATTGTCACACAAACCATCCCTGCACCCTTCCAGGGACCAATCCCTCTCTCTAGTCAAGTTCCTTAATGTGCATAATACCTGCTGTCTCTCTTCCTATTGGCTGAGTGCTCTCATCTGCCACTCACTCATCAATGGGTGTCAGACAATGGAGAAAGGAGGAGTGGACCCCTGCCATGTGCACAGAAACATCTACAAGCCATGACAGAACAACTGAGAAGATTTGTGCCAAGTGACAGAATAACTGAGAAGATTTGTGCCAAGTGGGCACATCCAAGGAGAAGCTCACAGCTGCGTCCTGCCTCCTAAGACAAGCAGCTGTGACTCTAACAGGGAGAGGAGGACAGGAGAGAGGGCTAGCTGGGCATTCGTGGGAGACCTATGTGTGTGGGACCTAACCTCATGGGCTCACACCTGGGAGCTAGGTGTTTAGGAACCTCTGTGCTCCAGGATGCTCAGGGAAACAGGATGAGGAAGGCTGGTAAGTAGATTCTGAATCCAAGCGAGCCGACTTCAAAGCAAAGTCAACAGAACCAGGAGTCAAGTGCAGATGCTTGTCTGAGGGTCCCAAGAGAGTCTGAGCCCTCAGACTGGCATGCTCCACGGCCTTGCTCTGGCAGCCTCAGTCACAGAACCAAGGGCCCAGGTCTGACACCCCGCCCCTCCAGAATCATCAGCTAAACTGCACACATCCATCATGACTGGTAGGCTGAGGACTTTGCAACATTCTGATAAGAAGTCAATGAAATCAGGCTAAGCTTCCCCTGTACAGAATGGGGTGCTGGTGCCTGGAGATCACTCGAGGAATTCAAGTGATTAAGCCCTGCTTAGGAAACCCTTCTGCTCTCAGAGCTGGCTGGGCAGGAGTGCCAGGTGTTCTCTGTATGCCAATAAGAGATAAGCCTGCTTCCTTTTGAGGAACACAAAAGAAACAAAGAGTTGTAAGCTTGCTTCTTTTGTATATCTGCACCAACACGTTTACCATACACACACACACACACACACACACACACACACACACACACACACACCCCTACGAGAATTGAAAGTTAAGCCTACTGGGAAAGTTGTCTGCAGAGCACTAACCGCTAGGCAGCATTATCCCCGTAGGTTGACCATACATCCACATGTGCCCACAAACATCTGGCTAGCACTAAGCTGACCTTTGGAAAGCTGGCTGTGACAGACAGAATAGGACTGACTACCTGCCTTCTTCCTGGGTCCAGCCTGGAGCTGAGCTCAGCACATTCCTGCCAGAAGACAATGTGTATGCATGCATGAGATGGCTTGGGGCTGCCTGTGTTACCACAGGGTGGGGGCGTCTGGGAGGGCCTTCAGGAGGCTGTGATGACACACGCTGGCTCCACGTGACTCTGAGTATAGAAGACCTGGCAGGCCAGCTCCTCACATTTTTTTTTTTTTTGACTGTGGCGGTGCTGGTGTGAGCAGCTGTGACAATGGTAGATGAGGGGGAAATGGGACTTTTCAGAGTGAAGAAGATGTGACAGTTGTGGGTAGATGCTCGGATAAAGGTCCTGAAACAAACATTCTGCCTGCCTGGGCTCTGCTCACTGTGAGTCTCCTAGATGAGCATTCTAGGTTTGAATGAATGTTGGGCTTCCTGCTGTGCTCAGGTTCTGGGGTCCTAATCATGAAGGCAGACTGGGATTTTCTCTCAGATCACACTCATGAGCAGGCGGGGCTGGCTTCTGAGGTCCCTTCCCTAGCACCCCACCACCAGCTGCCTCAGTGGATGCTCCTGTATCAGTGACAGCCTCCACCCCTTGAGCTCTCCAGGTCAGTGTTCCGAGTGGAACGTCAAGTCTAGAACTGAGAGGTGAGAAGGGAGGGGTGGAGATGAGCTGTGCAGGGGGCGGGGCCAGGGACTGACAGTGTGACTCAGCTCAGCCCAAGTCATTCCATGGAAAACCAGGGACTTGCCCTGGGCCATACAGCTGGTGTCTGAGTTTCCTGCAGCCCTGGAGTCTGGCTCAGCATCTTCCAGACTCCTTCCTGACTTTTGCCCTCAAACAAGGAAGAAGAGCCGAAAGGGGATTTCGAGCGAGGCTGCAAAGAAACCTGCTTAGTTCCAGAGCTCAGCAAACCAGCTCAAGAACTGATGGTGAAAGGGTTTGAGCTCTCTCCATCAGGGCCAGCAACTCGACATGGAGATGGTCCCAGGGAACCCAGCCCTCTACTATATAGAATGGAGCTGCAATCACCTGGACCTGCTCAGTTTCCAGAAGACGCATGCTTGACCAACAATTTATGGATCTAATAGATTCCCAACTGAGATCTTTATTTTTTTCTTAGAAAAAATATGGGCTGCCTCTGAGTTGGGCACTGGTGGACTGATGGTAGTCCTAGCCAGAGCTCCACTGAATGTCCTCTGATAACTGCTTCCCCCTTTCAACCCTGGTTCTGAGGTCCTCATCCACATGGAGCTAGCTGTCTTGACAGGAAGTGAGAGGAAATGGTTGCTGTAATACATGCCCTTACGATGTCCAACCATCGAAAGACAACCAAGGATTGTCTTTCTTTGGGTTCAGTCCCACACCAGCCTCAAAGGGACCTTAAGGCATCTGCAGCCCGAGGCTGCACAGACAGAACCTTTATTATGGGGAAGCCTGAAATCTCTCAGAGGAGTCTTAAGCATCAGCAGCCTGAGGTCAGCCACACAGACAGGCCTTTGCTGGGTCATGTGATTAAGCCCAAAACTCTGCTGAGTCATCTAACTCAAGGTGAAACTGTGTGGGTCAGACAACCACTTTCTGCAAGAGAACTCCAGGCTGTGGTCTCTTCATTTGTCACTAGCTAGAGACCCCAGGAGGACCATCTTTGTGTATCACCACTATGGAGTCACACGGGCAGCGGGCAGCGGGCAGCGGGCAGCGGGCAGCGGGCAGCGGGCAGCGTCACTGGGTGGCCAAAGATGCTGTGCTGCAGCTGTGACTGCCATTCTTATTCTACCTTCCACCTGTACAATCTCCCCAGAGGGCGTCCCAATAACCTGTACCAGACCTTGAGTTCACACTCTCATTGATCCATCAGATCAAGAATCAAGTTAAACTAGGAGCTGGTCCCTGGCTGATCGGAACTCAGAGTGGCTTTTCTGCAGGAAGGCCAAGTCCCTAAGGTGGCCACAGTGGCCAGCAGAGTCAGAAGCTGGCTTTGTTATGACAGTGGGCGCTGACTGGAAACTCCTCCGATGCTCCAGAAAGCGGGTGAGATTCGAACAGAGAGTATGTGCACAGCACACAAAACACTGCTGCAGGAATCCACTCCACCATGAGAGCGAGCAGAGGAGGAAGGGGAGGCTTCTCTGAGGCCATCTGGGGCCATGTGACTGAGCAGGACACATACCTAAGGACTGTCTGGCTCCAAATCTCAAACTACTTCTCCCCTCTGGATCTCCACAGAGCCAGGAGCTGGTAAAGACATAATGAACACCATCTTATTCTTACTGGACTCACAGACTCTGAATCAATAAAGTCAGAGTTTTGGTTAATGGCTGGTGTCAGGGCTTCAGCCCTCAGCAAAACCTGTCCAGTGAGACATTAATTGTCCCCTGAAGCCCTGGATGTTCTTGCCACAGAGCAGAGTAGAAGTAGGGTGACAATGGTGTGTGTGCCCATGTCTCCCGAGGAGCAGCCATGTGGCCCCACAACACAGGAATGTATTGTTGGGTTTTGAGGAATTCAGTCAGTTGAGTAGACGGCAGGGCTTGGCTAGCAGGTCTTGATGTAACCCTGACATCGCCTGTATTTAGAAGCAGCTGTCTCTATAGTTGGTCCTGCTGAGGCCTAGCTACTGAGAAGACACCACTCATGCTAAGCATACCCCCCCTTTCATAGCCCATGGCCCAGGGGACGCTGTAGTGATTACAGTCTAATGAGAACACCATGCCTGATGAATTATGCATGGAACTTGAGCGCACAAAAGTCACCTCTGGCCTCCCTACATACACA
This sequence comes from Rhabdomys pumilio, assembly GCA_030674055.1. Lineage (NCBI taxonomy): Eukaryota > Metazoa > Chordata > Mammalia > Rodentia > Muridae > Rhabdomys > Rhabdomys pumilio. The sequence continues at coordinate 54,075,208 of JANHMN010000016.1, forward strand.
CGCACATGTGCACATGTAACTGCATACATGCAAACGCTCACCCTCCCCGCCAACGTCATAAACATGCCGGGCAAGTATAGAATGACGAGTCCTTAGCAGTGTGGGTAGCTTGTAAGTTTCATGTAACCAGACCCTAACCTTCTTGGCTCCAAGTTCTGCTGTGACTCTGACTCAGGGAAGCTCAGGTGCCTGGACACACAAGCCTCCCAGACCTGACCCTCAGCACCGCTTATCCCTATCACCGCTGTCCTCGACAGGGACCCGGGGTCTCCTGTGGTTGGCTGTGACACTGCTTCCAGCTCAGGGGCTTGGCACTGACTGCTTTTCATTCCCCAAATATCCCCACCATCTTTCGAATGTACACCTCTTACCCAAGTTCCAGTTCGCAAAGGCCGGCCTCCGTGACCACACAGGGCTCCCACCCCCTTCCACAGACTCATTCGGTTTTGGTTTTCTTTGTTTGACCAATATATTAGAGGACCTGTAATAATATCTAGCTTGCTGCTCTCACGAGCAAACAGGCTCCAAGAGATCAGGAGCTCCAAGAAGCCATAGAACACTGGCAGGGCTGGTGGGCCTGGACATGCTAGATGTTGAGTACTGATGGGTCCACACAAGCAGTTCTGATGGTATCAGGTGCAGAGTACTGAAGCACCAGGCGCAGGGTGCTGGAGCACCAGGCACAGGGTGCTGGAGCACCAGGTGCAGAGTGCTGAAGCACCAGGCACAGAGTACTGAAGCACCAGAAAGCCCCCTTCAGAGTTACCAGGTCTGGCAGAAGCCTTAAGACCTCCTGGTGCTGCCCCTGAGGGTGATGTGCCCACCTCTCAGGTGACCGAGCAGCTGTGTGGATCCAGTGACAGGGTGTTACTGCAGTGGCAGCTGAGCGTCAGGTACCACCTGGGACTCAGGGGACCTCTTCCAAAGCCCGTCTGCACATGGTGTAACATGACTAGGCTGCTTGGCACATCCTGCCCTCCCTTTCCCTCCTAGCACCCATTACTGCCTGACACTCCCCAGCTCTTGGGAGTAGACTGCACAGGGCTCCCTCTTCTGGGAAGAAGTTTGGCCAGCTGTAGCCAGAGAGGACCAAGGCCCAAGTGCCTGAAGTCAAAACATTCCATGCACTTGATCACAGAGTTGGACTCCCATCTCTTGTCTCCTTCCTGGAAATGAATAGTCTCAGGTTCCAGGTAGCTAGATGGTCATACAGGAACATCTCTGCAACAGTTGTTCTGGCCTTCATGGAAAGAAGGTCCCCTTTTCCTGACAGATGTCACAAAACAAAACTGCCCACGAACCAACATTTATGCAGGAGCAGCAAGTGGCTGAGGGAACCGAGAGGCCTGGGGGGGGGGGGCTGACAGGGCAGGAATCACTTACTGCCTGATCTGAGACTCTGGTTAGGTTCCTGTAGTTAAAAAAAAAAAAAGGACCAGACACAGACTATGCTAATGAGTGTAAACCACAGGTGCCCACTCACCAGGGACATGTTTAATGGAGGAACAGTGAGAAAGCAGAGAAATCACCTGTCTCCTGCTGTAGGCCTCCCACAGGGTCTGAGGACTTGTACAGACTGACAGTCACATACAGCTCCAGGCTTCAGGATGCCTAGTCAGACAAATTAACTCTCCACACTGGCACTTTACATTGACAGAGCACCCTGTACGCATGGGACCGAGTGCAGGCCAGTACAGAGCAACATGGGTGTGTGTGGGGTCCTCTCAGCTCCTGTTCTCTTTGACTTCTCTTGGAAGCTGGTTGGTAAAAGGACACAGAGAAGGAAGATGAAAGGGAACATTCCAGAAGAGCAGGGGCCAATGAGAAGAGACCCAGAGCCTGACTTCTTAGGCCGCAGGTATGCTGATCTTCAAACCCACATTCTTTCATGGCTTGTGGATACTCTTATCTGGTGCTACGATCTCCCCTGCCTTCAAGGCAGACCCTCCTTAAATTCTAGGTTTGGAGGGGTTTCTCTATCAGGCAGCCACTGTGAGTCAGCAGGTTTTAAAGGGACGGTGCCTGTTTGCTCTCGTGTCTACAAAGATAGATTTCTTTCATTTTTAGTAGAGACCACCTAAGCACATAGAAGAAACAAGAACACACAACTTTTCCTTTTGCTGAACTGCAAGAGCTCCCACTCATGAGCACAGTGCTTGTGTGCAGCCGCCTGCACTGCAGAAAAGGCAGAGTCCTAGGTCTGGGGCTGTAGTTCAGTGGCCGAGTGCTTGCTTGCCTAGCATGTGTGAGGTCTGGGTCTACAATAAAACAATAAAAAAAAGTAAATGAAAAAAGGAAGGAAGGCAGGAAGGAAGACAGGAAGGAAGGAATGCAAGAAGGAAGAAAGGAAGGCAGGAAGGAAGACAGGAAGGAAGCAACTGAAAGTTCCCACACCTTCCCCACAACAAAAAGATCACAATTTAGGTGTCAAGTCCAAGAATCCACACCGCCTGCCATTGTTTAAGGGTTCTGATAGACAGTGAGGGGTGGGTGTCCTTGTGAGAGTTAGGGATGTATGTCTGTGTGGGCTCCTGACTCTGCCCTTTCCCATCTGGGTCAAGGAGCAGGTTTCCTTTGCCTTCTCAGTAATTGTTTCCATCGAAGGGTGGATATTTCAGGGTTGCTGAGAGGAATAAGCAAGACCGAGCCACAGGTCAAGGCTCTTTCAACATCTGGGGATACTGCTCACTTATGCACAATTAGTGGTGGTGTCACTGCAGAGACCCCAGAGGAGCTCCTTCACCTCAGCCTGTCATTAGGCTGTCCCTCATCGGAGAACCTTCAGACCTTCTGATGAGAGGTAGCTGGCAACAGAGAAGAAAGATAACTCCAGCCACAGGAGTAACAAAGTAAACATCAGGGCAACTTTCACAAGCGGATACTCCTTAAGAACTGGCAATGCCAAATTCTACTCTGTGGAAAACAAACCTCGGGCTGGAGAGATGGCTCAGTGGTTAACAGCACCAACTACTCTTCCAGAGGTATTGAGTTCTAATCCCAGCAACCACATGGTGGCTCACAACTATCTGTAATGGGATCTGATGCCCTCTTCTGGTGTGTCTGAAGAGAGCAATGGTGTACTCATATACATAAAATAAAAAAATAAATCTTAAAAAAAAAGAAAGAAAGAAAGAAAGAAAGAAAGAAAGAAAGAAAGAAGGAAAGAAAACAAACCTTGGAATTGCAGGTGACTGGGCTGCAGACAGTGATTAAGAGTGTGTGGTGTTCATGCAGAGGGGTCCAAGTTCAATTCCCAGCACCTACATCAGATGGCTCACAACTGCCTGTAGCTCTTTTACAGACTCTGAAGGCACCTGCACTCATATGCACACACACACACACACACACATACACGCACGCACAATTAAAATTAAAACAATATAAGATAAGGGTACGACTAAATGATAAAGCCGACAGCATGCAGGTGAGAGGGCTCAGGAGTCACTAAAGAGGACATAAAGTGAATTGTTTCTAGTTCCAACCGCCCCTCCCTCCCTCTTTACCTCCCTCTCTCCCTCTCTCCTTTTCTTCTTTAAGGTGGATAAGTACATAAAAATTGCAACTGTTAGTCAGAGTGTAAAATCCTAACCAAAGGCACACAGCTTCAGAATGACCATTCTTAAATTTCTAAAAACAATACTATTTCTTTCATGTGTATGGGTGTTTGCCCACACGTATGTCTATGTGCCGTGTGCATGCATGGCCTGTGGAGGCTGGAAAAGGGGAAGAGGAAGGAGGGCAGGGAGGCTCCCTCAAGACACTGTCACATGAGTTCTCTGTGTCCCCAGGGTGACATTCCCATCTGAGAGCCTTCAAGGGCTTCATACAGGATTCTTCTTTTTAAGGAAGGGGACAGTCGGCTTTATAGATAATGCCACGTCTTGGATTTTGTTTCCAATGATTCTTAGGGGGGCTGTCGAGGTGGCTCAGGGGTGCAAAGTGCTTTCAGCAGAAGCCTGAGGATCAGAGTTTAATCTCCTGACTCCACAGTGGAAGGAGAGAACTCATTCCCCAGAGCTGACCTCTGACCTCTGCACACACCCTGTGGCATGTTTTCCCCCTAACCCACACCCCCCCTGCGCCCATAATAAAAATGATCCCAGGCAGGAGCTGGGGGAGGAAATGAGTTCCCTGAGCTGCTGGCTAGGTGCCCAGTTGGCCAGTGGATACTGCACTCCACCATGCGCCTTCTCTCTTACACACCTTTGACTTTCTAGAAATACACACACACAGAGTTTCAATATTTATGATTATGTGCTTCCCATTTGCTCGCTTGGGGGACACTGAGTCACCAGTCCTTGATGTAACTAAGTCCTTGAGGCAGGCAAATGAAGGGTATTCTGTACCTTAACAAGTCAGCTAAGGGTTTGCCAAGTGAGTGTGTCATCCTATCCCCCTTTGTGACCCCAGGGGTCAGGGAGGGTTCATGTGTGGACTACCAACCCAAGTGTGTCCATACTGGATTAACGCCAAACCTCTGGTCTCTACAGTTGGAAGGCTCAAACAAGTCCCATCTGCTCCTGGGGTTCAACCCAGAGGTCAACCTAGTCTTCACACACAGGTGCTCCAGGATCACTTATAGGGAAAGAGGGAAGACATTGCTTCCTCATTGTGTGGGGTGTGTGTGGAGACTGAGGCTTATATCTAATCAAGTAATAACGTGGCTTCCCATAAATTCATTTTGCAAAGCCTCAGGATCCATAAAGTTATGCTAGCTAGTGGTTTGGACTCCTGTAAGAACAGTTTCTACAACTGGGTACCCTGCAGAGAACACATAGTTCTGAGAGTTCAGAGCAGACTCACCCAGGCCACACCCAGAGCTCCCATGACCTTTTAGGGAAGCGGGCGTGGCACAGAGGGAGAGCAGCCATGACCTTCCCATAAGAGTCTGAGGCAGTAAAGCCAGGAAGGGGCTGCCCTTATAAAGCTAAGTTTTGAAAATACAGAGCATGCACCGAGCTGTTTGTGAGTGTTCCCGAGAGATGGAACTGTGCCACTCGGGGTGACTGACAGCTCATCTCAAGGAGGCAAGCACAATATTTTACTCCAACCCTCTGGGACATGTACGAGGAGCAGAGAAATGTTTGACACTCGAGGGCACAAAATCCAAGTTCCGACCGTGTACCATGGGAAGACTTGGCCAGCACACAGCTCTCCTTAGATGGTACCAGCCAGTACCTATTGACGGGGTGAAGGGCTCCTCCTGTTCTAGTGTCCCCCTGCCTGTGTGGGTGCCAACTGGAATAAGAACCAGACCTGACACAAATGTGCTCCCAATATGCCCAAAGTGCCAAGAGTAGAAGGGTTTTGAGTACACAAAGCTGGCCAACAGCTGGTGATCTGCTTTGGAAGTGTCCCCAGGTGGGGTGAGTCTCTGCCCAATTGGCGTTGACCTTGCTTGGGCTCTTTCTCAAACTCACCACCTACACTGAACAGCTACTTGCATTTCCTGTGTCCATCCGACATTGCATGTATGTTTGTGGGGATGCATATGTGTTTGCAGGTGTGCACATGTGTGCCTGTCTGTGCACTTGGAGGTCAGAGTGTTTTTATTACATTCCATCGGATTTTTGAGGCAGGGTCTCTCACAGACTATGGGATTCATTGATTCTCCTAGACTAGGGAAGTGGAAGGAATGAGGAAACGTGCTGACTCAGGCATTCCACACTGGTTTCTCAGTCACGAGACCAGTCTTTGCATGGTGCTCTGTGATGGAAGGAGCATTCACTGCAAGCCGTAAGAGATGGTGGTGCCTCAGCATTTGCACTCCTGGATCAAATTCTGGTGTAAGTTCTAAGCTTGAACAGGAAGCTTGGACAGGAAGCTTGGACAGGAGGGATTGATTCCAGGAAGGAAGGTGAAGGTTATGTTCCACTCATCTTCTCCAGGACGCTAGCCCCCATCCTGAACTGCTCCCAGCCAACCACCGGATACTAGGATCAGTCCCTGGGAGGGAGGGGTGATTGTGGTAAGTATGGCCCCCTTGCAGTGCCCCAAAGGTTCTCTGAGCCTGCTTGCTTGCCTGAGCTTCCCAGGAATCACTAATCCATCAAAGGCTTTGTCTCCCTTTTGACTTCCTCTGCACAGGGGCAAGATCTCAGAATGCTGGGTTAGAGATCACTGTGTGATCAAGCTGGCCTTGAACTTTTACCTACCTCTCTGTCTGTACCTACTGAGTGCTGGGGTTAGGGGCATGCACTATGCCTAACCAGTGTATCCAACAATCTCTGTGTGAGGAATCTTGTGGGGTATCCCCAGGCTGCTGCTTTGTCCCGATGTTCTGACATGTCACAGAGCCTACAGGAGTCCAGGGCTCAGTTCTTGGGGCCCCCAGATCCCAGCTCAGACCTGTTGGACAGGGTGCCAGCTTTTATTGCCTGAGGCCTTTCCCTGAAGCTGGGGCTCTAAATGTGAGGAGGTCATATTTCCAGATTAACTCTCAGTTCCTGAAGTCTGGCCAAAGTCCCCAGCTGCTCTCTCGGGCTTGTTTGAGATGACAAGAGGCCAGGGAACCTACCCCATACCCACAGCTTGACATTATCTATCAAAATGAAATCGTGTTCGCTCTTTGAGCCATGATTTATACACATGAACTTGTTCCACAGATAAAGTTATCTATCCAAGAGATGCCGACTTTATTTATTTATTTAGCTACAACCTTGCTCTGTCTCTCAGGCTTATCTTTTGCTGCCAGCAGCAGTGTTCCGGTGATTCCCCCACCACACCTTCCTGAGCAGCAGAGGCTACAAGCCCCGTTCTGCCCCACTGTGTCACAACCGTTCTTAAACAGATAGCAATGGGCTGAGATATAGTTCATCTGTAGATGGATCAAAACCCAACACAACAATAAATGAAATAAAGGTTGAAGAATATGAAGGAAGAAGCCTTATGCTTAGGTCTGGGAATATGACTAGCACAAAAAGACTGTAAGAACCAGTGTTCTGCACAGGCCACTGCTACTTATCACAGAAAATACTTCTTCAAGGACAGCTGCCCGGTCAAAGTCACATTGACACCACCCTTGTTATGATACGCGTGGGCAAAGGTTGCTGTTTGAAAATAACCTATGCTCAGTGGTAAGGCTCAGTGGGTAAAAGGCACTTGCTGCAAAGCCTGACAGTGTGAGTTCGATCCCACAGACCTACCTTCGTGGTAGGAGAGGACCAACTTCTGCAAGTTGTCCTCTGATTACCGTACACACAGTCACACAGAAGCCCTGGCATAAACACGCACGTAAATAAATGTAAAAAACAAAACAAACAAACAAACAAACCAATCAAACAAAAGAGAAGCAAAACCCCAAAATAACAGAGGCTACCGGCTTCATTTTGCCTTTGAGACATCCCCTTGTCCCAGCCTCCTTGAATCTAGACTAGTAGGGAATGTACTTCCCACAGTGTGGCTCCTTAGGTTAGGGCTCAAACCCAGGACAAGTGCCTGAGGTGCCCATTAACATACATCAAAGCAGATGCTGGCCCCCTAGTTCTCCCTGCATCCCTTGGTCTCTATTGCGAGAGATATTTAAAATGGCAGCATTCAATCTGACTTTTCTTAATCAGCTGCCATGTTCCCGACTAGCCTAGGCCTCCAGCCAGGAACAGCTGCAACCTTACCGCCACTTCTCAGGTCTGACCATCCACTCAGGTGGTAAGAAACACCAGTCCTGCTACCCACGAGACACCAGCATAGGAGATGGCTTTGCCAATCTACCATGCTGTCTCTACAATGCTTGGCTGAGTCCAGACAGTCCCGCCATCCACATGGGCCTGGTAGAAATGGACTCTAATGCTTAGATTATCCAAAGGCTTTATGCTCAATAACAAGATACCCATACAATCAGAGGTGTAACCCAATACCCAACCTAGATATACCAACTACCTTTGACTGCTAGAGACACTCACACTTCTGCTTCCATGTACCCCTGACTTGTCCCTCTCCCCTAGCTTCTCCTCTTTTTTCTCTTCTTCCTCTCCTTACTCCTCCTCTCCCTCTCCTTACTCCTCCCACCTTAGCTCCTCCTACAGGTCTCTACCTGTTATGGAGTCCTCCTGGCTGATTTACCTCACTCCCTACCTTAACCTCCCTCCTGGCTGCTCCTCTGCCCCGGTATATCTCCCCACTTTTGCCTATGCCTGTCTCTTGATGAGTCTCTCAGCCCAGGCTGAACCTCTTGGTCCGAGGCTCCTGTCTCCTCTCTCCTCTCTCATCTCCCCTCCCCTCTCCTCACATGGCCCAGCCCAGGGTCATGTTCACTCTGGACTCTCCCAGATGTCCCTGCCTCTGCCTGAACTCCCTCTTTTCATCTACAGTAAACTTCCTCCATCTCTAGGAACACCTCTGTCTTTCTGTTTTGTTCATCTTTTTTTATTCGGGGAGAAGCTCTGCTGCTTGGGGATGGATACATTCATCTCCACCTCTGTTGTGTAGGCAGACATGGTGGAAGGGTTAAAAAGCCCATGGCAGAACAAAATGTTATGATGCAATATCATTTATATCAAATGATTATAATAACAGTAAGCTCCCAGGTGCCTGCAGTGTCTCTGAAGGGCAATGGAGTGTGTTGCTTCCAGGAAGGCAGGAGACTGGGTTCTAGAAGGGAAGACTGTGTTATGCATATACCTCATGGGGTTTTCTGGGGCAAGTGCATTTGTGGATACATATACACATGTAAGTGTGCACACGTTTGTGTGGGCATGCATGCGCGGGCATGTGTGTGTGTGTAAGTAGTTAAGAGGTCAACCTTGGCTATCAGCTCACCTGTGTTCTAACTGGCCTTTCCGAGATGAGGTCTCTCACTGGTCAGAGCTCACTGATTAGGCTAGGCTGACTGGCCAGCAGACCCTGAGATGTTCTGTGTCCACCTCTTCAGCACAGATAATACATTACATATGGATATTTTACATAGCCTTTGAGGATTGAAATAGGCTAGGAGTTTAAGGTAGGCTGTGAAGAATGCCAGCCAGACTCTGTAACAGGTAGAGACCAAGGGATGCATGCTTCTGAAGCGAGACCTCTACGGACCGAACCTTTGCTCCAGGTCTCACTTTTTACCATATTCCTTCTTTGTCCTTTTCGAATATTTTAATATCACCATGCAATACCTATTTAACTACATACATGTTTAGACAACCCCCAAAACATTGGTGTGGGGCTCAACTTCATCTTCTCTGAACAGATGTAGCCGTCACTTGCAAGCGGACCTACTCCGGCCTTTCAGAATCCTGTCTGCGCACTGAAAACACAGTCCCACCTAGCACAGTGGCTGCAGCACAGTGGAAGAATGTGGGGAATTAAGACAGGGCTTTGGCTAGAGCCATTTTGGAGCAAAGCTACTTCCCATGTGGTGCTGGAGAGCGGAAAGACCTGCTAGCCAGCTCTGTGGTGAAAGGGCTGCTGGAAATGTCCTCTTCTGTCCACACTACCAGCCCTGCAGCCTGCCAAGCTCTTCCTTTCCAGGCTCAAGGGCACACTGCCCTTGGCTCCATGCTACAGCAAAGCCCACACCCGGGGCTGGGCAAGCGCAAGCTCGGTGGTAAGCACCTAGTCAGCATGCCTGTGGCCCTGGGCTTGACCTACAGTACCCTGGAACCACCACCAACCTCCATTCCAGAAGAGTCTGGACCACACACCCATCCCTTCTCCCCCAGAGTCCTTTCTGGAGGCTCTTCCCTCACTGTGGAAAGCAAGGCTTTGCTCCAATAAAGGAAGGCTTAACTGCTATAGGGGGTGGGGCACAGAACTGCATCTATTCTGAAATGCCAGCAAAGCTCTGGTGGGGACAGAGACAGTGGTTCTGTGGTCTAAGGAGCACAGCTGAATGTGCTGTGGCCTTCTCGCCATCAGCAGACAGTTCAGCACTACCCAACCAGGGCTGTCACTGGCACTTTCTTATTTGGGGTGTGCTGCTAACACATACCCAGACTGATTAGATAGACACCACCCAGTGTCTGATTAAATGGCATTCCTCGGCTCTTTAACTGCCTGTCAACTCTCCAGCTGGCTCCGAAAGTTGCCATCTACAGCCCTGTGCCCTTTCCCCTTAACTAAGGGCACTGGGGGCACACTCCTTCCATATGTGGGTAACCTTTCCCCTAATGCACAATCACCCTGATAAAGGCTAGACGATCCTTTGTGGAGAATTCGCTGGAAGAAGGCTTTGCAGTATACTTGCTCACTGGTGTTGGGGTTCTGCATGGCAGACCCAGCTGCTCTTTTACTTGGGTAGTTCTGACTGGGAACTGATTGGACTACTAAACTTTAATTCTTCTCCCCTGCTTCCTGCCCCCAGCATGTGTGTGCTGATGTATATGTGTGTTCATGCATGCACAGGCCCATGGAGGCCAGAGGTCAAGCTTGGGTTGTGTCCCTCAGAAGCTGTCCACCTTAGTTTCCAGACAGCACTGGTCTAGAGCTTGCTGTTTTGGCTAAACTGGTCTGGCCAGTAAGCACTAGGAATTCTCCTGTTTCTGCTTTCCCACGAGTGTGTAGCAACATGCCCTTTCAGCTCTTTAAACTGGGGATGGGGATTGAACTCCGGTCCTTATGCTTGCACAGTAAGCAACTTCTTAACTGAGCTACCTCCATAGCTGGACTCCGCCTTTATGACTAGAGGCACATTTGCTCACCTGAACTCAATCTGACCTTAGAAGGTTCCTGTTTGTTTCACTCCTGGAAACCACTTCCTTGAACTACAGACTGTTCTAAAACTCTGACGGTTGCTTTCACCCTGCTGCCCCTTACAGTACCCATGGGCTAGCTGCATAGAACCTGTGGGCTGAGAAGCTTGCACACCCTTGGTGATTAGGGTTGGTCCTTGCCTGATGGTGCCTTTGAGGCTGGTTTCCCCTGGGAACTCTCCTGGGCTCTCCCTCTCTCTAAGGACCTTCTCCACGATGTCCCGGGTACTGTAGACCCTGCATGAGCTTGAGTGTGTGCCTGGCTTGCTGTGTCACACTTAGGTCTCTGTGACAGAGGGTGGCATGAGACTGCAAAGCAGAGCAGCCTGGACATCGGCTTTATACACCAGACTGTAGGGGACTTATGGGTCCCAGAGTCTCACCATATCGCTCTGTCTGTGTCCCAGAACCTTCAGTTCGGCTGTCTAAGATCTGGTACTTGAGCTCTCAGTGCAAAGTTCTGGGCTGTGGTGTCTCTGGCTGACTGGAAGGCGGCACCCCTGGCTTAGATCCACCAGGGGGCGCCGAGTGGGTCTGTGTGGGGATGTGGTGCTCACCATTGGCAAAGACCTAATGCTCTCACTGAAGGAAGTGAGCTGACTGCTCTGTGTCCCAGTCCAGCTGAGAGGACAGGGACAACAGCTTCATCACATCTGGAGAGAAGCTGGTGTCTCCAGCAGGTATGACAACAGGACACACGGGACACAGCTCAGACATTCTATGACACACGACTGAATGTGTGACAAAAGGGGTCTCCGAACGGCAAACTATTACACAGCTTTTCAAGGATGTGTGGAAGGTGTATGGCGGAAGCTGCCAAAGCATGCAAGAAACCCAGCACACCCCAGGGAGACTTGACGAGGCACAGACATGTACTATGACCCAAAAGACCTAAGGGCATCGGACAGAAGAGATGAAGAGAAAAACATTGCTCAGTTTCATTCTGCGAGGGCCCCAGAATTATCAGATTCAGAAAGACTGCAGGATGCTGGAGACGGGAGAGTCCATTGTGTGATAAGGGCAGTTTGAGAAGATGAATGAAGAAGGAGAGTGGAAGAGGGAATGGGGGAGAGGCCACGCACCATAATGAGCATGCACTTAGTGCTGTCAAGCTGTACAGCTCCAGATGATGAAAAAAGTTTTTATCTGTTGGTCACCAAAAGTTAGAGGAGCAGGGAGAGAGGAGAAGGGGGAGAGGAGGAGGGAGAGAGGAGAAGGGGGAGAGGAGGAGGGAGAGAGGAGGAGGGAGAGAGGAAGAGGGAGAGAAAGAGGGAGAGAGGAGGAGGGAGAGAGGAGGAGGGAGAGAGGAGGAGGGAGAGAAGAGGGAGAGAGGAGGAGGGAGAGAGGAGGGAGAGAGGAGGAGGGAGAGAGGAAGAGGGAGAGAGAAAGAGGGAGAGAGGAGGAGGGAGAGAGGAAGAGGGAGAGAGAAAGAGGGAGAGAGGAGGAGGGAGAGAGGAAGAGGGAAAAGGAGCAGGGAGAGAGGAGGAGGGAGAGAGGAGGGAGGAAGGACAGGAGGGGAAAAGGAGGAAGAAGGGATGAAGGAGAAGAGGAGAAGAGAGGAGACAGAAAGGAGAAGAGGATAAAAGTGGGGGAGAGGGAGAGGAAAGAAAAGAGGAGAAAAGGAAGAGGAGGAAGGAGGAGAGAAGGCAGAGGTGGAGTGGAGAGGAGAGAAAGGAGAAGAGAGGAAGAGGATGAAGAAGAAGAGATGGGGAATGGAGAAGAGAGTGTCTCCCTACTGGTTTCTGGCAGTGGGGTTTCCCACAAAGGCCCAAACACAAGCCCCTCCGAGTGCCCTCTAATTGTCCCTGGCTTACGGGTAGAGGGTCACGGCTATCATCAAAGCCACCACATTCCAAGCCTAGTTCTAAATACTCAAAATGTCCACTACCACTCCAGCCCCACTCACCACCACCTTAAAAAAACACCCCCAAGAACAAGGAAGGCCACAGTGCACCCACTGTGTGCAGACAGCTGTTCAGGGGGACACAGACGCCACTGCAGGAAGCGCCATCAACCGCAGTCTCAGATACAATTCGGACCCTATAGGGACAGGTCTCACTTCTTTCCTGCACAGTCCCTTCCAGAACCATCTTCAAGCATTCTGAAATGTGTTTGAACATTCATGATTTGGACAATATGATCAAATCCATTGAGAGCACTACAGTGCATGTGCTACCCCAGGGAGGAGCTGGTCCTAGAGTGGTAAGGTCTGTCTTCGCACAGGACCTCAGAGAATGAACTAGCATTTCCTCTCCAGGAGGATGGATGGCTCTTCAAATATCTGAAGGTTCTCCTTCCCCAGGCTCACTCCTGGGGAACACTTGTGTTGCTATGTTCCCGAGCCATTCATTAGTTCAGATGCTATCACTAGGCACTCTCATGCCATTTGTTCTGCGAATGACATCCCTGCCTTCAAAAAATACAACCCACAGAAGAATTCAAGACTGAAAAACTGAACAAGCAAGATGAAGGGTATCCATTAGCAACTCCGGAACTCAGGAGATGGATGTGAGGGTGGGGCCAGCCTGGAGTACATGAAGAGGCTGTCTAGAACAAAGGGCTGCACACAGCCCACCTCGGATAAACTGCTTCACTATTAAATGCTCCGGTTCAGAACAGACAGGGGACAGCTGAGGCTTCCCCTGCAGCTCCAAGGACACTCCAGTGTGGCCCCTCTGCCCTGTTCTTTCTACTCTTGGGTGAGTGTGCGCATACAGAGACCCCAACCGCTCCATCAATGCCTCTCCAAGTCAATCTGGATCCTAGTAACAGGATGGGGAGGGTTCTGACCACTCTCATTTCGTTCATTTTTCTATATTAGGGACAAGATGATCTATTTTTAGTGTGTGGCTGGTGTAAGTCAGAGGTTGCTATAGCGACAGCAAGAGGCTACAAACCCTGTGCTGCTCTGGATCCCAGTCACAGAGAAATCCTGAGAGAAATGCAGCCCTGGAGGATGGAGCAGCCCTGTTCTTGGGGGTTCCTGGCTGCTGTCCTCAAGGCTTACCATGGTCAGGCTGAGTCTGGGTGTTGCTAGGAAGTAGAGATATACAAACTGAGATAAGAACTGGAACTGAGAAGAGCTGGTGAGCTGATTGGGAATGGATGGCAAGCTCAGTCACAGGTGAGGAGAGAGTCCTACATTTGTGTATATCTTAGCCAATAAGCAGAGGCTGGCTGGTGTGCACTGCCTGGAAGCCCAGGGTAGCAGGCAGGGGACCGGCACAGGCCGCCAGTGAGGAAAACTGTGTGTGCTGAGATGCTGCATTATTTTGTTGGTTTGTTGAGTCAAGGTCTCCTGTAGACTCAAACTCACCACATAGCCAAGGATGACCTTGAAGTCCTGATCTCCCTGCTTCTGCCTGTCGAGTGCTGGGATTACAGGCATGAGCAGTCAAGTGCTGGGATTACAGACATGAGCAATCGAGTGCTGGGATTACAGGCACGAGCAATCACAGTTAGACAGTGCTAGGAATGGAATCCATTGAGCATCCATTACTATCCCCAGCCCAGACTGCCTACCTTCTAAGGCTGCCTCTGTGTGTACTGACCACCAGGGACCCCAGACTAAGCCCAGCAGATGAGAATGAACCTGGAGACTGCTTGTGCCACCCACAAAGGCTGGGTGTATGAGCTGTATTCTATGCAGCTTGTGGCATGCCTGGTGTAGCCTGCCGAGCTCCCTGAGACAAGGCTGCACTCAGAGTGTAAGAAAAGGAAGTCAGGAAAGTTACTATCTAGCTTTACTGGCAGTGAGAGAAGTGCTTTAAAATGTAGGTTTTCTGATGACTCGGGGTTAGTGAGTCCAGGGGATGAGGAGACAACTTCCATTGGAAAGACGGTCCCCAAGAGGTGTGGGTGTGTCATAGCCATGGAAGGGAGGGGCATGACAGGGAGTACCAAGCATGCTCAGGAAGCAGAGGAGAAAGGAGAGATTAGGCAGAACCTTGGCTCTAGTTTCCAAGGAGAAGAAAAGCAAGGCAGGTAGAGCAGACAAAGACTGGCTTCTGTGGATATATCGGAGTGCCTCAGGGGTCTTGGGATTGTCTGGTCTGCTGTCCCTGGCCTCTGGTGACCAGAGCCCCATAGAGTAGGTGTGTAGAGCCAGGGCTCCAATTAGTTACTGTGTACATAAAAGGGTAGACTTCTGATAAGAAGGGTAGACCCTTGGTAAGACCTGGGTAACTCTTGGAGGGGAGTAGGGTCCTTCTCTAGTCAGGAAGATCCATATGCAAGTCCATCAAAAAGGGCAGGAACTGGCTCTATCCCCAGCATCACAAAAACTAAACAAAAGATCCAAAATTATCTTCAACATTAGCTACAACACCTATCGTTCCCCTGTTGTCTTTACTTTTAATTTCCAAGTGTTTTCACCCCCATGGCACAGGAAGCCTCCTTCCTATAAAGACCATTGGAGGGGAGTGGACACTGTCTCCAGGAAGGGAGACTCCAGAGGATGGGGTCTGAGGTCCCCACGGCTAGGTTCTTCAGGGCCTCACACAGCCCAGGCTGTGGTTTGCTTCCCAGGGTGTTTCTCAGCCAAGATAAAGCCGATTCACTTTCTTTAAATGTCACCATCTGTCCCATCCTGAAAATCAAGGTCAGGGCTGCCTCTTGCTGGTGGAATACTTTCATGTCCTCCTCCACCAAGCTCTGAGGCACAGAGTATCCTGTCTGAGTGTGAGAGATGAGGCTGTAGTGTCATTTTCTCCCATCCAACCTTAGGACCGTTTTCTCTACACATGTCTAGTCTACATTCTAAAGTGTTCCCACTGCCCTATTCTTCTGGCTGGTGCCTAAGTCTGTCTGTCTATCTATCTATCTATCTATCTATCTATCTATCTATCTATCTATCT